>CM022485.1:17509686-17621110 GCA_011952105.1 Coreoperca whiteheadi
TTTTAATATTTAAATGTGTATAAGAGGCAGTGTTTTTCCTGAACGAGATTTTTCTCTTGCTTATGAATCTTTTTTTTTTTTTTTTTTTTTTTTTAAATTGATGTTCCAATTTCCTTTTAGTGAGCAGGAAAGTAAATGACAGAAACATTTTACAAGTTTCCTAAATAATGTTGGAGAATCCTATGCTTAAAGTCAAAAGAAAAATGTACATTACACATCAATTTTAAACCTATATGCCCAGTGTAAAACAAAGGATTTGAAATCTATGACCACATTTCAGTGATACATTTTGTAATTCTCCAAAAGCATAGAAGACCCTGTATAATATCATTTTCTTTATATACTATATCAATAGGTATGCACCCACATATCTTGACGAATGCTGTTCTGTAAGAGCAGCATGGTTATGAAAGGCTGTGTTGCAAAACCAAAAGCTAAATGATTTTATAAAGATGAAATTACTTTACATGGTTTCTGTTGGGCAGAAAAAAGCCAAAAGGCCCTGCACACGGCAAAACTTTCTGTAATGACAAGTGGGACTGTAACCCCCCTTGAGTTCTGCCACATGCAAGTCACATTATAGATTTTACCTTAGGCTAATGAGGCAGCTTTCTATATACTATCTTTTGAGTAACATGACCCTTGCCTCTTAACATGATCACAAAACGATTAATGCATAGACAAGAATGCAGTTATAAAAAGTTTCCCCAGGGATTTTTAAAAGATGAGAACTGGGGCAGCAGGGTGGAGTCCTACAGACAGTCAGAATAAAAAGGTATGCCTCAGTGCAGTGTGCAGCACATGTACATTAAGATAAAAGAAAGTAAACTGATCATGAAACTTGTTTGTTTCAGTGAAGTACAGCAGGTTTGCAAATGAAGAATGTTTTGGCTCTAAAGAAACCGTAAAAAGATGTAAAACTGACAAACTACAACTAATAATGTCTTAGAGATCTCTTATTTTTATAGAGGACATCACTGTATATTTACTCCACATAACACTATAGAAAGGGTGTGTCGAGCCACTCCCATGAGGCTCCCAAGTCAACAGACCTGAACCAGTAGAAATCATGGAAATTAAGGTTTTCCTGCTACTACAGTTAAAGGTCCAGTGTGTAACGTTTAGGAGGAGCTATTGGGAGAAATGGAATATAATATTTCTATGTATGTGTTTAGTGTATAATCACCTGAAAATAAGAAACGTGTTTTCATTACCTTAGAATAAGGCGTTTTTATCTACATAGGGAGCGGGTTCCCTTCCACGGAGACCGCCCGCCATGTTTCTACAGCAGCCCAGAACGGACAAACCAAACACTGGCTCTAGATAGGGCCTTTTTCGTTTTTCACGAGTTGTGTGCCCACTGTAGTTTTTCCTACACTCTCCCAATGAATGGAATTGCCCAGGGACAGCAGATGTAAATTAGCTGTTAGCTAACTCTGGTGCAATTACTATTAATTGTGCATTGTCCCTGTAAAAATAAACAATAAAAGAAGAAAAAAAATTGTTTGCAATCTGAAATTTCACCGCTACATGCCTGAAGACTTTGGCGCCATAATGAGACAATATGCGCTGATCGGCACAGCTTGAGAGAATTAGAAATGAATTAGGAATTCCATGTGTAAAATCCACTTTTATGATTGAGTTTAAAACAGTTTAGCGCTTAAGTGTTTTCATAAGTGCTAAACTGCTGCTCATGCAAATATCACTGGCAGGGTGAGGTTTCTAAATCCTCATGAGAGGATGCACTCTCTGAACAAAACAACTGAACAAAGACCTGTTCCATCACCGCACTCTAAAAGTTCAAATTAGGGTGGCGCTGAGTGACAAATACACTGACGTTTCCGAAGCAATTGCAGATTGTCAGTGCTCCTAATACTTTGCTGTGTGTTAAACATATTATAGAAAGTAACTGAGTTGTAGCCCTGAAAGCGATGCTGTCAGACACTGAACAAGAATCTGACTACGTACCGAGCACTAAGTAGTATTGAGAATGTTCCTGCGCACCCCCCCCCCCATTTAAAAGATTAAAATTGTAAATAACATAAAATTAAAGGCAATAAAGGATGCCTACAACAATTCTTCAGCACCCAACTACTACTTGTATTATCTCAGGTTGAGACAGAATGACACGTTTGCCTGAGCTGAAATGCTTGTTAGACCAGTCTGATTTAACAGGGCAGGAAATGCAACATTGACTCTGTGATGCAAACGGACAAAAGGAAGTAACGTAGTCAATTCTCTATTTTAGAAACTTTATGCTAAACTCTCACCGCCCATCACTGAGGTTAACAATTGAATGCCCCAGAGCCATCCCAGATATAAAAAGATTAGTGTAAATTGGACTGACTACTTTTGAGAAAAGGTTTCCGTCAGCCTCATCCCACGGTGTTGAAATAGCCATTAATTCAGAACTACCCAGATACCTTCCTGGACAGCTAAATGGAACTTATGATAAACGTTGCACAAATAGGTGATAAATCTAGAGACATGAGTAACAAGACAAGTTAGCCTGATAAGCAGGCTTAAATTTAATTTTCGTTTTGACATTATTTGTTTGAATCACTGAAAACAAAATGGAGACGTGGGCATTGATTAAGAAGTCTGGAACCAGGGTGAAAACAGACACCACTTTCTCTAGTTATTTAGTCAATGACAAATGACAGGTCTTTTTGCCAAAGTAAAAGTCCTCTGCTTACTTAATGATGTTCCCACTTTGCACACAGGGGATGGATACAGTACATCGGATACTGTGTAAAAGCAAATACAGTCTTTTGTCTGGTTAATAATATAATTTCTACATAAAATGTCAGTACGGCAAGAACGTTTGATCTGCTTTCAAATCAAACAGACGGGTCTTGTTCAGTTAAACATGTTATTTGGTGCCAACTATTCTTAGGGTAATGCAGAAAATGGACTTACCTTGAAGTAACTTAGGCTCCAACTTTTTAATGGGTGGTTCAATAGGTTTCTTCACGTCAGTCTAGAGAAAAGCAGAAGCCGCATCAGAGTTAGTTAAACACTAGCTCGTCAGATGGTTAATGAATTATGGCAATAATGTGTCATAACAAGGTGGAGGGGCTAGAAAAATGTGTCCTTGTGTTGTAAACAAAGCATGAAATGTAAAAGTATGAAACAACAACAAGCCTAAGACTCAACTGTGGCAACCATACAACCATGTTGAACATCTGGTATGATTTGTTTTGGTGAATTCATGTTGCATAAACAGCTATGACATGCAGTAAGAGATAATAAGCCTGGTGCAAGCTGTGTATAAAACTAGAAGGAACCAAAGATACACAGCAGTCAACTAGTGCTATTAATACTGTATCCCCAAATACTGTTTGCACTTGCAGATACAATGACAGCCCATAAGCATTTGGACAGTCATGTGTTTTTCATTGTTGGCTCTAGCCCAGCACACAGAGTTCAAGTGAATGAATGACTATGAGGTTAAAGTGCTGACTTTCAGCTTAAGCGTGTTTGGGGTGGACGTGTCGGAATCTGTCTTAAGTGCATCACTGATGTTCTCTCATAACGGGGCCATCACTGCAATGTTTGTTGTGCATTTAATCCTAGCTTGTAAGCATTTACCTGGACACAAATCTAATTAATCAGTATCATTTTTATTGCACAGTTTGCAATATTTAAGTGATTACCAATACACTATGATGATTTTAAACTAGGATCACTTTCTAAAAACAAAACACTAGTAGTCTTGAGCTTGCCCGTACAAACACTGGATTTGTTTGGGTTGTTGCACTCCCGTCTGCAAGAAAACCCTTTGACTTGCTGTCTGGAGAAGTGCATACACTTGTAGGCAAACAAGGCAAATGGGAGCCCAAACCCACACTGAGGATGCCAAGTTCTAGTTGAGTAATGAGTCGGTCACCTTTTCAAAATGGTATCAGATTCACCATACAGGTTTCAATTCTCCAAATTAAACACAAGTATGGAGGCCAACATTTCACTTGAACACGCAAAGAGCAAGCTAGTTAAACTCTTCTGCGTTTTTTTGCGGCAGTACACCGTTTAAAACTCTAAATATTAAAAACTTGTTTTTAGTGTGATCAACGCAGGAGGAAGTCGGTGGGGCTGCTCACAGACAAACGTGATCTCTTCCTGTAATCTTGACAACACGTCAAATAGCAACTTTCCTTCCGCGGCACCACAGTCACGACAACTTAATCCAAAACGTATTCAAATTATTGTGTGACACTGTATCGTGACCATTCATCGTGAAACGCACTCTCTGCTGTTTTCAGACACAATCAAATGCATACCTGTAGAGGAGGAAGATAACACTTGAAGGTTGGTTTCATGGGTTTGACAGAAAACATTGTTTATGTCCGCCCTCTCAGTGATGTTCCCAAACAGACGCCTGGCAAGCTCTCGGCTGCTGCCAGTGGAAAAAGAAAACAACCGAAAAGGAGCCTTCAAGAAAAGTTCAGGTCAGCCTTTAGCTGAGTTTATCCGAGTCGTCCGTGTGTAAAATATTCACCGACACAGCCTGGGCCAGCGACGGCACTCCTCCATTTCGATTAGCAGTCAAGTAGCAGATTACGCTAAGTTAGCTTGTTGAAAAAGTTGCCAGAAGTTAACGTTGAGACGGCGGCGTTAGCTCGACTAGCTAGCTAGCATAAAGTACTACATAAAGTTTGTAAATGTCGTCCCTACGAAGAGGTAAAACGATTACAATAATTTAGAGGCGCCCGTTGTGTGTCTACATCTTCTTTCCACCTGTTATTGTCTTAGTTACCCTCATTGACTTCCTAACAAATTCAGCCAAACAGAGTACCCGACGCTATAACGTTGAAGGACTTAACGGCCATGTTTATAAAGAGCCGAGGTCCCGCCCTACTTCCGGGCTACGCTGTTAAGCTATATTTTTGTACCGAGACTTTCTTTCATCAAACTTTCTGTAAAGCTGAAACAAGACGCTGGGGTACACTGTCCATTTTATAAACTAAATGGAACAAATCTACCACTGTACGTGATAGTAAATATTGATAACCTTGTCATAAAACAACGACTATTTTAGCGTTCATCAAGTACACCACCCATGGACTACAACTCCCATGAGACGTTGACAGAACCAGAGGCTTGCGGGCGTGTCATTTTAATTTTTTTTTACAGTAGGCTAACTTTATTTCGCAAAATATACAAACTCTTGTAGAAACAACAAAACTGAAAGTATAACGTTACCATTGTGTTTTTCATTTGACAGATTGTCCAGATAAATCTCCTATTTGATATAAGTCAAACACAATCCACAGAAATACACACACAGATACAGGCGTACGACAAACGGTACACTAATAAACCAACAGTTACAACTGAGCAATAGCAAACTAAGGGCACATAAAAAAGTAAATAAACTATCTAATCTAATTAATAATTAAAGACAAATTTTATTTTCAAAACCCAAATTTAAACCCAACCCAACACAAATTTTAAATCAAGGTGACAAACAAAATTAACCAGGTTTTTTTGTTCACTTTATGCTGATGCTTAGGCCAAAAAGATCAGCTCATCATTCAAAACAATGAGTTTTACATTACATTACATTACAACAATGAGCTGAACTTCCAACATAAATACATTTACCTTAGTAGACTCTAAGCACTAGATGTCACTATTGGTTAATAACTGGAGCCTTTGGGCAGTAGGCCTCTGACTATGATTAGGCTATTGGAAAACTGCATTATTCCAGTACAGGCTAATTAAAACACCACAACTATCCACATCAAGTCAAAAAACCGGGGCCCAAGACACACCACTTTAAATGCTGAAGTTTCCTAAATCGCTTTGGTACATCTTTGAATGATAATCATTACACTGAAAACACTTAAATACTCTTTAGCATTAGTAGTTCATTTGCTCATAAAGCTTTATGAATTCATCATTACTTTTGCACAGAATTTAAATAGGTTCAGTGGTCTTCAATTGACCCAGTGACGCACCAAGTATACACTGGGTATCAAAATGATTTTTCTATTGAACTATTTTAATCAGGGACAAATTTATCACCATGTTCATTGAAAAAATATTGACCATAAGGTCAGTCAGTCAGTCAGTCATTTTCTACCGCTTGTTCCCGTTCGGGGTCGCGGTGACCATAAGGTTTCAACCATAAATGTGTCACATTTCATCTAGTATGAAAAAATAAATGATAAAATAATTGACAAGAGATGTCTTTATATTCAGTCAGTAACAAGATTATTCTCACATAGTGCAACCTCTCATATCAAATTTAACTGACAGGGTACAACTCATGAGCTAAATTCTCAAATAAACTGTATATACCACAGCAAGTGTGAAGTACCAGCATTCCCACATACGATGTTTCCCCTTTGTGTTGTGTTTAGCATCAGCGTAAAGTAACACACTCAGGAGACAATGGCATACAGGAGTAAAATAGTCTTTACTCAGGTTTAAAGGCAGGTTTACATTCAACTTGAAGGCAGTCAGATGATCTGGCAGAGGAGAAAGTTGCTGGCCATTTAGGAACAGATGTGCAGCAGGGACAGGTGATGGGCAGTGGAGGGTTCTTGGTGGGCAGATGGAGAATGTCAGAGAAGGACAGTTTTGAAATTATATGAGGTGATTGCACAGGGACACAGACTAACTAGAAACATTATTAAGATTGTCAGTGTGAGCCGCACTCACGCCCATTTCTTTGCATTTCAAATCTATTATTGATGCATGTCCATCTAAAGTGTATTCAAAACTAAATAAAATACATTTAAAAAAAGATTTACATTAATAATGAAATAATTAATATTTCAGTGAAAATTCTGCCAAAAATTTGATCTGGTGAACTACACACAATGGAAATCTAAAAATCAATTGGGACCAAAAACATTTGCTTCCCATAGGCATTGCTGTGTACAAGTAAATCTGATTTAATGTTAGCTGTATAGAGATCAAACAACCTCACATGACACCATCTTTTTATGGTGGAATTAGCCTACATGTTAAGTACTTTAGGCCTGAAATTAAATATAGTGACAAAATGCTAAAAAGGATGCCAACATGTTGACAATAAACATGATTTGTGATTTTATTATGATGATTTATGAAACGTACGCTGATGCCTACAAAGACTCTGTTGATCACCTGTATAGATTTTTCAGTATTTTCAAGCGTTTTCAATATGTTGGTGACAAAACACTGCACCCATGGCATCACCAAAGCCCTATGGAGTATACCTTATTTTATTCATAGATTATAACAGCTCTATTTGTTTGCTAGTGTTATGTGCAGCATCTGTTACCTTCTGTCAGTACAGAGTGTGGAAACGCTGTTTTTGTTCAAGATAAGATGATAAATAGGCTACTGGAAGGTAATATTCAATACAAGTGAGTCCTAAAAATGTTGTGGTGAGAAATGTACATTGTTTTGAATATTCATGTAATCGTTCTTGTAATCAGTCTTGTGATGTAAAAGTATATCTAAAAAACGACTTAAATATGATTACCGCACTAACACACAGACACACACACACACACACACACACACACACACACACACTTCTGCTGCGTTCAGAGGCAGCCTGTTAAACAGGTTACACCCAGAGTCGCCTCACCGCCCTACATCATTTCAAGGCGAGTCTCAGTCTGGCTGGAGACTAGTTGTGAGAAGTGGATACCAGTGCCACCCATGCACTTCAAAAGAGGTTTTCTGAAGGCCTTTGAGTAGCATTTTTATCTGTCTGAAGAGGGAGTACGACAGAAGAAGGGATCCCCTGTCCCTGTATGAAGTTCAAATGATTATTCCACATGCAGCATGTGAATAGGAAAAGGAAAGTGGCTTCTTATATTGTTCTTTCACAAACGTATCATCTTGGATATTGCATATTGCAACGAAATATCAGTTGCACTTAAACACAACTCCTGTTGGTCACTGCTTAGTTTATTTAGTTTTATTTAGTTACATGTTTATCTATTTGTTTCACATACATAAATACAAAGCACATGAACAAATATCTAAAATTACGTGTGAGGGTGTGGTAAAAATATGAAAACCAGACCCAAAAGACATACAAAAGTTAAAATAAAAACATGCGAAAATCACCAATACATTTTAAATATCAGTGTTCAAAAATTGCGCATATAAAACAAGTGTAGAATTATAATTTAAAATAGTAAAAGTAAAACTTAAGAAGCACATAAAGAGAAACGTGCAATCATTTTGATAAATGTTGGTATACTCTAATGGATGGCTATTTTGCACAAACAAGAGAGAAAGGTAAGTAAAAACAGCAAAAACTATTAAAGTAAATAGTTTTTACTGTTAGTTTTTACAATGTAACATACATGAATGTACTTTAGGAGTCACTGGACAGCACACACAGCAAGCGAAAAGAGAGCTCAGGTTTATGAGTTGACTGACGCTGAAATAGTTTGATCCCAAAGCTGCGCATGCCCAGTTGTTTCACTCCCAGTGACTGATGAATATTTAAGCATATTCCGCGTTCAGCGCTCTTTGATTGGACCTTCTGGCTCAGTTTCCTGTGTTATGTTTTAGAGCCGACTTCTGAGGGCACTGCTCCCTCCGTACATTACCATCTAGCTCGCTGTTTGAACGCTGCTCCGCCGCCGTCAGTGTAGGCTCTGTCTGCACAATGGACGGAGGACACCGCTGAGGAGACGCATCCATGCTGCCAGGAGTTTATCGGGAATATCTTCTGTGAACTTGGATTTTGACCCCTGGCTTTAGGTTTAGCAACTAGAGTTTCTGAAACAGCGTGAAATTCGCCGAGGTTCGCCCAAATACTGGATCTCGGGTAATACGAAAGAGAAGACTGCGACTGTTGACGGCAGAGGATGGTGAGTGATATTTACACCGGCCGGGAGTATATGACACGATTTACAGCCAATATAATGCAAATATTTAACACAGCCGCACTGTTGCTACGTGTATGACCCAGCAGCTGTAAAAAAGAAAAGAAAAGTTTAATCAATAAATAGTTAACAATATTCTATTTAATAAGTCCCAACAATTAAATGTTAGTTATGGTTCTCTCTTCACACGTTTTTCATTAACCAAATCTGAAATTATACTCAACTCCAGATTCTGTGAGTTCTTAACAGATTGCTTTATTGCTGCATTGTCATGGAAAATGAGAAAAGAAATCTTTTACTTTTTTATTGACTGGTATTTCTTTCATTATTTAAGGCACATTGTTTTGCATTATTCGGAGCATATTTACCATCAATCCCACGATCAGACAAAAGTGACCTAAAAAAAAAAAAGAGTATCTTACTCCCTGACTCTCTCCTTCTCTTTCTGTCTTCACCCTGACAGTCCCCCTGACAGTCATAGACCTTTTATGGGCTGGAGTGAAAGTAGTTAGAAAGCACTGACCCCCGGACCTGTTGGATTTGACTCATTTGAGTGACACCTAAAGAGATGTAATGTCACTTAAAAACATAAGCAGTAGGTACAGCCCCTAATTAGAAACCAGGTTGGTTACCCAGGGAGCAAGTGTCAGGTGAAGTGTGTGCGCTGTATGTGTGCACCTTTGTGTGTGTGTGCGTATTAAATGGAGACAGGTTTTTCCTGGTTACTGAATGCCATCCCTGCAGACACGCCTAGAGCTAAGTTGTGTGGCCTTGTCATTGGAGTTTTGGCAACAATTCCTCAAGCCACAGTCTTGTGTGGCAGAGTTCCCACTTTGGCTGTTGAACACAATAATACAGCTGTGATGCAGCTTTTTAGCACCTTTTTATTTGTCTTTGACAATATGGCTGCTTCATGGCTATCAGAGACCACTTTTACCTAAAGGTGTTGTTATTTGCATCAAGAACATAAAATAAAAGTTTGTTTTGGGTTTCAAGAACATAATGAAAAACCCTTAAATTAATGAAATAAGTGAACATCCTTTAAGTTATGAGCCTCTGGAATAATCCCACGTCTGTGTACAGTATGTTTTCATGCGTTATGGCATCTTCAAACCTGTTGCTTTGTTCACATACACACAAACAATGTCTATTTAAAACTGGTAGGACTGAAACCAGTTAGCATTCTGCCATCCACAGTGTTGTATTGAACCTGTAGGTCAGGTTGCCCAGAGACAAACCCAAAGGACAAAGGTTGCAAATATGCAGTTTGCACAATAGAGCCTTTGCACTTGAGCCGTGTCTAAAACTTATAAGCAAGAAATGTAATCTGTTCCTGCTTAAATTCTGCTTTGTTGGAGTTGTTGTCACTTACAGACTGTTAAAGTTGGAATTTCTACTACAGTATTTTTGTGTATTTGCCTCATATCGTTGCCTTAGTTTTAGCGTGAATGAACAGAAGCTGTTTTCTTCTTGTGAGGTAACTTGAATGACAGCAGAAAATACTCTACCCAGCGATGACAGAGGTATGAATATAATGGTGCTGAGGGATAAAACTGAACATTATCGACATTATAAACATTATAGACTTACAAGACAAGGAAGGACGTTTGGTCAAAATAAATGAAAACCTATTGTAGGTAATAGTTTTATTTGAGAAGAGGTTAAGGAGAGTGTCAGCTCTGGTAGAGAGTAGAAGAGAGAGAAAATAGTCTGATTGTCATCCGAACAGTCTGGAAAAGCAGACACCAGCATCGCTCACTGGGCCCTTTTCTGCCAGATGCTGAATAGCAAGTCGGTACGACAGCAGATGGTTTGCATTAGTTTCTCCTACAGGGAGGTGCGTACTGAGTAACCCCCTTCTCCCTTTATTTCAAAGCTGGCGCTCCATTTTCAAACCGATCACTGCTGTAGAGATTTGCTCAGAATTCAAGCCCTCTCTCTGAAAACCGGACAAACACCAAATCTGTGGACCCGGGGAACTCGTTAGGCTTGTCGCTGTGGTTCAGTACAATCACACTCCTCTTGATCAGTTCCATACGTCTTTGTTACAAAGCTGTAACTGTGTTATCACCGCCTTGCTGTTTGTGATGACGGACCTCATGAGTGTTGACTTATTCTACTGTTGCACTTGTTGTAAATCATTCTGAATAAGACAAGCATATAAACTGCACATTGTAAATTCAAGTTGTCTACTACCATCAAGTTTGTGAGCTTTTCATTTTGTATGAGTCTGCACTTGAGTCCAATCTGGTTTTGCTTCTTTTTGCAACGCTTGTTTTTTTTTTTTCTATTTTCAATGAAAATTCAACATTTCCATTACTTTTATTATTTAATCTTTGAATTTATTTCAATGTATGCATAGATCCATGAATCTGCCTTATACTGTGGAACATTTTGCAGTTGAATGTGAGTTTGTGTTATATTATAGCACTATATCTTCCTGCACAATTACTCTGTATAGTTGGATAACCCTGAACCCTGGAAGTGGTGAGGTGAGGAGCACCCAGCGGTTTTCTTTCCTTGTGACTCAGTTTGTTGACTGTGTCCTACCCCTCTTGTCGCCAAGAGTCCTGTGTAGCTGCACAGCTTGTATGTATGCCTCAGCCTTGTTTTCAAAATGAAGCCCTGTAGTACCCTTTACTCTACTCGTCTACTTCCTGCCACTGTGTCTTCACGGCGAATGATGGGGAGAGGATGCAGCTACTTCAGCTGATCAAATGTCGTTCACAAAGTAACTGACCAGAGCGCTGTGTGACACATTTTCTCAGTGATTAACTGGATTTGTTCCTGCCTGGCCAATAATTACACTGCTGTAATATTTTATGGCGTTATCATGGGGTGTAAATTGAATCACACATCAACTGAAGTGACCGTAATTCACGTTTTTAGCCATGCTATCAGTGTGGCTTTATGGATGGCAATGCCTGTCGGTCAGCCCGCCACTTGGGTCCAAACTGAAATATCTCAATTACTATTGGATAGATTACCACACAATTTGGTGCAAATATTCATGCTGACCAGATGCTGAATCCTCATGACTTTGGTGATCCCCTGAGGTTTCCTCCAGCACCACCATTAGGTTGACATTTGTTTTTTCGCGTAAAATGTCTCAACAACTATTGGATCTATTGCCATGACATTTGCTACACACATTCATACCAGCCTCAGGCTAAATTATTATAGCTTTACCTTTCATCTAGCGCCATCATCAGGTCAAAATTTTAATTTGCCCATTACTTTGGTTCATGACTAAATATCTGCAAAACTAATGACGTTCCCATCAGCCTCAGCTGCACTTTGTTTTTAGTGCTAATTAGCAAACATTAGCATGCTAACACGCTAAACTAAGATGGTGAACGTGGTAAACAATATACCTCCTTAACATCAGCATGTTACTATTGTCATTTTGAGCATGCTAGATGCTAATTTTAGCATTTAGCCTTTAATGCTTGTTTAGTTTATTAATTGTTCTTGGCTCATGTCTTAGTCCAAGCAGTGTCCTCTCATAGACGTCTATTTGCGTGTATGACTTCCCTCATCATGTACAGGGAACAAAGACAAACTCTTGCAGCTGTGCTAGGGTTATCTGCTCTGATAGCTTCCCATAGTCTCATGCCAGCCAGTGTTTGGCCTCTGAGTCAGTGTCCCTCTTCCTCTGTCAAGTGGAAACCTCATTTGTCTTTATGTTATCAGTTGCAGTAGATTTGGCCTTAAGACTATTGTTTAACCTTACTTCCTCACAGAAACTCTGTACTGGCACAGGCAATTAAATGAAGTTAAAGAAGCTGGGTTCTCAAACTGAGTGTCATTTTTGTTATGCTTAAAGCCATTTGTAGCTGTTAGCTCTGCTGAATTAGGTACATGAGTCAAAATGGGATGCCACTTTTGGTTTGTATGGAAGGTGTTCAAATGGATATCTTACTGTGATATCCACAAGATATCAAGTTATACATTTATATGTTTGGCAGAGACAAACAACTCACAGAATGGTAGACAGTGATCAATGGAGAACTGAGTCAAGGCTTTGAAAAGGATTGTCAGCTGTTGTGTTTCTCTAGAAACACATGAACTAACTGACTGGAAACACAGTCAAAATTAGCTGCTTTGAATTAGTGGTCTTTTTTGGCACATGTCCCATGGCAGGGCTGAGTCAGTGCATTTCTCTCTGTGGGATCATGCAGTGACTGGAGTGTCAGAATAGCATCCTCTTGAACTTGAGCTTATTTCTATCCTTAAGCACTAATTTTACAGTGTACTATACATGCTCACTCTGCCAGCTAAATATAATGCTATACGAGTATGAATTATAGTAATAAAATAGGGGTTATAACGCATGATTCGCTGTGGCGACCCCTGAAATGGAGGCGCATGATTCGCTGTGGCGACCCCTGAAAGGGAGCAGCCGAAAGGAAAAGAAGAAGAACAAAATGATAAACTAATTTCCAGTCAGTTTAGATTCCTGCTGTAGGTGAATGTGAGAGTAATGTTATCGTGTAATCACTTTTATTCTCCATGTGGAGTTGTCTTTTAATGAATATAATATCACTAACAGGCCAAAACAAATATTAACTTGGACATGATCAGCGTTGGGTTTGGCTGCTTTGACAGAAGTGATTGCTTGCAGCAATGAGGGTCATAATAAAAAGAATTTAACTAAACAAATGTCTTTGTTTGTGGTATAATCACAGGAAGTTCTTTTCAGATTATTTTTCTCATTAACTATGGTGAACAGCAAAGTGGATTTACTCCTGCAAAATATGTTTGAGATTGCAGTAAACAAATATTGATATATGAGAGGTTTAATTGCACTTAAAGTTACCGTTTAGAAAATGTCACAATGAGAAATAATAACTGTAATTCCAGTTACTGTATGTTAGCAGCTAATGTGCCTATTTGTAATACAATATGCACAGTGTGT
The DNA here is from genome assembly GCA_011952105.1 of Coreoperca whiteheadi. Lineage (NCBI taxonomy): Eukaryota > Metazoa > Chordata > Actinopteri > Centrarchiformes > Sinipercidae > Coreoperca > Coreoperca whiteheadi. Next base: position 17,523,448 of record CM022485.1, read on the forward strand.
CTATCTGCTCAGTTGTATTTGCTATTGGGATTAACAAACTGTTATGGTGGTGGATGTCCTTTCACTCTGCTTTTCTTTCCAACATACAGTGCGATTTAGCAAAGAACCCTTCTGATTGGAATCCAGCTCTTCCTTTCCTGCCCTCAGAAAGCTTGTTATTGTTCTTTTTTTTACTATTGTTAATGTTCAGACAGAAAAATTACTGATATGAAGTCAAGGAACCGAGTCAAGCTGTGGGCAAACTTTGATGCACTTCTTGTTTTAAGTCACCACCTGTAATTGACATTTGAATGGCATTTCTTGCCTCCTTTTTTAGATACTCAGGATGAACACATCTGTAAGCACACGGCTTTGTTATTTTGTGTGTTTTTGTTTAACACTTTTAGCACTCCTCTTTAATTAGGGGAGTTACAGTCATCAACCAGTGCAGGCTGGTGCTTCGTTCACCACATACTGGGAAGCAGCTCAGGGATTTTCTGATGCTGTCGGTGCATGAATTTAACAGCTGAGTCATTCTTTTAGCTGCGTTATTACTGCGTTCACTTTGGTGGAGTTGATAAAGTCAATGTCATTAAACTCCCATTCATCTAATGCATGTGCCACACCCCTTCACCCTATGAATGTGCTGTAGAAAACACTAATGCACTTGTCATCACATTTATAAATATGCAGTCCAAAGCTTTAGTTTCAGTTACATTAAGAACGATTAGCAGCAGTATTGTCACGCTGTCACATCACAGTTCTGTTTATAGAGCCTCTGTATATCTCTTTATAGAGCTGCCATATAGTTTTTGAACAAACTAAAAACTCTCTGGAGAACAAGTATGGTTTACTGATAGCACATAGTGGTGGGAAAATGCATTCTTGCTCTTAGGTTAAAGTGCAGGGCTGACTTTGTCTGACCTCGAGTGACCCTTCTCATAGTAACGTGAGGCACCTTTGACCAATCTTGTGTAGTCAAAAACACACTGGGCTATTGACATTTTCAAAGCCATCCTTGGTGAATCGCTAAACAACCTACTTTAAAAGATTTCTTGTCTAAATGCCAGATTTTGTCTTTTTCGGCTCAATTTATTCATCAAAACTCAAATTTGATGAGTCCACGATTCTCCTTGTACCTTCTAAGAAGGGATGGATGCACTAAAATAATTCATGAGTTGCAGGAAACACAGGAAGCCCTGCCAGATTTGGTGGCTTTTTACCAAACCAACTTGTGCTTCGTTGTTACACATGATTCACTCGGTCAGGATTCTCCTCCCTCTTCAGTTTCAGATTGAACAGTCTGCAATTTGTGTCTTAACATGCATTTACGTGTATTCAGTTGCTACTGGGGAAGATGCTGGTTTGGATTTCATTGATTGAAACTTGAGACCGCAGGCCTGTTGTGGCACAAGGCATGGTTATGAATGAGTTTCCACTGCAGATGGTTTGTTTACATTCAACCACTACTGATGCTGCATTAAAAAGAAAATACAGTACTTTGTGACATGTCTCTTGTCTAGGATTTCAGCTGAATTACACCCTAAACCACATTGTCTTTGATATTATATTTTATTAGCAGCCTTGTTGCTGTTCATCCCTTTAAGAGACAGATTCAATTTGAAATGTTTAAAATCGGCGTCTCTCAAGTTAAGTCATCCAGTATCTGTTTACACTTGTTCATTATGTCCCCTTTCTCTGGGAGGGACTGTGCTCAGCCCTGCCCTGCAGGCACAGCATTATAACATCATTACAACCAGCTCACGTTACCACATGCTAGCAGAATAATATATTTCTTTTCATTCTTTCTTTGTATATGACCTCAAGCAGCTCAGATCCATGAAAGCGTGAGGAATCTAGACGTGGAAACAGAGAAAGAGGCTGGTTGGTCTGCATTATTTATACTGCTGTCCCAATTACATGCAAGTGACCTGCACTGTCACCCGTCAAGTTATGAAGTCCAAAGGTGCCAAGAGAACTTGCATTTTCCTGCTCCCTATTATCTTCTACTGTATGTGCAGGTGTTTATTACTTACAGGAAAAAGATTTATATTCAATATTACTCACATTTCCTGTGAAGGCACCATTTCCAGTGACGTTGGCTCTTTGCATTCATAGGAAATTATTGTTACCACTCTATGACAATAATTGCCAGGTCAGAGCTGTTTTGAGTGACAAAACAATCCTTCACCAAAGTCTGATGAACATTGACTGGGATCTCTGCTGTAGCTGGTTTGCTGCCCTGCTGTTTGTTTGGAAGTGGGCCTCTGGCATTCTGGCTGAGTGTTAGGGTTGAAAGGAGAATGTAATCCATTTTAAGTCTAAACATATTATTATTTCTGTGTCCGAGTCAAGGTGTGTAAATTTTTACCACTCTTTCCTTTTAAATTAGATACCTGAGAGTGTATACCTGAATTTGTGTTGTCACTGTCAAGTCAAATCTGAGGCCTCTCAGCCTATCAAAGAGTCATCGGTTGTGGAACCATAATTCAATCCTAGCTTTGGTGTAAGAAATCACACAAAAAGCCTAGTTCATTGTCAGCTGAGCAGTGCTGGAATTTATATCCCAGTGACCTCACACATTTAAGGCTCAGGTTCTAGCTCTAGGAAAGAGTAGAGGTGTACTAACACACATTAGCTGAAGTTTCTAGAGAGAAGAGTATAATTTGACTATATAAAATAGGAGGAATTTCCCTTCTTAAAGGGTATTTTAGCACTGAATAAAGGAAAGCTGGTTGCCACACTCCAGTGAGTGATGTCATAATAGGTGAAATGCCTTGGACATATTTGCTTGAATCTGCAATTATCAACTATTTACCAATACAATGAAATATTTATTTAAAGGTCAAGTGTGTTGGATTTCATGGCATCTAGAGGTAAAAATGCAGTTTGCAACTGTTTGAATACCGTTTGCCTCACCCTCCCCTTCCAAGTGTGCAGGAGAAACTACGATGGCCACAAAACCCGCAAAAAACACATACGGCCCTATTTAGACCCAGTGTTTGGTTTGTCCGTTCTGGGCTACTGTTGAAACATAAAATGTAGATAAAAATGACTTTTTCTTAGTTAATGAAAACACAACGATTTTTATCTTTAAGTGATCATACACTAATGGAAACATACTTATAAATATTGTATTCCATTTCTGCCAATAGCTCCTCCTAAATGTTACATTTTTCATATTGGACTACACAATTGACTAATTACTTACTAATAAGTGGTACAGTAACATGTTTAACAGTTGAGGCTGCCGGCTACATATTCCTCCATATAATCAGAACAAATTATACAGACATTTCTCCACAGTTTGTTGGCAGGTGAAGCAACAGGCTGCTTTCTTTCTTCTTCTGCTGTGTGGCGTTGAGCCAGATGTGACTGGATAATGGTTGCAGTGGCACAAAATGTGGATTTGTTTCTACAAACAGCTTTAGTCATCAAGCTTTCATTTGTCTTTAACTTTGAGAAATTCAAAGCAGCATCAGAACTTGGATTTAGCCTAACAGGTAGTATTCAAAGTTGAATCTCACTGCGGTGTTGTGCACTTTCAGTGTTTAACAAGGTCAAAAACAATTACATGCCTCAAATATGCAGACTAACAATGTCAGTTGTGGAGGGATATGGGAAAAATGAAAATCTACACACATAAAATTACAATTCATATATAATTTCCCATCAGTTTTCTGCTCTGTGTAATTCAGTGTGGATATACTCTTTAATCAAGCTCCAGCCTCATCTGGAGTTTTCAACATCACTTTAGAGGAAGATGGTAGTGTGTGTGTGTGTAGGTGTGTGTTGTGTGTTGTGTACAGGGCTCAGTGTGACCTTAATGAGCATCCCATCCCTCAGAAGGTCAGACCAGATCAGACTTTCTCACACCGTGGGTCATTGCTCCTCTGACACCACACACACACACACACACACACACACACACACACACACAGCTTCTTCTACTGAGGTTCTACTCTGTCTCTCATCATTGTTTATCTTCTCCCTATCCTTTGGAAAGGCCACCTATCTCAGTCAGACGTTTTATTTGCATCTGTTCCGATTAAACACAGTGAGTGATCTTGGACAAAGTGCAAACGCAAGCAATAGAGACCAGGTGGAAATGCTGTTTAGAGAGTAATACCCCCTTACGCTCTGTTTAGTTTAGCTCAAACCAGATATGTTTTGGATTCCAACAAGCGGTAGGGGGGGGAAATCAGTCATAATCAACCCACACATATTGGCATGAAACATGTGTTGGAGCTATTTCCTGACTTCTTTTGGCACAGTTCAGGAGTTGACAGTCTTAGTAGCAATTATATCCCTTTATAGTAGTAAGGGAAATTGTTTGAAATAGTGTCCAGTAGTAGTACTACACAAAAAGAGCGACTGATGACATAAATATTCCATGTTTACTGTTTAAAATGTACAAAAACACTTAGGATAAGATTAGATCAGACAGTTTACTTCAAATTATATATATACATTTCTTTACAGCATACCATTTTCTGAAGCATACCATATTTTTTAAGAGTGCTCTCGCTTCATTTTGGCAAAGCAATGAACTTTCAGAGGTTTCAGACTTTCTTGAGATAGGGAAGCAGACATTTGGGTGCCTTTTTTGTTACAATAGATACCATGTGACTGTGTGATAACACAGTTGCAAGCACTCGAAAAGTAGTCCTTGTTGGTGCATTAAAGGAAGCTCAGAAATCTGATGATTAGAGAGTCAACTTCAAAAAGCGTTTCATTCACAGGGTTTCATGAAAAAGATATGTGAATTAGGTTGTCTTGCATTAAAGAGGTTATTCTAAGGTTGTTTGAACCTATCAGTGAGGATCAGTTTTTATGAAATCTGTGTACGTTGGTTTTCATGCTGTACTGAAATGAAGTGCTGGCTGTGGCTGCCTTGAAGGTAGGAAATCAATCAAAACCTTCATGGTAGACTTTGGAAAATGGTTTTCAGCAGCGTAAAGAATACATTATTTGCAGTTAATGGGCTAAAACACACAAAACCACTGGTATGGTGCTTGAAGCCTGAGTGTTCTGCCTGCTTGCTGCATCAGCACTAATATCGTTCTGTCAGATATCATGTGTCACGCCACACTTTGATCTCTAAACATGCATCAGGGGATAACTTTTGTGATTTACTGTAGTAATATGTGAGCGTAGCATATCATGACAACTTTCCCTGCTGTAAATCAAAATGATCAGGTGAATACTCTATCGGAGCATTTCCCCTTCATTCACTTCACCACTTATAGAGCAACGTTTTTACTGTGGTTATAGATGCTAAGCCCAACATATTCTTCTTTTTCTAATCCAATTCATTTCAATCCTCTGAGTAAAGGAAGCTATGTTTCTGACAAAACTAGAAGCCAGTTTTGTCCTTCAACATTTAGATGCACAAATCAGTCAGAGCTGAAGGCCAAATCAGTCATTTCTACGCTATACAAATGGAAGGGTAATGAAAAATAAACTTAGTGTGTGTTTCACAGAATTTAGAACCAATCTTTTCGCAAGCCTTTACCATCACCAGAGAACATTAACAACCTGAATATCATTGTTGTCTAGTGTTAGTCTGTGTAATTATGAAACCTGCTCGTCATGTTTGGAGTGAAAGCAGAATTCCAGTCTGGTATTTTTAATTTTGATGATGAGGCGACCATTTTGTCTACATTTGGACCACAGATTGGGCAATTAATGATAAAAATGATTTTGAGTCTGTAAAACCCATTACAAAAATGACAAAATGTAGGTCTAAATTTGATAAAATTCCTCTAGCTTTAGGTTAGTAAAACAAAACAACGAACAAACTGAATTGTGTAGCACTGACGGTCTCTTTGGAAACTCTTTGGACTCGTCCACCATGACTGGAATTATCCCTAATTTGTGCTTTAATTTGTGACATGTTTACCAAGTTAGATTTCTTGGGTCTTTGTCCTGGGCTGTTTCACCTATCAGGCTTTTCATCACACTGTCACTGGTGAGTACTGATAATAATTTGGATCTAACCATCACCTCTGAATCACTGCTCTTGGCCAGTTATTCAGTGCCCTACACATCCACCGCCATCTAAACAAGAGCATCATCGTGTCTATGACCACCAGTTGCTCCTCCACTGTTCTGAAGGAAGAAAGTAGGGATGAAGTTTGAGATTAAAACATCTCAAACTTGAGAGTTTTTGGCTGCAAAAACAAATTACACAGTAATATATTGTCTTACAGGCACTAGGGCATAATATGAGCTATAGATGAAGTGTGTAAGTAAGGTGTGATTGTTTGTTGAGAGGAGAGGTTTTTTTTTTGTTTCACAGTCAACACAATTACAGAAACATGTACTCTGTGTATATTGTCAAAGTAATTAAAAAAAAAAGTCTTTTCTGATAGTGGCGTTTTTGGAACATGATTTTTTTAATGAAGCATTGACTTTAGAAATTAGGTCAAGTAAACTGGTGCATGGTGGCACCGCTAATCTAATACATGAGGGTTTATCAGACATGGGGTCTCTCCTAAAGCAGTCCGTTCCAGGCCAAAGTCAAGTCACGTCCACTGAAATGCTTTGGCCATTTTCCCGTAGTCGCATTCAGTACATGACCTCCAGTATAAGTCCGCCTTGTAGCACAAAGAAGGCTGTGTTCTTAAACTAGATTTAGCTTCAGAGGCTTCAACTAACATATCCTGCAGAAGGATGTACTTTGCTTCATTTAAAATGGCTTTTCTAATCTGAAGACTTAGTGTGGTGCAGTACAGAAACTCAACCTGTTTGTGGCACAAATGAGCCCTCGGTTGTTTAGATATTTGACCAGTACTCATGTGGTCAGCTTTACATATTTTTCATTACGCCTGTATTGAAGTTGTGCCATTTCTCCAGACTTTTGATTCAGATTGATTAATGACTTTAGATGCTTCTTATTTTAGAAGAGAGGAATTTGTTCTCATGGCTTTTGTCCAGATTTGCCTCAGAGGCCGGAGAAGAAACATAGTCCTAACACATGGTGGAGTGTGTGTCAAATCCTGGTGTGGAAAAGGAGAAGGGTACAGAAGGGAGTAATGAGGAGAAAAGTGCCGCTTATGATACTGACTCAAACCCAGCCATTTCCTGTACCCAGAGCCAGAGCTGCTCAGCACTCTCCATATATGGTAATGGTATTTGCATGAAGGGAAACCCTGGGCTTATGGATCAGGACTGGTATTGAAATTCCTTTGTATTAACTTCTGGGAAATGGTCTGGTCCCATAGTTTGGTTTTTGATGATCTGATTACCTTTGATCCTCAGAGGGAAAACTAATCAAGTCTAAACTGTCTTCTCTGATTTCTTTTATGCTTCCATTAATAACTATTGTTAACGGTATCTGTCAAAATAGCATATATTTAGATCAAACCGCTTCCAAACACAATATATTAGTGATGTCAGATGCTCGGTTCTGTGTGTTGCCGTGCTCAGGAGGAAGTCTGTGGTTCCATGGCGATGGTGTTGTTATGGCCACCATAGACTCCAGCTGTGCCAGATGTCCCCTGTGTGTGTCTGTGTGTCTCTGTGTGTGTGCGTACACTATGATGCCTTCAGTAACTCAGATTTCAATTTGAGACGATGGGATTTCTTATCAGAATAAGAATTCTGATTCATAAAACCTATAAAATACAACTAAATGTAAGAAAATCTCAGTCACACAATCGGGAGTATCAGAAAGTTTTAATTTTGTATGGATGAATATAAAATTAAATTTGTTGAAGGATTACTGGTTTGAAATTTGGTTCTTTTTGTAACTTAATACTTACTACTTGGACACTTGTTTGTGAGCGAACCCTCTTTTGCTGCCATCAGGTATTACCGGGCTGCTATTATGCTTTACCTGCCTGTAAGTGATTACTGAAAATAATTTACTGTATTCTGGCAATTTAGGTGTGTTGGTGGGTGTTGAACTGCTTAAACAAATATGTCCAATTTCCTTTTATAGGAACTGATAAAGTTGTATTGTATGCATATACAACGACTGGATACTTCAGTAACATCACAGTGTGACTGTAAGTTTAAAAAAATTAAATATGGGAGTTAGTAAGCAGCCACTAACTGATTGGGTAATGTTATTGTTATTGTAGTGTAGTGTCAGCCACATTATAAGAAAATCCAGAATTCAGTAAAACAATAAGGAAAAGGGTAGTGTCTAAATCATTTGCCAGATTCATAAAAGGCCATTTTGTTAAGCTGGCGACACATCTGCTGTTAATGTAAATCATTACTATGTTGTTTTCACACTAAGTTTCTGGATTTAAACCGGTGGAGCAGCTTAAATTTAATGGCAATGTAAAGAAGCATTTTCATGAATAGTTACTGATTCAAAACCTGGTATGGAACAGAAATCTTTGTAGGGGAAGTGACCCTCCACCCCAAGTCCCCTACTACAATCACTTGAGTATTATTTTCAGTCCCTGGCTGCTGTGGTGCTGCTCAGCAGCCAGCAGCAGAGGAGTGTGGCTGTTTCAGGCACCTCCCAGACGTCTTTGTGTGTATGGGTGCAACCCTCCCTCCCTGTGCAGCTACTCCCTTAGTCTGCTGCTTCACGTAAGAATATTTTCTTCGTCCTCTTGCCTCATTAAACAAGGCCTAAATCAAAACAGATTAAACAATCCTCAGAATATTTGACATTCACCTCCTACGTCTCCAGGGTTAAATATAGCATGTTCAATTGTTTTCACTTTGTGGTTGGGCCAGCACTCTCTCTTAACGTCTGCTCTCAGAAAAAAGGTTCTCATCTGTCAAAGTACTCCTTTTAAAAAGTAGGCATCAAAATCACTATTTTGTGCCTGAATAAAAAGAACATCTAACTTTCTGAGGAATTCATGAACAGTGAATTACGTGGTTCTGGACATTATTAAGGCCCAGTCAGCCCCTCAGAGGACTAAGCAAATTCATATCAAGACAAATCTATTCTGAAGGATCATCTTCAACTTGTTGTGGAGAATTTTATAGGATGTCCTGAAAAGGTTATGAGCTTTTCTTGCATGGTATAGTGCCATAAAAAAGTAGGGAAGGCAGCTCTTGCCAGCCCCTGGAAGTTTCTCAGTGTCCACATACACAATCTTCAGTCCAAACACATTGACAATTTGCCTGAAACTCTCTTATTACACCTAATATTATTTACATATTAGTTAATTGTACTACCTCTACCTCTGTCTACTCTGTATAAATGATGCCTATTGAATGTCTGTTCATCCTGAACAGGGGTTTCTTCTCTGTGGCTCTTCTTGAGGTTTCTCCCTTTTTACCTTTTTTCTTTATCCAAATTGAGGGTCTTGTGTGTCGCAACTTGTAACGCTTGTAGAGCCCTCAGAGACAAATTTGCGATTTTGGGTTACAAAAGCAAAACTTGACTTGACTTGAAGGCAGATTTTTGGTGTGACGCTAATAGTCACTGGCCACCGTCTTGTGTCTACCTTCTTCACAACTTCTTAAACTCCTATCAAATGTTTTGATTTCTCCCTCTCCATTGACAATGAGTATTGTCAGGTGTTGTTTTTGTCCCTGTGAGTGACATCACGGTGTCATCCTTGCTAAGGAAGGAAGGAAGTCAGCATCTACCTCTGCCGCACCTACAAAGCAGTAAAACATGTTAATGGGTGTGATCTGGAGAATTAATCAAGCTATAATTTGCTGCTTCCCTCCTGAAGGCAAAATACCCACTGAATTAGGCTGAAAAGCTGTAAACATTCCTCACCATCTCCCATGCTATGACCGAGTCTGTAAAGAGGTTCTAATTTTGCTGTTGTAAAGGATAGTCACCCTGGAGGATATTAAAAGCTTGCTGGCCCTCCTCCTTGGCAAGTAATTTAGAGTTAATTACTAAATGCAAAATGACTTTCCACTGGTTTGTTTTGTACTGTGGTGTTACTTTGTGGTCCTTGATATTACCAGGGTTTTGCTCTTTGCTGTTTTTGTTTCATCTGCTTCTATCTGTGACGGCAACTCACTGTATTTATGTTTTTTTTACTCATAGTTTTTGGTGTTTGAGGGGTGATTGTTTACACTGAACTATTAAAGATTATGTTAGTCATATTGTATGACTATTGTCATTATAGTCATACAATATGGCTAATACTATTGTATATTGTATATTCTTGCATTGTATATTATATGTGCTATATAATAATAATATTAAAATCAGCAAGACTCCACAATCTCTGAAAGTCAAAAGTAAGAAACCAGAATACAGTTGAGGTTTAAAGTTCATTATAGGGATCGCCGATATATCAGGCCGATATTTGTGCTTTTTGCGTGTAGGCTGGAGCATTTGCCGATATTTTTTCCTGGCATTGTTTACAGACAGGCGTCCACACAGGCAGCTCTGTGCTGCTGGAGATGCGCTGCAGTGCATGTGCAGACCATGCACTGCCCCTCCCCCACTAGCAGAGTGCTTGAATCTTCTAGATCTAGACTATTGTGTGCAATAGTGTTATTTAATTATTTTATTTATGATTAAATATTTATTTGCAGTATTTTCAGCACTGAACCTGTTTTTACTTTTTGTTAAATATTGTTTATCTACTTGTTCTTACTTGTTCTACCTCACCTGTTTTTACTATTTGTTAAATATAGTTTTTTTAGCTCAATAAATGTTCCTTTTTTAACTTGTAACATTTGTAATCGTAATTTTGTGTTATTTTTATGATTTTAATTGAGGGAGCAAAAGCAGTATCGGCTCAAGAAAATCAGCAGCCCGCTAGAAACAGCAGTTGAGAAAAAAACTGTTGTGAAGCTTTCAATCATATAACATGATCTTCATCAGCAAATGACTGTGCCTAGTTCTCATGGAACTGTTGATTTTTTTTTTTCTGAACATTTTAAGGTCTGCTCATACATCTTTATTTAAATGATGATATTAATTCTTGACGTTGAAAATAGCAGTTGAGTAAATAATGACTTTTGTAGTGATACTAGTATTGAGTAGTGGCTTCAGCTACTTAATGGATCTTGTGGTGAGATTGTTTACTCAACTTCTGTTAAGTAATGAACTTTGAAACTCACCTTTTAAACCAACATGAAATTTAAACATCTACATTTTCATGACTGAAAAAACTCCATCTACAAATGGAGGTTTTGTGCTATGTTTTGAAACCTCCTGAACAGCTACTAAAATACCAGGATTTATATTGTTTTCTCAACAGAATACAGTTGCTTAATATTTATTTCAATATGAAACATCTGTTAAATTCTCACATTCTCATAAAATACACTCAAACCATTATTGGCTTTAAGGTTATTTAAGAATAGACAAGACTTAGCCACAATATGTGTGGCTCTGTGAGGCTGTACATAAGCACAGTGGTGCTTTGAGCTAAATGCTAACATCAACAGGCTGATGCTAAGAAGGTATAATATTTACCATGTTCACCATGCTAGTTTAGCATGTTAGCATGCTAACATTTACTAATTAACACTAAACAGAAAGTACAGATGAGGCTGATGGGAATGTCGTTATCTTTGCAGGTTTTTGTTCATAAACCTGAGAATCAGGCATTGGAAATTGAAAATTTGACCTGATGAGTCGGGTTCACTAAAGTCAATAGGATTCTTCCTCTGGGCACCATAGATATCTGAACCAAATGTCATGGCATCCAATAATCGAGCAGACATTTTACTAAAAGCCAGAAAAGTCAACCTCATGTTTTTTTTGCCTTGACTGTATTGTTTAGATTGCCACTCTGCTCCTTCCTCTCCCCACACTTCCTCACTAAAGACGCAGGAAGTCAAGAGTTAACTTGTGTGTTGACTAATGTTCTGGATGCTCTCTGTGGCTTTGAGTGGTTCTCCGTCCAGGAGAAAGAGACTCACTCCTCACAGCACATTGTGACCCTCGTCCACAGTAGCCAGACAACACTGACTCATAGCGCATGATGAATGACCTCAGTTCTCCAGAGACTCACTCGGCTAAAACAAAAACAGGAATGTAGGGAGAAACCAGATTTTTAGGATGTGAATAAAAGTTGGGTCAGAGCATCTTTAACACTAAGACAAATAACACAAAGCACTTCTGGGAATCTGACCTTCCACTTTTTCTAAGTAAACAAAGCTCATCATGCTGCTGGGATCAGAAAATGTGCACACTTTGACTTTTTTGTTGCTGTAATAATAACCATTTTCTGCTTGGCTTTCATTTTGTCTTATTATCTCAACAGTGTTATAAAACCACACTACCTCAGCCTCTGAGTGTGCTTTAAAGCTGCAATTCATTCACGTAGCAGTGCTACTGTGTCACCTTTATGTCAGACTCTCGATTAGTCCACACCATTTCATTGTCTTTCTGAGTGAACTAACAATTGTACATTGTATGTGTTTTGTTTTGCAGGGGAGCCGGGGGCACTACCGGTACCACTGGCAGAGCCACAATGTCAAACACAGCGGAGTGGATGACATGGTGCTGCTCAGCAAGATCAATGAGGATGCCATCGTGGACAACCTCAAGAAGAGATACATGGATGACTACATCTTTGTATCCTTTGCTCGCAATCGCAGTTTGCACCCTGGCGAAAATTTGCTGAGGCCCGTGTCATCTCTGCTATTCCCAGAGTGCTGCAGCTGAATGGTCATTCACAGTGTCATTGTAGCAATGAGTAATGGCTCAGTGTTGGGAGGTAACGCCTTCCCACTGAGACTCTGCCGCGTGCAGGGGTCAAAGGGCCTCTTTGTATGTACATCCACCCAGACCTCTAACTCCTGCTCCATCACCAAAGTCAGATTTACTTAAGTTTTTTCTCACTTTGGTGCAAAATGTGAGCAAAATGGTGTGAGAAATAGCGGCTTGCATAATGGAGAAATCTACAGTCTTTTTGAATCAGAGCATTGCTGCTATCTTTTTTTTTGAGCAGCCATAATTTTTGATTGTGGGAGTGGGTTTAAAATGGTGTGCTGAGAGCTATCATTTTCATACAGTACAGCGCACAAATGCTAGGGTTAGGTTTCTAAAGTGCAGCTGTGGCTACACACACACACATAAACTGTTTGTGACGTGAAATGAGTCGATGAATGAATGAATAACCCCTTTGAAAAGCAATGCTGAGTGTTCACAAAGCGGCTCCTTACATAAACTTCATCCACGGTCTGGCAGTGCTCAGGATTATGAAGTTTAGTAAATCCTGGCAGTTTTAGGTTCGACATCTCTGAGTCAGGCCTTTGATTTGGGTCAATAAATAGCCGTAACTGTGAGGTCTCCTTGCCAAGGCTGTGGGTCACTGTAGGCCACCCACAATAGCAGCTTTATTTGCCTTGAGCAGCGTTTTGGCTTCAGGGCATAAAACCTCACAGTGTTACATGGCCGGTCTATTCTCTGTCATTTGTAAGAACTTGATACTTATTTAGCCTCAGGCCTGATCACCAAATACTCCACTGCTGCACTGTTGCACTCTCTTGACGTCATGGCAGCCTTAGATTAAGTAATTTCTTTCCTCTACAGTTTTATAATCTCTTTGTAAAAATGTATTATAGATGTTTCGAAACTCTTTTACCATTAAAAGGTGAACATTTTATGTAAATTATTAAACAACTTTTGCAATAAAAGGGGATTTTAATTTGGTGTTATTTGTTTTGTTTGCTGATTTGTTTGGCTCACTGTGTGATCTTTAATATATAACCTCATCAGACATATATTGGTCCTGTGCTCATCTCCATCAACCCTTTCAAGCAGATGCCATACTTTGGGGAAAAAGAAGTTGAGATGTATCAGGGTGCAGTAAGTAGGATACTACGTGACCTATCAACACATTTTAAATGGCTTCTGTTGTCTCAAAGATTCAAACTGGAAAACTCCCTCCCATACTGTAAAAGTACTGATGTGCCTGGGGGTTTAAGATGGCAACAGTCTGAAGGACTAAGGCTTTGAAATGAACTGGGTTCGTTGCAGTGCGAACTTTCCAGCGGGCTGGCACTGATGTTGCTGTCAGAAACCTGACTCAACCATTGAGAAGGCTTGGCAGTACCTTCACAGAACAGCCTGTTCGAGTCTGCCTCCTCTCTTGGCCGGACTGCTGAGAGTGGGCTTGTCTCCTTAAGCCAGGAACACACTGAAAGACTTTTAAAATCCTAACTGACTGTGAAAACACTCAGCATCACACATGCCAAATCTAACAGTTTGGCAGATTGTTGTACAGAAGTGCACTGGGTTCAGATTTGCCTAGTGTTATCAGCTCAAACTACAGAGGAAAGGTCAGATTTGTTCAGAATAGCACCGACCTTGGTTGCTCAGTTGGAAGGTGACAGATTTTTAAAGACCAAAACCAACCATGTGTTAATCCATCTCTCAATACTTTCCGACTTCCCTACCTGTCTGTCTCTTTGAAAAGGCTCAGTCATTTCCTGAAACAGCTAGGCACTGTGGTTTTAAGCAACATTTACTCAAACAGGAGGAATTAATGCATTTGTTGAGGACTATTTTCAGTGGCAGATTAATACACATGGTGCTCTAGTGAGTATTTACAGCAGCAGGATGGTGTTACTGTGTGTGGGATTGAGTCAAAATAAGCATACAGTACCCATGTTTATCATAATGCAGGAACATGTCACCCAGTGCAACATTGTGGCTAATTGATGTGTTTTGTAATAGTTTTTGGACAACAATGCAGGTCTATGACACAGAGGAATTAGCTCTATTAGACTTTGGCAACCCAGTCTTTGTATCCTTTAATATGTTTCTGGCTTTAGTTTTGGATTAACAACCGCTACAAAGTTTTCACCTTATTTTAACTAAATTATTTTGTCAACTCTCAGGCTCAGTATGAGAACCCTCCTCACATCTACGCTCTGGCAGATAACATGTACAGAAACATGATGATTGACAGTGAGAACCAATGTGTCATCATCAGGTAAGAATCGCATATCATTCTCCGCCTTCTTTACACATCATGAGCTAATGTCATGCGACAACCAAAATATGTAGCAGCGCGCATAAGAGACAGCATTTTATTAAATTATTTGTTTAATACAATACCTCTTTTAATTGATTGAGTGTTTTGTATCGTATTTTGTTTTGTGGCTTTACACCATATGTCAGTGAGACAAATCTCTAAATGTCCAGTATGGGAGGGACTGAGACAAAGGCTGGAGAAAGTAGTCTGTACAATGTGATCGCTGAGATGTTATAACAAAGCTGAACTGCAGCCGAGCCTTTGCATGTCACGGTAATGGTTGGGAGGGGAACAGGAGAACAGAACAGGTTCCACTACATCACTTGGCACCGCTGACTGACTGAGAGTGACGTGTTTCATAAAAATCACTTTCATATCATTTACCGCTTCTGTGAAAAGTTAATTTCAGGGAGGAAAAATGCCCAAATATGAAAAAGTTTTCTAGTAAAAGAAAGGAAAAAAACCAGGAGGAACACCTGCATGATCTTTGTCTCGCTCTCTCCTATAGCTTTATGGAATTTTTAGGTACTTTCACAACCTGTTTGAGTATGCTGGTGAATGTTTTTGAGCTACAAAGCTGCAGAGAGAAAAGTGTGGTGTCATGATTGGGGCTTTATCCTGTGGCCCAGTCACCTGAGCAGCGCGGTTACTATAGTGCTTACCTCATGATGAATGGACCCTGCTTCAGCACTTTCGCCCGTTGTTTGGACAGCCAGCAGTTGCTAGCTCAGTTTCCCACATAAAGGCGCTGAGGTGGATTTTGTGATCGACTAAATCAGCAAACAAAAGCATGGAAGTGGTTTTATGATGAACCAGGTCCCAACAAACAAAGGCTGCTGTGAACTTCTGGCCAGGCAATGTGGTCAGCATCGGCCTGTGTTAGCGCTTTGTCACATTTACAAAGAAAATGTGTGAATTAATCCCAAGGGGAATTCGGGATGAAGTGGCAGAGCAGTTTTGACTATTCTTGCTGGGAAATTGTGACCTTTTTCCTATTTATTTAGTTTATCTACTTGCAATGTGCTTACTACAGCATGTGACTGGTGTAGCTATGCCTAGACTTTAGAGACATCTGGATCAGATAGGGATGAATTGTAGCAGGGTGGTGTTATCAGTTTGGCACACCCCATCAAACTATTAGATGAAATCAAAACCAAAGCTTTTGTCTTCTGAGAACTGACTGCTTCACATCTGTTCCTAGCACAGATCAGAAATACACAATTGCTAAGTTTGTTGACAGTTTTTTTTAGAGAGCCATGATTTTCTGTTCCTCAAAGCTACTTAAATTTCAGTCGTTCAGTCAACATGTCACCTGAACAACAGCTCTTTAAACCTATTTCTTCAAAAAAGCAGGTTTTTTCAGTGTTGGCTAGCTTATTACCACAATTATTTTTTAATGACCGTCAATGTGGATGACCCTCGAGCCTTCCTCAACTGTCGACTGTCTATTGGTCGATAATTTTGATCCCATCCCCGTTCATGCTGTGACTGGTTTTGATTCCGTCTTTTGTCCGGAGTCCTTGCTGTTCCACTGATGCAGTGTTCCCTAACAGCTGTTGCACATGATGTCATAGACCACTCCAGTCTTTTTCTCCTTTTCCCCTTCCTCTCCAAGGAACTGAGGGCAGCAGATTAATTATTTTAGGCTAAACGATTTGATTGTGCTGCTTCGAAATGGCTCAACAGTTCAGTCGTTGTATTGTACCAACAGCCAGATGTCTGACCAGACCAGTCAGACCAGAAACATATCAGCAAAAACTGAACTTTGTGTGTCAGACAATAATAAAAGGAAGTGAGGGTAGCGTATGGGTTAACACTTCTGTTAATGTGTCACCTGTGTCACCATACCATATATCATATAAAGTCCTACTGTACACTGCACAGCGTACCATTTTTGAAAGCCCAGATGGTATCAGTACTCCAAAGACATTTTGCTTCATCCAATCTGCTAATTTTCTTTCATAAAATCGATTGTGTTTGCAATATTTGCTTTAAAGACAGATACAATTATAGCTTCAAAAGTCTGCAGAAGTCAATTAATCACAAACTCTTTTTGGTAGATTGCATGTTTGTCATTTTAAGTTTTGCCCATCAATTTGAAATTGGAAAAGATTCCCCATCTTCTTCTGGATTGTTAAATTGTTAAAACAAATGTATACAGGCTCCCATAGCTTGAACACAAAAATAAGTTGATGTTTTTAAGGCACTGGGAATACGTGTTTGCATTATCACAGAAGAAATCTAAGAGTCTACTTGAACATACTGTACTTCACCTAGTTCTGTGGGAATGCAGTGCACCTTTTTAGATTTGAAACCACCAGAACTAGAAGTCAGTTTTGACTGTGCATCCTTTTCATAGCTGATGTCAGTAATGATTTATAAAAGTAAATGCTTCAACCCCCGTTCCTCTGCATTGCATTGTTTTAACTCATGTCCTTGTTTGGTTAATAAATCTCTGCGGAAGTCAACAATGCCTTCAGCATTTCAGCGCCACAATGAGATTTGCCCCTTTTGGCGTGCTCAAAATGGGACACAAACTCCCGCTGCAGCTTGTGCTGAAAATAGCTCTTCAGAGAAAAGCTTTCATGAGAATTAACAATGCTCTCGGATGGAGCTCTGGAGGATTTTCTGACATTAAAAGTAAAACCACAACTCAGCATATCAGTTTCTTGTTATTTGAGTATTAGGTGTGCAGTGAGGTAGCCCTGACAATGCAGAAGGAGTTGGAAGAAATGAGGAGGTATATAGGGGGAGGGTCACAACCATATAGAGACTGCTGTGTAATAGAGTGGCTCCCATGACTTCCTCTGGCAGCCTCTAACAGTCTGCAGCTGTGTTTCTCACAGAGGCATTACCAACCTGACTCTACTTAAGGCACCGAAAGAAAAAACAGACTTCACTGTCGTCCACTGCCAAACCACATATGTCAAAATAAGTATGACACTGGCAAAGTGAAAGGCAAGGAGGAAAATAGAAAAGTGTAGGGTGAGGGAAGAGAGATGAGGGGAAACAAATCTGTGAATGTGACAAAACAGAATTAATGTCCTTATTGTTGCAGCATTCGCCTGCCCAGATGTGCTGTGGCCTAACACACACTTAGCCACTGAGTTGAAATTTGTACACATGAAGTGTGTAAACATGAAAGCAGGATTTGCTCTGGGATTTCAACTGTTTATTCAGCAGGTTCAGTATAACTGATGGCTTCCAGGTCATCTTTGCTTGGGTTCGCACAAAAACACAGACATCACACCAACACATACATAAACCTAAAAATTGTTCCACTGCAATTACTTTTAACTGTCTGAAGTGTAAATGTTTGCATTGTGTTAACATATTATGAATACGATCAATAGTTGTGACTTGATTTAAAGCATGGCTTTGACCTGCTGAATAAAGAATATGTATATTTACTATCTTGACTGGCTGGACCTGAAAAGCAAAAGTATCTTAAAATATCGTTTTACGCTGCTGTGTGTTCAGACAAAACACATGTAAACAAACCCCCTACAGCTTAAAAACTATAAGGTATTATTTCTCTTATTTCTCTTTCTCTGTGTCTCTCGTCTGAACATGAATGTAAAGACACTGGCTCGACTCTCTTCTTCTATGTAATGTCATGCACAGGTGCTAAATCATGAAAACCGATACATACAACAAACTGAAAACTATACACACCATGGTTGATGCAGATTTTCAATACAGGGACATTTTGGGCCGAACCCGCCCTCAGCTTGCTAATTGTTAGACACCAGAACACAAACAGGTGGCTGTCAATAGATACATGTAGTCATTAGACTGATTAATCAACAAGATACATCTGGCATAACAACTAATGGGACTGGGAAAAGCATAAGGAAATGAAAAATCAATACAAAGTGTCCCTCAGTGGATCCCTTCTGTTTTTGTAAAAGCTAGCAGGTTCATTTAAGCTGAGAGAATGGTGCAAAAAAAACGGCTTTTTTCGATCAGTGGTAGTAACTTGGACAAATAAAAAAGGTTGATGTGAGAGACTGAAAACAGTGGCACCACGAACATGCACATGCAGTCGCTCAAAGCACATAACTAACTGGTCCTCCACACTGAAGGCTTAAAATACCAAACAACCACCCAAGTCTTCATGAATCACTTAACTTGGCGTCTGAGCATATAACTCAGGTGTCACACGCCATTAGTCAGTGCATCAGGTGGATTTGAATTTGACTCAGAAGCTCAAATTGCATGTATGAGAAAACACGTGCTTAAAGTTTGATCTGTTTTTCAGTGGAGAGAGCGGAGCAGGGAAGACTGTGGCAGCCAAATACATCATGGGCTACGTCTCCAAAGTGTCGGGGGGCGGACCCAAAGTACAGGTGAGAAGAGCTGCTTCTTTTTCTTTAGGGACAGTATGTAATAGATGCATGAGACGTTAGAGATTTCTGAGATATTGAGCTGCATAGATTGAATGATAACCTGGCAATAATTCATATTTTAAATAAATATTAGGGAGGTCTTTTGTGATGTGCAATTCTATGGTCCGAATTAATAATTAAAAGCAAATACATCATTTTTAATGAGATTTTAAGAAGTATGAAGAACTCACAGGGATACTATTATAAAGTTACGCATAAAGATCACTGCTCACAAAATAAAGGCTTTTGGGGTGTGCTGGAGCTGAAATTCAATGTAAAATGATGAGAAAAGCATCCACACGCTTTGATCTGTGCAATATTCACTCATGGAGGGAAGCTTTTGGTCAAGGTCAACCTTCTTCAAGTTGAAGAAGGTTGGCGTGTACAGATGCTTTTTCTGTCATTATTTTGTACTTCCATATATTCAGTGGAGTGGAAATTAATTTGATTAAGTAACATTTTCAAATGAATGGGTATCCCTCTACATCAAAATATTAATAATTTCTCAGATTGTCTTTTGCTCGTCATGCGTGTAGAAACATTCACAAATTGTGCAAATGATGTAATGTCACTGCATACTTGTATGAAATCAAACAACTTGTTGCTACTTCATTCCTGCACTTACTCCTCTCATTAGACCCAATCCGCCTCTTATCATCCTCATCCTTATACCCCGTTATCAGCCCATCGGCAGCCTCTTATTCGCCCAGCCCCCTTTCAGCCATCTGGCAGCCCCCCAAACCAGCAGATGTCCAGTTCCTAAGCCCGATAAAGATCTGAGGAAATGCCTGCACCATGATGGCAGTGGGATTTTTATATTTAATCCACTCTGCGTTCCTTCCACCAAGGCAATGTTAGAAATCGTCGTCAGGCTTTAAATTGAACAGTAAAGCTGGTAGTCGGACTATAGGATTATTGTTGTTGTGAGTGTTCGGAGTTGCAAGTTACAGTATAAATGTACACTACTAAAGTTAGTTGTAAAAATAGCTTTCTCTGTATAGTTTGTTTAAACAAATTTGGCGGTTACAGTGGACACACACACACACACTTCATACTTTGTTTCTTCAAATTCACATGGTTCCCTTCAGCTTTGCACACATTGTGCTCAGTACAGCACATGCATTCCTCTGCAATGTGTTTATGGTGTGTGTTCACACGTGTGTGAGAACAGCTTGGAATAGATAATAGCTCACTGCCAGTAACATATCTGTTCATCCGTCTGTCATCTTCGCAAAGACAAATTATTTCTATTAATATTCATACATAATTAATACAAATTAAATCAAAGTTATGTTTATAGAATAATTATTTTAACATCTTGAGACCATGTTGGAAATGTGTTCTCACTTTAAGTTGTTATCCCTTGGATCCAGTGTGTTTTGAAGCTCCATAAATACATCAAGTCAAAGATGTTATTGTAGGAAGAACCTCAGCATGCGTTGAAGGAGTAAAATATAATAAAGTAGTAAACTAATAACTGTATGGCTATTTATTAATAACTTGAAGTGTGAAGTGCAGTGTTTATTTTTTCCTTTCATACAGGACTACGTTTAGTCCAAGAAATAACTTCCACTCAACTTCTGTGTACAATAATGGAAGTGGGAATAGCTCTGTCTGCTGTACAGATTTAAAACTCATGTGTTTCTGACATGCAGATGGCTCACAGGAAAGATCATGTCCTCCAGACTTTGTGTGTCTGCATTTGTTGTGTGTATATGTGTGCGCGCGTGCATGCTTGTATTTGAGTGACAAATTCCAGAGACAGCAGCCTGTCAGCAAGGCCGTGAAGTGTGTGGTATCTTTACCTGCTGTACAGTCTGCCTGTGACGTAGCTAACAGCTCGTTGCATCTGTCTCCTCGCAGCACGTCAAAGATATCATCCTGCAGTCCAACCCGCTGCTAGAGGCCTTCGGCAACGCAAAGACTGTGAGGAACAACAACTCCAGCAGATTTGTAAGATTTTTGAGAGTTGGCCTCTCCACTTTTTGTGAGTTTAGGTGCCTAACATTGCTGCTCAATTTGTAACTGGTTCCTGTTAGAGAAAGGAGGAGTGCGAATTTGAAATTCCTCAAGGACATATTTTTTCAGCCTCAAATTTGTGTGCCAGAAGTGATTTGCAGTGTAAGTGAGGACGACTCTGGGAAATCATAACATAAACAAAATTAGAATAACCCACTTACATTGCAAAACTCGGTTGCTCAGACTTAAATACATGCAGTAGGTACTACTTACTCTGGAAAAATCTGAGGACTCAACTTTTCTGTGGCGCACCTTTGGATCCAAGCTGAGACTTTTGAAAACAAAGATTTGCAGTAACAGCTTTTCGTCTGTTTTCTGTTTTATTGCATGAGGAACCAAATCTCATGTGTGTCCTGGTTAACCAAAGCTGTGCTGTAAGGACACACTGCACAGAAAGACATACATGCAGAGCCACTGAGGCACCTCCTCTACTGCTTACAAAGGAACTCAGTGAAGAAGGAATTAAGGCAAAGCACATTTTAGAAAATGTATTCCCTCACTCAGCTGAGTTTATTGGTTAAGTGCTCAGGTTAGCATACAAAGCAGTATTGTCTCAGTAGTTGGGATTTTTTTTAGATCCCAGTTTTGGGAAATGATTTTGGTTTGGCACCAATGGCCTGAGATCACTTCTTTTGAGTTGCTGTGTTTGAAAAAATTGTGACTCTGTTCACTTCTGGGACTGGAACAGATATTCCATTACAGACTTGTCTAGAGCAGAGAGCAAGACAAAAAGCAGCATCAGATTTTTATATAAGTGCACACACACACAGAGACACACCACTAGGAACCCCAGAACAGCAAGGTGCCGGTATTTCAGATCTTATAGCTGTGGCTTTAAGCTTTCTTACAGTCCACTCCAGTACTGGAAAACAAACATGCTTTGATCCATCAGGGGAAATACTTTGAGATCCAGTTCAGCTCCGGTGGCGAACCAGACGGAGGGAAAATCTCCAACTTCCTCCTGGAGAAGTCACGTGTCATCATGAGGAATCCTGGAGAGAGGAGTTTCCATATATTCTATCAGGTGAGACTTACTTTTTCGAGCTGGAGAGCAAACGGGCCGCGCTTGACTTGTGAAGAGGGTCTGTGAGGGGAATTCAGGACACACTGGATTAGACGTGCCATTTGGCTGCAGGAAGAGAGAGGGCCAATCTGTTTTCACTGTCGATTCAGTCTAGAAATGTATTAAAAATACCCTATTTCACACACGCAAAGTGGAGCACAGCGTACAAACATAAACATGAAAATGTATGTAAATGACACTACAAACAGGCTTTGTGCAAAAGCATGTCTAATACTGCTGCATCCACAATACATATATATATTAATTTATGCTCTACAGTTGATAGAAGGAGCCAGTGGAGAGCAGAGGAGCAGCCTGGGAATCACAAGCCTGGATTACTACACTTACCTCAATCAGTCTGGTTCCTACAAAGTGGATGACATCAACGACAAGAGTGACTTCCAGGAGACGACGGTACGGTCAGGTTCCTTCTGTTTAACTGGCAATAACTGAACACTCTCAGTGGTGTTGTGTGCGTCTATAAATTGCACACCAGTGTTCATTTGGCTCACAGTCTTCTTTTTACATTCTCTCTCCCTACCAGTCCTCTTTTGTTTTCTTTTCCAATGATCTCCTCCTGTTTTTGTTTACCATTGAGACCGCAACAGGAGTAATTAGAGGACATGAGCTAGGTACCACAGGAGTGAGTAAATCCACACTGCAGCCCTGATTTAGCATGATCTTTTCATTTGCTTTCCCAGCATGCTATGGATGTGATTGGCATCTCAGCGGAGGACCGCGCCATGGTGCTTCAGATTGTTGCCGGAATCCTGCACCTGGGAAATATCAATTTTAAGGAAGCAGGCAACTACGCTGCTGTGGACAGTGAAGAGTGTAAGTAGGCTCACACCAGGACTTGTTCACAAAAGAGCTGATCACTGTCTAGTTTTGTGCTTAATGTGGTTCCCACTGAAACAGGTAGCAACAACCAAAACTAATACACTATCAGTTAACTGTGTGTGCGGACGGGGAAAAGGAGTGAACTGCTATTTAATGTTCAACCCTCTTGAAATTTTTCAGTCCCCTTCAAAACAGTGGTGTGGCTAGAATGTTGTTTTTCAACCTTATCAGACTCTGAGAGAAACATCTTTTAAACATCTTTAGGCAGGTAGCACTAATTTTCAAGGAATATAAGGCGATTAAAAAAAGTCAAGTTATAACCAAACAAAACTAAAAGTTTATAGCCGCGCTATCGGCTCTAACCAAGATAGTGAGTCTTGACTTTGAGGCTGTACTTGGGCGCAGCTGTGCTTTGAGATAAAAGCTAATGGTAGCATGATACCATTCTTACAATGACAATGCTAACATGCTTATGGTTAGTCTTCTAAATGCGTGTGTTACAAGACTACAGCCATGCTAGCAGCTCTGGGAGGCTGTACTTAGGCAAAGCAATCCTTTGAGCTAAATGCTAATGTCAGCATGCTAACAGGCAGGTGCAGTGTTTACTATGTTCGCCAGCTTAGTTTAGCGTATTGCTAACATTTGCTTATTAGCACTAACCGTAAATTATAGATGAGGCTGATGTCATTAGTTATGCAGGTATTTGGTCATAAACCAAAGTATTAAACACATTTATTTATAAACTTTGGCCTGATGATGGCACTAGATGAAAAGTCCGAAAATCACCAGAGTTATTATATTCTCTTTAATAAGTAAGTAAGTTAAGCTTTTATTTGTCCCACAGTGGGGAAATTGCATTTAGCAACAGCAGGGGTTGGATTCATGTTATCCAAACATGAATGTCTGTGCCAAATTCTGTGCCACTCCTTAATAGCTCTCTAAATATTTCTAGATCTAGATATTAAGAAAAAACTGGAGTCAGGGGATCCCCAAAGTCAGTAGGATTCATCCTCCAGTGAGCATGAATGTACAACAAATCACGACAATCTATCCAGTAGTTGCTGAGATATTTCAGTCTGGGCCAAAGTGGTGGATGACCAACATTGCCTTCCATAGAGTGACGTCTTGCGTCGCTAAAAAGACACAGAAACAGTTCTCTGGTTATTGCTGAAGACAAAGGTACTGATGTTCAGGTTGAGACTGGTTTGTGGTAAATTTCTTTTCATTCTTTTCATTGCATTCTTGCATTTCTGAATGTTTCCCTTCTCTTCGGTGTCCTGAGCTGCCCTTCTCTGGTTGGTTTTGGAGGATATTTCTCTCTCACCACTTTCACTCCCTAAAGTTTTATTGTGTTAATGCAGGGCTACAGCCAACTGTCTGGAGTAATCCAGGCCATGCTAGATTACCAGAAAATAAGACGCTATTATTGAAGGTCTGGACATATTTCGTCAGAGACTAAAATTACTTCGAAAAATACTTCTCCTTCTGTCCCCTTCCTTCTTGCATTCTTCTGCCTCATTCTATTCTTTTCTCCTTTTTTACTCTCTTTTCTCTTTCCTTCTCATACTGTGTCTGTATGATCCAGATGAGAGTGCCAGTGTACAAAGCCATGGTCTGTTCTGTTCAGTCGTAACAGCAGCCCTCCATAATCTCAGCCTTTCCTGTTCCCTCCAGTCTCACTTACTGTGTGCTTTAACTGCAGTGTGTTGCACAGATTCAGACCCCTGCTCCCCATGTGAAACCTCACCGGCCGAGTTCACATAGACGTTGACTTGCACTCAAGAGTCAGTGCGTCATCTCTTGTTGAAAGAAATGTTGAGACTACTTGTACAAATCATTTGGACATTATTTGGCTGGTTGGGACATTATTTAGTTAAAAGTAACCTGATCCTGACAGTGACGTGCTGTTTTGTAAAAATTACTATTTTAGGCTCTTAGGGCTTTCAATTGAGAATTATTTTTAGGTTTGGCATTATGCACAATTTGGCATTTATGGTTGTATCATTCAACATGAAACTTTTGGTACCTTTGGAAACTTTGAGATCTTGAGTTTAAAATAAAGTTCTGTGGGTTTGCAGAAGCCTTGTCTGCATAACAGGAGTTTGTAATGGGCTGGATCTAATGAATCTGTACAAGAGGGTTGAGTGGTTGAATAGATTTACATTTTAGGAAGTAAGCTTCTTTTGCTTGGAGATAGATGAGAAAATCAATTCGACTCTCATGTCTGTACGGTAAATATGAAGCTACAGCCAGCAGCTAGTTAGCTTAGCTTAGCACAAAGAGTTCACTGTGTCCGGCAAAATAGTCCTGCACTTAATAAGCTCTGTAAGTGTGACGATCCCATCAGGAAAGTCTCATCCACTATCACAGTGGATTTGCTCATCTTTTTCAAAACAATGGAAACATTTCATTCATTTCTTTTGTGCCTCAGGTTTGCTTTAGTTCTTTATGCTGCCCCACACCTGAACTTAAACATGCAAATATCCAAAATTTCATTATTCAAACATTATTTTCTTTTCCAGTTAAGCAGAGTCAATATTGTAGAAGTGGAGCATTGAGCGACAGGGTGATTGTATGTGTCACATCTCATAGGATGAGTGAAGCCACATGCTTCGGAAACCTCTGTACTGACACCACTCCCTCCTATTCCTCTCATTATCCATTGGCACTTTGACTAACAAATTTCCTGTAGGTGAACGTATATGTGCTTATTTGAGCAATGTTCCCGAAATTCACGTTCACAGCCTTTGTAAAACCCTCCAGGCTGCAAAATACAATCCATACTTTGCCTGCCGAACACAAAGAATGACTTTTCCCTTATTATTTAAGCAGGCGTATGGTCGGTCACACCCTTATGTCCCATAAGGGGAGCTACTGCAGTGGTCTAATGCATTCCCAGACACAGTGAGTCTGCAGGCCTGAGAGCCATTTCCTTTTAGGGGAAGTGAGTCACTGTAATAAGGCAGGGAGGGGCTCTCAGGGGAGAATATCAACGCCAGGTCAGGACAAATGATCTGTGGTGTTTTCAACACTCTTTCTTTCAAGGGTTAGCCCAAAAACTATTGTTCTATTTTGCATTCAGCTATAATTCAAAGCTCATCTGCTCTGAATTCCCTGAAGGGGACTTTTTGTTTCAGCGGTTTAGCCGCAGAACCGCCCCACTTTTGTGGCTTTACACCACAATTGTATGCATTGTGATTATCAGTAGAAGATTTTCTGATTTGTAAGACTTTATCACCGATTGATTATAGTAAATGCAGTGCATTAGTTGTACTGGATATGTAGTGGTTCTCTCTGCCATGCAAAGGTTACATGAGGCTGCACTTCAAATGAATGCAGTCCTGCACTGATTTGCATATTGGTTTTCAGAGAAATGTCTCTTTGCTGTTTCAGAGCAGGACCCATTACTAACATGATGCTTTATTTCTCAGTTTATCTCAATAGTACAGCAACACCCTAATATACCATAACAGTATAACCTAAGTGAAATACAACTACTAGTTATATTCATTATCAATTAATCTGCCGATATCGCTCTTCTTCTCTCCTCTTATTTCCTGTCTTTTAACAGTTCTAGCCTTTCCTGCGTTTCTGCTTGGAATTGACCAGAGCCGTCTGAAGGAGAAACTGACGAGCCGGAAGATGGACAGCAAGTGGGGAAATGCGGTGGAGTCCATCGACGTGACACTGAACGTGGAGCAGGCGTGTTACACACGTGACGCCCTCTCCAAAGCCCTGCATGCACGAGTGTTTGACTTCCTGGTTGAGGTATGGTTGCATGTTCAAACAGTTTTAGAGTACATCTTTAAGTACCAAAGCTGTGATTAACCTATAATAAACCTCTATTTTGGTGACACTTTGATTTCAGTCCATCAACAAAGCCATGGTGAAAGATCATCAGGAGTTTAATATCGGAGTGTTGGACATTTATGGATTTGAAATTTTCCAAGTAAGTGTTTTTGGCCGTTTCAAAGGTCGACACATGGATACTGGATTTTTACTCTGAAGCAACACATAAAATAGATTAACAGGTATTACATTTGAGCATTTAAACAGATTAAACAGGAAGGATTAGACTAATTTATAAAGTATGTGGATTAAGTTCTACCTCCTGATTGAGACAGCAGACCTCAATGTACTTTTCTAATCTGATTACTTTTGTTTGTTTGGTTTGCTTCCTGTTTATTCCTGGACTTGATAGGATTTGACAAACTAAATGGAAGTGTTTTTTGTATTATTTTGGTTTGCTAGAGTTCTAGATTCTTAATATCAAGTACAGATTATTAGCGTGTACCTTGACACTAAATAACATCATCCACTGTGAGTATTATCTAATCAACTCCATCAGCTTTGTCTGTCTTTTAGTATGAAGGTTGTCTCTCTGTAAACACAATGTAAGAAAAGGTCAGCTGCGTTTTGTTGCCCTCAGGTTATTAGACAGGAAAATGCAGACCACCATCATGTAAGGCTCAGGCTGAAGCTCCAATATATGTTTCCCTTTCTTTAATACCACGCAGACTGTGTATAACTCCAAACAAAGCCCATTGAGCTGAGAGGATATCCATACTCTGCTGAGGATAACGCTCACTTAGTCTCTATAGATTTTACTAACCATGTTCATGCTCTTCATCAGAAAAATGGATTTGAACAGTTCTGCATCAACTTTGTGAATGAGAAACTGCAGCAGATATTCATTGAGCTGACTCTGAAGGCAGAGCAGGTAAAGTCCCTCCACATTCCTCTTCCATATTTGATCAAGATTTATTTATTATTTCCGCCTCAATGTTTTATGTTTTATGTTCTGACTTGTTTTAAGTTCTAACTCATGCCTCTCTTTGTAGGAGGAGTATGTGCAGGAGGGCATCAAGTGGACTCAGATTGATTACTTCAACAACAAGATTGTCTGTGATCTCATCGAGAGCAAAGTAAATAAACCTTAAATAAGTAATAATAAGTATATGTAATAAGTAAACAAACCCACCCTTAGTGGGAGTGTGCATCACCCACCAAGGGTGCACAATCCAAAATCCTTAAAAGAATCTGCATGATCTGAAAAATTTATCAAAAACAGATAGTAATAGACAACGATGCATAGAGCTGAAATAAGTCTAATCAATTAGTTGATAGTCAGAAAATTAGTCAGCAACTATATGATAATCAATTAAAAGTTACTTTTCAAATGTTCTGAAGTTCCAGTTTATCAGATGTGAGGATTTGCAGCTTGTCTGTGTCTTGTGTGATAGTAAACTGAATACCTTCAGGTTTTTGACTGTTTTTTTGGACAAAACAAGTGATGTGAAGACACCACCTTGGCCTTTAGGAAATTGAGATGGACATTTTTCCACAATTTTCTGACATTTTACAAACCAAAAGATTAATTGATTAATCAAGAAAGTAATTGGCAGGTTCATCAATAAGGAAAATCAGTGTTACTTGCAGCGCTAATCATGGGATACATGTGGTAGATTTTTTTTGTTCATTAGAAAATAGTTGAAATGTATTAAAAATACCCTGTTTTGTAATGTCAACACATTTCCATGTGTTCATAAACAATTATTTACAAAACAAAAGAAGTAATGAAAATCAGAACAAAATCACAGATTCAATTCAACATGTGAGGACAAAAAAATATAAAATAAAATAAAACAAACTATAAATAGAAAATATTTTTTAAATATTAGCACCAAAAACCATGTGGTGGAAAGCTAGTCTATGGCTTTCCACCAAATGTCTTTGAAAAGTATTGGGTTTTTTTTAGATAGCTCTCTAAATAGCAAACAGGGCTAAAAAATACAACCTTTTTGGTGGAGGTAATAAATAAAGTTTTATTGCAAGTTGCAGCCAACACATTTGGATTTGTTATCTTTTTTTTAATAATGAACATTTGTTAGTTTTGTCCTTAAGTTAAAAACTGAGTAGCAAGCTCCCACCGAGTTTCTGCTCTGTTGCCATGACTTACAGCTTAATATCCTCAAATGTGCCGACATGCCTCTTAATTTGATTTATCTGTCCCACTGTGAGGTCTAATCCATGAAATCTACACAAGGGCTTTAAAACAAGCCTCCATCTGAAAGGAGCAGGGGATCTGTATCGGTGCCTGACAGTTCAGCTCTTTACACCAGACCCACTTTAGATAATCCAGTGACAACTTTACATGTGTCCTTTTAACAGAGGCTTGTGTTCTCTGAGTTAGAGACGCTGTTACCACTGTGCAAACTGAAGGCCATTGATCAAGTTAGGACATAATGGAGCCAAATAGGACAGTGTGTGTGAGAGAGGTAAATGGACTGTACTTGTACAGCGCCTTTCTAGTCTTCCGACCACTCAGAGTGCTTCACACTACATATCACATTCACCCACTGATGGCAGGTGCCAACTGCTCATCAGTACAAAGAAACTAATTCAGTCACACACACTCAACACACCGAAGGCACAGCCCTCGGGAGCTATTTGGGATTCAGTATCTTGCCCAAGGACAATTGGACATGTGGACTGGGGAAGCTAGGATCAAACTGCCGACCTTCTGATTAGTGGACGACCCGCTCTTCCTCCAAGCCACAGACGCAGAGGCCGTGCCAAAATTTCTCTGTTAGATTTAGATTTATAGCTAATACAATTTATAGCTTTTGTAGCTTACACATCTCCTTTAGATGCTTAATTGGTATCAAAAAGTGAT
This sequence comes from Coreoperca whiteheadi, assembly GCA_011952105.1. Taxonomy (NCBI): domain Eukaryota; kingdom Metazoa; phylum Chordata; class Actinopteri; order Centrarchiformes; family Sinipercidae; genus Coreoperca; species Coreoperca whiteheadi. Next base: position 17,553,295 of record CM022485.1, read on the forward strand.
AATTCTTCATGTGTTTGTATGACGAATTTTATATTGAAATATAATTTTATACATATAATTTGTAGTAGTAGCTGAAGTGAACCGCACTACAATATTTCATTATGTCAAAAGGTTCACAATTCATGATACTTGCTATTCATTTTCAACTTCTAATGCCACACGTTAGGGCTGCAACTAACGATTTTTTTCATTATCAAACAATCGATCGTGTGGTCTATAAAATGTCAGAAAATACTGAAAAACATCCATTACAATTGTCCAGAGCCCAAGGTACGGTTTTGTCTTGGCCGACCGTCAGTCCAAACCCCAAAGATATTCAATTTACAATTATCAAAGACAGATAAGAAATCCAGCAAGTAATCAGAAGGGGAGATGCTGGAAGCAGTGAATGTTTGCCATTTTTGTTGAATATTTGACTTAAAATTAATGTTTGAAATGTCAAAAATGTTGGCGAATGATTTTGTGTTGAGTGACTAATCAATGAATTGTTCCAGCTCTAGACATATAACCCCTAGAGTGTATATTTCAGTTGGACCAACAAACAGAGAAACATAAAACAAAAAAATAAATACTAATACTTAACTTCTGCGATGACATGAATGTAAAATGTTTTCCCTTGCGATCCCAGAACCCTCCTGGCATCATGAGCATCCTGGATGATGTATGCGCCACCATGCACGCAGTTGGCGAGGGAGCCGACCAGACCATGCTGCAGAAGCTCCGAGTCCAGATCAACACCCATGAACACTTCAACAGCTGGAACCAGGGCTTCATCATCCACCATTACGCTGGCAAGGTCAGTCTGTGCGTTGCACTTCGGGGGGGATTGGTCCATTTGCCCACAAGCTCTGCCAACTGTGGCATTGTCTTATTTTTTGACAAACAGCACCTCTGTCTTAATGGGAAGTCATCCATATCTAATATAAGGTTTGGATCAAACATTTATGATTACCGGCTAAAAGTGTAATACAGTTTTTCGTACGAACTCAGAGAAAAATTTCTTACCGATGCTTGTATGCCTTGGTTCACAAAACAGAAAGACATTCAACATAAGGTTTACAGCGACCTCCATAAACGATCATGTTATGCATGCAGCCCTCGGTAGGGAGCTGACAGCAACTTCTGGAAATAGAAAGTTATTAAAATGTCATTTTTCATGGTGTTGGTATGGGAGCTGTTCCTGTTGCTCCCCACTTGAATGATCTGTCATAAATACCAGTTGCACAGCTGGTACTTTAATTCTGGAGTCAGTGTCGTCATTTTCGTCCTTTTAAGTTTTTCCCCGTCTGAACCAACACCTCTCTTTCTCACGCTTTCTATTTATGGCTGCCGTCCCCAGTCCTCCCATTATGTAACAGTGTCTTACAACGTCATACATGTTAAATCAGCCACATTCAATTTATACATTACAGTTCATCAGATGTCTTTTTTTGCATTCATTTTCATTCTGGTGGCCGAGGTTGTCCCATGTCGTTCTCCAGATGTGTGGTGGCCTCGGCCTGGCGCACATGCCGCAGGCTTAATGAACCTTGCCATAAAGACTTGAGGGGCTACCATGACCGTGCTCGAAACATTCCTCCAGTCTTAACCTACAGTATAGCAGAAATAACACACTTTAATTTATACACTTTTAGACCACTGCTGGTTTTATAAGGAAGCTACTCTTCGGAGGTGTAAAGTTTGGATCTGCAACCCATTTTTTTTCCCCCGTAAAATTCAAGCCATTGATTTAGGCCAGAATATCTGTCACAATTCGTTATTTTAACACAGGCGTCATCTTTCATTTTGTTGGAGGTTTCAAGCAGTTCATCCTCGTCTGCTGTGATAGTTATGACTCTGTATGAAATCCTTCTGTATGTCTCTCCTCCAGGTCTCCTACGATGCAGAGGGTTTCTGCGAGAGGAACCGAGACGTCCTTTTTACTGACCTCATAGAGTTGATGCAGAGCAGTGAAATGTGAGTAACTCCTATTTGCACATCTGGTGAGGACTATGTTGCTCACTTAAAGCAAGTCTCTACTGTGATGCATATGGTTATAATTGAATACATCTGAATGAGAGTTTCAGACGTTCCAGTGCATCTGGAAACTGACGGGGACATAGCGGAAGTGTGCAGGGCTGTGTTATGGCGTGCCCTCTGCCCTGAATCACGTCTGGCGGCTGTCCAGATATGCGGCTTTTGCGAGTCTACCCAGTCTGTCCTTACAAGTGCAGTCTCCCTGCAGGGCTGCATTGTGGAGTCTGGCCCCCCTTGTGTTTTGGTTTCTTGGCCTTTCTTTGTGTCAAAGTGGCCATCTGTGCAAACAGCCTGCATTGTCTGTGTAACCCCTGCAGGCCTCAGCCACTGCTTGCCCCCTTTTGTGTGCACGTTTGGTGAGGCATGAAAGGAGGTTATGTCAAAATCCCATGCAGACACGTTCTGGAAAATATATAGATGCACTTTACATCACATACAGACACACAAACATATACAGTATACACCAATAGATAAAAGAGTTTGGCACAGTCACACATAAAGGAAGCCTGAGAAGGAAGGAAGCAGCCTCATTCCTCAGAGCAGCAGGTCTAAATGGAGAAGAAAGGAATGGCCAGTATTGTCAGCTGAACAGTATTGGCAGACTTCTGCTCTGTTTGTACACACAACCTGCTGATCCTTTCTTTTGTGTCCATAGCCTTGAGTCAGACATTTCAAACCAAATAAATACAATGTGGGAGAAAGCCAGAAATGGGATGGAATTTAAAAAAAATACTAACATGAAAAAGCACCGTGAAATAATAAAATAATAAAGAACAAAGGCGGCGACATACGCAAGTTGAAATAAGTTGGCTACTAAGCAGCAGTACGTGTCAGCTTTAGGCCTGACAGTCACCACACTTTTATGTGAGTTTTCAAAGCAAAAACAGACGACACCGTTCAAAAGGAGCCAAATATTTGGTGCCCGAATGACACGTGCTGATCACAAACGTGAAAAAAGGAGCAGTCTTGATCATGATCTTACATTATTTAGCTTTTCATTCATCAGATAATCTATGAAGATAATAATAAGCCTTTTGAATGTGTATCGTTTTAAATTTGTCATTTAAGAGTGTTAAATTTACAACATAACTGCTCATAAAAGCTACAAGACATCATCGTTAATTTCAAATTACGGCTCTGAGTAAAAAGTTAGCATCATTCGATCTAGAGGGAGGGCTTCTACTCCTTCTTGAAAAGTGGGTGTCCACAGTTGCAGATGGCTTTAAATGTACCGTTCTCACAATTGAAACCCCCACTGCCCTCTTTTTTTTACCACTATATCAAGTTCTATGAAAAAATAAAAAAATAACCCATAGTGTGTGTGTAATCTGTAAACTAAAAGGAGCTCAAAAGTACAGACCTGAGCTACTTTCCTTTAAGATATCCTTGAAATTAGTTGAGTGTCCTGAGTCCTGAGAAACCTGAGGAAATGGAAACTTCACAAATATCTGCTACATTCTGATCTGCAGCAACACATCATAGGGTAGTGATGATGATGGTGTTATAAAACACCACAGCTATACATTGTAAGTTTGCGATTCGACAAAAATGTTATTCCTTGAAATCCAAGTGAACTGGGAGGTAGTAGTAGTAATGACTGTAAATTAGCACTGGTTGACTAATAAGGTGTTGTTGTCCATATACTAGTGAGAGGTTGAATGTCAAGGTTACTGGATATTAGTCCTGATGTTTTGTTTCTTTCTCTATATTTTGTAAATATGCATATGTTTGTATAAAAGGAACATCTACCTCTTAAGTAAAAAAAACTGTTACCAACTGCTGGCTTTAGAAAAAACCCTCCCTAATGGACACCAACTATCTACGCTCCATGGACAAGATTACTTATACCCTTTGACTACAGAAAGACAAAGATGAAAAGTACTGGATGAAATGGGATTGATACTCTCAGGAAAGACACACTGATTTAACTCATTTTTTAACATCCGTCTTTGTTTTTCCTTTTTTGTAGGGCAAAATGCTTCAAATTTCAATCAAAAGTAATTCATTATTTTATTAAACAAGTATTTTGTCAAATAATAGCATGCATTCCTCTATACAGCAGTGGCCTCAAGGAGATTTGCTGCAAGAGGTGTTTGTACAAATACAGCACAGTGCACACACACACATCTCTTGTTTTCCCACCAGCCCCCAACTCAGACCTTTCAAAGTGCTTCAGGAATTTAAACCAGTGACCTTAGTCAAAGGTCCTTGGTTCTTTAATCATTAACTGCATTTTTGTTTTAGGCTGCCAGGGAAACTCAATTTTATTTTAAGGTCTACAGCACTTTGTTTTTGTTGGTCAATAACTCCTAGTCTCCTCACCTTTTGTCCTCTTAACAGTGCCTTCATCAGAGCACTGTTTCCAGAAAACCTCAATGCTGAAAAGAAGGGTCGACCCACAACTGCAGGCAGCAAAATAAAGGTGAGTGTTCTGCAAAGTGTGTGTGTGTGTGTGTTGTATGTACCTGTCCCTCTTCGTTATCGGGGTCGCTGTGGGGAAAAAGGCCTTTCAAAAGATAGTGGGGGTGTTTGCTGTTCAGTCGAGGGCCCTTAGAGTAGTCAGTCAGTTAAGGGCCAGTAATTCACTCACAGCATTTTGGGTTTTCATAACTTTGACATCTTTATGATCATCAGTCTCATCATTATCTTTTCGCCCTTTTTCTTGATCTTTGCCCTTACTCCACCCTTTAGAAACAAGCCAATGATTTGGTGAGCACACTGATGAAATGTACTCCACACTACATCCGTTGCATCAAGCCTAATGAAACCAAGAAGCCCAGAGACTGGGAAGAGAGCCGGTAAGTTACAAACTCGCTGTCGTCCTCACAGTCTCACATGACTCCAACCACCCAGGGCCTGTATGTATCAAACACTTAAGAACACTCTGAAGAGCCAGAGTAGGAGTAAAAAACTTCTTTGCTCTGTGTGAAGAAAGAGGCACATTTATCAAGTGATTTACTCGACGTGTGAGAGTAACATTTAAGAGCAGTGAACACGTGATGTTTCACATGTATGCTCTAGGCAGCAACAGCCAATTGGTGACAATGCTTAAGCCCATTGTTCATTCTTTTAAAAAAAAAACAAAAAACTTACATTTAACTCAGTGATATGTTATTCTGGAAAAATATACGTGATTTTAAGTTTTTAAAAAGTCTTTTTTTTTGTGTAAAAGCCCTAAAATCTCCAGAAGCAGTTAACACGTGAAATTGACTAATATATTTATGATATATGAATAAAGGTGAAATAATAGAAACTTGGTTGAAATGGAGACAAAAACTGGAGCAGGAAATAAATTCTGCTGCTGGTTAAACAGATAATAGGGAGAATTGAGCACCACATTGACAAGTGCAGACAATAAACATGAATGGAAAGTTATTGCAAACAAAATCAATGTCACCTTTATTCTTGTTGTGCACCCATGAAAAATGCCAAAAAAGTAAAACATGGTGGAACATATGTATCAGTCATCCACAATATATTTGCACACGCTCCCTTTCATTTAAGTCTGAAATTTCACTTCTGTCGCTTTGATGAATGCAGGCCTGGGTCTCTAACTATTCTCACCCAAAAGGTAAACACTGGTTCAATGTCATGAGCTGTTCTGCCTCCGCCCGTTTTGTCTTTTTGCTCTTTTTTGGATGTTCTCTGTCCATCTGAAGAAGTCATATGAGACGTGTTTCAGACACCCCCCCCCCCCCTCTTTAGCCCTTTGTTGCAGTTTCCCGCTCTTTCTTCCCTGCTCACAGGCTTTAGGCATTACATGTTCAGCTGTAGAGTGCTGTTGTATTGTTCAGAGCCTATGACCTTCCTGTTGTGAGTCGGGTGCAGGGTGGCTCATTAATTAGCACCGGAACTGCTGTTTTCACAGGAAGTCTAATTGTACTAATAGTGCTTAAGGTCTTTGTTTGAGGAAAAAGTTAGTAAAACGCAGCTGTTTTGCATACAATGACCTGTGATTATCGCTTCCGCTAGTGGAGTGGGAGCTTCATGTGCCGTAGACCTGGTAAAAGATGTCTGAGAATAAGCTGATAGCAGATAACTCTAACCACTGATAGTAAATTACATTACGGTGTTTTTTTTTCTCTTCACACACTTGATCCCCTGTTGTTTCTGGACTTTTTTATGTCTTATGTTATTAACTGCTTTATTCGTATCTTTCATAATTACATACAACACAAAAATATCACAATGTCAAACGTAGAGAACAAAACCTTATAAAATGAGGGTGGATATGAAAAAAGGGAAGGGAAAGGAAAAAATGCAGCAAGGGTAAACTTCCACCAATACAATATCACATTCAGAGGGGTCAGTGGTCAGCATATATGTTGTGTTTTACTCCAGTGTTAAAGATGAAATGATCATAAAATGAATCTGCAACAATTTTGATAATTAATGAATCCCTGGGTCTGTTTTTTCTTTCTGTTTTAAGAGTAAAGCACCAAGTGGAGTACCTGGGTCTGAAGGAAAACATCAGGGTGAGGCGTGCTGGCTACGCCTTCCGCAGAGTCTTCAGGAAGTTCCTCAACAGGTACCACGCCTCAGACTCTGAGGTCATTTTTGACTGTGATTTGGTTTTTAAAAAAGGTTTCGCCTGATAGGTATTGTTGAGATACGCCGATCTCCCTCCGGGTATCTACACTGATACTGACCTTATTCAGCAGATTGGGATCCAGCCATATGTGACAATGTCAGTATTTCCACTACCATAATCATTGATTCAGTTGTGGTTTTTAGCGCCATCCCTGGCCTCATGTTACCTTGCATAACAGTGGTTCCAATGAGTTCCACACAGTGAGGTTTACAAAAGAGAGAACTGGTATTGGATTGGTAAATACCCTGAGATTAGGTACTGGAATTGGATTCGGGAGAGAAAATGTTGGATTTGTACAACGTCAGCATTGAAGTTGTAACCTGTCTCATGTTATGTAAATAACCCCCAAACCAAAGCCATGCACCCACCCCTCCTTTTGTAAAATGCTTTATCTCTGCTAAACTTTCTGGTCTTCAGGTACGCCATCCTGACCAAAGAGTCCTGGCCAACGTGGCGAGGAGACGAGAAAAAAGGCGTCCTACATCTCTTGCGGTCTGTCAACATGGACCAGGATCAGTTCCAGCTTGGTCGCACCAAGATCTTCATTAAAGCCCCCGAGTCGGTACGTTCGACATCTGTCTTCAGACTGTCACATCCTGCTCTGCCCTGCTCATCTTGCTCAGTGTTTGCCCTTCATCACACCACGTCCCCATAAGAACGCTGTCCAGGAAAATGTACGACAAAGCAAAAACTTGCAGCCCAACTTTTTCACGTTATCCTTGTACAGTCTTAGAACTCAAATCACATCTCAGAATGTTGGCCGGCATGCAAAAAGCCTTTTTGTTAGCAGGGAAAAAACTGAACTCACCATTTTTACACTAAACACCATAAAAGGGCACAAGTGCCCCAAATCATGCTCGAATCCCTGTTGTAGGGGAGGAGATTGAACCCAACCCTTGTACCACGTCAGCACTGAGTCAACACCGCTCTAGAACTAAAACACCAGAACAGGCTGTGGTTGCAGAGTTTGGGGGGGGACATCATAAAGGTCTGTCTTTTTCCACCGTAACTACTTTTTTTTCATGATTCCTATGAAAGCAGCACTTGTGTGAAGCCTGTGCTCTCACTTATTAACATTTGTACACATCATGCACGAACGAGTCTGCACGTGCACACACGCAGATGTATGTTTGGAAGCTAATACACAGACATCTTAGTTTTAATTCAGGCCTCACAGCTGATCTTGAATGCCTTTACTTATTCATTGCAGCCATGTATGCCAAGAGCCCCCAGCCCCCACACTGCCAGACTGAGAGTCCAAGTCATTGAGGTGTGCTAATGAAACGCAAATATCACACAGGGCGGACAGGCTGAAATGAGCCGCCAGGCTTTTCAAAACAAGCCACACTGACTGATAAGACACTGACACCAGCTAATTAGTTGTATGACTGAAGCGCTTTTTCTGTTGAATGTAATAATTAAAGTTTGTTTCACGCCAAGCCAGATGTTGGAGGCTAGTCTCTCCTTCAAAGTGGTGATGGATGAGCAGTGGCTGACTAAGTGTTGCGCTGCTGCCGAGTGAAGACTACAGAGTTGGTATTCATATGTGAATCGATTTTAAAGGGGATTTATTAAAATCTGTTTTGCCATTTAGAACTCCAAGGTAACCTTTTTGATGTTTTCTGTGTACATACGTTTGTCACAGTTATGCTAGTGATAAGGGCTGAAAAGATTTTTCAATTAGTGGACCATCAGAAAAAATCAGAAAAAATTCTGATAATCAGTTAATATTTAGGTCATTTGTTTTCAAGAAAAATTGTTAAATCTCACCTTCCTGCTTCTCATTATGTGAAGATTTGCTGCTTTTTTTTAGTCTTGTGTCGTAAATCTTTTTGGGTTTTGGACAAAACGAGTCATTTTAAGATGTCATTCATTTTATCGAGTAAATGGTAACAATTTAAGTTCCCTTTAGTTAGCATTTAAATGCAGTTTAAAAACATTTACACATTCAATTCAATTCAATTTTAGTTATATAGCCCAATATCACAAATCACATTTTGCCTCAAAGGGCTTTACAATCTGTACAACATACGACACCCTCTGTCCTTAGACCCTCGATTCAGCTAAGGAAAAACTACCCAAAAAAAACATTTTAACAGGGAAAAAAATGATAGAAACCACAGGAAGAGCAACAGAGGAGGGATCCCCTCTCCCAGCACGGACAGACATGCAATAGATGTCGTAAGTACAGAATAGATTCATAGCAGAAAATCATAGCACATACAATTATGATGACAATGGCAAAATTGTAGTGTGTATATATGATTATGATGAAAAGTGTAGGATATCAAACATAAGGGAAGAGGACGGGTCCAGACGGACAACCGAGCAGCTCCAGGTGGTGCCCAACGAGCAGGACCCGAGCCACTCGTCCCCTGCACCATAGACACAACAGAACTGCCCCAGCCGGTCGCCATAGTCACAGATCCAGATACATCTCCGGAGGCAGAAATACCTGCTGAAAGTGACAGTAAGAAAGAAGAGAGGGACGAGCTTTGAGGACATTATTTAGTGTTTATTAAGTGCAGTAATTGTTAACAATTGTTAACATCTCCTATGTAGACAGATTTTCTATTATTATACCTGTGGTCTACCATATTGTCATTAATTAACCCACTTATGGGTGGAGGACACGGAGGAGTAACAGTTATAACTGCATTATAGTGTGTTACGACACATTTGTTAAATGTTTGTATAGTGCTTATATATGCTAAATAGGGAGATTTAAAGTGTTGCTGACTAACTGATTAATCGATTAAATAACACAAATGAATGAATTAATTAATTTTTAATAAAAATGACCATTCATATTAAGAAGTTTGAAACTTTTTTTGAGCTCCCACTGACTTACATTTTTTCCTCATCAAGCTAAATCCGTCACCAAGTAATATAAACCAAAACCCCACCTGCTGTTTGTTCTTGGATTTGTCACCTGGGAAGTTTAATCACTGTTCTCAGCCTCAGTGATTACGAAGTGTCGCTGTCTCAATCAATGACTCAGTGCATTTTTCTCGTCACAGCTTTTGTGGCTGAAGTTTGATCTGGTGTGTTGTGCTTTGGTGTTGTTTGTGGCTGACCGTGTTGATGCCAGGCTTGTTACAGCAGCGGGCAGGATGTTTAGTCTGGGAGGGAGAGGGCCGAGAGTGTGATTGCGTGTCTAGTGGCCCATCAGGAAATGACATAGACTGGCGAGAAGACGGGTGGTCTGTTGGCCCAGAGTCAGCTCTTTGTGCTGGAAGTGGTGAAATGACATAACACCCAAAGACTAGAATAAGATTTTTTTCATGTGCATACTGGTAAGCGTTGTATTCATTATACAGAGCAATAATACGCTTTTTACTGTCCAGGTTATTACCACAAAAACACAGAATTGATGTTGTAGCTTAGTTGATTGTTCTGATGAAAACAGTCCAGTTTGTACATTGTTGCTCTACAGCTCAGCAGAGCAGTGACCAGCCTGAGGGCATTGATTCGAGGACATAACAATTTGATCCCTGCCAACAGTCCAGCCAAACTGCCTGTACAGTAGTTAGGACTGAAAAGCAATAGGCCTTAACGTTATCACTGACGGCAGATTCTTGCCTTTGTGTATTCAATTGTACGCAGGCATGTTCAGTATGTATGTGCTGTCATCCTTTCCATTCAGTCTGTTCAGGTGTGTTTGGGTTTGTGCACTGAGGTAAGCCTGTCTCTGACTGTATGTCGTGCTGTTTCTCTTTGTTTGTGTTCACAGCTCTTTCTGCTGGAAGAGACGAGGGAGCGCAAGTTTGACGGCTACGCCAGGACCATCCAGAAAGCCTGGAGGAAATATGTGGCCCGCAAGAAGTATGTCCAGATGAGGGAAGAAGGTGAGTGAAGTGACATCTTCACAGGTTTATTTGTCCTGTCCGTCTGCCTCTGTCTGCATCTCTCACTCTCCTCTGGGTTTATCTAGCTTCTGACCTGCTGTTGAACCGGAAGGAGAGGCGGCGACACAGCCTCAACAGAAACTTTGTAGGTGACTACCTGGGTATGGATGACAGGCCTGAGCTCCGGCAGTTCCTGGGCAAGAGAGAAAAGATCGACTTCGCAGACAAAGTCACAAAATATGACCGCCGCTTCAAGGTTGGTCTCCTTCAGTCTACGGCCCGTTTCTGTGGCTAAACAACTGACAAAACATTTACAATTAACATTCTTCTGTTGTTTCTGCTTTGTTTAGGGGATTAAGAGGGACTTGATCATGACCCCAAAGTCTGTGTACCTGATTGGAAGAGAAAAGGTGAAACAGGGACCAGAGAAAGGGCAGGTGACAGAGGTGCTGAAGAGGCGGGTTGATGTGGAGAAGATCTTGGCAGTGTCTCTCAGGTACAATGTGCCATTCCCTCAAATCTGGGACAAACTGGGTTGTAATATTCCAGCTCATAGACAGTCTTTGTCAAGCTTACACAGATTAGTTAAAACCTTGACAAGAGGTGCCTGATTTAAAAGAGAATATTGTAGATATATGTTTTTATATATATATATATATATAAACCAGTGTTCCATGACCTGCATTACCTGGAAAGGTACTCTGATGCAATTGTTTTATGGATATTTTATCTCATGTGTAATGTCTGCTACTACATGTTGTTTCTCGGTACGTTTCTTGGCCAGGGCTCCCTTGAAAAAGAGAAAAACACCAAGTTAAATGAAAGATGAAAACGATAGAATATAAAATAACTTATCTCACATGTCAAAACTCCAGGCCACTCTGCTGAATACAGTGAAACATGCCCAGGCTTTTGTTTTAAAGCTGATGTCCTAATTCACCCAGAGCTCTCCAGAGGCATTTTGGATCCTGATGGCCATACAGAACAATCATGACACAGTCATGCTGACATTGAATTTCATGTTTTCACTACATACGCGGGGCGCAAGATTTTTCAGAAATGTACTGTTGTGAGCATATTAAGAAAAACATCTATAAGCTATGGACGTCATGAATCTACTTCAAAGCCACAGTCTGGATTTCCAATCACAGAAGTTCCCATGTTCCTGTAAATGCCACACAAAGGACATTGAAAACATGTGGAGTGTATTAAAGCCACCTCTTGTATACCCTTTGCGTGTGCTGGTCTGACTGAGAGCAGTTTGGTCCACATCTCAGAAATGTTGCTAAAATAATACGCTGTCAAAAACATCCTCATTAAAGAATGTAGACTAGTTCACTACAAAGACAAGAAAAAAGGAAAAGGAACTCAAAGACTCGTGGGGCCTTTGTTTTAGAGGTAGAATTCACAGAACTGCTGGTGCGAGCATGTGGCTTTTGAGTCAGTGGGGTAATATGGACCAGGTGGGGCCATGAGCAAAAGCAGGAGTTGTAAAAAGCTCATCAGAGAAAAACTCCACTTCACTGGAAGGAACAAAATATCCTTGTGTGGGTTAGGGGCACAAGCTGTCTTCCCTCTTCAGATGTGAGCTCCTTTGTGAGGCCCTCTCTGTTTCTATGCAAATGTGAAAGATGATTCTGACTCTCCATCTTAACTTCCATCAAAGCAGAACAGTTAAAGTGGGTTTACAAAATAAGAAATCTTGTCCGTATCTGATTTTGTATCACAATAACTGTTCTGTTCATGTTTTTTTTTTCGCCCAGTACAATGCAGGATGACTTCATGATCCTGCATGAGCAGGAGTACGACAGCCTGCTTGAGTGCGTCTTTAAGACGGAGTTCATCAGCTTACTGGCCCGCAGGTTTGAGGAGAAAACCCAGAGGAAACTACCACTCAAGTTTAGTAACACGTAAGTAAACACACACAAAATAAATCCACAACCAAAGTAGGAGTTCCAACAATCATATTCAGTAACATAACTTCTTGTTGTTGTAAATGAAATGTCTGTGTGTGTTCAGTCACACCTCTAAAATATATTTGAAGCTTAATAACGTCTAACTGTTGAAGATGAATCATTGATTCAGCAGCTCAAACAGATACTGTGTTGACAGGTTCGGTAGGACCGGTGCAGAACCTTAATAAGTCAGCATTTCAAAAACACTTGTTTAACAGGGTCAGACTCCTCAAAATAATGCTCTAATGAAGTCACAGGGACCATTTAAAGAGAATGTAGTTTTGGCTTGAGCGCAACAAAACTTAATTTTTTTTTTTGTCCCTCAGACTGGAGATAAAGTTGAAGAAGGAGAACTGGGGCTTCTTGAGTGGGGGTGGCTCCCGGCAGGTGCTGTTTGTCCAGGGTCAGGGAGACATGCCTGTACTGAAGCCTTCGAGCAAATCTCTGCATGTCAGCGTCGGCCCCGGGCTTCCGAAGAATACACGTGAGTATTAACAGACCCCAAAGTATAGAAATGACCTGTTCTCAATATGAGCTGTGGCAACAAATACCTGAGGTGTGGACTTACATTTGACCATGAACTCATAGAAACCCAACTTTTTTGACTTTCACAAAGATTTCTTGGTCCCATCTCTAAAGTATACACATCCATTCCACATACAGCTTGAATTATTAGCCATCACTTCATCCCCTCTCCGCTTTATTTCTTTCAGCCAAGATTGTAATTTGTTCTTTAATCTACGTGTTATGGCATTCTATATACTTTTGCCGTTTATATGCTGAATCTCTCGTTCTCAGGCCCCAACAGGAAGAGCTTCTCTCAGGGTCGCTCCAATCCGTCCAGACCTCACCAGAACATCCCCTCACGGGCTGCACCAGGACCTCCAGGTACAGCGTTTACATCAACCATCTCAGAGGATTTGAACAGGCTTTTCTTACATCCATGTAGACTGTCTGAAACACAGCGGGAACCCATCTTTATCTTTTTTTTTGCAGTTGCTCACCAGAATGGTGGCCTTAAAAACACCAACCACGTAGCCAATCAGAGGAACTCACAGCACCACAACCAGAGGCACTCCTCAGGCAGCAATGCAACACGCCCCTTCCTGCCCAGCACCATCAACCAGCTGCAGGAGCGAGGCGGCAGCCGGCCGCAGCCCAACCTGGACTGTCTGAAAGTCCCTGATCAAGGAGCCGCAGGGTGAGAAACATGCACAAACACAGTGAAGGCCCAATGGCACAAACCACGCAGTACGTACAGGAGTAGACAAAATAACACACACGCAGGTAACATGTCAGGAAAAAGGGCTGCTGCTGTATTAAGGTGGATCATATTAAACTGAATGCAGTGTCAGTATTTGTCAACCCCTCATACTGTATCTGTATATCCCATAGTTAGTTTAATCCCTTGACAACTCTTCCTAATTGTCTCTGTAAACAGTTTGGGGTCATGAGTTTGGAGACTTCTCCCTGTAACATTTTAAATAGTTTTGCAGTTTAGTTATAAGCTGTGATTTGGGCCTTTTTTGTTATTTATGATATCTTGTGTAACTTTGAAAACTCAGCTGCACCCACCAGAATCACATGTTAGTGTAACAGTGTCTTTGTTGACATCTCACTGGCTAGAAATGAAAATCTCAGTGTCACGCTACCAAAGAAAACAAAAAGTGTGCGGTTTCAGCGAATTTAAAAAGCTGACGGCTAATGAGCAAGTTTTTCTGAGTTTGCTGGTTCTGTGGTGTTGCAATTTTAACACTGCCCTGAAAAGTGTTGATTGTCAGTTGCCCAAAAGACCGGGCCCCCATTTCTATTTCCATTACAGTGAATTTGATAAGTATGACTTATGAATGACATATAAATGTACTGAGCGGCCGACCACTAGCTGACCTATGCTGCTAATTATCGTTCAGCCTAACATGACCCAACTTTGTAGCAGTGTTTTTAAATGTGATTAGGTTAGTTCACACTTAAAGCCCTTTACTATTCGGTACTTACATTCTTGTGTTTACTACGTATAAATAAGTGTATTAACACACGTAAGATCATTAATATTGGATATGTTTTTAATTTCTGCTTTGTGTATTGTTTAACAATATAGTTAACAGCATAACCCCTGAATGTGATCAGGTTTTTAGGCAGTGTGGCTACAGTATCTCACGTCACATGCACAATTACAATTATTTTTGATGTACCAACAGGTACCATAGACACACGCACATACACACACTTGTGTTTCTGCAATTTGGCATAATTTGGATAATTTATTCTTTTATAGTAATGGAGACAGACGGCCAACTTCAAATGGAGGAATGTGAGTTGGAGTGTTTGCAGTGTTTTGGGTGGTGGTTCAGGACTAGAAAAGCTTTCAGCAGCAGGACGTGTTGATGCTTCTTCTCTTGTACATTTTGGTTTTCGACTGCAAAGAAGGCAAAGTCCAAACTCGCTTAAGAAGCCCGACTGTAGTCCGCCACTAATATTTCCTATCCTGCTGCTGCTCAGTTTCCTTCTTTGATATCAAATGGGAATTCTTTTACAATTCAATCGTAAAAATATGATAGATCTTTCATTTCTGTAATGAAAGATCCTTTCATGTGTTTTTGTAGTGAAAGATTCCCTGCTGTGCACCTCGTCTGATGGCTCATTTAAATCGGAGATCTGTTTTAGTAAAGACATGAACACTGAGGATGAATGTTGCTTTCATGTACACAAACCTCACTGGGAGTCATAAGTAGTTTTACTCAGTAAATGCATATATTGCATATGTATAAACTAACATTGTCTGCTTACCACTGACTGGGTAGATGCCACTTAAACTCTTCTGAATTATTGATCCTCAGTTAGTTGAGCAGTTGAGTTAAGTTGTCTTTAGTATTACATTTGGCATTGTGTTTAAAAATCATTGGAACAAAAAAGCTGTATACACAGTATACATACAGGGTTTTCCAAGTAACTGAATACAGCCAGTATACAGAGTAACAAAGTGAGATCTTAAAGGTACCACTGACTCTGGATCAACACTCTGAAAGGCTTCTTGAAAATTTAAAACACATTTAAGTGTTGGTTCATTTGTGTAAGATAAAGTGTGTTCTCAATCACCATCTTGTGGCTGATTTGTGAACAACTGCATTTTGTTCAAATGAAGCAGGAAGCTTAAGCCACGCTACACAAACAAGTATTTCTTTATGCTTTCATCATCTGTGTCTGACACACATTTATCCCGAAGGATTTATAGCTGCTGTCAGGTGAAAATAGAAAAGTACACCTTGTTTGTAGCTTGATGTGGAAAAACCTAAATGATCAAATTGGAGTCAAACGGTTTTTAAATAACAAGATGGTGATGATGAGTGCACACATATTTTTGTGATGTACTTTGTTAAAGTGTAATATCCCATTTAAAAAAAAACACCTCACCTAACAACAGCTTCTTCTGACTTAACTTCACAGCCACTGCAGCACAGTGAACTGATTTTCTTCATGCACTGTAGCACCCTCCTGCAGATGCTGACAGGCGTGTGGTTTCCCTCCTTTTTCTTCTTATCATGTCTCAGAGCCCACAGACCATCAGCCAGCAGGCCTCAGCCGGGAGGAGGACGACCCAAACCTGCACCCAAACCCAAACCCCAGGTGCCCCAGTGCAAAGCTTTGTACGCCTACGACGCTCAGGACACGGACGAGCTCAGCTTCAACGCTGATGACATTATAGACATCATCAAAGAGGGTAAGCACATGACAAGACGCCATTTAGAAGACTTGCTATATATACTGTAATGTACTTCAATTTTATTTTGAAGATCTCAGTCACATGTCAAGGTAAAATGGGACACTAATCTAGTCGTGTCTGTTGGTTAGATGCATCCGGGTGGTGGACAGGACGTCTCCGTGGAAAGCAGGGACTTTTCCCCAACAACTATGTCACTAAGATCTAGGAGCTGCCGGTTTACAGCACGAGGAGGAGGAGAGGCTGCCGCGTCCCTGCCGACCCTCTCAGAGAACGGGATGGAGCCTACAGTCAGACAGAGATAAGCGCTGTGAGATTCCTTGATGAGGGAAACTCACTCTTGCTCCACTACTGCCTTCGTAATAAGCAAATGTAACTCTCGGTTACACCACGAGACCAAAAGACCGTCGGGCTTGAAAATGAGGCTCTGCTTTAAAGACAAGAAGACTGTTTGACCCCGGGGGTCTGTTTTCCTCCACAGTCCCTTTGAGTACTGAACAAAACTATTTATTGTATTTATAGCTTTCTGTGTTCTCCTTACTGTCATTTATATCTTGCTGAGGATTTGAGCTCCAACATTTTGAAGTGTTGGAATGAAGAAGTATGCTTAATCTGTGGGACCAGGCTGCAACTTTTATTCTCAACACGTTGTTTTTTGATGAAGGTTTGATTGCTTAATTAAAGGCGGTCGTCTCAGTGTCAAAACTGAATTGGCCGCTGCTTTACCAGGAATATTTATTTGGGTGCAGAACTGGCACTACTTTCATGGAACGGCGTTTCAGTAAATCACACTGTGATTTTTTAAAAATGATTTTAAATACCAAAGTAATATCAAGTTTAATAGGTCTTTTCCACATGTGCAAAAAAACATTCAGAGGGCAATGCGGTCAAGTGGTGAATCACCTGGAAAACCACCTTCATCTTTTTTTGTTGTTGTGTTTGTTTTTCTATCACACAAGTATATTTTCGACACAGAGTAGAGGCCATGTATACTGTAACCTGAACATGCTGTCTGTGGTGTATTAGCACTTTATTGGTAAAGGTACTACCTTGGACACAGACATCTTCACTCGTTCATGCCACAGCCAGTAAGTCAAGTCTATGAAGGACAGGTTGCCAAGCTAGCAATAAGCCGAATTACTGAGGGGAATAATTTGTTTACATGAAATGATAAAACAGGCATTTTAGATCTGATTCTGTATATGTGTTCATATTTAGGAGTACACCTGTTGTTGGTTAGATTTTAAATTAATTGTTTTGTATTTTCTCTAAAGGATCTTAGTATTCTATTTTTCTCTCTGCTTTGGATACTCACAGGGCTGCTTTATTTCCAGTTCAGCTACAGGTAGATAATAATAGTGATCACAGACTTGGGTGCATGGATTTTTGTTTCGTCAAGTGCAAAAGTTGTTTTAGGTGAAAGAAATGTGTTGACATTTTTCTGTGGCACTTCAAAGAATTATTTTTGCTTCTGCTCGACTGTTTCTGCACATCTTTTGCACTGCTGTTGTATCACTTACACATTCCTTAGTCATTTGTTTTCAATTTTGATCAATTAACAACATTATGCTCTAGTCAGTGAAAACTGCTGGGACTTCTGTCATCTATCTTCTGCATCATCAAATATAGTTTGATCTTGGATGGTTGAAAACATCCTTGTGCAATACAAAACAGTAGATGAGTTTTTTATTAAAGCATGTCATATTGTATATTTAACTGCTTTGTTTTGTTTTGTTTTGTTATCGGAGAACCCATTAAATGAACAATGATCAATCTGATGTTTATGTTTATTACGGTATGCACATGCCATCAGGACTGCAGTCCAAGATTTTACAAGTACTGAGATCATTAGTTCAAGCAACAGATCCATTTTGACCAAACCCCACTAAATAAGCTGTCCTTTTTTGCTAAACTACTTTAGCGATTTAGTTTTTTTTTCCACATTTAATAAATCAATTACAAATCGATTACAATATATAGTTTTTGGTGAATGTAATTGTTTATTTAGAAGCAGTGCCACAGATTTTCCCTACATGATTGGTCTGCACTCTGTCAGAAATAAAGTTCTGGTGAGGAAATCACTGAAAGTACTGTTTTGCATTTTTATGATTTATGCATTTCTTCCAATTTTTCTTGGACTAAAATGGTCAAATTTAAGATCATTGAGTATTAAAAAAAAACTGGCATCTGTTTTAAAATACACTACTGTATGTGTAAACTGTAATTTAAACCACATTGCAGGTCACTAAATCCACAAAGTTTGAGAAAACCTAAGAGGACACGACCTCAGTGTCTTCGGTGGTCATTTTGGGAACAATAACCATTCATCTAGATTTATGTGACACCTTTCACTAAGCTGATATGGACATTTTATTTCCAATGAACCCATTAGGCATTTTTCATGGAAGACATTTTGACCTGCTACAGTAAGAAAAGCACAGGTGTAAATAATCAAATTAACGAGGGACACTTGAAGAGCCATCATTAATGTTATTAGTAACACCTGTGCTTTTCCTAGTATGACAGTCCAACAGTCCTTTTATTATGAATCTTGAGTGAGTACCTGCAAGGAAACTTAGCAAAGACATGGACCAAACCCGGTTTCCTTCCTTCCTGAGGGTTTCCGCTCCCAAAGTGCACTGGCATAATACAGTAGTTTGGCACAGTGTGTTCCTTTGCACTGGCTGTTCACCTGCCGCAGTGCACCAGCGATGCCGCTACTGTTGCATTATTTGTGCCATAGGTGACTCCTACAGCTGTGTAGTGAACCATAAATCAAGGTCAGATCTGAGGCTGTGCAGACCGTCTCTAATGGGATTAGAACACACCGCCCAAAACTACTTTGGCTCACATTTCCAAGTCTCCATCGTCTTTTCTCTACCCAAAGTTTTGCTGAACTGAACATACACAAGAATTTTGATTCAGTTTCAATCAGTGCATTCATTTGTATCTCCAAAAACTCCCCCTCAATTATTGCTGTATGTTTAGCATCAGTTGCTTCTACCAGATACTTTTGTTTTACATGTTACTTTGTCAGAATAAAGAACACAATATGCTCTCAAGGTTGATGGAAGCACATCACAGGCTGTTTGTATGATGGATCAAATTACATCAATAAACCTTCCCGTTTATAGTTCAGTCATTTTCACATCTTTGCTCCAAGGCTTGATGTGGTACAGCTCTTCTAGTCTTATTTCTCTTTTGCACTCCACTGAGAAATTCTTGGTTAATGTCCACCTTGTGGCTGCAGTAGGTACTGCACTTGATCTTGTGTCATGACTGATGCTTAAAACTCTAGGTTTCATTTGAACTCCTCAGTCAGGCTAACTCTTGAAAACCATTAACCTATTAAATACTCTAAAAACTTTTATATTTATTATGTATTCTCTTTGAACATCAGCCTGGACCGTGGACCCATACCTTTTATTTCACCTCAGAAAACTGACATCATTCGGCCCATCTCTGATCCAATCCTTGAATCACTCCAGTGTCCTGTGATCACAATTGCCTGATTAAATGAAATGTTGTAATGCTTTTCTTTTACTTTAACTACATTTTAAACCATCATTATGTTTTGCTGTAGCTACATATTGTATTTTTTCAGCCATATTGTCCTAAAGCACAGGTTTTGCCTCTTCTCCCTCAATTATCTCATTACGTTTGTTACAGGAGAGCGTATCTCTATCCTTGGAACAGCTTCAAGGCGCTATAACCCTATGTATATGTACCAATAAAGAAGGTCAATAGCGGTATCATTAAAAAATCAGAAATGTCATTTATTTTATAATTATTATTACAATTATTTTTACTAAATTGGTTGACATTTAGATTGGTTATGTGGAAAACAGACAATTTGTTTATTGAACTAAATGTGGATATAGTGAGAAGGGCGACAAAGAATTCTTGGCTTTAGCAGGAAACAACTGGAATAGTCGAATACAGGAAGAATGAATACACTTAAGTGCATATTCTTCAGTACTTAATCTAAGTGGTTCCCAACCTGTGGGATGTGCCCACAACGGGTCGCAAGATAAATTTAAGGGGTCGCAAGATGACTGACACAAAAGGAGAGCAGAAAAAAAAAAACGATTTCTACTACACAAAGTTATGCTTTTTTTCTAGTAAATGATTGAATACTTTTACTTCCTCAGGACTGTAAAATGATTCAAATAACACAAGGACAGAAAATCACTCTCTGCTTTAACTGATCTCAACTGGCAGACGTAGGCAAACTATGATGAAGGGTTGTAAGTAGGCATTGCTTCGTTTTCATTGGTCATGAGCCAAAGAGGCTGGAAACCACTGATCTAAGGCAGGAATGCGGCAGATGATACCATTTTCACAGAGTGCCATAAAATACACACCAACTTACATACTATATATTATATACGATATACTTCCTAAAACTTTTTAGAATTAGCAACTTACAATTGACCGTGGTGATGAATTAACTGTATATATGGACTGTTTTTGTAACTGCAATTATATATAAAAACTTGCTGCCAAACCAGTTATCCTTTGGGAAAAATACAGTAAAACATAGAGAAGTACAAGGAAACTGGGAGTGAAATTGTACAGTCTTAAAAATACAACTCATAAGACATTATTGCAAAAGATAATATATCTACAAAATCATTATTTATTATTTTTCTATGTAAACAAAGTTTTTTTCCACCCAAACCGTTATTGCATTTAATATTGGCAGCATCTGATTACACCATTTTCAGTACTTATTTTAACAAGCTGAAGATTTATGTCGTACGTTTAAAGAGGAGTCCCATCCTTAATACATCTTGCGCTCGTTCAAATGTCATTAAGAACATGTCTTAAAAGATTCTGAAACAATACTGAACATACAGCGGCATACAGTGTTCTTAATGACATTTCAGAAAATAGCATGACTGTTTCATCAAGAAGCCAACATTCACTCAAACATCTGATTTTCAACAGACACCAAGGAAAAGACTCAATTAAGAGTTATCCAAGTTTATTAATATTATTTTTTAAAACTAATATAAATCCCACAGAATATGATCCTGTTGCCTTTAAGTCAATGAATGCATGGATACCTGCTTTAAGTACTGCATTTCAACACTCCATTCAAAGTATCTTTTTTTCTTTTGATTTTTTATTATTCATCAGAGTGGAAATACATGGCCTCAGTGCACTGTCATATTCACTATCTCCTACCCTTTTCTCTCTTGTGCAAGTCTATGCGAGTTTGTCAACAGTATATTTTTTTCCGCAGCAGCCAAAATGAATGCTGCCGCTCAACTACAGAGAGACAAAAGGGAGGGTGGATAAAATGGTTTGAAGTGTGAGAACAAACAGTAAATATTTATCCCAAATTGAGCTGTGTATTTCCCTCTGGACACATACACACACACACGCGCACACACACACACACACACACACACACACAGGAAATTAAAGTCAAACACCACTGCCGGTATCAAATTGACAGAATGATCCAAGGTCGCAGGCTCGTGTGAAATTTCTTACACACGTGTAGACATGAGATCATCTTACAGAAACCTAGTTAACCATCACAGGCCCGTCTGCAGGCAGGAACCCCGGCAAAATTAAGAAAAGATTCACAGCAGATCCCAACAATCGTTCGGTTTAGAAAGAACAGTCAAGAGAGGGACGTGACATTCTTTTTCATGTTCTCTAAATTACATCAGATGGTGGTGATAACGGTGTTTTTAGTCAAATGAAGGTGTTGGAGGGAGGTGTAATCGTAGCAAAGCATGTGCATATTCTGGGAGTGAGGTGAACATTGGAGTTTATTTCCACTCTAGAAATACTGGGTGTGCACTAATACAGCAGCTGATCTGTTAACATGTTTCCCTAGTTAGGAATGTCTGGATTTACTTAAAAACATCTTTCACTAACAATCCACATCTTCTAAACATAAACTAATCAATACAATGATTGGTAAAAATTAATCCTGCAATGTTTTTTTTCAAAGAGGCTGACATTCTATTCTAGTAAAGCAAGGCATTAGGTTTACAGAAATGCATGTTTACTAGAGCAGCTATCCTCACCTGCAAGTTGTTAGGCTGTGTTAAGCCCATGTTATATGTGCAAAGAAATGCATTGCAAGGAAACATGCAGAGAAACAAAACAAAAATGACACTTGAGGAAACAATCAAAAGCTACATAAAAGCTTTATAAATACAATAAAATCTTAAACCCTTAATGGAGAATTCTAGCTGTTGTGGTATTATGTGATAGCTGGCACTCTAGGCTCAATGCTTTTTTGTAAGGTGTTTTTTTTATTTTCTCATAGTAGAGCTGCGCAGGTAATTCATGCCATCTTTGGTTGACTGCAGTACTGAGGAGAAAATTAATATGATCTCAAAATAAATTTTCAACAAAAGGGGTTGTTAGAAAAACAGCATCAACTCTCAGCAGACAACTGCGCCTCAATGTCCACTCTGCAGATGGGGCACTTCTTATTGGTGAGGAGCCACTGATCCACACACAGCTGATGGAAGAGGTGCATACATGGTAGGCGTCTGGTGGGGAAACAGAGGCAGAAGAGACGAGCTATGTTACAAACGGAATTTTGAGAGCATTTAAGTCACGTCTGTTATTGAATTAACTAGTTTTTTACCCGTCTACATACATGGTTTACCTTACTTTTATGATCAGCAGGACACAGCGTGGTCCTGCTCATCTCCTGGTAGACCTGGAGCCCACTTTCTGATCTTTATCTGTTATTTTTGTCATAATGATATGCTGCCTGATTACCCCCCGTTATTTGTTTAAAGAAAGTCTGGTGATATTTTATATTTTTCTTATTGTCAACCAAAAATGAAATGATCCTACGAACACGTATCACCTGTGTAGCCAAAGCCTGATGCCTTGTTCCTCTGTGTCTCAGAGCTCCAAAAAACTGTTAATACACGAGCTACACGATTACATAATGTTCCTTCATTATAATGAAGATGGGCACTGTGGCTTATTTTGATCTATGCCACATACAGTCCTGCTGCTGTAAATACTCACTAGTGCACCAAATCCACCGTGGAAAATAGTCCCCACCAAATACACTATTTGCTAATTTTTTAACCACAACATTTCTTACAAACCGCAGCGCCCAGCTCTAAATAGAAATAGAAATATTTGTGACCTATTTTTTAAGATTTTGAAGAAGGAATGGGCTTGGGGCTGAGTGCTGCAGACGGTATGGTAAACCAAAAGCACCAAGAGACAGTCTAACAAACCGTTGGTTTTGGTCTTTTCATGGGATTTGTAGTAAATAAAATATAGAATATCGCCAACCTTATCATATAAAAATGTCCTAGGAGAGCCTTCAAAGCATGTTTATTCTTCAGAGACTGGTGCCCTGTGATCTTTTTTCGGTGCTGGCAGCAAAGTTTGGCAATTAGGAAAACATTAATACTTCAAACTAGAGGTGTGACGAACATCTGAGTCTATCAGAATAAGTCAAACTATTTTTGGCTGACAGTATAATTAAGGATAAATGAAGGATTTGCAAACACATTTGTGCCTGTGTTTTACCTGGATATCACCATAACCATTTAAGAAAAAAAAGTCATATGGTATGTTATAGTTTGTTTAAAGTCAAAATCATTTAAATGCTTACAGGCGACGACTGTAAATAAATTAGCAAAAATCTCAGTTTCAAAAACAAGGTAAAAATCCGCTGTGACACTCATCACTTCCTTTTATGCCAACAGAGGGCAGAAACCTGAGTGAGTGCCAAAAAGCAGCTCCATGAGGCCGGTAATTTTAAGACACTCTGGGGTTTTCTCTTGATTACTATACCTTTGGGTTTTTAAAGAAAATATATATCTCGAGAGACGGTGGCAAAATGAAACCAGTACACCTGGCTTCCCACATGTCAGTGCTCACAGACACGCCCCTCGAAGCATAATTGAGCACACTCAAAACTGTGAGCAAGGAACGGCACAAACACCCAGGAGGGGAGCCCTTTACCTGACATCCTCCCCCTCCTCCAGTATTGACAGACAGATGGTGCATTTTTCTTCTGTGTCTTCATCTGCCCCCTCATCCTCGTCTTGCTTACCATGCAGCTTTCTCTGTTTGTAAAAAAACATTTGGAAACATGACTTTTGATATGTAGCATCCATCAGTAAAGCTGCCTCAGCAGACTCATTACATGGTTAATAATCCTATTAATCCACTCTCTGTTAAACATATTAAACTGCTCAACTAAAACACTATCGTAACATTACAAATACATTTATACATACATTTGTATAAAAATATTATATTGCCTAGAAAGCAGTAACTATGTTTAGAACAAACACTTCGACAAAAAACATTAAATTCTTTAGGGGACAGAGAGAATGGTCATTTTGTCCTGAAAACAGAAAAACTTTCTATCTTCTGTCTCTATGCTACACAAACCAAAGTCATCCAAATCAAAGTTATTCTAGAGCCGAATTCCCTGGCCCCCAAGACTAATACTAACATCTACTGTACATGTGAGCAGAGACATGTTTCCAAATTGATTTGTTCATTATTTCTCACCGATTCTGGGGTTGCGTGCATATTTTTCCCAATAGATGCCCAAGCTTCGGGGGTTAACTGTTGGTCAATGTCTCTCTCCAACACCTTCTGTATTGGGTGGCAGGGTGTTAGATTGCTTATTTAGATACATTTGGAAACCTCTAAGGAAACTTTTCCCCAACAATGTCGTCACAGATGCAATCTCTGATAAAACACACTACAGAATTTTGCTAAATGTTGGAAAAACATCAGACGTTTCAAATGAGCACAAAAGACCACTGCGCACTCTGTCCCAGAATAAACTGTAAGAGACATGCACTACTATATACAGTATCTACATAATCCAATGAACAACACACACAAGACCTCACCTTTTTGTACTTGTGTGGGTAAGTGCACCTCTCTATGGTTCCCTGAGAGGCTCCTCGGTTCACAGTCCCCAGTCTTTCCTCTAAATGCAGCAGGTCCTGAATGGAAGTAGAATAAACAAACTGCTATGAGAATGACAGACACGTGCACATTTTGGCACCAAACTGCAGCACACCTAGGCAGATAGTTTCTGCCTTGGTGCTTTTTACCGACAAAAGCTTGGCTTTTCTTTCAGTTATCTGAACCAGTTTAGTGGTTGAACCTGGTGACTCGGCGAGTTAGACTTGTTTATAAAAAAAGTAAATGATCCCCAGGGGTCGGGGATCAAACCACCAACATTATGATTAACGGCAGCTGCCTTGAGTTTAACAAGACATTAAACTGAGCAAACTCCATCCACTGATGAAGACTGTGAGGTATGGTTGAGTGCTTTGGGAAAAGCTAGTAAGTGGACCAATACACGACTACACAATTTTCAATCCAAATAATGTGTCTCTAAAGTTAATATTGATGATGGCCGTCATGACTTGAGCAACTGTAACATTAAAGAAAACAAACAGTCCTCACCTCATAGGTTCTTCCAAAGCCAGTCATTCTAGATGAGATGTACCGAATGTGCGGGTAGGTCACTTCAGATATGCCAGTGTGCTGTGAGGGATGAAAGAAAACATGTGCAACACAGTTTGTTTAACTTTGGGAAAACATTTTCTCAGAAAACTCTGAGCATGTCTCTCTCATAAATGTATGCACTTAATCCTTCTGGATCTAAGGGTTGCTATACATTTTTCATTCCATAATTTCATACTTTTTAAAGACCCTATTATATTTGACAGGGTCTTAAGCTACTGGTGAGTGTTCAGCATAATGTATGCTATTAGTGGCTGAGTCATTTGACTTAAGAGCCTTTTCGCTGAAATCAGCTGCGGCCAAATACGACATAATGAGAGCGGTGACAGTGACAACAAAAACAGTACTTTCTGGGTCGAACCGCTAAATAATATAATGCTCTGTAAAGCTGAGAGGAGCTGTAGATTAGAGTAATAATTCTACGTACATTAGGTTCATCATTACAAACAACCCCTTTCACAATTGTCACATTGTTTTTACTTTGTCATTTGAGACATTGTTATTATAAAAATGTAAATCACTGCCGCTTTAAGATTAACTATACCCTGTGTAACTGACATTTTGTCAAATTCTGATTAATAAGAATTTCTGTGTGAACTGTAAGTGCTATTTGCAGTTCTAAAACTAAAATTTGAATTTTAAGAAGATAATTTATCTTAAAAACCAATTAGAGGGGCTACTGAATGTGTTCACATGGCAAATATGTAAAGATGAAGGTCATAGATGTATACAAATTAAAACTAATGAACTCTGTCGGGACTGTTCGCTTGCATATCCTTTGGTTCTACTTCTCTAACCCCTAATTCTCAGCATGCACGCTGTCATGAACTGTGGATGTGATCAAAACATTTGGAAAACGGCAGCCTGACTTTATGTGCACTTGCATCGATGCTACAGAGGAGAACTGATTGTAGAAGACACCTAATGTTTGGATGTTTGAGGGTGACCAAGGAAAAAGGCAATATCATCAGGAAACTGTCGACTATATTTGCACAGGATCTGTCTCAAGGCTTGTGGATTTGTTGAGAGTGCACTTGAAATGCCTGATGAGCTACTATTAATTGCTAATGCATTATTCATGTGGTTCACCAAACCATCCTTGAAATAACTGATGTTATAAATAGGGGCCAACACCATTAATCTAAGCCAGGCTTCATATAAAAGTGATTCTTTCACATTTATGCTAATGTATGCATGTGTGCTGAGGGTATCTCTCACCATGAAGGGGATGGGGAAGTGGTGCAGTCTGGGGGGAGGGTGGTAGTGGGGCAGGTGGGAGTGCAGGTGCCCTGAAGGGTACGGTGCCACAGTCACTCCAGCCTCGATGCCAAGCTCCCTGTTGACAAACATAACGAGCGATCGGTCATCGTTACATCAAAAGTTTCTCTAGGCGATCTGAACATTAAACCAAGGAACAGTAGAGTCGCATTAAAAGGGCTTAATATTTCATTATCTGACATTAAACTTGGGTTAAATTAGGACTAAAACCAGCCATTTGCCATGCCTCAATGCGTCTGATACTGACCATGCTGTTCTCTGCTCAGGCTGGCGAGGGTGGGAAGACATAGTTTGTGGCACATGGATGTGGTGTCCATGGCCGTAGTTGGGGTGCATTCTGTGGGGGTGTGGAGGCGGACGCTCATGTGCTCGTCTGCAAGGAGAGGAAAATTCAGGAGTTATATCTTTTACACTAATATGAACAGGATGAGGAAAAAACCAGCTGGGTGATGGCAGTACTCACGTGGGGTGCTGCATCATCCTGCGCCTCTGCACCTCCATCCTCTGCAGCATCTCGTGTTGATGGAGCCTCTGCACCGAGGCCCCCAGTGCCGGTATATGGTGTGGCAGGGTCTGGTGGTCCGTAGGCATATGCTGGGCCAGTGGGGCACTTGAACTAGAGAGGTGGTGGGTAGACAGAGGAGGGGGAGGGGCAGCGGGCACGGCGTGGCCAGAAGGGTGGGAAGGCAGTGGCGGATGAAAGGTGACAGTGTGGGGAATGACATAATCACCTTGTGGAGGGGGCTGAGGTGTAAGTTGGGGGTTCCCATGGGAATGAGGGCAGGCGGAGGAGGGCTGATGATGCAGAGAGCGTGCTAGAGGGCCATCTGGGGTTGTGGAAAGAGAAAAGGGAAAAAAATACGTAAAACATCTTTAAACACTAAAGGATAAGACTGCAGATAATAATAACCGATATGTTTGCTATTGTTAACAAATCCCATGGAAAGACCAGTGCCAACAATGTGTGAGTGTGACTGTCAGTACTTTCCTGACTTTTCTGGGCACTCAGCCCCAAACCCATTCGTTCTTACTGAAGGTCAAAAATATATACTTTTATGTAAAAAAACCCCCCAAAAAACAAGGCATTAGTGAGTATTTACGACAGCTGTATTTCGATTTGTAATTTCATTGAAACAGGTCAGCTAGTACAACAATGTGGCTCAGTGATGTGTTTTTAATCATTTTTTGATCCCCAGCTCCCTCTTGTTGTTGTCTTTGGTTGAGTGTGATGTTTTTTTTCTTCTGCAATAGTTTTTGGACAACAACGGAGCTCTATGGCACAGAGGAATAAGCTACATATGTAGCTTTGGC
Source organism: Coreoperca whiteheadi (assembly GCA_011952105.1). Classification (NCBI taxonomy): domain Eukaryota; kingdom Metazoa; phylum Chordata; class Actinopteri; order Centrarchiformes; family Sinipercidae; genus Coreoperca; species Coreoperca whiteheadi. The sequence goes on from CM022485.1 coordinate 17,581,513, forward strand.
TACACAGGCAATACTTGCTATCAGGATCAAAAACATCTTGACAGATGGTGCCTTTGTAGCATTTTTATTTGTTGTTAACACAAACCGTCTCTTATTACTAGGACAGGTTTCTGGCAAAGACAAAACAACTACTATTCAAGTCGTCCATTTAATAAATATTCATTTACTTGATTGTTTTAGTTCTTCTTGGTGCACACTTCCTTGCTACTTGGAGATGCAGACAAGAGAGGTGAGTGTAGGCACCAGCGGCAAGTAACTCTCTTACTACATCCCCACCACGGAGCCTTGTCACACCGCTTCGCTCACCATACTGAGCTATTCTGAGTAGAATGAGCCATTAACTACTTCTGCCTGGAACAGTTCCCACAGCACTTGGCACATTAACCATCACGCTCTTTTTAATTATCATTAGCATTAGGTTTAGGGACTGCAGCTGTCTGCCAATTCTCACAAGTACTGTGACACTGCGAATTAAATAATTTTCCAAATGCAGTAGCTGACACTTGAAGTCAAACTGAAATGAAATTGCATTTTGTTTTGTCTGCTTCAGCATTCATATCTGCTATGAAATCTCATCCTGTGTTCTCCTTTGAGAAATAAATTGAGAAACCAAAAGGGAGAAGACGATATTTTATATGGTTCATGATGGCGCCCCCTAGTTTTGCATTAAGTCCACAGAATGCTGCTCCAGTATCCGTCTGCGTAGACAGAGACCCTATTTCAATACAGCAATCAAATCTTGCATAAAGCAGCAACTTTATCGATCTATCATAGGCAGAGCAGACCGTCACACTGAGTGAAACAGCAAGTCTGCAGCGCAAGTTTGTTTACTTTGTCTCTTGTTCCCTACAGTGTAACACTGGCAGTCTGGAAGCCTGCCCGCTGCTGTCAATGAAACACCAACATGGACACTAACACGCCCCTCCAGCCTAAACTAACAATATATTTAAAACACGTTGACATTATTTTCCTGTAATCATTTCCTGTAAGGTTTCCTGTACTACGTGAAGGCGGTGTACTCACAGGAGGGGTGCATGTAATGTCTGCAGGGCTGGGGTTGTGTTTGTGGCTGGGGCTGAGCCACCATGGAGGAGCTGAACGAGTCCACCACAGCTGGCTGGCTGGGCCCAGGGGTGGCCTGGGAAACATAAGCAGGAGGCCGTGAGGTGGAGCCTGGGCAGCACGGGTCAAAGGCCGAGGTGCTGCCATGGAAACTAGCCCCGTTGTTTCCGCTCCGAACACTGCTGTTGCTCAGGTCCACTGGCAGAGTTTGCTGTGGAAGGAAGACGGAGATGAAATAAAAACGCATTTGTGTTGGTTTTTTTTGTCAAGACTTTCTAAAATCAAGATATATATTTTGGCTGGCAATCTGAACAAGGTCTAACTTTATAACTAAATGCTCTTTTATGATAGAGAGCTCATCTCGATGAGTGACAAGTGTTGGACCATGACCTTCCCTAACTGAGGGGGAGGAGGGTACGATGATGCTTTGACAAGGTAGAGAAGGGATTTTAGTATAAAAGCATGACCATATTTAAAAACATCGAAACTTAAATGGTGATCGTCTCACCTTATTCATACAGTATTGCTACTTCAAAGGAGACACAAGGAATTTATTCAACTTCTACTCGTCATAGATTGAGAAATGTTGTCACATTGAATGCAGCATGGGCATACCTGGTCATGGTAGAGGCCTGTGTTGCTGCTACTACTATTGTTACTGCTGCTGCTGACAACAGCGCAGGGTGCGGGCAGAGCACTGGGTCGCTCCACAGGGCAGCTCGACTCTTGAAAGGGCAGGGTGCCCGGGGGCTGTGGTGCTGGGTGATGGACATGATGGATGAAGTGGTGAGCGTTGGTGTGGCCGTGCTGAGAGCCACTGGTCTGCTGAGAGGACGACGCCTGCAAGCAGCTTGAATGGGAGTGGCTCAGGGACAGGTGACCGGGGGAGGGCCCTCCGCATGGGGAGTGCTGCTGACAGCAGGAAGGCAGTCTGGGCATCGCTGTGCCTGCGTTTTCTCCTGCTGTACCTGACAAACCCGGTCTGCTGTCATCTGGTGAGAATAACATATATGATAAGGGAAAATATAGGATGAGACAGCAGGTTAACATTTTAAAGGGCAAAAAAGACGTACAATAAAGGTGATTGACAGTGACATGTGACACAATATAGACCATTTTAAGTTATATCAGCAGCTGAAAGGAAGTAATCTTGGACACAAGCTGCCTCCGGGCAAAAGAGTCAAAATGAAAACAATGAAAAGGTCTACAGCGGCTGGTTTCAACATGCTATGTCCGGTCTTACCCTCTGTGGCTGTGCGAGTAGAGCCACTGGGCCTCTGTGTGTGCATACTTTCAGGTATTGAGCCTGGGCAGCTAGTGGAAGGGCCTGGGGCATAATTGAGCTCTGAGGTAGAGGCATGATGGGAAGATGATGACGAGGACGACCTGACCGTTTGAGGGTGAATGCTGCCAGAGGTCGTTGGCACAACTGAGAGATCTGGGGAGAAAAAAAGTCAGGTGATAATTTAGAAAATAAGTATTAATCACAACTTAATCAGAGGGAGAGCACATTTTCACTTTGGGGTTTGTCGCTTGGGTGTGACTGTGTGTGTTTTGTTCCCCAAATCAAAATGCTATGTTATTTTTCTAATACATTTACAATAATAGCTAATAAAAACCTTGTGAATTTAATACGAAATGTAGATGTTCCAGTTGTTACTTAGATAAAAAGGCATGATTTTCATAATTCATGTGGCCAACTAAAATCCAACTTGACACTTTGTCTAGAAAAAAGAATCCCAGCGTGGACTGTAGCATGTGCGTACTTGTCTGCAGAGGCTTAGCAGCCGCGGAGAAGAGCAAACCTTATTAGCATTCCAGTGTGTGCACTCCATCTGCTTTTCATATTCACAAATTAATTTCTCCTCTCTCTGCTAAAAAATGCAAATACTCAGTGCTCTACCATTTACTATCTGTCATGGGCGTTGGCTGATAAAGCAGTCCTTTTTTTTTTTTTTTTTTTACAGAAAATAAAGTACTTGTTTACAGTAAAAAGAAATGTAAATGCAAATAAATATGGTACTGCTTGAGGTTAATGTAGATTAATATTAACAGCTAATGTAGACCAACAAACTCTTGATTCCTATAACTGAGTGGTTAACTGATGCACATTAGAGTTAAACTTTAAAGCATAGTAACAACCCATTTTATTTTAATAGTTGATGTAAACTACTTAGGTACTTAGATATTAGGATCTAAAATATTATTTTTGCGAACGCCTATCGTTAGCACATATGTAAAACTAGATTTTATGATTGCTTTGTTTGGTAACTGAACATTATTCTTGTAGTAAAACAGTTGGGTCATGCTCACTTTAAATTCTGGCTCATTATTCCTTGTGTCCTCTGTAAAACTCCTATCTTATTTCTAAATTAAGAAGAAATGTAAGAAATGTAATGTGTGGCTTAACTTGAAGCTCTGTAACCTCTGTGACCAAAAAGATAGCTCCATGTCAACCTTTATGACATCAATCTATTTCCTCACCTTGGCACTTACGTCATGAATTTGACTATATAAATTCAAAGCTAATATCACAGATCAATTAATAAGTTTCCTCTTCATGGCTGATAGTTAACAGCTGAGAATAAGGATAATTGATAGATTGTCATGAAGAATAGCCTCTATGACCTTCACATACAGTATATGACACAGCAAGATATCAGGGCATCACAGATGGGAGGTGGCAGATAACTTGAAAAGTGAGACCTGTGGTGAAACTCTGCGTAGTTATCCTTTAAAGAGACAGTTAGGAAGTACTTGGAAGAAGGACGTTTCACTACGTTTATTCTTACCATCTTCATCGACGGTGAGGTCCACCACCTCCCCAGCATTCTGACGCAGTGGTTGGATGACAGTGGAGAGTCTGTGACGTCCACGTGGCTCCTGGAGACGATTCTGGGAGCAACTATTAGCCCAAATCCTGCCAAGACCCCCTACTGAGCGTGACCTGTAGACACACACAGACATAAAAAACCTATTACAGCCAACTGCAATACAGGATCGCCTGTCTCCCCGGGAATATTCTCACAGCTCAGTGGAGCATTTGCTTCGCCAGAGCCAGACTCTAAAGCTCATTTCCAGGAGAGTGGCTGCTTTGACAAAAGGCTGCTAGTGCAAAGGTAGGCGAGGAAGCAACAGTGGACAGTTCTGACAAAAGCATCTTTTTTACTGCAGTCAATAAAAACTGTTTTGAAACTTGCTTGTGTGTCCAGTCATTTAGGTCATCTGTGACATTTACCTATTGTGAAGGAAAGAAAATAACCAGACTCTCTAAAGAAACTGAGGACTGACCTTTCTTCATGGCAGACATCTTGACATGTCAAAGCTAGAAAAGCGTCAGTGTAAGTAAGACATCAAGTAAGTAAGTAAAGTTTATTTAGTACAGCACCTTTCACAGTGCAAGATCACAAAGTGCTTCACAAGATTAAAATGATTAACAATGTCTCTAATCTAGCTGGGTATGTCAGTATGATCCCAGGGTCCTAGCACATATAAATGGAATGCAGCCTTTATTAATGTTATTACTTACATCTGTGTTTGACAGGTATAAATGTCCACAGAAATTAAAGGTTCACAATATCACAACTGATGCATGACCTAATTTTGGGAGCTAACATATCGATCCTTACACTAATATAAGACTAATACAGCCCTTGTTTAGTGATACAACTGCATTTGTAGGAAGACAGCAGGTACAAACCAATTAATCCATCTTAAAAGTACGTTACGTCAGGAGAATTAGACAATTTAAAACTGGAAATATTATCAACTCTTATAACTATTTAGGAGGTTTAGCTGAACGCAACACATTTCGCCTGAAACTGAAATGGAAACCCAAGCTTAGCATGTACATTTCTTAATTATGTATACATGTAAATGGTGCTTTATGTTTTGTATCACAATTGATCATGTAACAACCACACGGTGTCTGTTGTCCATTTTTCTGTTAAATGAGTATTAACAAAAATCAGTCTGACTTAGTGAGCTGCTGGAAAGCATGCTAGGACTACGTAGACTACAATGACACACAAGTTGACTCAAAAACATTAGCGCATACAATACATACACACAATCCAATTTAGATGCCATTGCACATCTCAGATAGTGGCAAAGAGTGAAATACAATAAAATCATTAAATGTTAAGATTGGCAAGTGCCTAATTTCAGCTATGTTTGAATGGAATTTAGCCACCTGTGTGAAAGCTGTGCCAGAAACTACAGCTTGTTCTCTCAGGACTACCATCATGGAGCTCTGCATCCACGACCACCCCACCACTCTCATAATGCTTTCAACCCGCATTCCTTTTTCCTATATCTTGCTTGAATACTCTATACCTCTCTTGCCCTGTTTTCAGCCCTTCCTCTTTTCTTCTTTTTAATTTTCTCTCTCAAAGGCTCTTGTCGCTCTACCCCTTGCTCTCTGAGACTGGAGTGAGAGGCCAGGGAATAGCCGCATTTCCCCCCACAGTGCCGTAAAGTCAGGTGATCAGAGGGAGGAGGGACGAGCCCGAGGGACAAGAGACTAGAGACCGAATGTGAGTGCCGTAAAGCTGGATACCATGGAGCTTTGTGGATGGGGGATTTCACTGTTCCTTCAGAGGGTTTTAAAAAGTGCACAGGAGCAGAGGGAAAAGGCTGTATAGTGAGTGCCTGTTAACCACAACCTCATCGAAACTATGGAGTTTTCTGTAAATCAAACTAAATTATAGACTAGCTCAGCTTCTTATTGATTAAATCATAATATTATCACAGAAATTACCAAGTGATTCAATAAATACTTTTCAGAATGATTTTACTCCCAGTGTTTACATGGGTTTCCCGCAGACCACAGACAAGACAGGTCAGGTGAATTTGAAACATTGGGAAAAGTGGGTACAAGAAATAGATGGATAGGAATTATGCACTTAACATTTACAACAAAAGAAATAGACTAAATAAAATGTATTAATACAATCAATAAAAGTTAATAGCAATACTCACCCAAATGTTTGTGTTTTTTATGATTTTGCATTTCAAAAGGAGCTCAGAACTCCAAGGTTAGACTCTAAAAAAGTTTAAATGAATAAACAATAGTATGTAGTGTTATGGACTGGTTCGATTATTGATCTGTTTCTAATTATGCAGAACACTAAATGCTGAAAGAGTTTGGCTTTGATCACATCCCTCAGATGTGTTTTAATGCAGGAAATGCCTTTCTTATAGCTGTTTGTGATAAGGGGGTTTCCGATTAGCTCATACTGTCTACATCCAATTCAGTTTCCTGTGAGACATGCTGCACAATGTAAGTGGAATAAAAGAGGAAGCTTATTCACTTTCATATTTCACTAATCGCTAAATACACATGCACACACTTGTGACTACCCACGAAAACACACAGCAATGAAGGCAGTAAAGCAGAGGGGGGCGCATGGTGGTTGTGTTGTCTAATTGGCCAGGCTCCTCAGCTCTGGGTTGATCCCAGGGAGCAGGGCTAGCCACTAGGGAGGGGTTCCTAATTAAGTAGACCTGGGATTATTTTGTAAATATCTGTTTACCACCATGACCCCCCTGAGGGTGGGGGGGTGGGCGTGTAGCCAAGAGGAAAACAGTACATTGTAAACATGAATACTATGGGAATGGGTGTCTTGACAAAGCTGAGGTTGTGCCAAGCCAACATGACGAGTGCCACATGCCCCAGGGATCAGCTGAGGACTGAGCACTGTTGTAATATAGAGTAAACTGCAGGGTTGGAAGTTAAAGGGAATGAGATCATACAAGGCAGGAATAGCACTGTGTAAGAGTGGTGAACAATTTGAGGGATCAAGCTCTGCACTGACAAAAGTATTGAGTTTGTCTTCACAATTAAGGATACAATGACATCGCTTTCTAACTCTTAGCACTAAGTAGAGAACTGGCTGATATAATGAGTACTGAAACTGATGCTTATCCCTTTATATAATAGAAAGAAAATATATCACTGTAATTACAGAGTGGCATACAAGCTTTATGTTGACACAGTGATTGGGACCATCCTTGTTAATGTAAAAACACAAGAAGAAATATACATACAAAATAACTATCATACCATCCAGCTTTCTTTCATCAACAATATTGATACTGTCTCACAAATGTACTTCTATTCAGCGACATGAATAAATGAATAGCCCATAAATGGCTAACCCTTTTGTAAAATGCAAGACAAAAAATTGAAAAGTAATATATTCACAATATATAATGTATAAATAAAAGCAGAGGTTATAAAAAGATAAAGAACCAAAGAAAATTGGAGTGTAATCTAGTACAATGTTTTGTTTAAGGCTACCAATGCTTAGGTTGATGGGAGAGGTTTGTGGATCAGTCATGCAATGCAAGTGACTTTAATACCTGTTTGTTTTAAGCCATCTCACACACAGGAACAACAATACTATTTTCTCAATGATGCTGGATTGGAACTTTGGACTGGCTTAATCTTAAGGTCCCCCCAACACGGACTGAATTTAGAAAGTCAGCCTTTAATTTTAGTACCCCAAATACTTGGAACAATCTTCAACACATGCTAAAAAACAAAACTCTGCCAACCTATGAATTTAAAACCATGATAACACATCTCCCTCATCAATGTGTAACTGTTTTAACAGATTTGCCCTTATTCTCATCTGAGTCTGTCCTATATTTGTAACTTGTATGTAACTCGACATCATTGCAAATGGAGGCAGCCTCAACGGTCCTTCGACTTCAAATAAAGGTTTGCAATTCAAATTTATTCATTAATGACAAAATGTATTCTGTAGTCACAGAAAGTCCAATGATATTCAAAAACTTCAAATGTGACCCTACTACTATGCAATGTCCTCAACTGATAGCAGAATCAGGGCAAGGACTGATCATTAAATTGTTCCAAATCAGCTACATAATCCTTGTTTATTGTAACTCACTGCGCTCTGGGTAAACCTGCTGCCAAACACGCCCCACAGTGCACTTTCAAAAACACTGGAATGTTCTCCTAATACACTGCTTCACAAGTGAGCAAACTGTGGAGCGGCACGGGCAAATAAATATAAGACAGCAGTTCAAATTAAAGATGTCCATACTGACAGCATGTCAGTGAGCAATGTGAGAATAGCAGGTCTGGGTTAAAAATGGTTGCTTTAACTCTAAAGCTCTGTTGTTGGTTGAAAACTGAATTTGAACTTCCAAATGTTTTACAAGCTGGGGATGAAGAGTACCAAATCCTGTACCATTACAGACAGACACCCCTCTGTCCATAGACAGGACAGAAAACACTACTAGACACTATACACAACACCAAAGGAAAGGCGAGAATTTTCTTTTTTAAGGCTTTTGAGGCTACGTGTGCACTGTGCTGCTGAATTACATAGGAAAATGTACACTTAGTTGCCAGTTGAGAGGGGTTTGTTATTCCGCCTACCCTCATTGATATAAATGGGGTGGACAAAATAAAAAAAAACACCTGTCAGTTTAAAGAAAAATAAAATTCAACAGCACCACAAGCTACATCTTCCAGAATTACCATGAAGTTGAATCAACACCTCTCTAAAACAGTTTCAACAAAACCTGAAGATTACAATCTTCATGAAGGTAGGACTTATTGCAGGACCGTGGCATTAAATTGCATTAGTTTTAGCTAGATGTAAATATCACATACACAAAAACACACATCACAAATCGGACCACTGGCAGCGCAAACAAAGCTTTCATTGCTCATTCTGTTGGCCTTTGATTCCCCGCCCTCTTGCTCCCCGGCTGCCCATCCCCCCTTCAGGGAAGCTCATCCCTACATTCTCTAGCGAGCCAGGACATCTTTGAAAGTCAGGAAAACAGAAAAGGCGGATTAGACAAGCCATAGCATTCCAAGCTTGGTGCAATCGCTTCTGGGAACTATGTTCAGATACTTTAATATAAAATAGGGAAGAAGGAAAGACAAAAAAGGGATACAGATAGACCTTAACACAGAGGCAGAGGTTTGTGAATTGAGCTGCATAATCGCCTGCATGAGGAATTAGGGGAGTATTGAGACAGGAAGTCATATTATGAGAATGGGGAAATAAGAGTCTCAGTGGGGTGAGGAAAATGGGAGTGGGCTGCAAAGAATGACAGTGGGAGCTAGGCTATCTTTTGTAAATGTATTGGTTCTCACTGTAAATATTTAGCAGTTCTCAGAGAACAGAGCACTATGTTCCAATTCTTAGATTGTCCATTTATTAATCCTCTGCATATTTCTTAAAGTGTTATAAACTACCATATTTAACCAAGTCCTTTAAAAAGTAAAATACCAGTTAGGGGTAGACGGCATATACGAGGATATGGTAGCCATGTCACCAAATCTAAAGGATTAGTTCACAACCATTCACACAAGGTGATAAGAGTCACTCATTAATAACAATGTTTACTGAAACTAACTAAATTACTTTTCATACATTACAGATATGAATTAAATACAAGGATGGAATATGTGAAAAACACATTAAAAACACTATGGTATGTCTTGGAAAATGATTAGCAGGAATTCAAAGTATACCTGATTTCAAATAAATAGGCATGACAAAAACACTTCTACAGTTATTGTAACTGAAAATAATAAATTTTAGATGTGTTTCGCTTTGTGTGGCACGTTTTCTTCACTGTCACTGTTAGTATTAATTACCAAGTAATAATGGCATATAACAAAATGACCCTTCAAAGTTTTTTGCCCCAACCACTTAACCTGCCACCCACACTACAGGCTATGTATGAAACTTTATTAACAGAAGGAGTTAGCTTTATGCGTGCTGTTTCTAGAAAGAATTAAATACCAGAGGCACTGAGCAGGTCCCTTCAGAGTGATGTGGTTTTGCTGCAATAAACAACTAGGCATGCAGTCTGCTTTCTCTGGGCTATGTGAGCTATGGAATCCATGAGCAAAGCAAATCCACTGGAGTACTACACTGCACCCCATCCACCCTATGCTCTTCCTAAGAACTATATGTATCTTTTAACAATAGATATCAGCAAAGTGCATTTAAGTAAAAATATATTAGTGAAATAATAAATCAAAATGTCCATGTGAACTTTTCTACCTCTCTTGCAGCATCGCCCATTTCTCCACTGTCTGTCCAAATGCAGTTTGTTCCAAACTCATTGGTTTGCCAGTATATTGCTACATACACTGCTTCCTTTTGTTGCTTGTTCATGAGCGCAATCAAGTGTGACAGGCTCACGAACAAGCTAAACCCATACTATTGACTAACATGCAAGTTCACATATGGCACCCCACCAAAAGCAGACATTAGTAGGAAAACATTTCAACTTACTAGCAAAAAGAAAAAAAGACTACCCTAGCAAATAACACATAAATAACAGAACCAGTATGGCTTAGTAGTACAGGGAAAGGGGGTTCTTCAGGCTCTAAAGAAAGGGGAACACCACCACATGACCAGTCATTCAGTCAAAAGATACTGAGAAGAAGCCTGTCCTCAGCTCCCGGCTTCAACAAACGTTATTAGGCACAAGAGAAAATTGCTCTGAAACCCAAAACATTGTGTTCCAGCCAGACTAAAAACCATGAAAAACAAATACATATAGGACCATTACAAAAGTAGATTGCACTTTGCTCAGCCCCGCCTTTTCAATAGAGGTTTTTGTTAAAAACGTTTAGGTCATTTGCTGAATGCCTCATTTGCTAATAGTTGTGGTGTACACCAGGGTTTAATATTAGGTCCTAAACGTTTTAGTCAATAGATGCTCCCCATAAGAAAAAAACTATTATCTTTATTGTTATTATATAAATACTACACAACTGAATCAACCTATGAGACCAAATGACCAAATCTTTGCAAAAGATGTTATTTTTGGTTCACCTGACTTTCTGGCCATCAGAAAAAATATGGATATTGGTCCCTTGATATAAAATCCTATGCTCCTATTCTTTGTGTTTTATAAGATTCACAGTTAGGGCTTGACATAGACGGAAAAAAAAGTGATCAAATCATGCTTTCATTAAAAGTGCCTGCTGACCTTGAAACGGTCATCTATGCCTATTGTAACTATCTTGCTCCTGCACTTGTTGCATTGTAGAACAAGATTTTCTCATAATTTTTTTATGACACTGTCAAACATTTAGTACATTGTTTCATAAAAATTTGTTATCATAAATACATAATTTTTTCTCTTGCCAATAAGGTTGGCTAGCATTTTGAAACTAACTAATCACAAAGGCACTCCAACATGTTTATATTGGCTGCTGACACATATTGCGTAGTGGTCAAAGTATTCCTACGATTAATATATCTCATGACTGATGAACAAAATTATACTGGCAAAAATTTAACAAAAAAAATGTTTTTAACAGTATTATTAAAAATATAATATAAACACTATTTTATATATACACACACATATATATGCATACACATTTAACATTTACAACATAATACTATATTTAAGCCACAGCCCAAAGTTACTGTAACTTTACATCATGCAAACAAAACTGGTAAAAGCACATTATTTAAATGCTTGTGGAAAAAGCTGAGGTGCCTACCTGAAACTATCTCCGACTGTGACGATCTCCACCTCACTGTCTGTTGACGTGACGTTGATCTCCTCACTTGCAGGGACAGCAGGCGCTGGAGCTGGAGTTGCCTCAATCACCACCACATCCTCATCCAGAGCACCTGAGCACACCAGTTGAATTTAGTATAGTTCTGACATACATTCTGACAAAGGCAAAGAAATCATCCAACTGTAATAAAATGAACAAAAAATACACACTGGAAACACTGTAGTCTGAACTCTTGATTTTGACTACTCGTCATTGCATTTTGACACTTTAATTGGTGGTCACACCACCTCCATTTTAATGCTCAACGCTGGAGTCCCCCAGGGCTGTGTGCTCAGCCCCCTCCTGTTCACACTGTACACCCTTGATTGCAGGCCTGACATGGAGACAACTCTGTTATGAAGTTTGTGGATGACACCACCATCATCGGCCGGATTACAACCAACAATCCAACTTCACATCCGCAGGATATCAACAATCTTGCAGAGTGGTGCACAGAGAACAACCTACTGCTCAAGGTCAGCAAAACCAAGGAGCTGAAAGTTGATTTTAGGAAAAAGGAGGCAAAGACACACACCCCTGTCTACATCAGTGGAGCTGAGGTGGAGCAGGTGAATAGTTTTAGGTTCCTGGGAATCCGCATCACAGAGAACCTGACACGGTCACCTCACCCTCCACCCTGGTCAGGAAAGCCCAGAAATGGCTTTATTTTTTAAAGAAAACTTAACAAGGAATAACTGCAAGTCCAAGTCCTTATTAATATTTACAGAGGAGCAATAGAAAGCATACTGACTGGAAACATCACAAACTGGTATGGGATGTGCATGGCCCAGAACCGGAGGGCTCTGCGAAGGGGGATTAAAACAGCTCAGAAGATCACTGGTACCAACCTACCGAGCATCAGTGATATCGGTGAGGTGAGCTGCCTGTGCAGAGCCCGAAGGATACTAAAGGACAGTACCCACCCCAACCACAGCCTGTTCCCCCTGCTGCCGTCTGGAAAGAGATACAGAAGTATCCGCTGTCGTACCACCAGACTACAGAGCAGTTTCTTCCCTCAGACTGTGATTCATCCTCAGCACTCCACCATGTAAAATAGTTTTATAATATCGTTTTAATACAACCCTGTGTTGTAAAATGATAAATAAATCTAATGACGAAATCTAGACTAAATTTAGACTAATTGCTTAGTCTAAAACCAAGCAAGTTGTGCAAATAGCCAAATAGTATTTCTCCAGTTTCATCATGCTAACACCAGTATCACCGTGCCAACAGTTTTACAGGAGAATGTAGGTCATCAGTACTCAACTCTGTTTGCACTGGGATAGGCTTTTTTCCTTCACTATTCCCAAATCTGCCCTGTGATTGGTTCCCTATGCAACAGATCTCACTCCATCTCCGTCTGGACTAAATACCATCAAACCCCCCCAGCTGTGTTCAGGAGATGGTTGCAATGACAGATCAGAAGGAAGAGAGTAGAAGGTAGTTTCTTAATGACAATAATTAAAAAAAACAAAAAGTAAATATATTTTAGATGGAATTATTTCAATTTCCACAAAACAAGTAAACATTTTTTAATTAAATCAACAAATGTAGAGCCTAAGGGCCATAACATTCACAGACTCAAGCATCAAAATGCATCACCAACTGTTTTTCCACATGGTTTGTGGATGACAGTTTTTTAAACATTGATTTAAATTTTATGATTTACACAGCAATATACCATAATGACAACTACATCTATTCTTTCAAACATTCTTCATATTTTAAAATGAGATATGATGTTATTGACCACATGCTCTCAATGAAGATCCCTGTCACTACATCCTCTTTAGGGGTCCTGCATGTGTATTAATGCCACCCACATCATACACACAAGGAGCCTAGTTCATCACAGACACTGCTCAAAAAAGTTAAAACCATGGCAAACTAATTTGAGACAAATGCATCATTCTTCTCAGCCTTCTTAATGGAGCCCCTGCCAGGAACATGGGATGACAATGGTGGCAATGCCTCCCCGAATAGATTCTGTGTTGTGTGGTTTTTTTTTTTAACTGAACACAGCTTAATCTATGGGTATTTCTCAGTGTTAAAGCCCAGGCATGAATCTATCATTTTAGTCCCCACCAGTGATAAAGATAATATACAGGTTTATTTGTGCTTACAGTCTCATGCCTGTTTCTAATTATTGTCATAATTTCTCAGTGTAAGTGAGAGTTGCTGACTCATGCATCTGGTGTATGAGCCAATGTTACAAATTCTTACCCACATTCTTAAGCCGTCCATGTAAATCTTAAGCCAACCTTTTATGAAAGATAGCACATGTCATCTATATCGTTTTCAACCTAAGAGTGGTGGGGACATTGAACATTACTATTAGTCTGACAGTAAATTATACTGAAATATATGTATATAGTAGGTTGAAAACGATACAGATGACGTGCTATCTGCCAACCTTTTACAGCAGATAGCACGTCAACTATATCGTTTTTAACCTAAGAGTGTTGAGGATATGGAGCGGTTTTCTAATAATTGTCAGAATTTCTCAGTGGCATGTATACTGTATATTTCAACCTACATAAGGACAGGACATTTAGATGTTTCTGTTCAGAAGAAAACCTTCAATTAAATTCAATCAACAGCTGAAAATCCAATGCACTAGAGCCTATGAAAGCAGGCTAAGAGGTTTTAACATCACAAAAAATCTAAGGTAACTGCTGCATTACTCATGTGAGTGATTAACAGAGTAACATTTTATGCTGCAGTAGTGTAGATAGCGTTTCTGTGCACATCACTAAGTGACTTGCCATGCTAGTGAAGTCCATAATTCCCCCGTGTTATTTCTATTCCAACTGTCTCCTGAGAACTGCTGCTTAGCACCCTCTGCAAGTCAAGCTGCCTGGCACTCTGCTGAAGCCTTAATGTGGTTACACAAACAACAACACTTTACTTACAACTTGTACAGAACTATAACCAATGTGTGTGGTGTTTGGTTAGGTAAACATTACCTACTAATATTCCTAACATGACTGTATAACAAAAATGTCAAAGGCCCATGTGACAACTTTCTGAAGTCCAACCGAGGTAGCCACTTGATTGGTTGGTAGTAAGAGGACATGCAATAGGCTTGAGACTAAACAATCATCCTTTGTAACTGCTATTGATGAAGCAAACAATTTAATGTGACCAATCGTCAGATGTGTGGCATAAAGGAATTTGTAGAATTTTATTTGATCTAAAACAACAATCCATGTGTGACCTGCATTCCCAGTGAATGTGGCTAAGATATTGTTTATTCCCATATAATTTCTTCTGTTGACCTCAGGTTAGAGGCAGGATTAAACTGTTTCCTGGCTACATAACCCACCTGCTACAACTCTGGGCATTTAGAAGGCAGGTTTCATCACTTGCCTCCTTGCTTTCCCCTGCTGTAAACAAAAGCCTTGTTTTCCCTCAGAGACCTGCTGTTTCTATGCAAAGGCTGCCACTCAACAGTGTCTGAGTTTTCTCCCATCTGCCTCCCACCATAGAGACACAACAACTAACTTCCCATTCTTCCCTAGAGCCACAGCAGCAGAAACATTGCTGAGGCTAAATGGCTACATAAGGAAAACAATGAACCATGTGGCTTTTTTAAATGATAAACTGACTCCTGTTGCAAATGCTGAAACCATTCAGATCAGAAAATAAATGTCCTTCATATGCACACTGGGCTGTGCCACTTTGCTGAGAATGACAGCCGAAAGCTATGGTTTAGATTTACGAGCTCTATAAACCTGTTGTTCCAACAGGTACAGAGGGCTGTAGTTTACTGTACAGCCTACCAGATGTGAGGCCCTGAAAAGCAGAGGGTAGTAGCTATTCCTTTATCAGCTGTGTCCAAGCCATTACAATATTCGTAGACTATATTTTGATGTATGTTCCAACATTTATAATGTTTATGGAAAACTGAAGTCAAAAGCTTTAATACGGTTGATTCATTTTCTCTCAAAGTTGTTTTTTTAACGTGGATTTGGGACACGCAATAGGCTGCCACGTGAAATGGAGGGCAAACGCAATGTGTGAACATGTTTTCACTTAGGGCCAAACACTGCACAAAGCAAATCCTCGGTTTACTTCCCCTTCTGTGGTGGAGAGCCCGACCGAAATCACCTGGTGTGGAATGAAAACCTGTAGACTCTTGATCCTGCTTCAGTAAACACAGAGTAAGTGAGATCGTTTATCATCATCACACTTCTGCTATAGCCAATTAATTCCCGATTTTACAGTGAAAGGAACTGGAAGTCTATGTTTTAAAAGTTAGATAATTGGACAATACATGTAATACATAGTCATTTAAATTTTTTTTAAAGTACCACACAAACAACTTTTTTGTGATTTAAAACATAAGTCACTGCAAGTTGCACAACATTAGTTGACCTCTTCTCCAGCACCAGCTACTTCTGTTTTTCTGTGCTGCAGTGCATATTAATTCACATTGCAACAATGTACTTCAATTAAAATATGCAAATTCATGCTGAATTGGGGTTTCTTCTGCAACATTAGAGATCTTAGTGCCTGTGAGCTTTTGGGGACATCATTTCATTATACTGTTATAAGGGTGATGGTACCTCTTTGCCTATTTTTTTTTTCGGGGCGTGGTTAGCTGACTTGGTAGAGCGCGCACCCCATGCAGGAGGCTACAGTCCTCACCGCAGCGGCCCGGAATCAACTCCGACCTGCGGACCCCTTGCTGCATGTCATCCCCCTCTCTCTTTTCTGCATTTCCTGTCTCTCTTCAACTGTCACTATCAAATAAAGGTGAAAAAAGGCCAAAGAAACCCCAAAGTCTTTGCCTTTTTTTTTAAACAAAAATAGTTTGCACAAAACAATCATACAAATAAATGTCCACATTGTGGTATACCATTCTGCCTGTTGATATTAAACCCATGTTGATCAAATAACAGTTAAAACAGGTTTACACTGTATAAACCCTCTACACTTTCTCTTAGTGAGTGGTTAACAATAAATCGGATATAAGACTTAAAAATAAACATACATAATGCATGATCCTGACTGCATAGCCTGGCGTCTGTAGTCCAGTGTTGTGGTGATCACACTGTGATGACATAGTATCACGCTATGGAAGCCTTTCCTATTGGTTTATAATGCTTTTAACCATAACCTAGATAAATATAGCTCATGCTGTAAAACAAAACATGTTAGATACAATACAGAGATTACAATGCAACATAAATATACAACTGCAATGGAATCATGGTTTGTAATTACCTGTGGCAACAGTAGTACTGTTGGGCTGGCTGCTGGTGCTGCTGATATCTACATACAGCTCATCTTCAGCTTCGGTAGAAGAGGGAGAGGATGAGTCACTACTGAGCTCCTCACTGGAACTACTGGTGCTATGGAGTAGAGCGTATTTCCTACGTGCAATAACTTCACGTTTCTTCCTCCGCAGTAGTAGTCGCTCCTTTTGCTTCTGAGTCCGCTGACCCCCTCCAGGAGCTGTTTTCACAAAGCGCTTCCTATGCAGAGGCCGTCGGCTGCTCAGACACGGCCGCTTCAGCAACACTGGCTCAGCCTCAGACCGCACCCACTTATGAGAACGATTCCCCCGAGTTCGACCCAGAACAGGGCGCAGGCCAACTCCAGTGGCTCCTCCTGTTGTCAGGGCAGGAGCCTTGTGTTGGCCCCCTGTTGCTCCAGCATCCCCCTCGTCCTCTGAGCTGAGAGTGTCCGAGTCCCCGAATCGCAGGCTAGAGGAAGGGGAGGAAGCACAGTCACTAAAAGAGGACTCGTGATTACGTTCATCCTCACTGGGGTGCTGTAAAAGTTCTACCCTGGGACGCTGAGGGGCCAGTGAACTCTCACTGATGTGGGCCTCCTTCAGCGAGCAGTCTGATGGCCCTGCCTGTTGGCCTTTTCTTTTTCTGCGCCCAGGGAGGCTCCGTTCTGAGTCTCTGTGCGTTCCCGTGTCCCTCAGGGGCAGATGCCTGGACTCACACAGGGTTTCGAATTCGCTGCCTGTCTTTCCAATCACCTCCATGTTGTTAGGGAAGCTCTTGGCTGCCTCCATGGGCTCTGGGTTCACCATTGGCTCCTTCAGATGATCCTGTCTGCTGGGGGCCTCAGATGGCACCTCGCTCTTCATGGTGGCAGGTCTGTCCTCAAAGGGCAAACACCAAGCGCACTCGTATCAGTTCCTAGGCGTCTACCCGCTGCATCTCACAAAACCTACAAAAAGGGAGAAAGGAAAGGAGTTACAGGTGCACAAGTCACTCTGCTACATGATTGCCAATGGACAGATCATGATGTCAGTGACAGGAGTAAGACCAACTTCACAACAAAAAATAAAAAGCAAAAGAGTTTTCACATCTACAGTAAATATGGGTCTGACCAATGAGCTACAAACATTATGTGCAATGCTGAAATTAACTGTTTGGTAAATACATTCAAAGCAAATCATGAGTTGCCAATTCAGATATCAGTGATAAATTGAAGCAGCTTCTCAAGATGAACTTGACTCCATGGGCGAAAGGTGTTTGATCAGAGGACACAGCTAGTTAGCTGCTTCAGCATGCTATAAATATGACTAAATCTTAAAATGATGGGCTCCATCCATCAGATTAGAAGATCTAGGAAGGATAGAGGAACTGGGAAAAGTACCAATGCATCAGGTATTGCTGGGCTTTCGTGGAGTCGTGAACCTTTTTTTTTTTAAAGAAAAGTCTACCCAAGCTACCAACTTTAGTTTAAACAACTAGTGTACTTGATAAAAAAAAGAAACATACTTGAATGACTATAAATAATTGTACTTATCCCTATTTGTAACAATTACAAGGGATCTTAAAAGTCTTATCTTAAAAAGGTTGCTAGGAAATTTACTAAAAATAGAAAAGCAACTGCAAAAGCAAGGTAAGAAATAGAAACATAATGCAAGGAGCATGAAAGAGAGGAAAACATCAGTTAATAGATGATTACATAAAAATGTGCCATCTATGTTAACATTTTTTTCCAGATCCATATTATTGTACTTTTTCCCCATGATGCAGATAATGTGATAATTGTGGTTCTCATGCACTGCACTGAATTTTTCAACATCAACCCTTTAGAAAACAACTTACAGCAGAGCATATCAGTTTTGCGTTTAACCTGACATTTATTTCAGAGTTTTTTTTCTAGCATTTTACTGACAAATCAACAACACACAGGCCTAAAAACAAACATCAATAAGCACATAATATTTGATGGTGTTAAATGTGGTCATTCTTTTTATTAAAACAGATTAAGACAGCGTGACCCATGGATGCTGATTAAAGATATAAAATAAATGTATTCACAGGGTGAGTCAATACTGCTTCAAGGCAATTAATGCATTAATCAGAAATGAAAATGGGATCCCATAAGAGGATATCCACCATGAATTTGATTCTCATGTTTATGCCATGACTTTGGGACACTAATGTCTATATTCGTGTGCACCGACAAGCAACTCCCAAGTGAAACGGACTCTTTAGGCATGTTGCCGTGGGAGAATTGTCACAGCGGTATATGGTCTCCCAGAACAACGTCAAATTCCAGCATCACCAAAATGTTCAACAATATTATAAACGTCTGTGTCATCAGCTGTCAATAAAACTGAAAGCTGCTTTTAATGAAATGAATAAAATTTGTATATTACTCATTGCTGCTTTTCTGAAAAGTGTCCTATTTTAGGGGTATGGACTCCTCAGTTACACAGATATCCTGATGGAAAGTATATTACTTTCTTGCAATTTATCACATATCCAATATCCCTCGTATGGTGATATCGATTATGATGGGCAAGATAATGTGATACTGCTGTGCGTTAGGAAACAATTCCAATGTTTTAATGGAGTGAAAGTGGGAGTTTTTTGTTTTTACATGGGGTGTACCCAGATTACAAAGGTTTACAATACACCAACAATCTGTAAAAGATCAGGCTTTACAGTATAGAGCTAATACTAATCCATTAAAAGATGCTTTGATACTAATCCAGCAGATTGGTTTGGACATCGAGTCATGTATTTTAGGCAAAAACACATACACAATGTTCACACAGTTGCAGAGGGAATATATACAATTACAAAAAATCCCAACGCAGAAACATTACATTTGATAGCAGATCCCACTGTGGCATCGATCACAAGGGATGTTGCATATCTGCAGTGTTGTCCACTGATGAACAGTTTTTCAGCAAATAGTCACATAACATTAGGGACAGTGTGAAGAAAATTACGTGCAGACTTATGCACTATATGCACGTGGTGATATCGCCCACAGCAACATGCCGACCACTCTACTTGATATGATGTAATCAGAAAACAAAATCATGGCGCTACTATTTCAGCAGGTGATTTAGGAACATGCTGTACCAACTCTGTCTATATGGCCATCTGGGAGGTGATGTAACACATCACTAGAAAATAAAACCAATACCTTGCTAGTCCCAGCAAGTCATCAATTAGATGTCTTACTTTAAAAAATGATCTCTAATTGTAGAGTCTGTCAATATCGCTGTGCAATCTTCATCTTCATCAAAATTCTTATAAACAAAGCCTGCCAAACATGGCACACATGTAAACATCCAACTACTGCATTTAAGACATTTATTCATTTGAGGGGCCTCAGTTATCATCGAATTCCAGGCTCATTTAGACTTAAAAAAAGACTTCACTTTCCATCTCTCTGGCAATGTCTTAATAAAAATATAACAGGACAACATTCCTGGCAGTGTTTGCCGCAGGTTATCTGTATTGAATTGCATTAGATTGTACAGGTGTTCATAATGTTCCTGTATGTTGCACTGCATTAGATATGCTTTTATAGACTGAAAATGCACCAAGCAATGTCACTTCATTAGTCATTCACAACTCATTTCATAACAACATGCTGGTTGTCACTTGAACCTGAAGTTGCAACTTTTGTGAAAAAGGGCTGATTTTGTGAGATTGTGATTTTTTGTGAACCTTATATCTATAACTCAAGTCACAAGACTCTTTCTGCTTTTCTGTACAACTCGCTGATGAGTGAGAGTCCTTCACATCCCACAGAGAAAGCTGCGCAATGACATGCATGAATTCAGGGGCCTCAGAGGACAACCCTGAAGGAAAAAAATCCCCATGCATCACGGCTGGATGATACAAATTCCCCATAAAGAGAACAAAATAACAATAAGTAAGAGATAATGAGGACACTATCAAGTGAAGTAGCCGCCGCTACTTATAGCAGGAAAGACATGGTGTAGCAGAAATGGCAACAGTAAACCAATTCAAGATGTACGACTGAGACAGGACTGCTGAGCTGCTGCTAACGATACCGACTGCTCTGTCTGTGAAACGACTCTAGGCAAGCAAACAACAGAGCTCCGTGAATGTATTTAGCTGGACAGTATCGAGCCTGAAACTAAGGTGAAGCATAGTTTCTACAACGCTTAACAATTACAATGAGCTCGGCTGCGGGCTGTCTGTATCCCACAACCGCTGCTGAAGTGACTACGGTCAGATAAATTCGTGTTAACGGAGAAGCACTAAAATATGAATAGCCAACGTTGCTAACTTATGTTAAGATTCTTACGATAATGAATCGATAGAAAGGAAAGTGCACAGCTAGCCACCTAGCCTGACACATACTCCAGACAGAAGACAACAAAGACAACACGTACCTGGGTCTAAGTCCTTTTTTTTTTCAAAATGTGTCACCGTCCTTTTTGCAACATGTGAGATTAAATCCTGTGGGGAATAATGACAAGCATTGAAAACGGGCAGTTATCGAAATGTTAACCCTAACTGCAACTAGGCAGGCCTACACAGAAATCGCGATCCGAGGACGTTAGTGGCTGGGATTGTGAAACTGACAACACAGTCCCGAGCTGATCCGAGAAGCAAAATCGAAGGCAATGGGCCCTGGACGAGCTAAGCTAACATAAAGGCTAGCTCCACTTCACTCACCAGATACCCGATTATAACGCAGCCATTTTGACTCACAAATGAATCCTATCGAATCTCGAAAGGTAGTACGAACTCTCTATAATGTTTCTTTTTTTACAAGATAGGAATGTCTCACTATTAGCCCTCGACGAAGTTGCCATTCCTGCCTTTCGGGGCATCCACTCTTGTTTACCCAGCAGCTCGTCTGTTCGCTGGCTACAACACAGTTGCCCTCAGCGCCGCACGGGGGCGCAAGATCGATGCCTGGCATCGGCTGCTTTACGACACTTTGCGACAGCGTATCTTAATCCCTTCTATATTTCAAACGTGAGGATAAAAAATACTCCGGGTCGAGAGGATACCGTCGTATCGCCCTGTTTCGTTTAGACATGAGGGCACGAGGAGCTCTGTGTAGTTACAGGTCTGTAGGTCAACGTACTGATGATCATGCAGGCTGAAGCGTCATTGTTTTGCATGGATCACCGTCCTAAACCATCGATTCCAAATACCAGGGCGCCCACTAGCGGATATATGTTGGACGCGTGGAAACCCGTGATAAACAACAAATACAAGATTCTCAAGAATTTATTAATGACATAGCAATGCCTTTTTAATCCAGTGATCTCATACTGATAATCAGGGTGCAAATGAAAGGCAGAAATCACATAATCACTCACTGAGAAGCATAAAAATGATTCATATGAAGGGAAGAACAATGCTTTGGCTTGAGAGATGGCACTGCTGCTCACTATTTATCTTTGGATGTTATCACAACGTTTGAATATGCGGGTGCTGAATTTTACTTGTTGGAATTAAACTGATCACATAATAAACATGCTGATGTACTTGTTTTTGTAAAAGATAAAGGACTGGTAATGTTTCAGTATGATTAGGCCTATGTAAATGGAGATCATGTTCCGTTTCAGTGATGTGGACATTTAGGGTGCTAAATTACAGAGTTTGGTGTGTATGTGACATTTTTGGGGTCATGTTTGCATGCAAAGTTATGGAATTAAAATGGATTTGTGTCTCTGACATATCTTTACCATGACAGCAGTGTTGTCAAATATCATCACTAGCTATATAATAAAAAATAAGTGGAGCATATATGTTGCATTAAGAATTATATTATCCGGAGACTCAGGACATTTTATTATCCCAGTACTTATTAGAGACATTACTGAATCCATCATGGACCTGCTGTCTGCTTCGCCCTTTACAAGAGACCTATGGTGCAGAGTTCACAGCTGAGATGGAGCTGAAGAAGGTGCAAGGAGCCTGCTTCTGGCTCCAAACAAGAGAGGAAGGTAAACTGCTGATGCTCTGATGAATAAAAAGGACAGAGAGAAAGAGGGAAGACACTTCTGTCTAAAAAAAAATGTAGGTTTAACCAAGCAAGTTTAGGATTGGGTTTTGAGATCAACAAGAGAAGCAACTGAATATAGTTTGTGTAAAAGCAACAGCATGGTACATGTGAGCACTAAAATATGAGATGAAGAAAGGAGGAAACTCTGCAGGCCACTTTGAACAGTACACTTTCTGTTTGCTAAAGGTTATATTCCGCACCATAAATCACAAGGCCTGTGTAACAGGTTTATTGAAATGACAAATCTTCTGTAGACTAAGGAGAAAGCTTCTTGGATTCTTATGCAAAGCACCCAAATTAAACAAAACAAATGATGCCCATTGTAGAGGAACATTTTTAACCACATATTGTGAAACGGTGTTAGATATAGTCTCTCTTTGGATACAAGCAGCAGTGTAGAGTTGAAGGGGACCTAATTTTAACACTTTCTTCATGTTGAATACAGTTTACCCAGCTTTTATTTTCCACTAAATTAGTGGGTGAACGTGTGGTTGAATGAAATGAATAGCATTTCAACTGGAAATGGTTAGAGATTTGGTTCCTGGAATACTCTACGGGACAATGATTTTTCATTTATTCGTTCACTGGTTATCCCACCACAGTAGGGGACGTTGCGGTATTTAATGACGACAAATAAAAACAACGAAGAAGAACCTGGGAAAACGGTCTGCGCGCGCATACGATTCAGTTCAGTAAGCTTGAGGTAAAATGGCGACGGGTGCCATTTCCACGGAGTGTAAAAAAATATCAGAATTAAGAGTTGTTGATCTTAAATCGGAGCTCAAACGAAGGAATTTGGACACTTTTGGCATAAAGAGCGTTCTTCTTTCAAGACTGAGACAGGTAAATTAAAAACGGAGCTAATATTTGCAAGAAAATGTGACTGAACTGGGGAATGCGATGCAGATTTGCTAACGTTAGCTTAACGCTGAGACGGTTTCCCTGCCAGGCTGTGTAGCGTTAGTCAGGGCAGTTAAACCGTAGACATGGCCGCTGAATCAGTTTAGCTTTTGACTATGTAATTTACGTTACACTTTAGGTAAATTGGTACACATACACACCTGCCGGGGAAAAAAATTGAAATGCTAGCTACTCAAATGATAACGTTACTGTATTGTTTACGTACACACATTATTTTAACTTTAGCGGTCAATCAAGGGGGGGGGGGGTCAAAACAGACACGAAAGGCCTGTGTAGGCTGTCTGTGCCTCGAAACAGCATGTGAATAAGGCTTCCTGGACCTGTAGTGCCCAACGATTAGTTCCCCACTCGACATCAGTGTTCATTGGACAGTAACGTGTTGCACGTGATTGACTTGAGCTGTTGAAATGAAGTTGGCTTTATGGTTAAATGCGTGGAGGACCACGCACATGCTCACCTGTCTCTATGTGCTGCGACTTTAATTTGTTCTGTTGATCATGATGAACGAACATAATGTTGCATCCAGTGGTTTGAATTAATATGTTTTCAGTTGATGAAATAGACTGCCCGGGTGAATAGTTGAAGGGGTGTCAAAATACACTTGGTTGGAGGTTAAGACTGAATACACTATGGGGTTTAAAATGAACACGTACACTACCCTAGTGCTGTTTGCTGGTAGGTTATCAATGTAGTGAGTCCCCGGCACCCACAGGTGGTCATTTGACTGGGTCCTTCTATAAAATGTGTGACACATTGTAGTGTTAAACTCGTGTTTAGGGATGGATATCATTAGGATTATATCGATACTACTACTCTGAGCTATACTCTTATCGGTTCTTTTTCATTACTAAGTAATTGCTTTTTGAAAAATATATTCTCTTAATAGAAAATAAATCTCGAAAAGATCTAGAATGTAATCTTAACTATAACCACACGTTTCTAGAGCAGCAACAGTAATGTTTACAACAGCAGAGTCACTGAATAAGCTCTATTATTTCACTGAAAACCAATCTAACACGTAAAGTCTATAATGAATAACTCAGACATCAGTCAGTATGTGTGCTTCCTGCTGTCCTGTCCCCGCTCCGCTGCTCATTCACTGCCGGTAAGTCACCTTGTAGAGGGAGGAGGGGCCGGTTTGTCTCAGCCAGCAGCTGAGTGTACAAGAATTTGCCACATTTTAAGATAAGTGGCAGAGTAAGCTAACCACACTGTCTGGATGCTGTCTGTTTAGCTTAGTTTGCCACTTATCTTAAGGCGTCATTTGAGCTTGTTTGTAAACAATCCCATGTTAGCCGAGCTAGCGCGCTGTGCTCGTGTAAACAGCGCCGGTGGGTCAGCCAGCGGACAGAGCAGATTCAGTTAAAATATCGCTTTCTACTTGTTAACATGTTCATGCTTGTTGTATTAAAGTATTGGCTTTTTACTCGCTGCGGGTTTGTCGCGCTTACTTGCATTAACGAGCGGCCTGGCTGCTCTCTCTGCGCTCCGTGGGTGTGTTTTGTCTGTCTGCGCTCAGCCCTGACACGGACAGCAGGTGAGAGGATGCAGCCTGAAAATAAACCACCAAGTGTTTTGACAGCGAGGTTTCTTTTATTTATATTATTTAAACGTGTATTTGTTGATTACAATATATGTGTAGTGTGAAAGTACATTAAACAATCTGAACATATCTGAGATGAACCAGTCACTTTTTTTTTAAGTATAGACAGCTAAATAGAGAGAGAGGGGGGGGGGGGTTGACGACATGCAGCGAAGTGCCACAGGCTGGGGTTGAACCCGGGCCACTGCAGTAAGGACTACAGCCTCGTATATGTGGTGTGCACTCTACCAAGTGACCTAACTGCACCCCAGAACCTCACCTATTTATTTACTTATTTGAATTCACCCTACTAGGGTAAACTTGAGTACTGACCCTACACCTCAAAGTACTCAAGTTTACGTTGAGAGCTATAATCAGCTTTTGCTGCCTAAGAAGATGAGCATTTAGAAACAATACAATGTTGAGTTGTAGCCATAAATGTTTAAATATGACCATGGACTCTTGGCTTTTTTTAAAAATGTTCAAACTAATTGGAATAATTTTTTATTCTGTTCTCATATCCATCTCACGGTTTATTCTATTCTGTCTTACCAGGCTGATGAGTTTGAAGTTGACTAGACAATTGGTGAAAGATGAAACACGCATGAACAACAAGGTCATTGTGTGTTGGGGGGAAAAGATATTTTAAACTGTTTTTTTTATTGTCTTTTTTTAAGGCTCTTGAGGATGAAGGTGGTGACACAGAAAACATTCAAATTTCGCTTTCAACTGACACATCAACTCGGAAAGGTGGAAAAATTAAAGGTAATCTTGCTTTTGATTTAACTGATGAGACAAGGTGGTTAAGCAAGTCCGTATGTGTTTTGTTTTTTTTGTGTGTGTTTATCTATCCATTTTTATTTATTTCCCCTTTCAGGGAAAAGAGTGGATTCAGACGCGGACACCACAGGGGAAGAAGATGTGTTTTCCAAGGTGACTGCATATATTTCATATGTTATTGTTTGCCACAACTCTGTTGCTTTTTGTATTTACCCTCTCTTGCCAAAATGTCTAGATATTAATCTAAGAATTTCTCTGTGATCATTCAAATTGCATCTCTGTAGAGAGTTCTTGTGCATAACCAGTTGGCAGTGAATTGTTTTGAACCAATGTTGTTAAAGGTAGGTTAAGTGCATATGGAGAAAGATGGTTGATATTTGAACTCAACAGCCAAACAAATACTCCACTCCCTTCAGTGCTCCTTCAGAAGCTCTGCTAACTGAATTCATGGGTGCCCATTAACAGTAACAACTGGTGGAATCCAGATCGTCTGCTGCCCGAGGGTAGCTGAAGAAATACATAGATCCTAATATAAAACATCAAACTCACACAAACACAGCATCCAAAACAGTAAAAACTAGCGAGAGTTAGTTGTTTTTACAAAACAAGGACCGAAGACAGGGCTGTAAGTTTGTAGCTAAGCTAACAAGGAATGTAATGTTACCTAGCATAGTATTTTGTATTATGCAGCAATGCAAATAATCCCACTGTAACCTTAAGTTTTTATGTCTTTGTGGCAATAAAACCCTTCTCAAACGTTGTACAGATAAATACCATGATATAGCACAAAGAACGGCACAGCAAGTAATGTAACTAACGTTAGGTTGTGGGTCAGCAAACTCGCTGCAGTCGCTGCTGCGAAGCGAACAGGCAGAGAGGACGAGACGGTTTCCCAGAGCAGCATAGCAGCTCCAGACAACGATAGTCACAACTCTCCTGCTACTATAGAAAACATTACAACAACTGCATATCTTGGCAAACTAGAAAGCAAGCTGACTGTCCATGGGCAATTCATTTAATGTTAACTGACACACAAATCACAAAGGGCACAACATTAGCAAACGGGACAAAACAATACTGACGTATTGGTTCTGTGAAACATAGCAACACTAATGTTACCTAGCTGTCAAGCAGGAACTGAGCCATGCCTTTCAACTCTTGGAGGTCACCGTTGGAAAGCCTCACCTATGTTAACACGGCTCTCGACCCTTACCTCATCAAAAAATATACATTTTTTTTCAATTTTTGTTCTTCTGACCTTCTCTTTGGCTGTTTCTCAGCCATCTCTCCTTGATTATGCGATTACATGTTACCATGTACCAGACTTACCGTCCCTCTCGCTCCCACTGCCCCTTGTGCACTAATGATATCGGTTGCTGCTTGGCTAGAATAGTGTTGCTTGGCTCGGTCCTAGCAACTTGGTTTGTAGAAATTAAAACTATTTTACATGGAGTGCTGAGGATGAATTTAGCAGTCTCACAGCCTGAGGGAAGAAGCTGCTCTGTAGTCTGGTGGTACGACAGCAGGTGCTTCTGTATCTCTTTCCAGACGGCAGCAGGGTGAACAGGCTTTGGCTGGGGTGGGTACTGTCCTTTAGTATCCTTTGGGCTCTGCACAGGCACCTCACCATTATCATTGATGTTTGGTAGGTTAGTACCAATGATCTTTTGATGTTTCCAATCAATTGCTTTCTATTGCTCCTCTGTAAAAGTTAACAAGAACTTGGCACAGGAATTTTGCCTTCTTAAGTTTAGTTCAGTTTTCTTCAGAAATACAGCTGTTTCTGAGCTTTCTTTACCAGCTTAGAGATGTGAGATGACCATGACAGAGCCAGGGCTGTTTAAAAACACTTTTTTCTTCTTTCAGTGCACACACAGAACAGACAGCTGAATTTTACAGTGTATTGGATTAAAATTGCTGACCCCACCTTTTAAGTGTAAACCTGATTTTTCATAGTGAGAACTGTTTTCCATGGTTTGTGTGAAGGCAAATCCAAATTTATTTAAAAGTTTGGGTTGCCAAGGGAGGCCACACAAACCTCTGTCCATTCTAACAGGGGTTGCAGTGGCTGCCAGGAAGTCAGTCTGATTTATGTCAATAAGCAGATAATATACTTATAAGACTTACCATGCTTAGAAGTATTGTTTACAAAGTTCTCACACATGTAATTCAGACCTTTCTCAGCCACCTTTCACACACCAACTGAATGCAAAGTCACAAACTTGATTCACCATGGCTGAAACTGTAAATTATTGGGGGGAAAAAACATCTTATGTATTTTTCAGCACTTAGTTTTAAGCTACATATAGTAGTTTTTTTGATAGAAACTATAACTTTTGGAATGTCTAAAAATGCTCTCTTTGATCCTGTGAGATTTGACTAATGCTTCATGAATTAGAAGCCTATACCACTGGAAGACCACTGAAATACTGCAGTGAGTTATTTCTGTACAGATAGTTTTAACTACCTTTTGTTGCTGTGCCTATTGCAAAGAATATTTGTCAGCTCACCTCAGTGTTTTTCTTTTCTAGGAAACGGAAGGGTACGAATCAGAAAAAGGTATGTATGCTGGCACACTAATGTCCAATGCTAACATGAGGTTGTTTCTTTTTTACTGCTAACACGAATGATAAACCCCTGGTAGAATGCATAACCTGCATCTAGTGGTATTTCATGCTTCTGCTAGCTAGTGCGCTGTCTAGGTCACAATGCACTAAAAGGAGCACCAAGGACATGCTTTAATGAAGACATTTCTGAAGACCGACTGAAGCTTTTTGGAATTGGTACACATGAATCATTGGATGTGGGTTGCCTTGACTTAGGTACCCAATTTCCTTGGATAACTCAAAATATTGAAAAGTTCTGTTCACTTCAATGGATTTCCGTTGCCTCTGGCATTCAGCTTCCTACGTTCCCCAGGGAAACGAAGACAGAAGGTTCACAAACAAGCTGACATTTTACAATGTCCAATCAACTGGAAGAAGCAACAAGTTGTAGGACTCGAGGATCATTGCACTTTCCTGTTGATATTTTGGCAACATTGGTGGACAGACCAATGACAAGTGCACTGGGTAGGTCTGAATGCTTGACTCGCTTTACCACAGGAATCGGACACCTTATTGTTACAGGTTTTGTCAGGTGAGACAGCCTGTGAATGAAGCTGGGATTTGGGTAGCTCAAGGGCAGCTAGACTCCTCACGTTTTGTAAAGATGCAGAGGCCTTGTGTCAGGAGGCAACTGAAAGGTCAAGAGACTTCAATCATTCATCTATCAAAATTGCACACATTCTTGCCAGAGGAACGCAGCACCAACATTGACATGTGCAATGAAGAGATCTGACATACAGCATTGCCTTGGACTGGCAAGGACAGACTGTTGAATACGGTTGACTGGACACATTACAGCAGGTTGGATTTGATGAACACACTTTTCAGTCTTCTGAAATCTTCTGATTAAACATTGATTATTGAAGATAATGAAGATTTCCTTTCAACACAGATGACTTTCCATGTACTGACCAGCAGGGGATGCATTTTGCTTAATGGAAAAAGCAGAAGGATGTACTGATAATTTGTTCCTCTTCATTTGAACTTGGTCACAAGATTCCCCATCTGGAGAAGTCCCACACATTGTAGAAACATCTGGAATTGCATATTCAGTATGAATTATGACTCAAGTACTTAAAGAAGAAATGAAGAGCACTGAATCATCCCCCATTTTCAGGGATGATTGTGTGTTTTGTGTCTTCCTGTGGTGTCCACGCCCTCGATGACCATTAACACTAAATGTGCTTTCTATTCTACTTTTTAGGTCAAGTAACATGCGACATGTCAATGTTAAAAGTTGTGTTTTTGCCATGTTTATCCTTATTAAATCCCTCAGATGTAACTGATACAGATGATGGTACTCGTGAAAATTCAAAGCCTGCACCCTGTGAGGACAGCCTCGCTCAGGCTGAGGCTGAACCAGAGTCAGAAGCTGTGGCGGCTGAGGCTGCTTCAGTGCCTGAGCCAGAGGTGGATGCTGAGCCAGAGGTCGATGCAGAGCCAGAGGTAGATGAGGATGCTGACCCAGAGATGGAGGGGGAGGCTGAGCCAGAGGGGGAGACTGAACTGGCTGAGATGGATGCTGAAGCCATGAATTCCTCTAAAGAAGCTGAGGACGATCACCTATCCGTCTCAATCCCAAATGAAGATGCCCTCACCCTAGATGTTGATGGTGACGATCTCCTGGAAACAGGTAAACATGTGAAACTTCCAGATCCAGAGGCCGAGAAGGGCACCGATGAGCCAGAGGCCTCTGCTGAGACGGGCCCAGATGATGACATGAAAGTGGAAGAGACGGAGGGCCACAAAGATGGTAAGAAAGATGATGGATCCAGGGGTGAGCCCATGAAGAAAGACAGCAGAGAGGCCTTGAAGAAAGCTGAAACGGGAGATAAAGAAAAGGATTCTGGGAAGAAAGGCCCCTCCACTACTGGGGCATCAGGTCAAGCAAAGAGGTTTGTCTTTCTATGTCAGTTCTTTGATACTACTACCAAGTCCAGCTCACTAAGAACGCAACATTGTGGGTAGCCTCAAGATTTTTTTTTTTTTTTGCCATAAGGGAAATGTTCACTGATGTACCTAATCCTGCCATTTACTACCTTGATTTATTTTTCTGATGTTCGTTAAATTGTGACATTAACCAGGAGCTGAAAAAAACTCTTATTTTGTTACTTTGGCCCTTCCAGCAGTTGTAAAGCCTTTTCCATTTTCTACACAAGGCATTGTAAAAGAGCATTAGTCCCCGTGATGGCAGTGGGGGTTTTTTTTTTTTGGTCAAATGATTCGCTGTGACGTTGAACAAACCTCTGAAGATTTCATTGGTCCAGGGAATAAATTGGCTGACAACCTGACCCATCTCACCACTGGAAAAGCAATGAAGCCTTTGAGACATTGGTTCAGATCTCCGCCTTGCCTACAGGATTTTTTTTTTCCCTTCTGAAAATCACAAAATATGGTGTTTTATTCCACTAGATGTATGCCTCTCTTTACACCAGGGTTTTATTTACCTTCACTCATTGCCCTTGTTTGTTGTTGCAAAATTTGCTTTGTAGCTCTTCAAGAGACAGAGATGGAAAAGCTGCAAAAGATGAAAAGGGTAAGAATTACTATAGTCAAATGTTGTTTGAAATATAAAACTCAGGTAAGCACATTTCTCATTTGATGCAACTCGATACAATATTTTTATCAAACACAATGTCCCTTGGAAAACATCTTCGTCAGGAGCCGTCTGCAACAGCAGCTCTTCTCGTAACATATGGGTGAGCGGCCTGTCTTCAAACACCAAAGCAGCTGACCTAAAGAACCTGTTTGGCAAATATGGGAAGGTAAATCATATGTCGAATTAGTTAGTTTGAATATGTCTGAAAATATCACAGTAAATGTATGCTTATTGTTGTAATTACACTTGTCAACAGGTTTTGAGCGCCAAAGTGGTTACAAATGCACGCAGTCCTGGTTCAAAGTGTTATGGCTTGGTGACGATGTCTTCCAGTACAGAGGTGACACGGTGCGTCTCCCACCTTGACTGCACAGAGCTCCATGGACAGCAGATATATGTGGAAAGAGTAAGTTAGGGTGCAGATGTCAAGTTAAAATAGTTTTTGAAGTGCCATTTTATTCATGGAAAAATTGTGGGCCTGCCTCATTAACATTTCACTGCTGCTGTTTTTCAGGCCAAAAATGATCCGTTCAAAAAAGAGGGCTCAAAGAAGGAAGCAGAGGACAAAGCAAGTTTCAGCAAATCAAGTGATAAGCGCGCTTCCACAGGGATAAAGTTGACTAACAAGTGAGTGAGAGAAGAAGTCTAAAAGTGAATCCTTTGTTGATTGAAAGCACTTTTAATCTGTTGTTCTCCTTACATGTAGAGCACAATCATCTTACAAAAAAGAAGAAAAGAAATTGGATAAACTTTCAGAAAAGGACAAAGATTCATCCAAGAAACAGGAGGCCAGAAGTGGAAAATCTGAGTCTGTTTCGTCTAACTCTGGACAAGATTCTTCCAAGAAAGATGACAGAAAGCATGGGCGTACGTTTAATTCCTCTTCTCATGTCTAATTTAGAGAATCCAGTTGAGTGAATCAGTAAGCATATGTCTGTTCTCTGTGATTATTTGTTTTATTTTTCTCTAGGGGCAAAGAGCCCAGGAAAGATGGTGGTGGTACATCATGCCAAAGGAGATTTTAATTTTGGCAAAACGAGACCTTTCAGAAGGGGAAGGTATTTTGATAAAGTAAGACATCTTTATTACTATTTGATTTTAATTAAATTATATTTTTAAATAATATTGTAGATTTGTCCTCGAGGATATTAAATGAGAATCTGTTTGATACTTTTTTCAGCCCTTTGTCAACATGAATGTTCAAAGGCGGCCAAAATGGTTGATTCCTCCAGAAGAGGTATAAAACCCTTGATACCATGGACATATTGCTTAGCATTTGCTTTTAACATGCTTCACCTATGGGATTTTTTTAAACCTTAATTTCCATTCCTTATTATAGTTTGAGATGATGAAAGACAAACAGCGACCTTTTACTCACAAGGGGGAAGAGAAGGACATCCTTCCTTTTGAGAAGATGAAGGAACAGAGGATGCGTGAACGAATGGCTCGTGTGGAGCGTGTTCGTAGAGCCGTAGAGTTGCGCAGGTAATCTGCAGCAGCACACAGTTCACACATTTAGTAGATTTAAAATTAAGAGGTGCATGTATATTTTATTTATTGTCCTAAAGTTCTATAACAAAGGATGTTTTGTTGCGGGGGGATTTTAGACGGCGAGAAATTGCCGAACGGGAACGTCGAGAACGTGAGCGTGTCCGTCTGTTGCGGGAGCGTGAAGAACGGGAGAACCTGCTCCGGGAGCGCCAGAGGCTGGAGATGGAAAGACAAAAACTGGAAAGGGAGCGCTTGGAGAGGGAGAGGCTTGAGAGAGAGAGAATCCGTATAGAGCAGGTACAGTGAGCATGAACAAATCCATCTGCTTGTAAAAGTAAACACCTTTCCACAGCCAGATCTTCAGGCTTCTCTGAAAGTTTGAAGTCCCAGATTTCAGGAAAAAGGGGCTAGACAGCTTTGTCCATGAGCAAGAATTAGTTATTAGTCATCACTTGGCTTTTAATTTGCCACTTGTTTTTACCTGCGTCCAAGTCACAAGTCAAAGCCACTCAGAATACCCGATTTTGCTACTGCTTGTAATTGTGTAACAATCTCTCGGTAAATAATCTTAATTACTGCATTTTAATTTTTCCTCTTTCAGGAACGCCGTAAAGAGGCAGAGCGCATGGCACGTGAGCGTGAGGAGCTGCGGAGACAGCAGGAGCAGCTCCGTTATGAGCAAGAAAAGAGAAACAACCTCAAAAGAGGCCGCGACGTAGAACACGGGTATATACGCTATTTGAATACCGTAGATTCTTTTTGGTGTACTTGGTGACTCCCGTTGACTTCCTTTTAACTGTTCTGTCTGACGAAGGACTGTTTAGTGGACTTGGTATCGAATTAACCCGTCTATAAGGCACAGTATATGTCAATAAACTGAAACTCTGTTGCTGGCAACTCATCAACTCCAAGTCAGTCTGGTAGTTTCATATGGTTTATTTTTATTGGCACTTTTACTTTTTTAAGATATTACTTTATTTTCTTGTGTCATTGTTCTTCCCATTCATTGCAGCCATACGGGGTTTGTTTTGTTGCTCAGTGGCTGTGAGGGGGAGTAAAGCAAACAATGTTGTTTAAATAGAAAATATAAATAAACAATACCAAGAATACATCTTGAACATTATCAACTAACTGAGAAATGATAACTGAAAGTGGTTCTATCCAAGCGCGTGACTCGTGAGGTACGTCTGTATTTAATGTTTCAGCCGGAGAGACGATCCCTATTGGAATAGCAACAAGAAGATGCAGTCTGAGTCTGATGGCCGTTTGAACCAAGGCTCCAACTACAACCGGCAACAGAACCGCTTTTCAAACTTCACTCCCCGAGAGAGGGGTCGCTTTCCAGAGGCTGCTGCCGAGCCGCCCAACACGTATGACAGGTACAAGTGTTTTAAACTATAAGAATTAAAGTAGTCCATTGTGGCAACATTATCAGTCACAAGAGGCCTTTTTCACAGAAGACATTTTGATATGTCACAGTAGGCAGAACATTTCTTTAAATAATAAAGAATAATAATGGTCGAGTGGACAAACAACTCCCATGTTCTGTGATATAAAATTACTGTTTTTGACAGTGGGGTCTGGTGGCTTTTGAAGATTGCATATATAGATATAGACAGCTCTGTCAGATAGGGATGTCTGGCAGCAAAAATATTCTAAATATAGCGTATACTGATGGTGACATTTAGGTGGCTAAAATATGTTTTGTTGCCGCCCAGATCCACAGCAGTGCTTAGCTTTTTCCAGCGCTGGTTGTCCTCTCTGCTTCTCCAAACTGGGGGGCTGCCGATTGCCATCTGCTGTAGGTATTTATACAGGGCGAAACCCACGAGGACCACTGTACTGTGTTTACCAGTGAGGTAACATTAGAGAAAAAGAGATAATAATAATACAAGCAATAGAGCATTGCAAAATGTGTCCTAAAACCCGGAAATGAGTCTGCATTTAAGCACTTACGGTTCCCTTGTCTCAACGTCAATGGTGGTTTTTTTTAAATGGGTTTTTGGTTGTATACCTGAAATAAGATCTGTGCTTAGCACAAGCCAAAGAGATTTTCACGTTTTGTTCTACAACATAAAATATGTCAGTAAATATCCTCTCCTGCATTTTAAGGCTTTTTAGGTGTCTTTTTTTAAAAAAAAAAAAAAAAAAAGGCGGTTGCTAACAAGTGGCAAAATGGTTAAGATCTACAATAACAAGTCAAAATGTCTGCTGTGGGCCCGCATTCAAATCCAGCCTGGGCCCTTTGCTGCATGTCATCCCCTCTCTCACTCTCTCCCCTGTCTTTGCTGTCTCTCTCTACTATGACTATCTAATAAAAAGCAGAAATGCTACTTAAAAAATAGTTTCTGCTGTGGAACATACCTGTAGAAAGTAACATGTATTACTATAATAAACAAAACATTTTTTAACTGTCACCTTCACTAAAGGATTACCTAGAGTTTCTCAATTTGTTGCTGTACTGGGTTATAAGGTAACCTGTGTGGACCAAGAGGCTTATCAACTGCAAAAGACAGCTTTTAGAATTAGTCAGAACAGACATACAGTAAACTTGTGGGCGGTGTGTTTGTTCTATTGCTTGTATTCTCCTCTTGTCCATAGTGCTAAGTTTACTGGTGAGGTCAGGAATACAGAGACAGGGTTTTATGCTGCTGCTTCTAATTGTACTTTTTGTGATGTGACTAATCCTGTTTTGGTCTTTGTCAGACGTAACCGCTTTGATGGTGAGCCAGAGGTAAAGAAGAGTCGCCCTGCTCCTCACAGAGAGGGCTCTGGCTTTGAGCGCTACCCCAAGAACTTTGAAACAGTCCGCAGAGCTGAGCCACCTCCCCCTCCACGCACCGAACTCCGGGACACCGGACCGCAGGGACAGAGATGAGGGGCGACCTGTTCCCATGCATGATCGCCCTATGGGAGCCAGAGCTACATTGCCTGGCATGTCGCACAACCGCTCGCCCAGGGATGGAGGGCACGGCTGGAAGAATGATGGCGGGATAAACTCCAACAAGGGAGATATACGGTAAATAACAATGCAGTTTTTGAACAAGAAGCATTGACTGTTTATTTATTTAGTTTTTCCCCCAGTAAGTGGAAGCTGATTTCTTTGTTTTAAATCTCTTGCCTGCAGTAACGCTGGGTTGAACAGAGGACCCATGCGCATGCGTGCAGAGCGATCGAGCAGAGAGGGTCCAGGCCCTACACTTAGAGGCTCTTCGACCAGCCGTGGGAGGAGCAGCTTTAATGATCGAGA
The DNA here is from genome assembly GCA_011952105.1 of Coreoperca whiteheadi. NCBI lineage: Eukaryota > Metazoa > Chordata > Actinopteri > Centrarchiformes > Sinipercidae > Coreoperca > Coreoperca whiteheadi. The sequence goes on from CM022485.1 coordinate 17,617,651, forward strand.
TGGAGGAAGACCCATGGTGATGAGTGATCAGGTCAGCTTACCTTCTGAATAATTTCTTAGATCCTTCTGTGCAAATGGTACAAGATATTGACAGGTCACACAAAAAATATTTTTATTGTAAAATGTCTTAAAGGGACAGTTCACTCCAAGACCAAAAATACATATTTTTCAAATGTATTTTTGTGGTGCTTTGAGCATCACAAGCAAAGTGCCGTATAGTCACACTATATTAAAAAAAAAATAATTCAGACATCTCTATGGCAGATATCTCGGAAACTCAGCAACTCGCACCAAAATAATCTAGATGCATAAATACCACCACAAGTAAGAGGACAAATATGTATTTTTGATTTTGGGGTCAACTTTCCTTTTTTTTTTTTTTTTTTTTTTTTTTTTTAAAGGTAATCTTCAGTCTTAAAATTCTATAAAAACTCAGCTAGTGCCGAAACGAGTAGTTGTTTGATTAGTCAATCGACAGAAAGGGAATTGACTTCAATTTTCATTTGTGAGTAATTGTTTGACATATATCAAACAAAAATTACATTCAGTGATTCCAGTCTTTCAAATGTGAGGATTTGCTGCTTTTTGGGTTTTGAACTGTTAGACCAAACAAGCAGTTTGAAGACCTCACGTTGAGATGTGGCAAATTGTGAAAAGCATTTTTCACTTTCTTCTGACGTTTCATACATTCTAATTTATTAATAAATAAAAAAAAAAAACAACTAACCGACGGTGATGAAAATAATCCATAGCACTCTACTCAATTGTAGAAATGAGAAGAATTTTTCTTCATGTGCCAGTTTTATTGATGAAATGTTAGTCCAATCTTGCAGACCTATGATCTGCATCTGCAATAATTTCTGTCAATATGCCAGTTAGCCAAAAGGCTATTTTTCACCTGCAGTCCCTAACTCCTGACTCCATACCTCTTCTGTCTCTGCAGCCATTCAGCTCTGGCCGCCAGGTCGTGGTGGAACGTCACAGCAGGGAGCAGGGACTGAGGAAGGAGTGGCACGGTGGATCAAGCTCCCAGGAAAGGGGCTTCGCTGATAATCGCAGGATGGGAGACACCCGGGCCAGCATGATGGCTCCTTCCAGGTAAACCAAATTACAAAGAAATGATCATGAAACTGTGTAGTATGACCCCTGTTCTCAGCCATCTTAGACTTAGTCTTTGTTTCTCTTCCTGCAGTCACTCTTCCTCTGGACTCAACCGAATTGTACAGATCACCAACAACACGATTCCCAGTGGTGGCAACGTGGGTGGATTCAAGCCCTACAAAGGAACGCAGCGGCAGTTCTAACTGCAAACACATTCTGCCGCTTTAAAGTACCCGAAAATTTGAAGACTTTTCTGAACTCTTTATTTTTAGACTGTCAACAGTTTTAGGTGGCACATTTGTAGCCATGAGGTTGATCACGCTCTTTTATTTGATATAGTGTTTACCTCAATGTAGGGTTTTCCTGGCAGTTCTGCTGTTTACCATTAATACCCTGTGCACACATTTGACTTGTATTTAGGAAGATATTGTACAGCCCTGGGTCTTTGTAACAAGTTTTCAAGTGATGTTACCAACTTCTCCTCTAATTGAGTGTTGTATGTACATTTTCAATAGCCTAGTGTGGCACTCAATTTTCCTGTGTAATATGTCTTATTTTAGTGTATTATAGAGCTCAAAGTGACAGGGGTCATTCGCTCATTTGGATGTTTCTCTGAGGAAACAGATGGCATAGGACAATTTATTTTTTTCAAGTCATACTTAGTGTGGATGTCCTGTTTTTGGAAGATTAGATTTGCTAAAACAAAACAATGTCAAACTGTAAACTAGCCTGCATTGTAGCAAAATACCTCTCAGGCTATGAGTTGAATTACATACAGGACCGTGTCTCTGAAATAAAATTTGACTCAAGTCGGTTACTGCAGGGCATTCGACCGTGTCAGAGTCCCTGATAGGGCCGTTTCTATTTTCTCAGTTATTCCAATGATTCAGCAAGTTTGATTACACCGGGCAATCAAGTAATTGCTCTAATTGTGGCAGTCTGGGTTTTTCAGTCAGTTCACAGCCTGTAGTCAGAATTGGAAGACAATATGATTTTGTACATCACATGATAATGGGACAGGCTGTGTGCGTCCTTTAACCCTGTGATACAAGGAGGAAGTACTTTGATGGCAGCATGTAGACGTTTTGACTTGGAAATCTGCACTTCAATTAAAACTACAAAAGGTCGACCTGTAAGCAGAGCAGACATCACCATAAACTTCCATTTTGCCTTTTTAAGTCATTTCAGTTTATTTACTGAAACATGTCCGCTTCATCATTTGGCCGGAGAGCCAAAAAACCGACCAGTTATCCTGTACAGATGCTATACTGCCAAGCTTGTGTGTCTGTGGAAATTTCACTAAACAGAAATTAATCCAGGAATATATGTACCATGTGAGCACAATTTTTAAAATAAAAAGGTCTAATAACTTGAGGGCACCTATTATAAGACTGTGCCACAAGTTTACAATGCAGGAACACTTGATATTGTACTCTTATTGGTTCAAGTCAATTTATCAACTAAATTACAGTCAATCTGAGGGTCTGGGGCCCTGGGGCTGTTGGCTGCTTTGTTTAGTTGGTAATGTTTTCTCTTCAGTACATAAAAGTAGCAGCCAGACTGGTGAGTAGTGGCAGTCGCCTCTTGGAGCGCCTTCTGTCAGACCTGCAGATTGACTGGCATATAAAGAAAAAGTAAGTAAATATATTTAGGAAATTACTTGTAGATGTTTGACTGGATTTTGGAAGATATATTTTAAGTGTTTTATTAATGGTCCAAAAAAAGACAATCAATTGGCTTTCTTTCTGTTTAGTCATTTATAGTTATTTATATCAAAAACCTGCATAACCTCTTTTATCATATGGTAAATGGAGTGCATTTATACAGCGCTTTTTCTTCCACCTTAGCGGACCTAAGCGCTTTACAGTTTTGCCTCTCATTCACCCATTCACACTCCACATTCACACACCGATGACTGCGGAGGTGCCATGCGAGGCGCTGGCCGGACCCATCGGGAGCAACTCGGGGGTTCAGCGTCTTGCTCAAGGACACTTCGACACGGGCTGGCGGAAACCGGGATCGAACCACCGACTTTCTGATCGGAGTACGATCCGCTCTGCCACTAAGCCACAGCCGCCCACCATATGTTGTTGAACGCCACTGGAAATTAAGCTCAGGGGTTTATGTGAGCAACTATCTTCAAATCATTTTATAAGGTTTTCTGGAGAACTGAAGTCCGTGCTTTGTCTGGGCCTCTCCAGCACTGTTGAGTTTAAACAGCCCTCTTTTTGTCTTCTGTCACGCAGCTCAGTTACAGTATGTGATGCACAGCACTGACTTGTGACTGTGTCACTGGTCCTGTAAGTTTTTGGTCTGCTTCCTTATTGTTTGTTTCTTCACATTAGTTTTTTTTCCTTTT
>CM022485.1:17621135-18010957 GCA_011952105.1 Coreoperca whiteheadi
TTTTGCTTTTCGTTTGTTTGTTATTGTTTTTTTTTTTTTCTTTTTTTTTTTTTTTTCACATTTTTTTTTTTTTCCTTTTCTGATCCCCCCCCCCCCCCCCCCCAAAACAAACAAACAAAACAACTGTTTAAATCTACCATTTCCTGGATCACATATCACTGAATTCTACAACCATTTCCTTGGACTTCGATGTAGTTTCCTCTCTGACGTGCAGTCATCTGTGGGACCCCAGACATGCATTTAAATTGACACGGTCATCGTGCTGCATTGCTTCACAGCAAAAATGTAGACTTTTCTTATTGAAATTCGTCCTTGTATGATAGGGGCAGGAATCAGATGCTGTGGATTTAGCGTTGTACTAAATCATTGACATTTATGCTTCATACATTTCTTATTAGATGAATCTGATCAAACACATCAAGTTGTATTTAAAGTGATTAGAGCTCATTACAAATGACAACAAGCCAACTATTGATCTTAGTCTTTTATTATCCTGGTACTTCTAATCAGGTTGAATGTCCCTCGTCTATAAGGCATTTTGTTATAAATATATCACCACGTACATTATGTGACTGTAATGTGAAAGGCTACATACATTATTTGGTCATTTATGTAAATAGATGAACATTGAAATCAACACAAATGAGTAACCTCCCATATTCACAAACACCTTCCTTTTGCTTGTATGTTTCATGTGAAATATAAACATAATGGGCCGTACAGTGGAAAGGATATTCTTGGGGTAGTTAATAATAAAATGTTAGTCTGCACTATACATGCGCCACAACGTAAAATCTGGGAGTTTGATATTGCATTAAAGAAAATGTCTCCCGTTAGATTGTTCAGCAGTCTGGATGTGTGTCTCAAACAACAAGAATGACCATTTCCCTCTGCTACATAGATGACAACACTCAAGTCTTAAAAAGCAGCCATTTCCCCTGTTTTGTTTGTAAAAATTAGAGCATATTTGAAAAGTTGTGTAGTTAAATGATGGACTCTGGACTGGAAAAATATTTACCTGAATTAGGGGTGCACCTACACCATTTTTTTGCAGATTGGGGCGAGTACCAGTGTTGTCTACATATTTTCTTTGTAGAAAAAACTCTTCTGTCAGACAATTCAAATGATGTCCATCATCTATGAGCTGTGAACTGGTACTCAGGCCTTTGTCTGGTGTAGGTGTACCACTAACCTGAATATATCAAATTGCAGCAAGTTCTATTGAAGTGGTACTATTTTTTAACAAATGTACTCATCCATTTTAAGCCAAAACATTTAAAGAGCCCTTTCATACTTTTACAAATTAATATCATTCAGCTGGCTTAAGCTACCGCAACCTGGTTCAGATCATTCTTTTGGCCATTATTCAGTTTTTAAAAGAACAATAGCACTCTTGCACAATTTATGCTCTGTATAAAATGAGGTATGTTTCTCTTCTGTTAGTGCATATCAATGTAACAGTGCAAAACCAATTCCAACCACTATTTCTTCAACGACCACCTTGTCAAAACACTAATTTTACAGCATTTACCCCACGATCACTTTTACAAGGTAGACAAGAAACACTTTGAGACATTTAACACACAATATCCTTCTGATCAATTCATCTTATGAACCAGGGTGAAACGAACACATTACAACAAAAATATCAAATTCTGGAAATAATGACTAGGGATAGCAAGCTAATGCACAGTCGTAAATCAGAAAAATTAATAATAATAAAAATGTGTGGCATGTGTCACTCTGCACTCTTTTCACTCAGACAGACACCAACCAGTATAACATTTTCCATATAAATTCAAACTGCCCTAAGTTAACTTTCATTTTTTTAAACTTCCACTGGAATATTTAATTAGCATGTACACTTGATGGGCCGCGACATAAATGAGGTGAAACTCAGAAAAGACAAAACAAATATAGCACAATGTTGCCAAAAAACCTCCCCTCTGCCTTCTTGCTGTCACCTTATGATTATATGTATTATTTATTTAAGCCGCATGTACAAAAACTAAGGGGTCAATGAAAAGTGTACATGATTAACAATGTCCCTTAAACGCTGTCCAAGGAGGTTTTTATTTTTTTTATCAGGTAGTCCAAGTTTACACGAGAAGAGCAGCTTAATTCATTGTTTTTAGAGTAAAGTTCAACAATGAGGGTCTTAAATAATATAGTGTTAAGTCCTTCAAAGTGTCAAAATAGTTGTTTGTGTGTATACATACACAGATACTTAAAAGTTGTGACTGAGAAAGTGACTACAGGCCAAGGAACTGTGCCAATACATGAGAGACACTCAAGGATTTGTCCCTTCAGAAAAAAGGCCTGAGAGTATTTCTGATGTTCATGTGAAAAATGCATGGATTGTCTCATTCTAGTAATACGCCTGTTTCCTTTTGTCCTATAAATTATGTTGAAATGTTGTAAGGCGTTATATATACACATACAAAACATAGCCTTGTTAGGGCCAAACAAACATGGAGCTCAAACTCCAGCCATCACACGAAGCCCATAAGACGTGGGTTCTCACACAGTAGGTAGCCTGCTGCCTCCATGTAATCGTCCTGACACTGAATTTGTTCTCACTGAACAAAATAATGGAGACCACTGCACAATCACTGCAAAACACCTCCTATGACAACTGTCTCCCTCAGTCTCTAACAGAAGGCTTGAGACAAGGCATCCACTTGGAATGTATAGATAGAAAAGTTTCTCAGGAGGCAGTCCCATGGTACAATAATGGCACAAACCACTAGCTATATCCATTATAAGAATGCATTAGGTAAATATGTACACCGTGTGTTTGCGCGCTCAATGCTGCAGTGAAATGCACACAAGTTAAAAGGTGATACCACAGAATTTCAGTATTCAGAATGTATATCCTATGCCTCCGAGGACAGCTCAATTTGTGAACTTTCACTATTAAGCCTTATTTTCCCTTAGATGAATTTCCCCCCTTCTGAATTTGATTGGGGCAAATGTAAATTTCTACAGCATGAAACAGGTTCCCAACATTGTAACTGCAGGTGCAACTCACGCTGTATACCTATTAGTTGAAGTTTCCCAGTTCAGAGGAATATTACATGCAAATTACTGAACATTTTTTGTGTGTGTGTGTGTGTGTGAGTGAAACCTGACTGCCGTTGAACTTCTACATCCAGAATCTAACAGAGGAGATCATGATAGTGCCTGCACGCACACTGCATCATCTCTTATGGATGCTACCAGAAGAGACTGTGGGAAAGGAAAAAGGGCCTTTCAGAACAAGCATACACTTTAAACTGGGTGCCATCTAATGCAAATCTAATCTGCCAAAAGCTCATTGTGTCTCACACAGAATCAACATCAGATTCAGACTAAATTCTTCAGTTAAAATCTCCATCGTTATTCTGAGTTTGACTTTCCCAAACGTAGTTTTTGTGAAATAGAATCAGACCATGAAAGACATGAAATGTCCCGAATTTGTAGCTTAACTAATACAGCGTAAAAGTTTTGGCTATTTCCAAATTGAAACATGTTACATCAGCGATGCTCAGCAAATGAGACATGTATACCACACACCATTATACCAACATAGCACACGTGTACTGTACATACCATACACATGAAAACAAACACACATTCACATTCAAACAGCAGAATACAACACTGCCATACTCTGGTAAGGCAAATCTGAACAGGGCAAGCAGTGATGAGTATTGTTGCGTAGCTACAGTATCGGTACATAGTGTTTTGGTGGGGACACAAATAGTGTTACATGGATTTCCAACAGGCAATATTATGAGAAATACCTCTCAGCTTACAAAAAAAAAAAACACCTCTCCCAAAAACTACCTCTTACACAGACACATAAATAAAATGTGAATCTTGGCATCAACTTATAAAGCTCAATTGAAACCAAAAAAGTGAGTCTGTCTATATACGTTTTGTAAATATTGATACGTACAAAAAAGCTTATAAGCTGTAAAAATGAAAAAAATGAATGATTTGTTTTTGAAAAGAACATGGTGAGAGGGTGACATTTAGTTTCTTCAGATTATGTCTTTTGCTATAAAACATACCACCCCAAATAAACTTGACCCCACATCACAAATATAGTGCACTGCGCAGCTTGTAACAAAGTTTGGCCGACTCTATGAAAGATAAGGGTAGTTGTTGTTGTAGTGTCCATTCCTCTGATGTCCAGGTTCCACTGAGGATAGAGGATAGCAGGCACCAGTGGTTTGGGAAACAGCAAAACCTCTCTTAGTCTTGTCGCGCCTCTCCTCAAACGTCTCCTTCCCTTGTTTGTTGTCAAGTGGGGGCTGCGTGTTGTCGGCCCAGTCCATGGAGAAACAAATGCTGTCCCCTTTCTCAGATAAGCAAATGCACAAAACACGCACACTCACACAGACACGCTATATGTTACAAAATAACACATTTGTCTTTATCCTTCGATTCTTTCTTGGCTTTGCGCTCCCCGCTAGAAGACTGTTTTCCCGGGCTGGGTGTGGCTCCGGCTGCTGCTGCCGTCCCAGCGCCGGCTGCTGCCCCACCTGCTCCTGCACCTCCTCTGCCCGCCTCGTCTCCCTCGGCAGGCTCCTGCTGACCCTGCTGCACAGCAGGACCGGAGAGCAAGAGAGTATAAATTCCTGGATCTATGTACATTACAAGCAGAGCTACTTATTGCTCTGAACTGGAAAAGAGTGAACATCCAAATATAAATATCTGGGTTAAAATGATCAGAAACTAAGTGTTTACGGAGTAATCTGTAAACTATTTAATCTTTATTTAAGATAGCTGATTTTGTATAAGTCAATGTTGTTAACAATCCATTTTCAAAATACCCATTATTTAGGTGTATGCAAAAAGAGAAAGTGAGGGAAACGGGAGGGAAGGGTTTTGGTTTTTCTTTGTTTTTTCCTTTTTTGCCACATTCTGATTTTTATAGGCTGTTCAAAAATATATGATGGAAAAAGCTTCTTTAAAAAAATGCACGTGTGTATACCTCACATATCTGCAACAAGGAGGTGTAATGACTGTAATGCCAGTGCCTTGACCTCACAGTGAAGGGTGGCAGCGTTAAAAGACAAAAAATAGAATACTTTCATCCTCAATTCCTCCTTTAGAGCTCAGACTCTCTGACGCAGACAGCCATCCATTTCCAGAAGGCAACATCGTCCCTCCATGCTACATTAAATGCCCCAGATTTGTTCAAAGTCCTACTCCCCCTCCCTCTCCCACCAGCTTCTATCTCCCTAAACCCCTCCCTCCCCACCTGTGCTGCTGCTGCTGCTGCTGCAGCCGCCGCCTGCTCCTGCTCTTGCTCCTGGTAGTACTGGGAGGCTCGTCGGTCCTCCTCCTCCTGAAGCTTTTTTGCCAGCTCTAGGTCACTGATGCCTTCGGGGAGTTGCTCCCACTGCAGGTCCTGGCTTTGCTGCTCCTGCTGCAGTGACAGCGCCATCAGATAGTCCTGACACACATGAGCATGCACAAAGAGGGAACATTTATGAGCAAAGCATATGTCGATGTGATGCGTAAGTGTACATGCTGTGCTGATTATGCAACAGCTGAACTCAGCCTATACTGCATACAGAACAATCCGCACACAAGCATAGCCGCAATCCACAACCACAGTTCCTTACTTATTAACTGCGCAATTTGTGCCTAAGTACCTAAGTTGTGGTGCAAAAACTTTGTTTTTCTGCTGGTGTTATCCATTGTATTATATTCTGTATATTCTATTGCGTTATGTACTTATGTAATTGAAATAACTAATTTCCCCTCTGGGGTCATAACAAGTTTTCCAAATCTAACTGAATTGATTATGAGTGCAGAAAATTGCCTGAATAGATTTTCCTTGTAAATAAGGAGGGCTGGGCCTGAGTAAGCGGGTGTGGGGGGGTCGGAGGTTCTCACTGACAGTTTGTCTGGACCACTCTGGCCAACCAATGAGAAGACCATGTGAAACCGGTAAAAATGGCCAGGAGACATAAAACAAAAGCATTAGGGACCAGTGTGGAGACACTGTGGTACAGCAAAGCATGAATGAGAACGAAGGGGGGCGTCATGCAACCCTGCTATGTGCTTGTCAGGCTGTCGTGTGTGTGTGTGTCTGGGGAGCGATAACACATCTATTATTGAAGAACTTCCCATATTTTACTTCTTTTTTTTTTTTTAGCCTGGGAAGATACAAAGATTTTTTCTGGTGTTTCCAGGGATTTGATGTCATGTGTTTGGTTTCTTTTTGTCTCTCCTTTCCTCCAGTGTTTCTCTAATTTCTGTAAAGTAACTTAAAATCAGGTTGCCTGAGGAAGGTACAGTGACGACCACCAGTATGACGTCTGGCTTCTGTGGTACACTGATGGTGTGAAAAGCACATCATGATTAAGCACATCATGGTTTTGGAGTGGATAATTGCTGGTTCTGCTAGTCTTGCCTGCATCAGTGTTCAGACCTGGTCTATCTGATCCTGCTGGCCTCGGTACACAGTCTCTGGGTCAGACGGAGGCCGCAACCGGAACTCGGAATCACAGAAATTGCCGTCTCCGTCAACGTTGTGCAGACTCTCCCAGACGACCTTCTCCTCGGTCAGGAAACCTTGGTCTGTAACCAGGAGGTACAGCTGGCCCTAAGAAAACAACCACATACACATTACATACACACATCTTCTCAGTGTCACAATATACATGTACATGACCACATGGTTTCTACTGTTCGTACACAGTCTGTACTTGGTTGTTTATCATGTGTGAATGTATGTGCATGTCCATGTAAAAGTCTGCAGCTGAGAACCTAGGCTGTCATGATGCTTTGTCTGAGGGCTGTAGGTGATACATGCAGCTTTGCTTACATTGGCAGCCATAGAGTACAATTCAAAATTAAATTAAGCAGGCTCCACTTCCCCTCCTCTAGATAACAGGAAAGGACTGTCGGAGCTGCAGTGATATGGCGAGCCAGCTGTGGGCAAGGGCTGTTAGAGATGGGATGCAGATGTGTGTGTACTGAATGGGACCTCTTAGAGGTGCATTGTTATTGGTCTAGTGTCGTACATCTGTCACACATAAATACGTAGCTTTCATCAGTTCGAAGAACATGTTGTGGTAAGTCTGTGTAGTGAACACTTAGAAAAAATACCCGCATTTACGGGAAGAAAATACCCGCATTTACGGGAAGAGAAAATGCGCTAACTGGTATGGTAACACTATAAATTGTTATTTTTCTTAACCGACTGCAAATAATAATTACAAATGCTGCCTATAGCCCACAGAGAAGCATTTAATTAAAGCAAGTTTATTATATATACCTCACAGACAAAACATAGGGAAGTCTGTTTAAGATTGCAAAAGTAGTTTTATTTGTATTTAAATTAGCAATGAAATGGGAAGAAATCTACCTTTAAGCAGTGGAGGCTTCTGTCAAATTACCCCTTAAAATATTACATACAAAATACAGTCATTGCCCTGTAAAAGTAAAAGGGCTTCAAGTTGCCTGTCACCGACTGGAGGGACAGTTCCTTAACACATCCTGACCTATTTAAGTTTCTAAAGTAAGCTCCACACATGACTCAATCTAACTCTTGCAAATAATGCCAACAGTTACAGTGAAGGTGTTGTCAGTACATCTGTTTTAGTGTTTACCTTGTATTTGATCATGGTGCTGAAGTGGTTATTCCTGAAAAAGACACAGAGTTCTCCCTCCTGCACAGTGGATGTGAGCTCACATAAGCCGTGGTACGTCAGCTGGGTGGCAGTGCTGTTCAGAAACTGCTCTGCCACGATGCCTAGGCACGAGAGAAGGGGGAGGAAGAAACATACAGGAAAACAGAGACGGAGAGATTGAATTTGTGATTGATCAGCAAATGCAGAAACGTGGACCCATGAACATTTTATAGTATCTTTTTTTATGCTTTTAGCCCATGTATTTTGCAGAATATACAAATAGATTTAAAACTGACTTGAAACTGAGTGATGTCCATGTTAATTATGATGCTTTTATTTTGATAAGGTTCACCTGTCACCTAATACTCAAATATTTAGCTTAGGAAGGTGCAAGCATAACTTTCATTTGTTCCTTGTAAAATAACTCTTTTTGATTTACAAATAATTTTAGATTTTCGGACCACAGACCACTGGATGAGTGATCCGCATTGCAATCAACAACCAAGCGAATACTTACTTATTCAAGAACATACGCCACTATTTGGAAAGCATGTCGGAAACCCTGCTGTAATGTCTGTAGCAGCTATTTGAACCTTCGGACTCTGTGCTCCTGGAACAGGTCACAGTTACTACAGTGAACTCAATATAGGCTAAGAGGCAGATGGTGAGCGACATCTGTAAAGACAAAGCAGCATTCAATTTGGAGCAAAATCAGTGTGATACTCAAACTGAGAGAGAGGCAGTTGACCCTTGAATGAGCCACAACTTTTAAAGAAACGAAAGCTAACTATTGAATACTTACTATTAAATATTTAAGCACATTAAACGATGCCAACAAAACTCGAGATGTTTAGTTTTCTTGAAAACTCATCTCTTCAAGCATTGATGGGTAGCTTCAGCATCAAACCACTTAAATCAACTCCTAATTGAATTTATAGGCTACAAATGCAGAAATACAATAGATAGGAGTGAATCTCCCATATCAATATCATCATCGACTGAGGCCTTGATGTGTTGACTTGGCAACAGCCCAACTGACAACTCCTCAGGAAGCTCAGTGGTGAATGAGCAAATATTTTTAGTGGAGAAGTTACTGACTGGTCTGAAAACTGTGAGCTGTGTGGAAGTAGGTCATTTGATGAGTAGCCACATGTATGTCCTGGTTTTATTTGAGATCGGTCTGTGGTATTGTGCAGAACGCGTTTGCACTGGACTGCCCTCTAAACACATCTTGTGCAACGAATGTGCAACTGAATTAATATTATACTTGTGTCGCTAGATACGAAACAAAGATGACGGTGGTGGTCGACTTCAACATGTAAATGTAAAAATTGAAAGAAAATGCATGACTTTTGTTTCTTTTTCTCCACCTCCAAGTTCGAAGAACGTAAGGAAAGATGAGGGGGAGACAGGAGGGGAGGCAGGCAGGTCAGAAAGTAGAGAGAGTGAAGAGAAAGCACTCACCTTCCCCTGCCAGCTCGCTGTTGTCGGACTGTTTGCAGGATATTATCTTCTCTACCAGCTGGTTGTAGCTGCAGTTGCCTACTGCTTTGACAATGTCATGCATCTGCAAACAAAGATTAAAACTGTGGGAAAAAACATTCACCAAGCTTTGCTGCTGTTTTACAAAATTTATAATAGAGAGAAACATTCTGGCGATAAGGGGTTCATACTGAAACTACTATCGCTGTGTAAGCTCGATTCCTTTTGGTACATTTACCCATTAATTATCTTTGTTTAGGGTCGTGTGAACGCTGTCATTTGAACACCTAAAAAGGAGGTTGTCTGCTTCCAAAAAAACTCTGGAGCTGTTAGATTGTGGTGAAAACGCAAACTGGACCAACCACAGGATTGGGTAGTAGTATAAAATCAGTATCACAATCAGAATCAGCTTTATTGCCAAGCAGGTGTAAGGAATTTGCTCAAGTATTTCGGTGATAAAAAAACATAATAGAAATCTAAAGCAAGTACTGCAAGTCAAGAATCATAAATATACAATATAAAATTGAGAATAAGAAGATATAAAGAAAAGAAAAATATATATTTATATTTTACAAGAAAATAATAAATAAAGAATATGTACAATATGACAGTTATTAGTATGAATTCCAGAGCTAAACTACTATTAACCCATCTGCTGATTGTGGGAACTGTCAAGGAAGTGATCTCCTGTATAATCATCCAAAATCATTTGGTAACCATGATAACATGTATGCTTGGCAGTTAAGTGAGCAAAATGTAGATACTATTTTACAGCACCTACTATATCCAGCCCATATGATACAAGACGCCAGGTTTGGTGTTTCTATCTGTCCGTTTAAAAAAAAAAAAAGACATATGAAGTTAAGGTTCCCTGTGGGTTCATGTGGCACTGATGCTGCAGGACGACAGTCACCAAACCTTTCTAAGAAAGAGTTACCTGTTAGTGCACATGACTTCATGATTACACCTCTTGGTTTGTTCGTAATAAGTTAGGGTAATAAAAAACGGACAAAAAGAAACTAGACGACAACAATGGACCGAACTACAGGTTTGAAAGCAACCTCAGACAAAAGGCATGAACTGGCAGGTAGAATATTTCATCACTCGTAGTGAATTCGAGAGAGACGTGTTTTGGTCGAACAGTAGGACAATAAAACAAGTTGGTTTCAGGGACATAAAGACGAACAGCAGTGATGAGTAAGGCCCATCTCACCTGGGGGTCAACCAGCCAGCCGTGGTAGAGAGGGATGTCCAGCAAATCAAACACAATGCATTCTGGGGTATACTCAAAGACTCGCACCCCTGTGAACTTCACGTTCACATCCAGACCTGTCTGCAGCTTGTGCAACACTGCCATGGCATCACTCATGTTCTAGGAGACAAGGAGAACAATGGGTCAGATTTTTGTCAAAAACTGTGTGGTAACAGTGCAACAGATGTAAACATTACACAGAACCAAAAGCTGTGTCAATTCCAGCTGTTTTCATGGGCTGTAAGCTGTCATTATCTGTTACATTATTCCTGGTTGTCTGCACACAGTCAGCATAACTCGAGCTATCAGGGACTGATTTTTCTACTTTTACAAGAAACCATTAGCTACCATTTATTCCTGTACAATACAAAAAAAAAGCTTCCACACACTTTTTGGTTTTGTCAAATATTTCTGCTTTATAGTTACTTCCCTGTGACTAAGCTGAGTCCTTCCATGTTTACTGCACTTGCTGGGTTATGCTCTGCTTATTGTCAATCAACCTACAACCACAGGAAGAAATGGAAGTCTCTGCCAGGAAACCATCTGATATTACATTTCTGTGTAAGCTCTCAGGCTCATCATTGTGAGACATGATATTTCCCTTTGATAATATTACCAAGAGGTGGACAAAATATCAGGAACACTTGACAATTTAATGCAATCCAATAGCCCTCCAATAAACACTTTCTTTGTTTGATTTTTGAGGCATTTTTGCCTTTATTTTTGAGAGTGGACAGTAGAGACATAACAGGAAATGAGGGGGTAGAAAGAGGAGAGAAGACATGCAACACAATGGTCACTGATTCAAAATATGATGATTTAAAATCCATCAGTGACGCAAATATCGCATGTGCACCCGGCTCTTTCCGTAAATGTGCAGTCATGTAGCCATAGGCAACATTAACATAAAAGTCATCTATGTTTGAATGACAAAATGCCATCACTTTAACAGATAGATGAAACCAGCATTGTATTCAATGTGTGAAAGGAGCTAAAGAACCTCAGCAGGACTCGAACAGGGGACGCTGTAACTACACGGTCAGCAACCTAAACCCTTTGCCCACCAGGTTCCACCTAAATGTTAAAATATTCAGTACAGTCAGGTCAGACAGATTATTCTATTCTGATTCTATTAGATTGTAAGTTGCTCCACAGAAATCAGTGCCCATTTTTAATACTTTCTCAAGCTCAAACATTAAGTTAAAGAAGTATTCCACATTGTAACGAACCACTACAGAGTTCATCCTACAGCTGAGATCTCACTTATATCTCTAGTGAAGGCCATAATAAATAAAGAGGGTCAGTAGACCACCAATTATAAATTCAGGTAAAGTGCCAGAGGAACACATTTTATAAACATTTTTTAAGTTATAAAATATTAACTTTAAATGACTTTAACTCTGTGAACTTGTCCTGTATTTATGTCCCGATGATGGGAAATGACTCACTGTAGCAGAAAGTATGCACTTTTTCACATGATACCTCCCCCCTCACTATGAACAGACTGAGCTGTGATACCAGGAGGAAAACACAAAAATCTGTACCAGACAGTCAGTGGTCTGTTGACTTTGAAATGTATACAGGAATCAAGCTTCCTGATGTATATACAGTATGTAGCTTCACACCAGGGAGGTCATACCTCACAGAGATACATTTACTGAGTAAAACCCAGAACCCCTCAAAACCAGAACACGAAATGGTGTTTAACAAAAAAGAAAGAAAAAAAAGAGCTCTTCTGGGTTTAATTCAGCAAAATCATCCTGGAAAACCCTTGGAGACAGACCCCGGCAGCCACCCGGTCAAAATGGTTGACAGCTTCAAAAGATTTTCTGCTTCTTAATGGACACATTTGTAAATATATTTTAATGTTTTTAAATGTTTCATGAAGAAAATGGTGTGCTTGCTTTGTTAATGTTGCACAGACCCTGAGAAAGTATTGCTTAACCTCGCTTCACTCCTCTTTGGCCGTCAGCAGTGTGTAGGAACTTCTGCCTGAATTCTTTCTAAATCTGTACAGCCAATTCCATAACAGCTCTTTTCCATCCTACCAGTGTTTTCTACGTGTTTTGCACATGTGAATGCACAGTGGCAGATGATGACAATTGTGATTTCTCTAAAACATTATACAATACACAGAAATATCCTACTTTGAGTTTTTCTTTTTTAAAGCAGCTTTTATGCTCTTGAGAAGAAGAATGGCATCAGTTGTACCAATTGCTGTGTGTTTACGAGTTTGCAAGTTGCACTCAAATAAATCTACCACTTGGTTCCTGTGGGATTTATTTGGATTTATATGCTCCAGTATTCATGTGGCCCAAATTGAACTGAGAAAAATACCACTCCCTGTTGCTTTTGTCTTTTTACACTGATAAGAAAACATCAGAACTTTCTTGTGAGGCAGTAAAATCAAAACAAGATCATATTAAACTGGACATTAATTGTAAAGTTGGTGGTCTGATCTTCTTCTGTCCACATGCTTCTAATCTGTGTGTGAGACCAATTTTATTGGTCAAATGTGAAAATGACACAAAAACAGGATTTTTAGTTTATATAAAAATCAGCACACTTTGCACTTGTTGTTTTCTTTGCTTAGCAAATTAATTAATTCTTTCTGTTATTAATATGCTTGAATACATGTTGCTGGCTGCATTGTTCTAAAAGTCAAATGGTTTGAAGAGGAAAAGGTTTTAAAAGGCTGACAAAAACATAAATATGCATAAAGAAATCCCTTTATTTCAAATCACTGTCCTAACAGTTGAAGATAATTAACTATGACTACCATTCATCCTTTAGTTATGAGTAAGGATTTTATCAGCAGACCAACCATTTAATGCACTTTGTGAACATTAGAGCACATACTTTATATACACATCACATCATATGTATGCCATATATGTCACATGTATGCACCCACACACCTGAGAACCTAATGAAACCAATTCTTGCATTCAGCCTCAGAGGAAATGTTTCCCAGCTGGCTCTAAACCTCTTCTGCCATTTCACTCCGAGATCAAGAAAAGCGTTGCAGCTGAGACCTACAACTCTATTATGAGTGTGTAGTAAGTAGTAAGTGATTTCCATTTGAACTCTTTCACAATAAACTACTACAGACGGTAGAGATACAAGAAAAATTACCAAAAGCAACGCCAATTATTTTACACATACCAGAACTATACACTTGAGTCTGCAAACTGCAGGTTTATTTGCAGTTTACTGGCTTTGAAAGAGGGCTGGATGATGTAGTCCAAAAAAAATTATAATCCCAAGCAAAAAGTAAATAAAACCTTCCAGAATTAGTCATAGAAGAGTTTATTTTATAAGTGTGAAGAGGTTTCTCTGGCGTAAACACAGTTCAATTCACTACACATCAATTATGTTATTTCATATGTGATTTTGCATACATTTGCCATATTGCGATATTGTCATCGTCAACATAATATGACTGATTTCACGATCTTAATGTCAACTACAGTATATCAACCAGCTCGCTTTGACACACTCTAGGTCAAGTGGTCAAAAACACATCACTAATGTAAATGTGAATCCGTATTTATATAAGTGAACGTATGAAGTGAACTGTCCAAAGAGGCTTCTAACTGAATCATTTTTTGCCGTCTTTCATGTCCAGTGAGGAGTATATAGGGCTGCAAATATCACATAATCAATCGTTTTTAAATTAATTTGTTCACACTCTGTTTACAGTAGAGATACTGTCTGTCTACATGAGTGGAGAGCTACCCCAGCTTTGACGCTTGGTGCAGAGGGCTGAGGTGAAAAGCCTTCAGCTGGCCCATCAGAGTGTGTGGATTATGAGCAGCAGTGATGGCAGGATTAGCAGGCCTGTGTAATGGACCACATCTCTTCACTTTAGGGCAGAGGGCTCCAACAGCCGATGTGCGCTTGGAGATCAGATGATTAGCACTGCATCACTCACATTCATCTGTGCTTGTGTTGGATGCATTTCCACAGTGTAACATTAGCACAGTACTCTGCTGTGGCTTTTCCATATTTTTACTTTCACTCTTCAGCGTAAGTGTCTAAGAGAAGGTCTCTCTGCTTCTCTCTCTCTCTGCTGACTTTCACAATAAATGTACCTAAAAACAAAATCTTGAGTAGATGTAATTAACTGGTAGTTGACAGAATATGGCACTACAGTGCCAAGATGAAGAATTTGCTTCTCCCAATTTATAGTGCACATGTTGCAGTTAAAAAATGCAGCAGAGAAACCAAGCAACACAACTGAACAACAAACAGTTTGTGGTTGAGAAATAAATATATATGGCTGATACTGTGATCGCATTTTGTGTCATTGGCAAATAAAATCGTATTAGATGCAACTGTCATATGATATTTGTCATGTGCATGCAGGTTGATGCAAACTTTATGAATCTGTCTGCATGTATGTCTATAAAAATCTATTAAAAATATACACCGCAGATCTATGAACCCTAAAAAACAACATATTAATCACTGGAGGAAAAAAGTAAACCATTAAATGATGCCATGACCCATCGGTGGGAGCTTTAAATAATGAACAGTTTACAAGACTGTAATGTCCCCTAATGTGGGTCACACTTTTATGAATCCTGGCACACAGCAGCAGCTCTACTTTTATGTTGGCTGTATCATCAACTAATCTATGTTTCTAATGTTAGCCTACATAGGGAAGACAGAGCACCTCTCAATACAATATAAATGTAATCCAATACAGCAACACCACTAACTATGGCCTAAAAATGAGCGCAGAGGCAAATCTACTCCTTTCTGACATAGTCAAATTTAACTGATTATAAGCTTCATAAAGATACATTTCTTGGCCTTGGAGCTGTTGTAATGGATTCCACTAGGTTGTACACATGTACCTAACTAACTAATAACCCTGTGTATGGCTTACTATCTGATCCTAAAAATCCTGCGTGAATTAAACCAGCGTCCAACACCACGACCTGCACGACTGATAGCACAGTCTCTCCCGTTATGAGTTTTTATGATTCCAACTTTAACACAAACCATTTGTCTCTGGCATCAGCAATTTCTCATCATGTTTTCATCTCAGTCAATGTCTCAGCTTACTCAATTAGAGATAGATTTATATTGAGAAGGCCTGTCATTTTATTACCAGTGTCTACCAAACAGATATGTATGAAAAAGTGGCATTAATTCAGGCTAGGGTAAAGATGCTTTTTGAAACCCAAAAGGGAGATTTTATCTGCTTTGCTCAGAACAAAAGAAAGGTTTAAGAAACATTTGTGAACAACGGCCATCACCCTGAATGACACCAAATTAAAACAAAAGAGGCTTCTTAAACATGACAACCCATTTCCTCCAGTGGTTGAACAGTCATCAAGGATGAATTGCTTCGCAAGAGTGCTGTTGAGCTGAGTCCACACTGTGACAAAAGCAGAGAAAAACTACACAGCTCCGCCGAGTAAATATTTAACAATAGCTAAAGAGCAGCCGTGCAACTGCTATTTTAATCCTCATACACTCCTGTGACAGATGATGTTTTTTCTGCTGAATTTATAAATAGAACTACTTCTGTTATCAGCACCTACAGCTCTTTTCAAAGTCAAGGCGGCTTCAGTTGTATCTTATAACAATCCAATAAGCAATGAAAACACATCTCTCCAAGATATAAAGAAGAGGACACCTTTAGTTTGACACTTTTCAGACTTGCTCTCTCTTAGATCCCAGATTCCAGCATCCCGGAGCCCTGCCCACTGTCGTCTCCACATACTGTGTCAACCATAGCACAGGGACATGAGGACACCCACATGCAAAAGAGCTCCCATGCCAGTGTCTAGGATTAGACTGCCATAATAACTATGCAACACAAACTCTAACCACTCTCTTACTTTAACTGTGCATGCTGAGGACACCACTGATTTATTTAAGAGGTTAAATTTCACCTCAACTTAAATTTAGAAAGACCGTTGCAGTGAGCTTCTATAAGGAGACGGCACGTTATTTTTTCTCCTCTCTGAATGAGGGACAAGTGTGGCTTCAAATCATTCACAGATGTGCTGGTGCTCTGCCACGCCAGAGGAGGAGAGGCAGGGCCTCTTCCGCGCCGAAGGCAGGCAGTGGAGATGGGAGGAAGCAGGGGAGCTGGAGCTCCATCTCCAAGAGCTTCTCATGGTGAGCCCCACACACACACACAGCCTCAGTAATAGCCCGGAGCTGAATCCAGCCATGCGTCTCTAAGCATTCACAGCCATGTGAAACAACATAATCTGACACTTCTGACCCTTGTTGTTCCCTGGGCCTTGCAAGACACATCTTACGTAACCTATAGAGCAATGGAAAAAAGCTAAGCTGCAGTTTTATGTGGGTTGCAATCAACTCGATGCTTATTTCCATATTACGGAACATCTGCTGACCTTTTTTGCTACCTCAATGCAAATGTGCAAACCGGATTTAATGTAAGCACGCAGCTATACTGAATGTGGGTGTGGCACATCAGAGCAGTGTGCACTTTGTATACTGCGGTGAAAATACATTAATTAAGGCAGTGAGAACGGCGGAGATATTTTGAGTGTGTCAACGAGACAAAGTGAGAGCTCATGTTAAACTTAATACACACAACTATGGTTTTTGTCAGAGAGGAGCAAGAGAGAGAGAGAGAGAGAGAGCGAGAGAGAGTGAGTGAGTTCATCCCAAAAGCCCTGTGCTCCTAAAGTACCATGAACAGTCAGCAGCTTACTAATGCACACACATATGCAAAAAAACACATGCCTGTTTAATAATAATATTCCGCAGTGATTAGGCAGCCCTTACCTGCTCATAGTTTAGCCGCTGAGCCTCTGATATCTCTTTAGGCTTGGTTTCCAGAATGTAGTCTCCTGCACAGTGACAGAAGGAGAGGGATGTTGGCAGATATGTTGACTTACAACAGAGCAAAACAATCACCTCAACACAAACACTTCATGGCTTAAGTGTTTGCATAGAAGGTAACAGATGTTTTGAGATGTTTCAAACAGCCATTGGGGGGGGTTGGGGGTTAGCACTGGCCAGCTGCTTACCAAGAAAAGGCTGTGCCAAATATGTAGGATCAGTCGAGTCCCTGCCCACTGCGGGGTCACCTGTGAGTTCCGTCGACACGGCTCTGTAGCAGCATGGGCTGCGGCCGACAGCACGGCCTGGCAGCTGTCTGGCTCCAGCTCTGTTTAGCACTACAAACATGCTGCTTTCTTATCATGAGCAAACCACAACTCAAGTCTTTACAAAATAAATCTAGACTTTACACTACATCAGGGCTAGGTGGTTATTTTTCAGGGCAGGTCATATACACAGTTGACGGCGACACCTCAAGCCACACGTTTGTTTTTAAGTTGTAGGTTGTTTGCCTTTCTTGTGAACAGCATATTGCTTATACAATTCTTTAGTTCCGTATGTTTTTTGAAACAAGTATTTTACGTAGATTGAAGACGTTATGGAAATATATTCTTGTTGTTGCCTTTAAAGTTCCATTGCAGTCTACTCCTTGCTTTTAAAACTCTTGTGCAAGTATTTTCCAAAATGCTTCACAGAGAATCATTAATTTATTAGAGAGCTGCTCCGTCAACACATACTTTTCCTGAGAGTTACTCAGAGGAATGCCATCGACCTCTTGTCATCAACAGCTACATTAACTAAAAACAGCTACACATGGAAAACAAAAACACGTTTTCATATGTATTTTGCTCTGGCAAATAGAATGAATGGAGTGTATCCGGGGGGGGGGCCCTTTAAGATTTTTTTTTCCTTGTATTTAGTGCTTTATAATTGTAATGACTAACCTAGAAAGGCACGACAATTTATTCGTGTGCATGCTGTGAGAAATGACTGTATAACCTTAAACTAGCCCATCTATGCACAAAATACAGTTAATGTTACCATGTGACCAAAGTTTTGTTTGACTCTCTAAATTAGCACGCAATCTTGTGCTTTATGAACTAAACTAAAGTCAAACTGACCCACCAGTCAGGTTCATAGACTCTTTGTAGCTGTGTTCTGCAGTGGTACATCTGAACTTAAATTTTATGGTATGTTTTTGGACTAAACAACAGACTAGCTGCTGGTTGAAGTTTTAAAAACTCTTCTGACTTGATTTTTATGCTGTCACCCTAGATTTTTCCCCCCAGCAGCGACCAGTGATTTTACTACAGTATGTCCACAACCGTACTGTGTGGACTCACTCATCTCTGGTCATCCCTTAATATCTGTATCTGTCTGCCTCTGGGGGTCTGGATCACTCTCATGCTACACTGCATACTGGTGAGCTGCTGAGTGACGACCACCCCCACCCACTTTAAAACACCACATTTGAACCTCATCACCCATCACCACCCTTGGTGTTTGTGTGTTATGACCAACAGGTCGGAGTTTAGGAGTTATCCAGCAGCCCCTGAACAATATACAAGATTAACTCTGTGTGCTGTAACTATACGCAAGCACAAAGTGAACTCATCCTCCCAAATACCACACAAATGGACACTTTTGGAGACAAAATGCACATAGTGACAACACTACAAAATGAGATTTAAAGAGATGAGAGCACTGTTTGAGCCACGGCAGCCAACTGACACAAACAAGTTCTACAATCACAGTAAGGCAGGAAATCTACCATATAAGATTTCACATTTAGTGCTGGGACGTGGATTATGTTAGTCTACTCATGGAAGTGGATACTGATAGAGCTGAGAGGGGAAACAAGCAAGGACTGGCTCTACTTCTGAAGACCCCCTGCTGTAATCAGACACTCTACTTTGATATTGTAGAGAAATTTTAGTTATGAAGGGCATGAGACAGCCAAAGAGAAGAGATAGGTCCTGTTTCCTTTGCAACAGCCGAAGATTGGATCATGGGGGATTCCCCTGTTCTGGTCTCTTCCTGTTGACTCTGGAATATATATATATATATATATATATATATATAGACCTTAAGAATGTAACTGCTCATTTGAGAGGACGTGAAACACAAGAATGTTTACTAGGCTGTTGCAACCCAGTGTCAGAAGGTTTGCAAGCTAGTATGTTTACAAGTGTGGACTCATGGGGGCAACACTTATTCAAGTTGCTGTGACTCTGTAAAAGCAGGCCAACATATTGTTATTGTAGTAAGCACCTTTATAAATGTGTTATCTTCTGCAAGTTACAAAACAGGTCATGATGCTGGCATCAACTTGCGCTTGCGCAACGAGTTTAATAGCTACAAACACTCACCAAGATATTCCATCAGTTGCTCAGCAGTTATAATTTCCATCATAGGTGGCATCTTAACCTGCAACAGAGAAACATGGACAAAACTATTTACTGCTGGGACTCATGTGCTACAGTTTGTAAAAACCAACATGCCCCTTGTCAGCATTCAACATGCACATGTTGAAATAAATACATATCTAATCCTAAAATTGAGAAATCACACATGAACATGTCTAGACAGAAATAATTGTACAACAGGAAGTGCTGAGGGACAGAGAGGCACTAGGACTTTGTGATAGATCGGGTGTTAGATGTATACATGTTAACCATTAGAAAATCTAAATGTTATGTAATCACCTAAAATAACTGCTGATATAAGCTCAGCGCGCCCTTATAAAATATGCTTATATCTATGTTAGAATCAAGTTTCTATTGATCTACATACTCTTCTCCGAGCCTTTACCTTCCATGCAAGAAGAAGGACATTCATAATTGCCAGTAATGGACAGGGACCGTTCTCGTTCTGGGTGATGATCGGCGTGTTCTCCTCCCTCCATTTGATCCACTTAATGTGGTATATGGACTGGCCGGCGGCCCGGTCCTTAGCGCACGCACTCTTTGTCCCATCAGCCCCGTACTCGCTCTGCAGGGCCAGTCCTCTGTCCTCCAGCCCCTCGCTGTTCAGGTCGGAGCTGGGGCAGGAGTTGAGGTTGGAGAAGGACTCGAGTGAATCTATGCTTTGGGACTCTCCACCGAGGCTGGGATCGGGGTCACTCCCACTCGGCAATCCCTCAGATAAGGTGTGATCACCGGACGGCGCCGCCTTGACGTCCGCTGTGATTGCAATGTCCGGACACAGATGAGTCGGTTTGGCAAGTTTTGTCGGTTCACTTTCTCCGCGAGCCGAAACCTCCACCCGCACATCTGTGCTCTCCTTGGCCGGAGGTGAGCACGGGCCGTCGGGTTTGTTGTTTACTAACTTTGAGGCACCACCCTCGCTATCTCCTGCAGCAAGCACCGAGTCATGCCCCATCCCGTTACTGATCCGATCCCCGGACCCCGACAACGATCCGCTCGCCTCGGTGTCGTTCTTCTGAACCTCCTGCCCGGGGAGGACTTGAATCACTTCTGGCACGTCAGACTTCCCAGCACTAGAAATGACAGTAACGGTGCTGGGAGCACTAACGTTTGTGGTGCTGTTATTACAACTAGCGTCAACCAAAGTACTGAGAGGAGCCTCACTATTCTGGCATTTCTCGGCTGTCCCTTTCACTCCGCCGACAGCCGTAACATCGTCCATCTCCCCCGCGATCGTGGCACACAAAGAGCTCCCGTCAGTGTCTCGATGCAGGGTTGCATTTTTCTCCATTTCGATCTGCAGACTGTCGACAGATTTTAGCTAAATTGCAGCGGCAGCTTCGGTCCCAAAGACGCCATGACAACTCTGCGAGTGACGTCATCAAAGTGAATTGCTTTCAGGCCAAGCAAGGGGGCGGTGGAAACCCAACGGCAGGCGCTGATGCGTTTGGGACGGCTCGTATTCTTAACCACTCAGATTAAAAACGTGTACCTGAGTTTTCATGATAAGGTGGCCATTTTGTTTATTAATAAACACCACAGAGGTAAAAGTACAGTGCAGACTGTTTTAGTCTGTCTTTAAACATAGTATCGCCTACGTCCTCAGCAAAGGGGCAAAATATTAAACTCAAACCACTGATTTTTGGATTTCTGTAGCATGTGGTATGATAGCCTACCATTTAATAACTTACACGGCTAGGAAAGATAAGAGAGAGTCTATACACGTTATCAACATATGTGTAAAAGATTTGCACTGGCTCAAACCTTTGTAGGGTGTGTAGCTGGCTGCATCTTCAAACTGCTGACATGTTGAAGTTCCTCCTTTTACGAGGACTCCTGAATGTAGCACGGTCAGAACGTGCCGTGGCCGTGACCATCTTGCGAGGCCAAAAAAAAAAAATAAAAATCTTGCGAGGCCAGAAAAATCTCGCGTAGCCAAGATTTACTGTCCGAATAAACGAGACTTTAGTGATTGGCAGTGAGTTTTTAAACCACATTCATGGTTTGAACACTTGAAAACAAGTCTTCGCTCTTTTCTAAACCTTATTTTCTCCAGACTTCCTTGGGCCTGTTGAGATTGAGCTCTGGCTATGTAAGAAAAAACATTTATCATGGGCTACTTTAGGGTAAATTATTATTTTGACAAGTCTAATAAATCCACATGCAGTAACCGTTTAGTGTCGCTGGGTGGCAGCAAATACTCAACCGAGCAGAAGAGGCGCACCATCGCTCTTCCCGGACTTCCCAGGCTTTAAATGCAGTTTTTCTCTATCAGACTGCATAAAAACACTAACTCCATAAAACTTTGGCCACCAAACATATACCCCTCACATAACAACCAAAGTATTTGATTTGTAGAAATGTTGTTTAGGACAGTACCAGAGTGACAGTACAGAGGAAGTGCTGCCAAGAAGAAAGGTGCAACTTTCCTGTTTTGAACATTTTCTTTTATTTTTAGAATAGAGTTAGGTAGGAATCCTGGCTCGCAGGGCCACTCTCAAGGTATATAATCTTGACAACGACTGATCTGATCTGACTTTGTTGAACTGTGCAGTATAATATATAAAGCCTCTTCAGTTAACATCCCCCAATGAAAAAAGCCCTTTTCACTGTTATGGTAATCATTATTAACGTAAAGGGACAGTTCACCCCAAGATGAAAAATACATATTTTTCCTCTTACCTGTAGTACAATATATCCATCTTTGGAGATATCGGCTGAAGAGATGTGTGCATTCTTGGAATATAATGAGACTATATGGCACTCGTCTTGTGGTGCACCCAGAAAATACATTTGAAACTTTCATCAGCAATTACTCTTTCCAGAAATCGTGACCTGGTTACTCTAGATAATCCACAGATTTATTATGTTTTATGAAGGAACTATTTTCTTTCTACCAATATTTCCTACGTGAAACTGCTCACAACAAACCTGTTCCTACTTAGTTATCCCACTGCTTTCTGTCTACTCAACGTTTTACTTTACTTTTTAATTTTTTAATATTTTATTACCATTGTTTTGCTTATTGTTTATTGATTTTCTGTGTCTTGTTTGTATCTTTTCCACAGTTTATTGTACTGAATGTACACTTATAACTAGAGGCAGCTGCTTTCTAATCACTAACTCTAATTGTAACACACTATGTAAACATAAAGAAAATTGTATACATAAAAGCAGAAAGTCATAAGCTTTGCTTTGCTGTCTACCACATGGTGCCCAATGACAGAATCAATACCTTTTAAGCTTGCTGTGACAAAGAAAGGTGATACTGTGCAACAACATCTGTAAGATTCTTCCAATGCTTCTGGTAGCATCATCATGACAAACTCATGTTGGGTGGCTGAGATTTGTTCAAACCCACAGACTTCTGGAGATCCACAACTTTCCAAAGATATCCAACCAGTACAAGGTGAATTAGGGGGAAATGTGTAATAAATTATGCACAGTGCACCTAGAAAATTTCCATCTGTTGTAATGGTGCAGCTATCATGTTGGTTACTTTTTCAGTATTTATTGACGATACAGAGACAAGATTGATGTCATCTTCATAATGCCAAATGCAACTTTATGAGTTGTGTTGCACACAAACGCAATCTTTTTAATGTAACTAAGATATTCTTTTTTTGTTACGATACATTTCACAGGGAAAGAATGAAACTGAAAATAAATCTGATGAAAAAACTTAAGACCCTCCCCTGCTCTCCCCCAAAATAGACTAAACTCTGTTCAGCAGAAATAAAGAATAAACAAATAAAACAGAAAATGTGGAAGTCACTGATTGCCCATTTTGAGGTTAGCCTCTCAGCTAACCTTTCAATGTGTTCTGTAGATTTATATATTTAAATGTATATATCAATAGCATTGCATACATGTATTTCTCAATCTAACTTCCATTTCCATATTACCACTGTTTTCCTATCACCTCGTAAGTAGGGTTTTGTCCTGAATATAACCATACCGTAATAAAAAAAACGGAGTGAAATTCCTTGTATGTGTACACATGCTTGGCTAATAAACCTGATTCAGATTGTGATTCTATTTAAAAACACCTCCAAACAGGGTTCAGTTTCCTTGCGGTAGTCAGGTATTGCGGAAGTAAACACTCGCTAACTGACCAATCAAAACAGTGCCTGAACAGCAGTTTGGTGCCTGTTTTCAGGCTGGTAGCCGAGACATTTACGCAACAACGTTTTCTTGTCCTTGTGTTTAACTAAACGGTGGTTCAGATGCGATCTGTAGCTAATTTTTTATTGTCCCTCGATCTATGACCACAGTAGTAGACGGATGGGTGTGTCCAGGCTGTCTTTGGCAACACCGGAAGGGAGGAGGTCCCGTCTGTCGGTCTGTCTGTCGGTCGGTCTGTCTGTGTGACGTCGGGTTGCCGGAGCCGTTTGCGATGGGAGCTAAGTTAGCTAACTAGGAAGGGCGACTATACCTTTAAGGGCAAGGAAACGAAACAAGAAACAATCAGCGGTATCGCTGGGTCGCTTGGCTAGTTAACTGGGGTTACAGGACTTTCGATATGATATTTGTTAAACTAATTCTCATGTTTTGCTGCCTACGAGATATTACAGGTAAGTTTGCCATTGATTCACAGGGAAAGGAAAGTGATCGTCAGCGGAGCTAGCGCTAATCGGATCAGTCAGTTGTACTCTGGCTATCTAACGTTAACTTGCTAGCTAACGTTAGCTGGCTGGCTAATGTTAATGATAACTGTATTAGTGGTTGTGACCGCTTAACCTGTGTATACTCGTAAGAGTGCGTGCCAGGCCAGGTTAGGCAGCCCGCATTGGCTGAGTACGCGGTTAATTAGCAACGTTTTGGGGGGGGGGATAACCGGTTCAGTACTCAGATAGAAAAACATCCTGTTTCTTTTTTGACAGTTCCTGAGTGGTAAACTAACGTTAACGTTACAGCACTAACGTCTACAAACAGACAATTTGAATAAAGAAGATGTAATACACTCGGGAGAAACAGAAAAGTAATTTCAAAACAACTAAGTCTAGCTTCACGTTAAGTTTAGCTGCGCTATCAAATATACTGTATAGCTGGTTAACCAGTAACGTAACTCTAAGCTAGCATGGTAACTTACTCATGTAACGTTAGATATATGATATGCTGCGCTGCTGCAATGTTTAACACTTATTACATCTGCCCGAAGCAAATCTGTAAGCTACCTTTATCTCATTTCTCCACTATAGACCTGCATGACCCTAACTTAAAAAGTTGATTTGGCTAACGGGCGTTGTTGACAACAGCAAAAAAGGTCCACAATGTCACACAACGTATATCATTTTGTTGTTCATGCCAGGGATGAGTAACACGTTGCGATTTTTGCGTTAGTTTCAATAGAAGTTGTGGGGGGAAAATCACACTGCTTTTATCAAATTACTGAGCAGCAGTATCGTAATGTCTTGGTGTAGTTTAAAGCAGGTCTCTGAGTCACCATTAGTCAAACAAGCAGGGCTCAACCCTCCTGTGTAATTTATGAAAACCCAAACAAATTAATTTAACCTGAAGATTAGTGTCTCTCCCCCTTGACGATTAAAATAGAATGCTTATTGCTGAGGAATATTTACACTGTTGTCAGATTTCATACAGTTATATGGCCTGAAGTACTTTAACGAGCTTGCATGTTGACCTTGTCTTCCAGGACAATCCTGTTTTCATTGTTGAAGCGTTTGTGCTTCAACTCCTCATGTTGTGGAGCTGAGTGCTCATTATAAAGTGTAATTTTTTTGACACATTTACAAAAGCCTAAATGTATGGCTTGTTTTTCAGATAAGTTTTCGTGGTGCTTATCCTTTTGTCTGATCATACACAAACTAACTTTAAGTGTTCAAAACCCTCCCTGGTGCAAGCCCTGATTGAGGCAGAGTGCAGCAACATTATCCTGGCATTCTGCCTGGCATATCAGCATCCATAGTGAGTTCTTCTGCTTTGGTGCTAGTTGAAGTGTGAAAGCTTTCCCTTTTCTCTACTCTTTCCGTACAACTTGTACGTCATTGACCAGGCAGAAACATGTCAATGCTTCAGTTGCTCAAAGGGGCCATGTACAAAAAAACAAAGAGAGAAACTGTTTGTAAACTCTCAAGAGATAGGAAAGGTGGGACAGAAGATTTCCTGATCTGTACCTAAATTGCTACAAACACCTAGCTATCTGCTTCATTCCATTAAAAGCCTTGGAAAAGCTATGTTGGGTTAAATGTGGATTGTGAATATTTTTCGCTGTACGTTCAGTTGACGTCAGTGTTTCAGATGAACTAGGTTATCTCACTTTTGACACAGCAGCTGTTTCCACTGCCAGTACGTTGCAGAGAATTTTCTTGAGCAGTTGTGTTATAGACAATCTTGGTCAGGCTTGATGCTTGCAGGTTCTGAGTAACCCTCTTACTGTTATTTTTCCAGAGCTATATGATACATGATGTTGAGGGGAGACATTTGATTTGCCCTGAGCTGTGGGGTGTTTGATGTGTTGTGTTAGCACGCCTGCAATCACCCAGCTTGCATGATAATGCAGCGCTCAGATCAGTTGTGATCCATGCTGTTACCACCTCCTCTGTTCTTGTCAGCAGTTTCCACTCTGTCAAGAATTGCACTTCACTGGGGCACTTGAGGCTGAAACAGATTGCATTGAAATCATGATGACTTAGCCTTTACAGTGAAATTGACTGCCAGTCTTTTCTCAGCTTTTTTTGCTGTCAGTCTATACATTTCAGCTACTACCTCTTAGTGAGGTAATCTATTTAGGCCCAAATAAAGTAGGATTGTTACTGTCAGGTCAGCATTCAGTATGTTTTTTTTTCTCTCTAGTACAGCGATAACACAATGAGTGCCAAAGAAAGAGGGTTGGTTGTAATAGAAATCAAGTAGTTTTTTTATAAATTATTTCATGAATCCATTTCGGTGAGTTTTGAGTTGTTCAATTTGCAATTCATTAAATATGAATTCATTAAATTATTATAGAAGAACTCTAATGGATTCCATATGGAGTGATACATTTTTTTAAACCAATATGCGTAATTTTGAAAAATGTTTCAAGCAGGATGACTTTTATGTGATGTCATATTTTTAGATCAATTTTCTTAGTTATCATTTGTTTGTGTGAATTGTAACTGAGCTTTATATCTTTAACAGACATTGATAACCCTGATAATGGTAGATAGGGTGAAATTGTGATGAGTAAAAAACAAACTATGAATTTTAGGTGGCTTATGGCCATTTTAAATTTAGGGGCTGCAGATGAAGTGAGTGCTGCGTTTCAGTCTGGTTGGAATGTTGTAACACCAGTCGAGCCTCACGAATTAAGTGGGGGTGTTTTTCCGTTTCAAACACAAGCTGTATCCTAGTAGTCTATCCTGCCTCCATCCAGGTGTGTCTTGGACTCCTCAACATCTTAGTCAGTCTCATAGTGAGTCATTTCTCCACCAACAGAGTTATCTCAGCATTTATCGCTCCTTGCTGGGTATGACTTTTCCATCTTTTCATCAGGACTGACAGACAACTATAATCATTTTATCCTCCGCATAACCAGTGTTAGATTTTCACTTCAACATTATATTATGTATGTTTTAATATTGTGACTAACAACTATGTGACCTGTGTGTATACATCAGAATGATATATTCAGGTTTCCAAAAACCCCAGGGCTCATCCAGGTATCTGAAACCAGGATATGATGTTTTCACTCTCAAACGGGTTTCGCCTCTTGCTGCTAGTGTGCATGTAAAAGTACTCTATTAGACAACAACAAATGATATTTTAATTTCTCCAATCTTTTATGACATTGCTGTTTATTTTTTAATGTTTCGATGTGAGCATAAACGTTATAACATCCCAGAAACCTCAGAGTTAATGCGAAGTTATTATGCAAGCCACCGTCTGTTGATAAGTCAGCCTTATGCTGTCACATTATTACATGTTAATGGAGCTGTCACGTCCTATTGAGAAGGCCGATCTGGGCAATCTGAGCTGGCAGTGTTTGTTTTTGTACAGCATCAACATATTCCCTGATTACTTACAGCCT
This sequence comes from Coreoperca whiteheadi, assembly GCA_011952105.1. Lineage (NCBI taxonomy): Eukaryota > Metazoa > Chordata > Actinopteri > Centrarchiformes > Sinipercidae > Coreoperca > Coreoperca whiteheadi. Next base: position 17,648,790 of record CM022485.1, read on the forward strand.
CACTCTCTCATCCCAAAGCCCTCTTGTTGATTTTCAGGCCTGGTTGTTTGTTCATTCTAGTTTGCTGTCATTATTGGGATTGTTGAAGAAGGGCTAAGCTGATTGTTGGACTACTTTCTCGCTGCATTCATGGACAAGTTGCTACGAGCCTGGTACAGCCTCTCCCTGCATGGGGTGTTGTGGCTCACACCACATGGAAGCCCTACAGTAATAAACAAAACAGTGCAATGTAAAAAAAATAAAATAAAATAGAGGCAAGGTGGAGTATATCCCTTTTGGCCTGTGGGAGTCTTCTCTTATTCTTTCACTCCAAAAGCTTAGAGTTCAGTGTCAGACCCAACTCTTTAAATGGAGCCCTTGTCAAGGAACTTATTTCTTAACTTATGAACTTATGTAGCTCACAGCAGAGCCTTTGCTATTATGACCCAAAACCTCAGACATATATCTCATTAGTAGCATTCTGTATTGCCTTAGGAATGTAGATTACCAACAGCCTGCAGCCAATTCAGTCTCTGTTCTCGCACAATGACATACAGTAGTACTAAAACAGAACGTCGGTCACCTGATGTGCATCATGTGCTCCTCACTTTAAACTGACTTTCTTTGTCTTCGTGAAAAGAACAAAGAAATGGTCAGTATGAAAGCCGGCAGGATTACCTCTGGGGTCACATCAATAAGCTGAATAAGCCTGTTAAGCACGCCTAGTGAGTGACAGCTTGTACTATAGCTGGCCACTATTACAGAGACTCATCCCTGTTTTCACCTGGCTTCATAGGCCTTTTTCATGAAAGAGATTTTGACATGTCACAGTGAATGGCATAGGTAAATAATAAAATTAATGATGGCTGAATCCATTTAGCTACTTTAGTTTCAGGGTCCTGTCATGGCTTACACACACTTTAAGAACCCTTCTTCTTCTTCTTCTTCCTATTTTTCTTCTTCTTATTAGTAGTAAAACCTATGTTTTTCCTGCTATGACAAGTCAAAATGTCTGTGAAAAAGGCAGTTAGCCACAGAGACGTGCAATGTCTTGTGGATCCTCTTGTAGATGTACAGGTGCAGTTGTTTTGGTGTTGATTGCATAATGTGTCCTTTAGAAAAAAAGATCATTGCTGTCATATATGCTCTGATGGAATCTTTAAAAAGAAACACATAAGTACTTTTGTTACTCTATTAGTTGTAAACAAGATTCACTAATAGATCAAAACATGAAGTGATTATTTCAGTTTTCAGTTCAGTTTTCTTGAACTTGTTTTGTGGAAACAAACATGTTGCAAACTCTAATATCTGTCTGTTGTTTCAGTCAAATTCTATGTAAGATGAATAATAACTGAACCAGGAATCATAGTACAATATCAAAGCAAAATGTTTATGGACGAATATTGATGAGCCATTGAACTCTCTTCCAGGTCAGTTTGGGAACCCCTTGAGCGCATATATTCGCCATTATGAAGGTTTATCATATGACACAGAAGCCCTGCACAACAGTCACCAGAGAGCCAAGAGGGCTCTCTCTCCTCAAGACAAGACTGTGCACCTGGACTTCCATGCACATGGAAGGTCAGTTTCAGTACAAACACACACGCTGTCCTCCGCATGTATTCACTCTCTCTTTCTGCCTTCCGAACTAACCTCATACTATGTTGTTTGAATATTTGTTCTACCCTGTTCACTAGTTGTGATCACAAAATGCTGTAATAATTTTATTGCATAAACCGATAAGTAAATAAAGTACTTCATTTTGGCTCAAGAATATATCAAGAACAATATTAAGTGCAATTTTTTTCATTCATTTAATTTAATGTCTTCTCTTAATGACATTTAACTCATAATTTTTTGCCTTGGCCTGTGCTGTGGTGGGTGTATTGTGTTTACTTACCATATCATCACCACAATATTATATATCTTCCTTAGCAATAATGGACATGTTTATTCAGTTCCCCCAGTGCCGGTAGATTTCCTTATTGAGCCATCTGGTCATAAAAACAACTGTAGCCAAAGAGAAAATAAATGTTGTTATAGAACTGAAAACCAGAGCATAAAAGTTACGATATGGAGAATGTACTTGCTGTTTTCTTTGTATTAGACAAAGAATGTGTGAAAGTTTATTTATTAACCCTAGAAATTTGAATGAACATCATTGACCTTGTGTTAAGTGGGTTGTATACCTGGTATAAAAGATACCTGCCACTATGGTGCAGGCTTCTCTGGGAGCACCAGCTGCAACATTGTGGTTATTGAGAAGTTTAGCCACAAATTTTGCAAGCTGCAATCAAATATATCCCCTCTCCTTCTTCTTATCCCTTGTATTCTTTCCACCTCTTTCTGATTCTGTTTTAAATGACATGGAACTCGAGATGAGCCCCTATCAAGGCCAAGTTGTCTGAATACACTGGTGCCACCCTTGTTTTGGAAACAGGGTATTTCAATCAGTAACACTGTTTAAATGTTCTCAGATTTGTATCAGCTGAGTTCTTGTCACTTGGTATAAAGTGACAGCAGGCTGCACCAGAATGTATGTGAGTAAAAAAACTAAATGGCTTGCATTAGTGAAACAAGAAAATAAATGCCACAAATCCATTTGCATTAAATGCTGTTAGTGTGTAAACTCGGCTTTATCTTCTGCTCTATGTCATTTCGAGACTCTTCACCAACCGGCCATTTTGCGCATGCTGCCTAACAGTAATTGTGAGGCCATTGCCAGACATTGTATTCTTTTGTTAATGAAGGTATTAACATTGAAAAGAACTGTTGATTTGCATACCTGTATGTTGTTGTTTTTTTTGTAATTCTGTACAAAATCTTATTGAGTGCAAATTTTCCAGAGGTCTAGTGGGGCTGGAGCCAAAACAGCACTTGGGCAGTGATGACACTTTGTGGCATAGTTTTGAATGTGCTTGACGTGTATGAACAAATCATAGCTTAAAATGTTCACAAGGACCTAGCCCATCATTTTATACCTAAGTCATGTCTTTGTGAGACTGGTGGTTTAATTTCTACCAAATAAAGAAGACAAAGAGCATTTTTTAACTCACATCTGAGTCAAAAATAGTAGATGCCATGAGGACCCAATGACATGGCTCGGCCCGGCATTTTCTCATGGTCTTTCTTAGTGCAATGATTTGCTACGCCTCCAAGGAAACATGGAGTCATGCCTGCCTCTCCCTTCCTAGACCCCAGTTTGGGACTGCAGAGCGCCTCAACAACGTGGCATAGAAAATGTGGACTAGCTGGCTTACCTTGACTCAGTAATAATAGATTGTTTTCTGCTGCCATTTGTACATGAACATCATCTCTATAGTATGCACACGCACAGACACACCCACCGAAAGTAGAGTATATTTTAATATACTGTATTGTTATCACAGTGCAGATCTGGGGCTTTTCCTACTGATGGGAAATGTCTTTCCATTTGTCCTGTTTCTGTCTCGCTCTCATTTCTATCTATTTTTCCCTTTTACTCTTTTCCATTTTTTGCTGCAAAAAGCGGCACAATAATTTACCTCAACAGCACTGTTTTTTCAGCAAGCTCCCCCTGCTTTCCTGTCCACAGAGGCTGTCTGCTGTGGGCTATCAAGGCCCTGTCAAACAGATCCTTTTCCTGTACTTTTGTGCTCTTTCCTGTCATTGCTAGATTTGGAGGTGCTGCCAATAAGCGCTGCATGTATTGGTAAGGTAATCACAGCGTAATCATTTTCAATGTGAGTGCTCTGTAGTGTCTAAAGAGGACATAAACAGTCTTTTAGATGAGATTGAATTGGAAATGGCTTGCAGATTGATGTAGAATCTTGCAGGACAAATGGACCTGCAGTATATCTATGTATATCTATGGTAATCAAACTCTCATGGATGCTAGTAGTATAGTACTACACAAACCGTGACGTGTAGTGGAGCAGACCAGACATTATCAATATAGAGTACCCAAGACCAGTTCACTGAACAGGAAAATAGTACACAAGGAGAGAGAGAGAGAGAACAGTTAAGACAACCTGTGTGGTGAAAGAATAATGAGGAAGTGTCCAACTATTGCTGTAATTTAACATGAATGTTATAGTAGTTTTTGATTCAACTCTGTGATGGTATCGACATTATATTGTACTTTAACATTTGTGTTTTCCATATTAGTGATAAAGTTAGTTTTAAGATAGGCAGAACCAACCCAGTGGTCAGAAAGCTTGTATCTTATTCCTTACATCCTCTCTGAATTCATTAGGTTTCCTCTCCCTTCTGGGAAAAGGCAAGGCTGTGTGGCACTGTAGAGGTTTGTTGTAACAAGAGAAAAGCTTTCTTGTGTATGCCCACTCACATGAGTATTTGTGCTCGGATCAGGTGACAGAACGAGGCAGGGCAGATAGTTGTCTCTGTGGAGGGCTTCTTTACAAAGAGTTGTGCCAAAAAAGTAGTCAGGCGTTGGCTATAATACAGTGCTAGAGGATGTGAACCCATTCACTGTGCAGTTTGGTGCCCAGCTTTCCAGGAATAAGACTCATTTGTGAGATGTATTTTTCCCCTTTACATCAATACATCAAGATATTAACAGATTTGCAACAATAGGATCTCAGTACAGTTCAGAGGCCCACGCTCACGTAACAGGCTTTGTAATATCCTTACTGATTTATGAAATGTAATCATAACTCGCATAGGGAGTAATTGCACACAGGAAAAAAATAATCTGCTCTCTAATTATGATCATACTCGTATTACAAGGTTAGAAAAAAATGGATCACACACAGTCTCTCATCTAGTCTGTCCATTCAAAAACAGTGACAATATCTAAATTCTTGCAAATATCTAACTGGTTTGAAATGAAGGATAAATTAGGCAGTTCTGTGATATTCAATTTAGAGTAAACTGATTAGCTAAAGTTCAGTGGTAGTGTCGTTAACAGGTCAAAAGTACTAACAAACAGAAGATATGTAGTTATAATTTGTGAGGTAGTTGATTGTTAATAGATATAATGTAGTGAGGACGTGCTAACGCTACAACCTTCCTTTCTTGAAGAGAAAGCTTCTCAGTTTTTAGGACTTTCTGAATTAAGGTAATTAAGTCAACAAATACTCCAGCACAAATGCGCCTTTCTCAGATATGAAATATAAAAAACATAATCTATGGTAGAGCTAGCAGCTTATGACTGTATGACGTCCTTCCTGTCTGGGGTATGGAGCTGTTACGTCTCTGTGCAAGTAAGGAAGACATACTGTGGCTTTCCTTAATATTGCACATTGCAAAACGTTAGACAATGAATACACAAAGCAAAGTGCGAGAGGATGCTCCTCCAGACAATGTAATCATATAACCAAACTGCGTGCAATTTTTAATAAAACATCTTTTAAATGTATATAGTTTAGACCCCCCTCGGGCCCTTTGTAGGCATACCATGTCTGTAGACATAACTTGAGGTCACTCAGTTTCTTTGAACTGGCCTGCTTACTGAGCAAAGTGTGTGACTGTCAGATGCTTGAGTCAGTATGTTCAACATTTGGGATATGTCTGAATAATTTATTAGTCAGCAGCTTCTGTCAGCTGAGTACCACTGACTTGATCCACAGCCTCTCCTCTTCCTGCCTGATACAAGCCATGTTTATTTGTCAGGAAATTAATGCAGTATTTTCTTTCTTTTGTTTCTTTTTCAGTTATTCAAACCTTTTGACCATTTGGGGTGAATTGTAACTGATCAGTGATTTCTTGCAGTGAATTTATTAATGTCAGTTTGTTCCCTTTTTAATATTGTCGTAATTAATCCACTCCTGTTTATCCTTACTTGCTTTATTAGTTTGTATAGAGTCCCTGAAAGGTCACGGTAGGTTTTTTTTTTGTTTTGTTTTTTCTGAAATTCTTCCTGGTTACCTTGCAATAAATGTTTGCAAATCCTGTGTGGTGTAATGATGCTTTCTTGGCTAATGTTAATAGTAGCAGTAAAGCGTTGTCACAGTACAACTAATGTAACCTTATCCATTGCATCATAGATTCAACCACAAATGCAGCTGTAGTTCAAGCAATAACCATATCCACAGCCACAGCTTCAACCACAACAGCCAGGCAGAGCAGCTGCAGCTGTGCTGCTGAAATGCTTGAAATGAGATTTTACAATTATTTAGAACAGAAAACAGAAAATAAGTAAGCTCGTCTGTCTTTGTGCCCTAGCCTCTTAAAACCAGATTTGCCCTTTCTGTCATTCAGTTACTGCACCTATAATATGGATAATGAAAAATACAATTTACTGTTTTGCATTTAGCAGAAGTAAAATATGTGAGCATTACTGAAGTATCAAAACAGTAAATAGCAAAATCATTCTGTTAAATCGAGTGTAAAAACAGGATTTGAGGATATAGACTGACTAATAATGTAACAAAAACAGGTGACCCCCAACATTGTGTGTTTGTGTCAGGGGATATGAGGGTACTTTCTGTGCTTTGTTTTAAAAGGTTGGACGTACAATAGACTGGCGCAATTTGAAACAGAGTAAGAAAAGAAGGATTTTCAGCCTGTATTTAACTATTCACAGTGTGGGTGCCCATTTGTAATGGGCTCTTAGCGAGGACTTGCGACTTTGGCGTAAGACAGGCTTGGCATTAAGGTTTGAATCGTGGTCTAGCGATATGGGGGTTCTGTGCCTTTGGTTGGGCATTGTTCACTAGCTTTAAAAACAAGAGCAACCACATCTCAAGTTTGTAAGGGTAATTCACAGAATAACCATCACCTGTGGTCCTCAGTTATTTGGAAGTTGGAGGAGGCGAGTGATCGAAAATATGCAAAAATATAGAATGCTTCTTGCTCAGAGATGCTTCTGTACAAAATATTTTGTAAAAAATGCCTTCATGGACAGCGCTGACAATGAACATTCAAAATGCCTTTGCAGATCCCTGATGATGCAGATACAATTTCTAACTGAATAATCTGCTTATGGATTTATCTGTGTCTGTGGACATAGTGTGCCATAGTGGTATCATGGATCGACTCAGCTTTTGACGGGGCATAGATGAAGTCATGAGGTCATATTGATTGTTGTAGAGGCCATTAATAAGGTGGAGAGAGGCCAAGAACTGTAATGGGTGTGTCAGGATAAATAACAAGCAGAGGAATTTATACTAAATCGTTTGCTGGATGATCTGTCACAATGCTGACTTCAAAGAGTAGGTCATATTGCAGCCTTTTTTTCTTTGTTACCCTTCTCTTGGCTTCATTTGAAACGTTCTTCTGACAGAAGATTCCTAGTTCAGAATACAGATCAATAAGGACAAATCCACTTGTTCCTTTTAACTTTATGGTCGTAAAAAAAAAAACTGCCTAGATAAATACAAAAAGAGAAAATTGGTGATCATATCCTATATTACCATTATCAAATTGAAAGAAATCAAAGTAAAGCAATGCAGAGGCAAAACATTTTGAGGGCAACAACATAGTCATTTACTTTGTTCCAGATACACAAACATCAGGTTGCTTCGTGAATAATCACCCACGTCTTTGTGCAAGTAGGTGAAGGGAATCAATGAATGGAAGATATCGTAACTAACAAAAAGCGGTGCGTGTCAAACGAAAACAGGAATGAGGAAGGGAAAAGTGAATGCTGCCTGAGGCAGATCAATGAGTCATCCTGTTCAGGGATATCCTGGACTGTGTCTGACCTTTTTATAAGATTATCTGCTATCTCACTCTCCAAAACATTTTCTGTTCTACTCCTCCCCACATTCTTTTACTGTCTGCCTCTTGTGCTCAGTTTCTCTTGGTTTTACTCTGGTAATGTTTTCATGTACTCATTCCTGCGTAGTGTAGTAATTCTGTCTTCCCCCTGTCCTCAGCCCTTTTTCTCCTCCTAATCACACCTGCTTCTGCAGAATATTATTGGAGCTTGACCCATACTACATTTACATTTAGTCATTTAGCAGACGCTTTTATCCAAAGCGACTTAAACACTCACACACCGAAGGCACAGCTTCGGGAGCAATTTGGGGTTCAGTATCTTGCTCAAGGATACTTCGAAACGTGGCTGGGGGAAGCCGGGATCGAACTGCCGACCTTCCGAGTGGTGGACGACCGCTCTTCCACCAAGCCACAGACAAAACAACATGACAGTGTGATTCACTAATCTCAGGTTTTACTAACCTGACTACAAAAAGACGTGATTTAAAAAAAAGGAGCAAGCTATAGACTACTTAAAACATATTTTTGACAGTTGATCTAAATTTTCCCTAAAATGTTTTTTGCGTTGTTGCTGATTGTGCTAACATAAGAAAGCTAAAATGGTACAATCCATAAAGGGCTCAGTATGAGGTAGTAATGTGAACATAATTTGAGTGATCTAAAAGGAAGGTTCACACCACTTATTCCTCTGAACTACTCACTTCATTGCCTAGTTTCTGGGAAGCTATGGGCTCATGTGCACCCCATGTGATGCTTGCCTTTTTGTCTTTGACATCATTGATATGTTAAGGAGAGGATTACAAAAAAAAAGTACTGTGGCTGTGCACAAATGTTCATGTGCTTTTCCTCATGACATAATTTTTGTTGTAACTCACTGAGCACAATAGTACTGAGCAACAACCCGCACAGCGGCATTGTGAAGCTCAGTAAAAATGTATAAATAATGAAGCTTTTTCTGCTAAATTCTTTGTGTGCTGTCTCAGCTTTCCCGTGTGTGTTGTCTTTTATACTAAAACTCCCTGGTGAGAGCATGACATTAACAGAGTGAGGGTGGAGGGTTTGAGTGTAAAAACTGTCAGCAGGACTGTATATTGTGTTGCCCACATGTCAATGTGTCAAAGTACAACTTTGCATTTTTGGGTTAAATCCTTATGCTAATTAGACATTTTCTCCTGTTCTTCTCCTCAGACATTTTAACTTGCGGATGAGGAGAGATTCAACTCTATTTTCTCCAGATCTCATCATTGAGGTGTCAGGAGTGGAGGAACCCGTTGACACATCACATATATACAGTGGAGAAGTCTTTGGTAAGTCCAGCTGTTTCCACACATCTTGGCGTGGTTTCTTAAAAGGAAATGTCTCTAATCAAATTATGGTTAAGTTGAAAGTCTGCATCATTGCAGCCCTACATTATGCCTTACACCATCTGTGGACTTCTCAAACATTTCAACAAAGTGACAATGTTTTCATCTACTGCCTTTTTGTTTGCATGATCAAAGTTTGGGATTATTCTCGCAAGTGTATTCTGTATTATTGTATTTGTGTGTGAGATACATTTTAAAGTTTGTTTTTGGCCATTTTATCACATCACAAACCAACACACACAGGACCTTTTCTTTTCATCCAGTTCTTCCTTCCTCTCTTAATCCCTTCCCTTCCTGGACGTCCGTCTTGAAAAGTTAAAAAGAACTTGAGATCAACAGACTGTATGTCCTGTTGTGATCACTGTGTGTGTGAAACAACTCTTTCTTTTTTTTTTAGAGGGGACCGAGAAACGGTGAGATTTGTATTTGTCCTCATAATAAGTATTCTTAATCTGAGCTCAGAAATCTCAGGAATGATAAAAGAAATGTCTTGAGTTGGGAAATACAGCTTTGGAAATCCACACAAATGTTTTGCCCACAAAAATTATTTAACTTAAAGTACACAATATTTAGTTTTCGACCACACATTGTGATTTCGTAGGAGACCTTTCATGAGTGCTTGAGCAGTATCATTCTGCTTTGTATACATTTAATTGACCCAATATTTGGGAAATCACCAGATTTTTGTTTGCTGCAAGAAATGTTGCTGAGACAAACCAGCCCCTTTATTGTATGATAATTTCTACGTTTAAACTGCTTGAATATTTAGACCAGACGAGTTTGATTGTATATTCAGTAGATAAGAATAATACTTTGTTCTTCAGAACTTTATTCACAGACAAAGACTATGATTTATGTGCCTCTGCTCATCCTCATTCCCTTTTGTGTTTCAGGTGAAAAGGGCACCCTGACCCATGGCTCCGTGTTTGATGGGCGCTTTGAGGGCTTCATTAAAACCCACCAAGGAACATACTATGTTGAACCCTCAGAGAGGTACCTTAAGGACAAGAATGTTCCCTTCCACTCCGTCATATATCATGAGGATGACATCAGTAAGTATCTGCCATTGCACTTGCTTTACTGAAAGGCACTGTGTAGTGTAAATGTAGTTCAAGTCCACATACATACTTGTGAAATTTGTGACTTCCTTTCCTTTTGATATGCCACAGACATGTGGCTTGTTAGTTGTAGTACAAGTTGTTTTAACAGGAGCCTTTTGAAATGCATCTATGTAGGAACGTGATTGCAAAATATTAGGAAAATATACACCGGAGAGCAGGATTGGAGCACGACTGGTCATATGCATGACTCATGGCTAAGGTCCGAGTACAAACCAGCTGATAGATTTTCAGTTAGGAAACTGCAAGCTTCCCAATCTTTTCCTCAAGAACAGACAACTCTGGAAATGGGTTACTAGAAGTAATGAGTAGATTTCAGACAGGCAAGGTCTGGTTGTAGGTGACAACACAATGATGCAAGCACTGTGTGAGTAGAAACACAATCCAGTGTATTGAGACTTTGGATTGCAGCCTAAAGAACAGGCAGGGAGTCTGATATTAATCCTGCCCCTGGCTTTGGCTAGCTGATATTCCCTGCACTCCACGCACGCACGCACGCACGCACGCACGCACGCACGCACGCACTTTTGAACTGCTGAAGGAAACTTGGGCACATGTATTTGAGTAGGTGTATTTGAAAATACCTATTTAGAGGCCCCAAGAGTGGTTTTGTGATATGGTGAAATCATCCGCCCATAGCAGGATCATGCCATTCTGTCAGTAGTGCTGGAGAAGAAGTTAGTTGAAGGGAACAAAAGGCTGCAGGTGAAAACTGAAACCCACTAGATAAAAAAGGTGTTTTTGTTTGTTTTTTTTGACATGGGTCATATTTTCATAGTTTTGGCCTTCATTCCTGCCTTTTATCTCCCCAGTTAATCCTAATTTGGCAGACCAACTGTGAAATCTTGTTGGTTTTTTTTTTAGACGTCTCCCTGTGGCTTTTGATGTTATAAAAATCCCTCACTTCTGACTCTGACTTTGTTTTTCTTGCTACTTCTCTTTTTACTTCAGTCCAAATTGCAAGGGCCTTTTGATTAGCAGTTGAATGAGACGGCATTCACTTTTGGGACAAAGAGGGCTTTCTCTGAAAAAATTGAAAACACACTGTTAGAGGTTGAATGTGTTGTTTCAGTGTCTGTCCAGTCAGTTTAGTAGCCAGCACAGGACTGTCCTCTTTACTGAATGACCAACAGTTGTTCCAAGACATTCAGGCTGCACCACTATTAAGGGGATCATACATTTTGCAAATACAAGCTGCTCAGAGGCAAGTGGCCATGGGTCAGTTTTATTGAAACCAACATCATCAAAACAGATTGATTTGCAGGCCCAGATAAAAAATATTCCATCCTAAAATCAGATTGGTTATACAAAACCTATTTTGTATACCAGTTATTTAAAATTATATAAAACACCAGCTCAGTGTCAGCATTGTTCAAGTGTGTGTTTTCGCCGCTGACCTTCATTGGGCTCCTAAAGACATAATACTGTAAGACTGTTGGCAGTTTGCTGTTTACTTTCACTATGAGCAACAACTCTTGCTGTTAACTTTTATAGTTTTATAGCTACGGGTTGCACCAGTTGCTTGGCTGAAACAGCTAGTGGTATAATTCTCTTTTTACTCTCAGTATATAGCCTAATATTTTGACATTAAATAAGACCAAAATAAACATGATATGTTCCTCGTCATCAGTCTGTTAGTTCAAACATCCTTTTTCTGAAATCATTTTTTCAGTGATGTTGGGGAACTTTGAATTATACATTATTTTATGTGGGATTGCCATGTGGGTGTGGTCAGTGATGAACTACTGTGTTGTGACTATCAGCAGAGGCGGTGATCCCATCTTGTTCTTGTGATCCAGTAAAGACAGCTGCTGAAACCAGATGGCCATGCTGTGGTGGGACAGAGAACAGAAGAAGGCAGTCACTTTGTACACTGTGTTCCGTGTAGACATGAATGCAGTGGAGATTGTGATTGTAAATGCCGTGAGAATTCCCTGAGGAGTACAATACTCCAACATGGTGGCATTGTTTGACATTTCTTGATCTGTACTGGTTAAACCAAAAAACTGGGAATTCTATTCATATTGTACAAAGAGTTTGTTTGAGGGCCCATCCCATTTGCCCTTTAAAATCCAATGCCGTTTGTGTGGTAGCTTAGAGTGAACTTTCTTAAACAGCAGTTGTAAAGTGGAAAATGTTTCAATTAGTAGAGGCGGATCATGGGTAATACCTTTTTCTGCTCAGATCGAAAGTTGAAAGGAAGACATAAAGAAGGAAGATAACGCTGATTTGTCACTTAGGATTTGTAGAGAAAATGCAAATACTCTTGGTCCCCGACTCACCCTGGTTCACCTTCACCAGCCCACCACACATGACTCTAAAGTGATCCATGATGTAGAGTAAGCTCCTCACAACCATTCCGTCCTCCCTGTCTGCCAGATTATCCTCATAAGTATGGCTCAGAGGGCGGCTGCGCTGACCACTCGGTGTTTGAGAGGATGAGGAAGTACCAGGCATCTGCAGCAGAGGAGCCAGTCAAAGTAAGTGCCAGCGTCACAACAAAGCCATTCCCCCTCCTTCCAGCTTATAATTAAACACACAGATGGGATGGGCTCATGAGAATAAAAAGATCTTATCTCATGTCCATCCTACCTTACACTGACAGTAAGAGTATATTTTTAGCACAGGTGTGCATGCTGCACCACCTGATTATTAGCAATGTTGATGCTCAACCTTGTTAAATACGGCAATGGACACTTTCTCCAGGAGGTTTGGAGTGAAAATGATAACATGAACACCTGATATTGTGTAATGCTATACAAAACCCTTCTTTCTGGGCAGCGTCTTCAGAGCAGAAAGTCTTTTGTTCTACACAGTGTCTTAATTCACCAGACACTATGGAACCACTCTATAATTTCTGGCTAAATAAGAGCGAATGATCATAAGAGAAAAGGACTTAGTCAAAACTGATGAGTATTTGGCTGGGGATAGGGTTAAACATCTATTTTTCTCTCATGTGTCGAAACCTTTGCCTGCCCCACTCCATCTTCTTTCTGTTTGATCCTGACGGCGGTTTTCTTGTTCAGGTGGTGAACCGTGTGTTGGAGATGGAGGTCTCCCACGGTCCTGTTGTTCTGAGGAGAAAGAGGGCAGCGGCCAAAGAGAAAAACACTTGCCAGCTCTTCATCCAGACTGACCACCTCTTCTTCAAATACTACGGCACAAGAGAGGCTGTCATTGCCCAGGTACACAGCCATGCACACAGTATATAAACATGAATGTGGCAAAGCGTATTGTCTACTACTAATCTAAATGATAATTTTCTCTGCAGATCTCCAGCCATGTAAAGGCCATTGACTCTGTTTACCAGAGCACAGACTTCAGTGGCATCCGAAACATCAGCTTCATGGTTAAAAGGATCAGGGTGCGTTGAATCTCAACAAAGAGTTGCTTGAACCTCAGATGAATGCCAGCTGCCATTTTGAGTGTGGGCTGTGCTGCTGCATCAGTTTCTACAGTATAACAGCTGACCTGAAAGGGATCAAGCTGCTAATATCTTGAGTGGAGAAGTCTGTTGACCTTTCTTCTTATTAGTGAAAATTATGCTGTAGACAGTTTCCTCAGTGTGAATATTTGTCATTTTATGTCAAAGGCTTTTTAGTTTCTACAAGCTCTATCTGCTACTCTTATCAGTTTAGGGGTCACTCTCCTTTCTCACTTCTCTTCTGTAATTGTTCAACTCTTCTTTATTCAGATAAATACTACCAACGATGAGAAGGACAAAACCAATCCTTTTCGCTTTGCCAACATCGGAGTGGAGAAGTTTTTGGAGCTTAACTCTGAGCAGAACCATGATGACTACTGCCTAGCCTATGTCTTCACGGACAGGGACTTTGATGATGGGGTTCTTGGCTTGGCTTGGGTTGGGGCTCCTTCAGGTTGGTACACCACACACACACATACCCCTGGTACTTCCTGTGTTGCTCAGAGACATTTAGACTGGGTGGGTGCTTTCTAACGCAGGGACTTACTCCAAGTCATCCAGTTGAACAGTACTCTTCCTCTTGCTATACTGGTCCTATGCCAGTTATGCAGGATAATACACATCTTTGATTAGTCTTATCATTTCATTAATTTTTTTGTTAAGTTGAGACGAGTTTGGCTTGAGATCTAAGCATCAGTAGCAGAATGCTGTGGTGAGCAGAATAAGCAGAGGCTGCACTGCTGGTTTGATAACCCGGCCCCTGTTATCATAGTACTGATAACAGTAATAATGAACAAATCTCAGATAGTACTGTGTCTCTATTAACTCCAGCAGACCCTGATAAGCCTTACTGTCTCAGTCATTCCATTACCAACCCAATGCCCCATAACACGCACACACCCTCACACAACCTCACACACTCCTCGGTAATTCAAAGGACCGCCAACTGAATGCATTTTGAAGTTGTTAGGTCAGCATTTTACAGTATGTCTTGATTTCCCCTCTGTCTGTGTGTGTTCATCAGGATCGCTAGGTTTTTCTAACAACAGCGAAGTAGGGCCTTTCCTAGAAAGGGTTAAACCCAGAATCAAGTCCCCGTGAAAGTTGAGATTTATCAAGAATTTATCTCAATGCCAAAATGAACAAGTTAGTGGGGTTTTTTTTTTGGATGTACCAAAAGCATTTATCTAACAAGCTAACCGTCAGCAATATCCAAGGTACATTTCACAGAGGCTTCCAGAGCGATTTGTATAACAACACAAATACTATGGTCAGAAGAAGAAGAAATGACTACATTTTCACACTGATTAGTACTCATTTAAGTTTTAGTCATTACTAACCTGCTTATTTTTCTGGGGGGTTGGGTACAGGGGTAGAAAAGGAGGTTTAATGGCCTCTGAACAAAATACAGTGCGAACTGGCCATGTGCTACTGCAGTAATTAGCTCAAGTGCGTAAAAGTGGCTCCAATTTGAACATACAGGTGGAAATGTGTCATGGAGGAAATTGCGTTATATGCGTTATGTGCTCTACCCTGAAGTTTACAATGTGTCAACTGGTTAGTATGCAAGCTTAACTGAATCTATTTCTGAATGATACTAAGAATCAGAATCTACACATAGGGGCACATTTACTGTAGTAAGTATTGTATTTTGTATATATCTGTATATTTGACAAAATAAGTTTCTGTATGACTACAAAATATATTATAATGTTTTGTGGTAATGTTTGCCAGCAGGAATACCTCTATCTGTCCTCCTCTGTCAGGATTATTCCCTCAAAAATCTTACTTTCCTCACAGACAACGTGTATGAATAATAGTCATCGCAGGCTCTTCTTTCTATTCCTGAGTTCAGACACCACCATCTCACTATGAAGAATACTGCAACAAACATAGACAATCAATACAGGCGAATTAGCAATGCTGTAAGATGAATGAATTGATTGAGGTTAAGAGATGGAGAGGAGATGGGCTGCTGTGAGGTGATTGTTTGAACAAAGGGAGTCCAGAATGAACGACCATCAGGGATACTGGTCAAGCACAGCTAATATGTATCTTATTTGATGTGACCAGTTGTTGTTGAGATATAAGTGGCTTCACTGGAGGAGCTACACAAGCGTGCACACACATATATAAATACATATACATGCAGTAAACAAATATGTATAGGCTATATGTGCAGTCATACAAATGTACACTTACTGGGCACATAATGGACACATTTTTTATTGCTTTAAGTGCTTCGGGCTCATGTTTCTGGGCTGGTAGAAACTGCCTCCTAATGACTGGGTTTATGGAAAAAGCAGCACCACTGCAGGCCTGCTTATTATTGACTGTAATTGCAAGTGGATTCTAGTGTTTTGTTGTGCTTTTTCAAGTTGATCTTGTTTTTGGCATTTTCTTTGTAGATAATTCAAAGTACAGAAAAGGCAGCAAAGGTCAGGGCCCACCCACTGGTGGTAACTATGGAGAAGTACACTAGGTCATTCGTACATGTTGAACCAAGACGCAGTTAGGCAATGCACTGGGCAGTTATAATGGACATATCAGGTTAGAACTTAAAACTCTTACTTAAAATTTTTCAAATCATTGGTTTAGTTAATTGATTTATGTTGTTTGTGTATGTATGTGTTTATACACCCATAGTACACACTCGTACTGTAGAAGTATATACTGTACATCAATGGTCATGTTTCACTTGGTAAAATCTAAGTTGGTCTTGTGATCCTCAGTGATAAAGTTGTGTCTAGGTATTTCAGAATCTGTACATGGAATAGGAGTAAAACAATGCTAATTGTGTCATTGGAGTGTCCATTCAGAATCTATTGTCTGTTGAATATTGGCACCTGCACGCTATTAATCTTTTAATGGTCCCCGTTTCTCAATAGATGTCACTGTCCAATGAAGGCAACCCCCCCCCCCAAAAAAAAATAACAAAAACTATCTTTACAATACTTGAAATCTTGTCCATTATTTGAATAGTATGATAATCCATATATGTTTTTATTGTCCTGCCACAGGAAGCTCTGGGGGCATCTGTGAGAGGAACAAACTGTACTCTGATGGGAAGAGAAAGTCTCTGAACACTGGTATCATCACTGTGCAGAACTACGCCTCCCATGTCCCTCCCAAGGTGTCACACATCACCTTTGCTCATGAGGTTGGGCATAACTTTGGCTCTCCTGTAAGTACAAGGATTTAAAACTCTGGCCTTTGACAGTACACTTGTTTCTCTTGCTAAGCTGTGCAGCATTTTATATGCAGCTCTCTCTCAAGTCTCTCTGCCCTCTGTCCTTTACTTGCCTACTGTTTTACAGCATGACTCTGGGATTGAATGCACCCCTGGAGAGTCTAAGTTGCAGGTCGAAAAGGAGCAGGGCAACTACATCATGTACGCTAGAGCCACATCAGGGGACAAGCTCAACAATAACAAGTTCTCTCGCTGCAGCATTCTCAATATAAGCGCTGTTCTGACAAAAAAGAGAGACGACTGTTTTGTCGGTAAGTACTCTCTTATGAACATATCTGTTCCTGTCCGTGTGTGAGAGTGAGATTCTGTCTTCATACTGTTGTGTCTGTGTACAGAGTCTGGCCAGCCTATCTGTGGTAATGGACTAGTAGAAGCTGGAGAAGAGTGTGATTGCGGCTACAGTGATCAGTGTAAAGACCCCTGCTGCTATAACGCCAATGAAGGGGAGGGCAAAAAGTGCAAACTCCAACCTGGGAAAATCTGCAGGTCAGATGTGATTAGCATGTCTTTGTACAGTCCTGTAATTTGTAAAAGAAGTTTTGAGCACAAACCATTGCTGTTAATTGCATTTGTTCGACTTTTGATTGCGTATTTTTAATTCTTATTCCACAGTCCCAGCCAAGGCCCATGTTGCACACAAGAGTGCGCTTTCAAAGGCACAAATGACAGGTGCAGACTGGAGTCCGAGTGTGCCCAGGAGGGCATGTGCAATGGAAACACTGCTCTGTGTCCTACCTCAGAACCAAAGGCAAACTTCACCTCTTGCCATTCGGAAACTCAAGTCTGCCTCAATGGGGTATGTTAGTGTTAGTTGCCCTCTTGCTGTTTTTGTGTCTGGTATGTGCAGTTTGTGAGCTTCGTGTTTGTATTTAACTTACAAGTTTTTTTCTGCTCACTGCTTGTTTCGACCAGGTATGCTCTGGTTCCATTTGTGAGAAATATGGTCTGGAGGTATGCACCTGTGCCACCCAAGATGAGAAGAATGAAGCAGCTGAGCTGTGCCACGTGTGCTGCATGGATAAAAGTGAGTGACAGGCTGCAAAACTGTTCATGGATGAAAATACACATATCACAGTAGTAATATTAAGCGAGAATTATGTGATATATGGCATCAGTGACTGAATTATTGTCAGTATCTCAAAGGTCACTCCTTCCCCTTTTGCCCTCAGTGAACCCCAGCACCTGCAGCAGCTCAGGCTCAGACAAATGGGCCAAATTCTTCAACAAGAAGGTCACGACTCTGCAGCCCGGCTCACCCTGCAATGACTTTAAGGGCTACTGTGATGTGTTCATGAGGTGCCGTCTGGTGGACGCCGACGGGCCTCTGGCAAGGCTTAAGAAAGCCATCTTCAATGCAGAACTCTATGAGAATATTGCAGAGTGGATAGTGGTGAGTGTCCCAGCACAGGAAATGCAGCAGCTCTCTCCAGTTTAGCCAACACTAAGTATCTGTCAACAAAATGACACAAATACATAGAGAAACCATTTCTGCTGTGTTTCTCGCCTGTATTTAGATATCCTTTTACTATATCCTTTGTTATCCAGGCTCACTGGTGGGCAGTGCTGTTGATGGGCATCGCTCTTATTATGCTAATGGCTGGCTTCATCAAGATCTGCAGCGTCCACACCCCAAGCAGCAACCCCAAACTGCCCCCGCCAAAGCCACTGCCAGGTACAGTACATCATATGTGTTTATACTTAAGTGTAGGTTCACATGCACCCACAGGATATAGATAGTTAAGTGCAACTTAAGGAGAGAGATTTTACATATTGATAGATATTGTTATAAGATGCTATGAGAAAGATGTTTTTTGTGTAAGTATGAATAATGGCTTTTGAGAAAACCTGCAACATATGCTGTTGGCAAAGATAACCATATACCAAGCTAGATAATAATGAGACAGGTTTGGCTGATATCCTGTGTGTTAGGGGTCTTGAAATGTGACTATTGGGATTCTGTCTTATCAGGAAAACTGGATATCTATCTGCTTAAACAATTGCGTTATGATCACATATGATTAAGAATGTACATGTTATTGCAAATGTTTGCCTCATCTTCTGCGCTGTCGGCACCTCTCTGATAGTGTAGAAAAGAAGCAGCGTTAGTTTCTAGCGTCCGTTGTCCATTGTTTTTGATCTTAACTGAGATGTTGATGTCCTGTAGGTACACTGAAAAGGAGAAGACAGCAGAACGCAAACGCACAGCCACAGGGCCAGCGCCAGCCCCGTCAGAACAGAGAGAACTATCAAATGGGACAGATGAGACGCTGAGACACTGGTCTGCTCTTTGCCTTGGTTCTTCCTAGTGCCTACAATGGGAGCACTTCGCTCCAAAGAGTTACCTTTACCACATATTGCAAAATTCAAAGAACTTGCAACTGGATCGATTTCACTGGACTAAGCCTGAAGTTATTTTGGGCCTAACAACTCACTCAGCACCTCTGCTCTGAGAGCCAGATTAGCAGTGGTTCACACAGCTTTTATAGGAAATAAATAACTTTTCCAAGTAGGGACAGGAGGAGAAATTCACTGATCTCTGTTATGTGGTCTTAATCTCTTTTGTTTTTTCTCCTGTGAATGTTACCAGAATGGAGGAGACAGCAGCTTGTGTTTGTTTTTGAGTCGCCTTCCTCTGTCCTCCATGTGTGCTACCTTTTTCTTTCCTGTTTTTCCTCTCTGCTGCCATCGTCAGCACGATAGCAACACTGCAAGTCACTTGGGTTTTTTTGCAGCTGATCAAAAAACAAGCTTTGAGACATTGAGTTGGAGGAACACTCTTTTTCTTTACTTTTTTGCCAATGTAATTAAATTGTTTTAAATCAAAGCACCATCAAAAATGTAAGCTTTTTATTTCTTAAGCGTACAGCGTGCAATTGTACAGATGTTGCAGTGGGTGTTTTTTCCCCCTTTGTTTCAAATGAAATTTTCTGTATGATTAAGATTATTTACTGTTTTGATTCACTTTCTCAGGATTAATAAAACAACAACAAACAAGTGTAGTGAACGGAAAAGAGGGCTGCATGCGTATTTCAGGGTAAAGTCCCTCGCAGCTGAAGCCTGTATAGAAGGGTTCACGTTAGCTGCAGTGGGATGTAGAGGATGGGTTGTATGCAAAGAATGTAGATAAATGAGCATAATAAGATTATAGTGTCATCTGTTATCAGATGGATGACTGTGGAGGGGTGATTGATTAACTGCATATGGGTATTTCCAAGTTGTGATATGGTTTTACAGCTGCGTTTACATAAAGGTATAGTCTGGGGCTGAAATAAATGGTGAGAGGATAGCTTTTTATCAACCTGATTGTATCACACTTTTATTCTGTCATAGCTTTTCCCTATTTTTTTCCCTGACTTGTTGCTTTGGAACGGATTTGTGACACATTTGGGCTACAGATGCATGTGTCTTTACATTCAGGATGAAAATAGTGAAAGCAAAAAGGAGAATGAGTTCAAGCTCAACTCTGGGGACAAAGAAGAACATACAAGAAGTGGTTATAGAAACGAATTGTCCCGATGTGATTTTCCTGGTCCTGCCCAGAGTTTCACTTGTTGTCTTCTGTCCACCTTTTGAATTTCACACACTGGCAGTTGTTTAAGAAATGATAAAATCTGTTAAAACCACTCAAAAGCACTTAGATCATCTGGGCCTTTGTAGCCAGATGAACCTTTCTGGTTTAAATGTGATTCTGAATTTAGCTTTTGTTGATTTTACTGCAGTTCAGATTATTTGTATATGTGGAGGAATTTAATCAATTAAGAAAAACTAGAGCTTCTAATCTTATTGTTGCGTTGTTGTTGCTGTTAACAGATATTCACCAGGGCGAACAATCACTATAACTATAACAATCCTTTCTTTTCATACTGATTGGGATTTTCTCAAGGAACTTTTTTACCCTTGTTACACCCTCTTGGTTTGTGTGATTGCATTCAAAATGTGCCTACTCAGAGCAGTGTGACTGAAGTTGGTGTACTAGGGTCAGTGAGCTTTACCAAGGCTGAAACCACGCGTGAGGTGGCAGTTTATCCGAGCACGGTTATCAGACTAGACCGCTGAATTTGAAATGATGTTGTTTAGGGCTTGGCAATGTATGATAATCATAGAAAATATAAGTTTGATATACAACTATATTGGCCAACACATGAAAATGTTCATATTATAATCCACTATTTGTTTCATATTTTTGGAGAAATTATAAGTAGTATTTACTTTGTATAATATTATTGCCCAGCACTTGAGTCTTAAATTGTGTTCAACCAGATTAAATTTAGGTCAACATCACTGACAGATGGATGAGAGTGCAGAATACTCTGAGTTGAGTTAAAGGCAGAATATATATGATAGGTATAGTTTTGTAAAATTATTTGAGGAGGGAAAAACTTGGTGGAAAAAAGACTGACAAATTTTTTTTTTTTTCTTACCCTTGCTAAAGAACTGCAGCTCAGCATTGCTTTCTGTGCAAGGTGTAAGGATGTTGTGTTATCGAGCAGATAGATTCTATGCAGAGTATCACAGAGCTAAACAGTGAACAAGTTAGCCTCTTCACAGAGAAATGCCTTCAATGTTTTCTCCTATATGTATACATGGAACATTCTTCTGTGTTGTCATAACAAAATAGTACAGCAAAGTTTTTGAACAGACAAAAATGCAATCCTCTGTGGCTTCTGATTTTGTTTGTGCTTTTGGTGCTACTGGTAGTACTTTTTCTTGGGTCGGAGCTTAAAGTATATTTTTCATTATCTTTGGCAAATTTTAAAACTTTTTGTGTGTGTGAGCTGCTTTGCTGAATCACCCTTATCTTTTTTTTGTTGATATGGTAAAATGTGGACAATACTGGGTGTTGGGGGATAATAATACTCTGGGAATTTGTTCTTTCTTTCACATGTGTTGCTATGATGTTGAGAAAATGTGCACTGAAGTGTAAGTGGTGTAAACAGAGAATCCAAAATGGTATAGATTCAGTACTACTGTCTGATTTTAATGTGTCCTGTGTTTTATACAGTCTTAAATGGTGTTTTTTTTGTCTTGTTTCCCATTCTGCTTAGTTTGAAAATTTTAAGACGTTTGCAAAGCTATTGTGCAAAAATATAATTTCTTTTGAACAACTTGAAATGCATTAATAAACCGGAATTGACCAAATGTTTGTTTTCAGTGTTTGTACATAATAGCAAAAGCTAGTATTATTATTGTTCAACAGGTATGAGTACATCTTACACTGTTTGTGTTAAGATATTTTTCATTACACCATAAAAGTTAAGACGTACAGGGCAGTGATGATGATATGTCAGATGTTGGCGCTGCTCGACAGGACAGGATTCAGTTGCCACAATGGTCTGACATGAGCTAGTGTTTAACGTTCCAGCTTTACTCACAGCTCTCTTTGATTAAACCTGCTTTTGATTTTACTGCCTTCCATTTAAACCGTCTGCCCTCTGGAGTCACCACCTGCTAAATACTTGTCTCTATTGGAGGGTTTCTGCCTGATTGCATTATTTTTATTGTACATTAAGGTCCCAGTGTCAGCTCAGACCACTACTTGTTCTCTCTCCACATGTTACCCCTGGGGCATGTCATCCGCAGGCATAATGTGAGCTTCCATTCCTATGCAGATGACCCTCAATTGTATCTCTCGTTTGACCCCAATGTTTTTTTTCCAAATTAATACACCCAACAACTGCTTCCTTGACCTGAAATGCTGGATGGCCCAGAACTTCCTGCAGCTAAGTATTGATAAGACCAAGGTAAATATTGTTGGTCCTGGGACAGTTAACACTTATACTTAGCCCAAAACTGCAAACATCTTGGTGTCCTCTTTGATAACCTCAGCTTGAACAAACATGTGAACCCAGTTGTCCAGTGTTGTTTTCTGCAGTTAAGGAGAATCTCCAAGATCTGTTCAATTTCCTGCAGCAGAAATCTGGAGACTGTCATATGTGCTTTTATTAACTCTCGTTTGGACTATTGTAATGCTCTCTACATGAGTCAACAGAATTTACATAAATTACAGCTTTTCGATAGTTTCTTGGATATTCTGGTGATAAATCTGTTTGTCAATACATGACCAGTGCATGTATGCAGGCTTAAAAAACAACATAGACCACAAAACAGAATAGAGAAGAACAGAGTCAATGTTTATTGCTCTGGTTTGAGTTTGACTAACAGATATATTTATATGATGTGATTGGCAGGATTAAAGTAGGTTTTTAAGTGATGAGTGATCATTTTACATTAGATATTCAACAACAACAACAACAAAAAAAAAAGATTACATCCTTTGGAATCAATGTCATCAAAAGGTCATTGAACTTCTGAATTGTGTGCCCTTGTGTTCACTGCCTGGTTAATATTTGAATTGGCAAACGCTCAACTGTTTATACCCCTGAAAGACATTTGTATGTAGACAGAAATGTAGACCTGGGCTGGTTCTTAAAACTACATTGTGAGGTTTTAGTGAGAAAATAAAGTGTCTAGTATAAAGATCACATGCAATACTTAGCTTAATCATTTGATTGCATAATCAAACTTAAACATGTTTCTGTAAATTGTAAACACAGTTCAAAATAGTTGCTTGTTGTTTTTTAACCTCAGCTTTCCAGAATTAAATTCTCCTATTAAACTTTAACGCCTCTTTCATACAATTACTACTTTCTAATTTACTCCATAAATCTCACTTTGAGGAGTTCACATAATTTCATCCAGTGCCGGCCATCCATCAGAGATCTTCAGTCTGATGAGCAGATGAAGGGACCAACAAAAGTCTATTAGTTGAGCTTCCTTCTGTGCTGTTTTGGTGTGTCTCCTTTACAGCGCACAAACACTTTATCCTGCGACACTTCAACATGTTGCCCATCGTTTGTCATGGCACAAAAAGATGTCCTAGAAAACAGAAACAATGTTGTTGAAATGGTGTGGCTAAACAGAAAGTGTGTGTGTGTGAACAGCTAAGTGTAGCAGAGAGCAGTTAGTCCATGATGATAAATGATTTAAATTCTGTGTGTGGGAACTAATCCACTAGGTGGCATTAAAAGTCTGCGATGGTGTAGCTGTAGAAGGTTTTTCTACTGTCAAGAGTGGGACGCTGCAAGATGTTATTGTATCTGAAAACAATACATATATACACTGACCAAATACTTACAATAATAGTAGGATTTATTACTTATAACTTACTAAGTTATTGGCAGGGGTAATGCATTGGTATATTTAATCATCTACTGTACTTAAGTAAAGTTTTGAGGTACTTCTATGTTACTTGACTATTTCCATTTTATGGTACTCTATACTTCTGCATTCATCATTTTTACTCCACTACATTTATGAAAAAAAGATGGTTGAAATGTTGCTTATATTTGGTGTTTAATTTATTATCTTTAAGTCACATGACTAATTGTATGAAAAGAAACTGGAAACAACCTCATGTACCACCCCAATTAGGCCAAATAGCCAACAACATTTGGGGAATAAAGCATGATATGTTGTAGAAGAGTTGTGCGATGTTTTATTTTGATGAAATTGTGTCTCCTGAAAGGAGCCATTCTGCATTAAGGGTGCTTTTACTTTTTATACTTTTATACTGAACTCGTACAATAATGAACTTTTACTTCTAATGGCGTATTTTAACATTGAGGTATTGCTCTTTAGAACATCTGAATACTTCCTCCACCACTGCTGCCTTGGAAGCATAGAGCTGTACCTCTCCTGCGTCTCGCCTGCTTTGACGCTGATCTTGCCCACTCTTAGCAGTGGTTTTCTCATCTGGCCGCCCCAGGGAATGATGGTCTGCACCCGGTTCCACATGTTCTTCCACATATCCGATCCCTCCCAGTGCAATCTGAGCAACATCAGATCCCCTAAGTCTCTGTCCAGGGTGATCAGGAACGTGTAGGTCTTATTACCTGAAATCGTTTCAGTGCTGTTTAAAAAGGAAGACACAAAAACAAACAGACAGCGTTAGATTATTACAGCAGCACATTTCTTTATTACAAAGCAAAGACGAAGCAGGACAGCACATGAGATTTATTCTAAGGCTAAGGCTCTTTGATACACAGAACATGAAGGATAACACAGTTGTCAGGGAATAGTGTCTTGAGTAAATTATTTACTCCATCATCCCCATTTATAGTTCTCTTTCATGCAGCTGCTCAAGTTGTTTCCATGTGTGTCAGCTGCTCTCCTTAACTTGCTTTCTGTCTTGATAGGGTTGAGAGCCCAGCTGCATATTACATGTGTCAAAGACTGAGTACACTAAGCATAGATGTGATGAAACGTAAGCCTGATGGGAGGTGGTACAGTACTCACATGGTGATGGGGAGGTCTCCACTCTCCTCCTTTGTTCCAGAGAGAGAGATGGTGAGAGTGGGCTCGATGCTCTCCATCTGGTTGACAAACTGGATCCTGAACTGGTAATGATAGACTGCAGAGAGGGAACCAGAAACAGCAAAAGAAGAAGAGATGAAGATAGAAAAGTTTGTTTGTTTTTTTATATATCTTTACATTTTGTCAATCTGATGTATAGTGAGATAAAATGTGGCGATAAAGTGCGAATTTTAATCCAGTCAGTTTTGATGATTGGTAATACTGAGAGCCAGACAGCCAAGCACAAAGGTCACCATGTCCAATCTAATCATAACATTATAATATATACTGCACATAGAGTCTCTTCACTTGAATTCATAGACCTACAAAAAGTCACACTTCAAATACAGGTACTTTATACTTTAAAGCCTTTTATGGGGTAATAGCTTCTTACAAGTTTAAACTGTGATCTGTGTATTGTTTTCAGTCCGTTCATCTCACTGTTCCCCAGTGGTGGAAGAAGCACTCAGCTCTTTAAATTACCAATATCACAGTGTAGAAATACTGTTAGTATTTTGAGTACCTGCATTCAAAATTGTACTTAAGTAAAGTACTTGAGTAAATATTCGTAGTTACTTTCCACTCAGCATCTTTTTTTTACACTAGCACAAAAGGCACAATGTTATAATCCTGAACAGCAGTTTTAAAGGATAAGACTGACATTTTTCTATATTTTTCTTATGAAAAGACCAAAACCAACAATGTGTTAGTCTGTTTTGGTACTTTCTGAATGTTCCTGCCCTTTGTTCCTTGTAAATTGCATCACAAATATGTAGTTACATTTTTAAAAAACGGTTCAGTAATTTCTCTGAAACAGCTTGCCACTGCAGTTTTATTGAACATTATATATTATATTTGTTGGGAACTATTTTTAGTGGCGGATTAATACACATTTGGCG
This sequence comes from Coreoperca whiteheadi, assembly GCA_011952105.1. Taxonomy (NCBI): domain Eukaryota; kingdom Metazoa; phylum Chordata; class Actinopteri; order Centrarchiformes; family Sinipercidae; genus Coreoperca; species Coreoperca whiteheadi. Next base: position 17,674,838 of record CM022485.1, read on the forward strand.
TTCTATTGACTATTTATAGCAGCAGGACAGTACATGTGGAATTGTCTTAAACTAAACTTTAGTGCCCATGTTCATCACATGTTTACCCAGTGTAATAATGTGTCTCAGTGATGTGTTTTTACAAGGCTGCATGGAGGTCTATGGCACAGAGGAATAAGCGATATCTGGCTTTAGCTACACAGGTAACACTTATCCATCTCAGATGATCAGTCTAGACTGTATATATTTGTAGAGTTATTGAATTTCCAAGAAAGACCTGGTCTATAAACGGAGTATATAATGACTAGAGACATATAAATGTATCTTAAGGTTGTTTGGTTGAAATGATAAGGACAATCACATACGTTTGTAAGGCATCCGGGAGCGTGTTTTCAGGTAGAGCCTCTTGCTGGTGCCACTGCGAACCTTCTTGATATTGTAGCCCAGTGTATTGCAGCGATTCTTCCGACAGTCCAGACAGACGCCTTTGTCAAAAGCGTTTTTGTCACTGCACCTGTAGGCCATGCTCTGCTTGTCTTTACTCAGCACAGAGTCAATGAATAGATGGACGGACCGCTCATGAGCACATTTCACTGTCTGCTCAAAACCTAAGGGTGGAAATAGAATATGTGAGATATTGATTTTTTTAAACAACCTTGATCTGAGTTTCAACAGATCATGTCCACACAACATTTTCTCCTGTGAAGTGAGAGGCTGTGGACTACTTTAATCATAGTGTCTGACTATTATTTATGGATTGATTTAATTATCACTGAAGCCTGACGTCTATCAGACTGTACTTCTGTCACATCTCCTAAAAGCATCTCATTATGTGTGATACTGGTTTGATTTGAAGGCCTTTTCTGAGAAGACTATTTTAGCCTGGAGGCAGCTCAGCTTACAGGGATGGACAGAGCAGAGGAAGGCACATGTTGCTAATTAACTCCTGAGGATGACAGATGCTTTAATGTGGCTCTCACTGTCATAGTAGGCGGATGTGTTTTGGATTGAGAAGGACCATAAATCCCAGAGCCACTTGTGTTAGATTGGAGGGAATTAAATTCATCTGCCTGAAGACAGAACAAAAAACTGTCAACAAGCAAAAGATGAATTGGTGCCCAAGATATTCTTTCTAAACCAGTGTTTTGAGGTGGCAAGACCAATTAAGAAAAAAAATGTTATGATAGAGTAGAGGAAGAGCCAAACCAGTAAGCGGTTAAGCAGCAGACCACACTGCTGTGATTGGAGTCGTGCATTTTCCCGTCAGATGCAGGGTTGTAAATGGCACACAGGGGTACCAGAAAGCTGAATGGCATAACTTCTTCAGGCAGGGAAAAGACTGACTCCTAAACAAGCATTCCCTTCAATCTCACAAAAAGTATCCAAAATGCAGACCTTTAACAACACAACATGAACTTTGGTATCCCTGACAGGTAACTGTAATGGTCTTCAATTTGGATTTGTTTTGGATTATTTGTTTCAAAAAAAGATGTAGAAATGTTGAAATATTTAGGTTGAGTCTCATAATTTTTGTTGTTTTGTTTAGGAGGTTTGATGAAATCACTGAAACCTAAATTCCTTTCTGAAAACAACTCAATCTTCAAATATTCCACTCCTGTATTTTTCTAAAGCCAGAACTGTAACAGCGGATGACAATATAGATAAGTCAATCATTGAGGCCAAATTCTTCCATTTGTGTCTAGGAAATATCAAAACCAATTAATAGAACGGTATAAAACTTCTCTGAGCATATTCATAGCCCCCAACAGATAAACCTTTTTGTTTTTCCAGATTCCAGGACCTTTCCTCCAGCCTCAGCACACATCTTTACATATTTAGCCTCAGTACTGCAATAAAAAGAGCAGGTTTTTCTTTCTGTCCAACACTTGGTATGGTATGCTATGATATTGGGGTGTAATAAACGGTACAGCCTCTGGGGGCCACTTGCAGAGCTTCAGATTTCCCCAGAGGACCATATTATATAGTAAGTACTTATAAGTTTTTCATAATTTTCTAAGGTGTTGCAGTGTGTTCTTTATTGTACCAAGGAGCCCGTACTGGGCTATGTGGTCGTAAATGTTATGCAGGTCACATCCTGGTTGGAAGTCTCCTCCATTGGGGTAAAAGTCATAATGTGCCACAGCTTGCTTGATGCCCACACTGAGGCCCATACGTTCATGGGTGAAGGTGTGGATGGCATCCACAAATTCAGCATCATCAGGAGACAATCTGTCTGTGGGAGACATCCCTTCAAACAGGGGACCTGCTGGATCGAGACCTGGACAGATACAATAATCAATAAAGTACCGGTTTGTTACATAACACAGAATAAATAAGTTCATTGTAAATTTCTAAACACATTACCCTAATCCGGAAGAAAAACTCACCAGTAATTCTTCCAATCTTCTCCGAACCTTCCAGGTAGCTTCCAGCAAATCCAGAGACGTGAGCACCAAGGCTATAGCCAATCAAATGAGCCTTTCTAACTGGGTACTGGTAGTGTACCTGTTGGGGTTTATGTACATAATTTAAGAAGACCTTTGACAAGTTAAATCTGGTTCATGCATGGTGTTTTAAGCTACCTCTTCTGTATAAAATGCACAAATTTTACAGATTTTATTTAAATACATTCATGATATTAGCTCTGAAGTGGCCTTTAGTCAAGTAGTTTCCCCTGACCTGAAGTGACTGCAGCAGGTGAGCTATGTCTTTTCCAACAGTGCGGGTGCTCTGTGCTGCAGTGGGGTAGTGCTGGTTAGCTAGGGACAGCCAGTCGGTAATCACCACGTTGACGTCTATTAGATTTTTCTTCAGGGTTGTGGCTAACCTGAGCACCCAGCTCTCCATCATACCATCCATCTTAGGACAAACAAGACTGATTGTTAGAAATGTGTTTGAAATGGCAAGAATGAACATTAACTGGACCCAGTGATGTGAAAGAAAGTTAACATATTGATGTGTGTTGATGTGTTGTGAATTAATTGATTTCAGATTTAAATGAGTCTCTGCGGCCATTTCAGTATCTGAAAGTCTTTGCATGTTTACTTTATGTTTTGTTATTTCAGCGTATCTCTGGGTTTTGAACATGATTGATGTGCCACATTTACATCTGACACTATGCCAGCAGCATTTCCTCCATAATGGTCCGAGTTCTATGTTTTGTATCCACTGGTTCAAGTCAGTGAAGTGGAAGAAAAGTTGACCTTACCGACCACCCGTGAGTGATGATGATGAGGGGATTACTGCTGTTGAAGCCACAGGAGGTGAGAGTGTGCAGCTGCAGAGGGTCCAGTGTGCAGTTGTCCTCACCTTCTATAAACAGCCTGAAGGCTGAACTGCTGACATACCGCTCTTTCACCTTCAGGACTCCCCTCTGCTCTGTGTCCACTACACCTCGGAAATCAAACAACGGAGGAGTTATCTGTTTGTTCTTCATGATTACTCTGCACATCAGAACATGCTGCTCCACTGGATGTGTTTACCTTGAGGTGAATAATTACAAATAACGCGTGGAAATTCACTTTAATTGTCCACTTGAGAGCAGAAGAAATTTCTTTTAATTCATGTATTGATACAAATATCTGAGAGGTAACACTTTATTTGGATAGTCTGGCTACAGATAGGTTATAGAGTATTTGTAACATTTCAACTGTCTCGCTATTGTCTGTAGATGTTTAACAGATTATCAATAAAGTATAATATGTGACATTCATAAACATACCCTAACCAAGATGTTTTTTGTGCTGAAACCTAACCAAACCTTAACCACAGTGGTGTAATATCAGAAAACAGTATGAAGCAGTAGAATTGTTGAATCTCAACTAATAAGCTGCTGAAATGTTACAAATACTCTATAAACTATTTGTAGGTGGACTATCCAAATAAAGTGTTACAGAGATTTCAAACACTTCCTGTTGAGGCCCATTTGGACTGCAGGCTGACTAACGCCCTTTCAGAAGCACTTTGCTGTGTTTCCAGGTCATGCAGACCTCTTTGGCAGATGCACACAGATGACACTTCATAAGAAGTCCCATCAAGTGAATCTCTGCCAGACGCTTATTTGTAATTTCTTTTATAAACTCCTCTCCCCTTAACGTGTTTAAAACCACAGCCCAGAAACCTCAGAAATCTCACTCACAAACGTTATAGATCCTCTTCCAAAGAAATCTATCATTACACTTCCTTTATGGTTTGTCATTGATTCACGTCCAGCATATTTATTATTTTAACATTTTAATATTAATAATGCCAGAAACCCAGGCGCCTCAACCCTCAGTTATACAGTTGCCATCCGATGAGCTCTCTTTTCTGATATGAAGCCCATGATGAAAACATTTCCACAGTAAAAGTAATAAAAGTAATTATCCATCCATCATCCATCATCCACCCCTCGGCTAATTCAATCCCACATTTTCCTTGGTGTGTCTCTTTACTGTTATGACTGTTTATCAGTATGAACATGGAGAGCAATTAAAAACAGTCTGACTCATTAGTAACAGAGCACAAGGGTGTACTTTACAAATCTCAGACTGTAATTACTTTAATGCGGTTTCTGCAAATAATGTTGAATGATAAAAAAACAAACTGCAGCAGTGTTTGCATGCACTGTGCTCTGACTGATACTTTCCATGTGGCACAGAGACTGATTTAAACTCTATTCTGTTTTATGTGTTCGGGTTGTTTTTATTTCGGAGGATTTTTTTTTCATTTGAATCAAATGATTGGGGGAAAACTTTGGGGTATGAAATTTACATAGTGATTATTTCACAATTATTGAGAGCAAACTCATTAGAAAAAACACAATTTAAGCAGATTTAAGCAAAAGAAAAAAAAAGTTTGAGAAACTTTAAATCAAACAGCTAATGCCTAGCAATATTTCCTTCCAATGCACAGAGTTGACAGCAGCTGTTTGGTTACTGTATTTACTATATTTTCAGCAAAAGCCACCATAATGTATACAGGTGTAACAATTCATTCATCATTCAATTCGAAACATGAATGGTGTCATAGTTCAATACATTTTCAATACAGAACACAACAAGTGCCTTAGAATGTCCTTTCCATTTCCATTTCGTTGTTTAAAAGATTTAAAAAATTTGAGAATGCAGAATTATCAGTGGAGTTTTGCCTGATCCAAAAATAGTATTCTCTTAGGAGCATAAACAAAACAAAAGAGGTGTTTTACAATCATACAAGAGCAAGATGTGAAGAAATCAGGAGATATCAACTCAGCTCGAACACAGCTCTGTGTTGTTCAGTAGATTTTAGACAGAACAGGTGAAGAGTTGATGATACATAATATATTTTGAATCAATAGTCTTCAAATGAAAAATAACACGAGATAGAACAGGAGAACGGAAAGTTTACACCCTAAAGCTCTGTTCTACTGCTGGGCATTGCAGTTCTGAAGTGCCAACTGGAGGCTTCATCTTTACAAACACATGTTGTGCAGCTGAGCTTTGTTCAAATCCACAGAAGTTTTTATTTTTTAATTTTAGAGGAGAGGAGATCCCAAAGTTTCCAAACATACATTTGGGGAAAATTTGCGAAACGTTACGCACAATGCAACTCTGATATTTCTGTGTGAGGTAACGATTAAGTCATACAACTTTAATGTCTTATTGTAAATACGCCACTCAGCATCGTGTAGATTCAAATAAAAAATGTGTGATATATTCATAGTAAATTTAAATAAACTTCTGAATAAATATGGGAGGGAAAATCAAGTTTAAGAGGTTTAAGGCCAAATTTTGTAACTGCAGTTTGGTGCCCTCTGTTTGAAATCTGTCACGGAGATCTTGATATTGATGCTTCTACTGAGTTCTTGATATTGATGCTTCTAATAAATGTATGACAAGGTTGACTGGGACATGTACAATTATATTTAGGGTGTAATATTTTTCACATTTGAACCATGATGACATCAGTTCAAGTGTTTTTCAATCTACCAATTCCGAGAGCATATGTTAATATAACCAAACTATCAACCAGTCAACTATATTCTGGATTGGTTTGTCATTCATCTATCCTTTAATAAAGGCAGTCAAACCTATGCATCAAATGTCTTCTATTACACTTTTCTGGGATCATTTAAACCTGACTTTTCACTCACCTGCTCTATTTCCTTTGATTTTCTTCCCCTCATTGAGGTGATATGTTAACAGCAGACAGCACAGGATCTTGACCACAGACATGGTGTCGAACAGACACTTTGATAATTCCTTTGAACCGGCACTTCTCCCACAGCTGATGAGAACAGGTTTAAAATCTTTAGTGGGGGAAATGCAGGTAATGTAGAGTCTGAAGGTGAGATCCTTTTGTGTGTGGTTATAGAAGCTCTTAATGAAGCCTCATTTCTGTCCTGAGGCTTGAAATCACAGTGGGAAACATATTGTACTGTACTGTACACAGAGAGAGGGGACACCGGGAGTAATGGTTTATGGGTAAAGGGGATTTAGTCCTATCCTGATTGGCTGGGGGCTGGGCCGTGTAGATCGAACACATTGTGAAAGAGCAGAGGTATGACCGGGGAGGGGATCTGTGCTTATGGAAACTGAGAGGTAGAAATTACCTCAGATCCTTTATTCAGACCCTCTCCATGTCCCATCTACAAGTGCAAGACATGTCCTTCTTTATGTAGTTTTTACAGATCTACCAGTTTCAAGCCAAACTTTAGTCCATGGACAAAACATGAATGACTAAATGAATTCTCTCACATTCCCGCAATACATGTTTGAACAGTTGAAAAGTAGCACTTCATGTACACAGTGTGCTCAGTTGTCTCAGTCACCAACAGATTGTATTTAGAGATTACCTTTTTTTTATGTCAAATGATGCAACAAAATCAATTCTATTCATGATAAATTAGATTTCAGCATTCTGTTTCAGGAGATAATTGATCAAAATCAAGCCCAATCCTCATTTCTGTTTGTAATGTCTGTGGTGTTTTTAAATGTTACAGGTTACTATCACCTTTCCACTGGGCTGTTGTCAAGTTCGAGGTAAATGGTGTGTTTAAGCACACAAACAACGTTAATGGTCACAATGGACATGGAGACTCTCACATACTGAGTACAAGTCTGGTACTTACACAGTCTTGGACAACACTCATTCAAAAAAATCTTCATTATTCTGTTAATCTAAATTAATACACTGATACTAAATCACCTCAGTGCTGGGCTCAAACAGGTTAAACTTGCACAAATCAATATTTTTTATATTAACACTGAGTCAAATCACAACTCCAAATGAATGCTAATGTAGCTCAGTTTATACTGGATGTTTAAGCAATTTTTCCCCCGTCATGCCATATCAAACTTTAGAAGCCGGTTATATTTTGGTGTCTGTGTATCTGTCTGCTTGTTTTGATGTTTTCCTGCCTGTTAATAATCAAAAATGAAATTTTGGCTGATGATGCCGTTGTCAGTTTACCTGCCTGTATTGCTCTATATTTTGAAATCCAAGAAAGGAGAAATCTCAATTTGAATCCCACTGATAATAATCTCAAATTATTAGATTCATAACTGATGACATTTAAGTCGAATTATCCCAATCAATAGTTTCTGAGACTCTTTGGAAATTAAAATACAGTCACTGTGTGCTGGTGTCATTATTTGATTAAATCAATATACAATTAAATCAACTCAGGCAGTTCCGTACAAATGGATGCTTAAGAGTGTCTTCAGTTTGCTACATTAAGCATGATCAAAATAAAATTTCACACTGTAAACATGTTCTTAAAAAGCCTAATTTCAGTCCAGCAGCAAAAGAGTCAAAGTCACAGTTTGTCTAATGTGTGATGTCACATCTGCAGTTTAGAAGAACAAACACGATAGCTGTTGATAACAACTGTACTTTCGGCAAGACTGCACGAGAAAGTATATCTGTTTTATGGTTAACCATATAGTATTACATTTTGGAAAGACTTTGAGAATTAAATTGTGTGAAGAAGTCTGTCACTTAATTAAATTAATCTTGTTTCTTTTTTTGTCTTTAGTTAACTGATGTGATTGTCTGTACATTCTTATAACAAAAAAAGGCGAAAGAAAATGAACCTTTGCTTTTCCAAGTATCGTGTATATATGCGTGTGTGTGTGTTTGCTTCTGTGTCTGGGCATGCTGAACAAATATACACAAATACAAGAGTTTATCCAGTTCAGACATAAAAAATACAATACTATACATAAATCAGGTTAAAAATGAGAATGGATCACAGCTGCGGTAAGGGTGAAAATACACAATTCCTCTTCAGATTAAGAACAAAAAAAATGAAAGAATACTTTCATATGAGCAAAAGGCTCATGTACAGTGCCTAGTGTGGTCCATTATTATTTAGTCTGTTATTATTCAAGTCAAAGAGAGGATACACTCTGGGGAAGAGCTCTGAAACCACTGAACCACAAAAAAACACTCTCCATCCATTCTCCATAAAGTTATATAAGCGTTTCCATTTGTTTTCTTTAAATTTTAATGTACCTTTTTCTGTACTTGCTACTTGTGCTGTTGATTGATGATTGTGGTGATTGAGTGCTCTGGACTGATAGTAATGACTGAAGATTTGTAGAATAAACTCCTGCACTGGGTCTATAACAGCTTGAATGTGTGTGTGTGTGTGTGTGTGTGTGTGTGTGTGTGTGTGTGTGTGTGTGTGTGTGTGTGTGCAGTTGTACAGCCATCTTTGTGAGGACCAAATAGAGTCCAACTTAGACCTTCAAAGTTAAGACATTTTGGAAATAAAGACATATTGGCTGATCCTCACCTCTTCAAATGTCTGTAATATTAAAAAAAAAAAATTGAATTAAAAAAAGAAAGATAAAATGTCTCAAACTAGCTTGTTCAATTTTCAGCATTTCTTACTTTTGTATATTTTCTTTCCAGATTTAAGTGTAAAATTTGAAATAAAATCTCTTCACTTGGTTTTATTAACAAGCAGACCCGTACCTACATAAATTTAATTGAATTTTCACAGCAGACATTGTGACTTGTCATAGGAAAAGCACAGGTGGAACCAATAACATTAAAGATGGCTCTGTACTATTCAAGAATCCCAGTGAGCCATGACAGTGTGAAGGTGAGCCAGCATGCACAATACCAGGACCCTGAAACTAAAGCAGCTAAATGGAATTTAGTCATCATTCATTTTATGATTTACATCTGTGGTTTTCTTACTGTGACATGTTGTAATATCCTCTGTGAAAAGGCATATTTTTCCTATAGGATTATAAAAAAAATGTCGGGCTGACAATATTGTCATTAAAATAAAGAGCAAATATCTGAACTTGACTGGACAAAAATTGGCCCTACAAATTAACTGGCAACCAAACCCAATTATCTTCACAGAAAGTTATTTTAAATTCCTGGCCTAGAGCAAATGCATGTTGCAAAACCAGCAGGAAATATTCTTTTGTAGAGAAAAACTGACTGACTGTTCTTAATGGTTATAATTTATTTTTACCCTCTGACATTGAATGTTTTCTAAATGAAAACAACAGGTACCCTTTGGGAGGCATCATGGCATCATCGATGTTTATATCACAAAATAATGTACTATCATTTATTGTGTCCCCCCTAAAAAAAGTTTTTAGAACATACATAACAATTGTATTCAACAACTAATAATTTCAACAAACTTTATTCAATATTAAGATACACTGAATAGAGTACAAGAAAAACAGCTGATTCAGATGGAGAGGACTTGAGAAAAAAAGGTTAGGAACCTAACTTAGAAAAAGCAACTTAAAAGAAGCCACAACAAAAAAACAACAGACAAAAATATTAAAATGTTTGTTCCTGATAGGCTGCCACTCACGACAGAAGCACTAACATCAAAGTGTAGGAGAGGGAGAGACGAGTACCAACATACAGTGTAGCCCATTTCACTGAACAGCTGAGTAGATTCAGTGAAACAAACAACTTCAACTGCTTTTCAAATATGCAACCTGTAATTATTCTGACTCAACCTTGACATACATACAGGGTACTGCATGTTAAATCGAGAACATTGCAGCAAAATCCCTCTTTGATATTTCTGCCACTGACTTTCTTCAAATTTTTTCTGTTCCACAAAAGTAAAACAAACAAATGAAAAAAACCCTCTTCCTATAAATGATTGTCACATTGCCAGGTAAGCGTCTTGTGTATCACACAACCATTGTGCTGTTGTGAAATGACATTCAGTGCAGTACATTATAATCTCACAATTAATGTAGGTATACATTAATATCAGTACAGGTCTACATGCATCCTGTTGTCAGACTGTTACCCACTCTTCCAAGATGGGTTGCAAATCATATTTTTCTAAAACATAGCATGTTTGTCTCAGAAAATTCATTTTTCCTGCGTTCACCAGATACAAGAATTATGAATCACAAAATCACAATTAATAAAGGAAAGTCACGTGTTTTACACCTCCATTTTACTTTTTCAATACGTTGTCCAATTTCCAATGATGAACTTGAACCAAACCTAAACCATCCCAAAAATGTGTGTTTTATCACTCATTTTCCCTCAGCTCTGAAGAGTTTGTAATGTAAACAGTTACTGTCAGTGTTTGTGTTTGCCCCTGATACAGCATGTGCACTGACACAATTCATCAAGAAATTCAGTGACATTTGTAAAAGCTTCTGCTAGAAACAAAATAAACAATTTACATGTTTTACACTTGCATGTCTTCCGTTAAATTATGGCTTTTCAATATCAAGGGTGCCTGTAATGAGTAAATCTGTAATCCAGCAAAATAACACAAGTTTCTGTGTCACAAAATTATGGAGAAAAAGAAAAAGTAAGCAACATCAGTACAATCATTTAAGGCTGGATTTTCTACATAAATGTGTTATAAAAACTGCATCGCTGTAACCAATCAATCACACTTGTTTTTACACACATGCAAAGGATGAAGTGAAACAGAATGAGGAAGTCACTCCACAAAACAAAACCACATTGGCTAAAAATAATATAAATTACTACATTTCCACATTAAATCGACTGTTGAAGTGTGATTTTACATGTTTTTAATGCCCCTGTTTGTAAGGTAGACAGTAGTAAAAATAAAAACGCTGTACAGAAACTTGGCAAATATATAAACGATAGGAGATGAGCCCAGTTAGGAAATAGGAGACTATAAAGAATAATGCATAGCAATAATGCAGAGGAAACTCTCCATACAAGGATATGATATCATGGAATTAGAGGAAAAGCTTGACATCTGAAGAGAATATATTTATCAAGCAAGGTTAATATTTTGATATATGAAAGAGCCCCTGGCAGATAAAACCTGAAACCTATAAATTGACCAGACTTTCTACAAAAAAATACTTTAAAGGCTTCATAAAACATTCATGCATATTTTACAAATTACTCTTAAAACTGGGCAGGCAGATGCATGCTTTGTAACCGTTAGCTGTAAATGTTCTCAGAATTTGGATTGTAGATATGTCAGCTGCTTTGTTGTTTTTCTCTGCAACCCTTGTTCTAAATTTTAACTCATAGTTATCATTTCATATTTGTCCTGGACGTTGTTCTCTTCCTGTTTTTCAGGCTCAGCATGGTGCAACTCAATGAAGAGAAAGTAAACGCCTGCTCCAACTGCTCCACCCACCATAGGCCCTGCCACAGGGATCCACCACCAGCAGCCTCCAGCTCTACAGTGAGGAGAACCCGTCCCATACACATTAATAATTAGGACAAAATACAATTTAACAATGTATTCACCATTATTTACACAGTATCCTGCATGAATTAAACATTTACAATCTTAGACCTTTGCCTTAATGGAGCACTCCAACACTGAGCAGCACTGCACAGCCTGTAAAATTGGTCATCTGTGGCTGTGAAAGAGCTTTAGCAAGTCTAAGAAAGTGACTCACGTAACATCAGACAACTGATTTTTAACAGCAAGCCAGAGCCTGCAATACACACTGGGGGCATAGCACATTCATGTGACATGGGGTGGATGGTAGAGATGAGATTCCCATGTTTAACGACTTGATCGTTCATGTCATTGGACAACTCAAGACATTGCATGATTGCAGATTCAATATAACACTATATCCTTTAAAATTGGGTTTAAAGGAACAGTTTGACATTTTGGGAATTATGTTTTTTTGCTTCTTGCCACAAGCTAGATGAGAAGAATGATACCACTCACATGTGCACAGTATGTAAAGCAATGGTTAGCAGCCAGTTAGATTAGTGCAGAATGGAAACAGCTATCCTGTCCCTGTCCAAAGGTAACAAAATCCACCTACCATCACCTCTAAAGTTGACTAATTAACACGTTATACCTTGCTTGTTTAATCTGTACAAAGAGTACGTTTTTTACGGCTGGTTATGTGGTAGACTACGTTTTGGCCGTCAAAGTAACCTCCTGGAGTCACCGGTGGTCACAGTGACGACAAGACTCTAGGAAATTATTACTCTTTGTGCTTAACTAAGCTAAGATAACCAGCTGCTGGCGATAGCATTATATTTACAGACATGAGATACTCATACTCTAATCATACTCTCAGCAAAAAAGTGAATAAGTTTATTTCCCAAAATGTTGAACTATTCTTTTAATTACCTTGAATGGTAGACTCTGGCTGACATGAGTCATCCATGTTGGTTTGGTTTTCAGACACTTGTACTGACACATGTATTATTAAGCACCAAATTAGATATATTGGAGCTTACAGAAAGGTTTTCCAATCATAGTTACAACTCGGATGTTGACATGAACCGTATTTTTTCAAGTCAGAAACTCGTAATTATAATTACTCTGATATAACAAAAATACAGCTTAATGAATTACCCTACTGAGTTGCGTTATGGGACATCTAGGATCCAGCTTGACTCATACTAGATACTAAAAGTCAGGATATCTTGACCTTTGCTGCTTTAATTTATTTCTAATCTGTCTCTTTGCAAGTCCCCCAATTTTATAGACATTTAATATTAAATTGCTGCACTTTAAATGAAATAATGTACACTGCCTCTCCAATCTGTATGTTTATGTTAGTATCATCCTATCTCAGGCGAGTTATAGGCAGTTATCCCAGATTACAGTAAAGTCCTAAGGAGCTCTGTAAGTTAGACCTACAGCATGTGTCCTCATTCTCATTGTGGCCGACCTCAGACAGAGATTAGAGTCCTGCTGTTCAATGTTGCTGTTAGGAGCCTTTACTGCAGGTGAAAGGGTTTCAGTTAACAGAGCTAATACAAAGGTCTGAAAGCAAACAAGTATCTGAGCAGGTCATCTTTCCATCCAGTAGGTATTCAGGAAGTAGACTAGAGGAGGGATTATAGACTCTAATCTATGGCCACAGCTAAGATGATCAGGCGAGGAGACAGACACCAGTGGGTCACATTGACGCCATGTGGACATTGAATGGAGCCAAGTGCCGCCTATCACACTCAATGCTAACTTGAGTGTTGTTTTTTTACGTTACACAGCATTTGTAGCTGCTGTGTTTATATCATGAATGTAAAAAATTATGTTAGATTTGGAACATACTATATGCATGATATGAACCTAGTATCAAGGGCTTATATGTGTATTAAAGCAATCTTGCTATATATCTGTAAAGTCACATGAACCTTCCGGTGATAGTTAGAGCTGTAGTATGGGGACAGAGAGCATCAGAAACTGTATCTTTCCCATAGCAAGCCTTTAGACTGCATTCAATCACTTAATGTTGCGTTATTTTCAAGATAAATTAATAATTCTGCTTTTAAAAAGCTTTAGTTTAGTGGTGAACAACCTTTTAACTCAGGTCTGCGCTTAAACTGCTTTTTAAAAGACACCATTATTATCCAAGCAGTGTTTTGATCTTAGTTTGACAACCACTTATTCTCCACTCTTAATGCATTTCAGCAGTGGCATGCACAGACACTTTCGAGGGCAGGGGTTAAAAAGAAAGGACCAGGCCAGGCCCAGCGATAAACAGTGCACAGAGGGCAAAGACAATAACAGCATATATCTGTCACAGGTCAATAAAGATACAGGCAACATGTGAGAAAATAAACATTTTGCAAAGATTTGCTAGGTAAAGAAGTAAACTATGTCCTATAAAACAAATATCGCTGACACAAAAAGTGAACATTTTCAGACGAAAAATAGTTGGATCAGATGGGAGTGAAGGCAGGTTTCACAATGACAAGGACAGCACTGACTTCATCTGGAGAAATTTGTGAAAAATGAAAGAAAGACTGTGAGAGACTAAATGTGACCTGGAAGGATCTGGAAACTCTGAGCCTTCAGTATCTCATTGGCAGAGTTCATTGGTAAGTTAGAAAGCTCCTCAGTGGAAAGGTGCCAGGGGTGAAAGAGATCAGCTCCTGAAATGCTAACAGCTTTGGATAATTTAGGGTGCAGCAGTTAACATGCATGCCTTGTCAATATCGCAAGGATTTTAGGAAAAGAGCCTTTGAAAGAGTCTGCCCGACAAACCGAGGGACCAACCAACGTTATCATCTTCAGAGCCGATATTTTAAACCTGCAAAGACAATTGAGAGGTCATACAAGTTTGCTTAACCAGCCTATGTGTTTGTAGATTTTGGAAAAATGTTCCCAGAGGTATCCTGTAGGAGTACGGTACACAGAGTCTCCTGTTGTGGGCCATTTCGTTTATATAGAGTACATGTAGCGTGACAGTTTTGTTTGCATTCTTGACAAAGTCCAAAGTGAAAGTGAGACAGGGAAGCACCTTGTCCCCTCTCCTGTTTTCAACGTGACATTGCCTGAAATCTACAACTCATTGACATTAGAGTGACCTTTGCTGTGTGACATTATCGTTTTATTGTTTATTAAATTGCAATTGCACTTTGGAGTGGTTGAAGGGATCTGCCATATCTGGTTGTCTCTCAGTGAAATATGACACTTTATATATGACTAAATAACTTGGTAAAAAAAGAGAAATCATAATGAATGCGTCTGGTTAGATGAATTTAAATTGGTAAGTGTGTATGTTAATTATTATGGTGCTAAATAAAAAGCTGAGGCAAAACCTTTTTTTTTTCTAACAAATAATCAACGGTCATAGTCGTAAAGTAGTCTACTATAGTAGTAATCTACTATCACATCTTCCCCCCACTATCATAGTAGAAGATCCCTTTTACTATCACTGCATAAGAGCCAGAGATTCCTTAAGTTCCCCACCTTGTCTGGGTCAGAACCAAAGCTAGAGGAGCGTGTGATACAAACACTGCATTGCTCCATATCGCTTCTAGTGATCAAAACCTAGACGAAGTACCTTTAACCAAGGAGGTTATAGACAGCAAATTCATTTCGGCTAAAATTTTAAAACCAAACAGAGGTTTTGGTTTTAAAAGAAAGACATACTCTTCAAAAAAAGTTACTGGCTTTAAGGACATTAAATAAGAAAAAAATGTTGCGTACTTCCAGATCTGATCAAAATATGACATATTTTTGAGAATAAAGAAATAAAATAAAAAACAAAACAGAAATAGGACCAGGAACAGCTGTGATGTTGGGGAGAGAATAAAAGGAAGAAAGAGAGACTGAGGAACATACAATTGTGCCATTTGAGTAACAAAGCATTGAATAATTTCATATTTATATGCATGGAATCTCTCCCTGTTAAATCCCAAAGCCCTTTTTCAAAATGCAGGAAATACATGCACGGTCTTTGAAATATTAATTCAGATTGTCAAGAGAGCAGAGATGGAGCTACAAATGCTGCTCTTCATGTGGGAAAGGAAAGAGCTGCCACTTTGTTAAACTCAGAGTTTCTTACATCACACAACAACTATGTCTAAAGCTCTGGTGAGAGTGTGAGTGGCAGTAAATAATGGACTCCAAGCTCTCTCAGGCAGGCAGCTCAGAGAAGATGTCTTTCATTTTTTCTTGAATCTTTCTGATAATAATCCCACCATAGCCCTGGATATAAGAAACTTTTAAACTCTCTCTTTCATATTTGCATTTTTGAAACACTGTTCTCTACAGGTGACAGGCACCCTTTTGTTTCTACATCAGTGAAATTACCTGAATACCTCCATGCCCCACCCGGCCACAGCCGTGAAGAGCCGTGGGCCGAGGTCTCGTGCCGGGTTGATTGGATAGCCGCAATTCAGACCCATGGACACTCCGATGGCCATGATGATCAGGCCGATGCACAGAGGCTCCATGCCTTTTGGAGCGCCGATATTCTTCTTGTCAGTGATGGCCAGGATGCACAGGATCAGCGTGCCAGTTGCAATTACCTTGAAAACACAATCATCAGGCAATTAGCAAAACATTGGTTTTATTCACAAAATTCAAGACTACAACAATACATAAAGTTCTAAATGAAGTTAGCAATCCTAAAAAAAACCCCATCTCAACTTACTCTTTATGTTGGTTTTTATTGTTGTTTTTGAGAGGTTGTTTTTGAGTTACCTTAAGCAGTGGTGACCTCTGCACTGCATTATTTTGTCTAAGCTTATTATGGGGCTTCCCCTTTACCCTGGTTTCAGTCTGTATAAAGTAGCTTTACTACTGTATACAGCCCCATATGGCTGTATATTAATATAACACAAGAGTATAATTAATCTCTTTCACATATAACAGATCTTATTTAAAAATGTTTACTATGTTTAATTTTACAGATTCTAATTTGGCCGCTTATGATACAAACGCTCATTACCACACATGAATACACACCATTAGAACCTGCTATTACTCTCAAATGTATTCACAAGTCTCTTCATTACGCTGTAAAACAACTGAAACTGAATTATTAATGTTCTTGATGTTTACATCAGTAATGCTTGTACACACTGGTGTACATTATGGCTTTATTTCGAAATATAATTCGTAAAGTTAAAAAAACTACCAATGGATTAGACCTTTAATTCCCTCACTTCCTTCACAAATACACAAACTAACATGTGCACCTCTAGCCTCATAAACATCCAGAACAGATGGAAGTTCTTCCCAGCATCGGAGTAGAATTGTTTATTACATTAGCAAACAACGCCCATGTCCATTTATGCTTACATTCATGCCCATGACGTGCATCTCTGTATGCTCTAGTGGCTTGCATATACACTGAATCTGCAAGTGTTTGCTATCTCGGTGACATCAATAATTACATTTAACAAAGAAGCAAAAGTCCTTCAAAGCTAATAACTAATATAAGATTCAAAAAGATGTTTTACAAGTTAGTCTTAAGCCCCACCTGATCAACAAACCCATTTAGGACAGAGAGATGTTTTGCAGGATAAGATGCAAATATGTTGGCTGTGGCATTTGCACCAGTAACAGCAAAGTCTCCATTGGTATATTCCATCAAAGCATCTGTGGAAAAGACAATACAATAAAGATAAGCAACTGTTTATGCAATTATCACTATTAAGGTCCTCTAATATTTGTGTTTTTATTACCAATAAGTCAGACATTAAAACAGTATCCAAATATAATAAGGAAAGCTCGTTGCAGGAGCATATTTGTTTTCACCTTTTTATCAAATACAGGGGGGCGTCTCCAGAAGCAGGATTACTAAATTAGCTGGATAAGCTCACTTCAGTCAATGTTTCAAACTTGATGGGGTTCTGGGTTTCCTCAGAAATGTTATCCAGATAACCTAGTAATCCTGCTTTCTCAGACAGGTCTCTGGTAGTGATGACGTTTACACATTTACACCCACCATAATACAACCCATAGACAGCGCAGGATCCAACAAAAGCCCCCAGGAATTGTGCCACCACATACACAGGGAACTTCTTCAAAGGAAGCTTCCCCAGGATCACCATGGCCAGAGAGACAGCAGGGTTCACATGGGCTCCTGGAACAATGCAACAGAAAATATGAGCAAAATCAGGTAATAGCTCATGTAAAACATATTAGACAGAACACTATTTTGAGGAAGAGTAGAACAGCAAAGTGACAAAAAGTGCCACCTTTGTATGACTCGTAACAAATATCAAATTAGGGCTGCAACTGAAGATTATTTGCCAATTATAACATTATGACTACTGATATCCCTTGAGGAAATGTATCAGATTTCAGGAAGCTCCCCATCCACAAAAGGTTTTATACAACTTTTTTCAAATATGCAGTAGCACTCCCCAAGATCTTTGATGGGTAAAACTGTCAAACATCTGTGACCAGGCTGGGGAGGATGACTTAGCCAAGCATTTTAAAAATCTCTTGTGTCTTCTCTTACGAGATAAAGTAAACTGAGTTCGGTGGATTAAAAAGGTCAGTGACAGGCTGTCTGATCATTCAGTGTCTGTGTTCAAACCCTCCGGTGCTCATTCATTCAAAAGCTTTCAGGATATTCTCAAACAAAGAGCACTGGGTTTGTGTGCCTTCAGAGTCAGCCTGTTTTCCTATATTCTACATTGTCCTTAAGAGGCATGTTTTTAAAAACATTCCAGCCAAATGTTACTGGGCTTTGATAGCAGTGTGGGGTCATTTTTTTAACACTCTGGGATCTTGGCTTTGACCTCACTGTGGTAACACCACTGGGGGTATCAGCCATGCGCCCATTATTAATCTCCCCATCCTGTTCACAAACACCGACCACGACAACCAGCCAGACCTGCCTGCCTGAATTGCATCTGACATAATCTGCCTGAATCTGCTTAAGGCACATGTAGACTGCAGGTCATTAGAGTGACCATGATGTGTCACACTTACGGTACACTGTCATCTAAAATCTGAGACTACAAAGTGAAAACAATTGTGTTTTCTTCTCTTATGGGGCCGCCCTGACAGGGAAGCCTAGAAAGCCAGGCTTGTCACACCTGACCCCCCTTCTCTCCAGAGACCCATGCCCCAGTAAAGCTCATTAGTCCAATACCTATGATCATCTTCAGAGATGTCGTTGGACAGAAGCTTCCCACTGAGCTGTGGACCCCGGGGCTGAATGGCCCAGTCATGCAGCAAAAGCTCTCCATATATTAACCTCCCTGTCCTCTGGCTTTTCTGCTATTCCTCTGAAGCTTTACAAGTCTTCTTATTAGACATGTAGCACAAGTAACACTATAACATCATCACGAAAGCCACCCTAAACAAGATAGAGATGAAAAGCCTGTATCACTGTGCTTTTTTACATCCTCTATCACACATGTTGCAATGAATAACTTAAAATATCTTCAAATACACAAAATATATTAGTTACCCAAATCACTGATGGACTAAAACATATGATACAGGAGAATCTGGGACTGTTAATTTAGGAATACAAGGTCTGTATGGAATGGACCTTTAAAGGTTTTAAAGGAATAGTTTGCTTTCTTGCCGAGAGTTAGATGAAAAGATTGATACCACTGTCGTGTCTGTGCAGTAAAAATGCAAGTATGTGTCTGACTATTTCTTGGCTCTGCTAGTTGCCTAGCAACTGCTCAGCGTCAAGAAATAGTATGATACATAACGCTCATAAAACAGCAAATTCTCATTTTTACACTTCAGTTTTTGTATGGATTAAACAAAAAACACCTATCATGTTCATTAATGAGCTTCAGGCGTGTTAGTAAGTGTAGCTATTTAGCTTTGTTTGCTGTTTCCCCCTGTTTCCAGTCTTTATGCTAAGCTAAGCTAATGGCCTGCTGCTGTACCTTCATTTTGAACAGACAGCTATGACAGAATAAGTGCATTTCCCAAAATCCTCAAACACTATTCCTTTAAGCAGCTATTTTGCCTTCAGATGCAAAAACATTTATATGATCTCTTTTCTACGCTTTTGATGATCAAACTGCACTTCCCAGCAGTGATGGAAATGACCATACAACAAATCATGAAGCATGCACAGTGCAACCCTCAGCATAATGAATCCCTTGATTTCTGATTAATGGACACTCAACATTCTGGCTCAGCAAGCCCATAAGAAGCACTATGACATTTAACAACTATTCCCCCCTATCCCTATCATTGCTGGCAACACACAGAAGGGTCCTATTGCTGTAATCCTTGAGGAATGTAACCGATAAAGTCCCATTTGGCCATCAGGACCCAATATCTCCAGCCCTCAAGCACACTAACAACACTCTTAGACTGCCCACTAGAGAGGCTCATTAAATAATAGCACTCTAAAAACCACATTTTCCCATTAGTATCAGTAATTCTTGCCTTCTAGACCATAAAAGTGGTTACTCTATGTTGAATGCTCTCCATTATGTAACATTGCAAGTCCATAACAAAGGTCTACACTGATCTTCATAGGCCCTTCTTTCATCTAAATCAGTAAGCTAATGCAATGAATCACCCGAGATGAAAATGCAGCCTGATAGTTTTCTTTTCATCAAAAGGTTTTGAAGTGAATACTTTGAAGATGGAGATAACAGTGCCATAGAGTAACCTGGAGGAGAGAGTTGTTGTGCTGTAAGAGCAAAGAGATGGCCTGACATCCACGACCAAAGATCGCATCTCCACCACTGACAAACACTGAGTGGTGACCTTTGTTACGAGCCTGTGTTTGTATTGTGTTTTGGCAGGCTGAAATCTCAAATAATTATATGTTTTTCTTGTTTTACTTTCACTGAGAACACCAGAGAGCCGCGAAAACGACTGAACTAATGACAAAGCATCTTTGTCATTAATGTCAACATGTTTAAAAATAATAAAATGTACCTGCAACTATTTTAAAATTTTATTAATTGTTGAAGTTATTTTTTTCAAGCAAAAATGCCAATTTTCCCTTAGATCTAGCTTCTTAATTGTGAGATTATGTGATTTTCTCTGTTTTATACCACCATAAACTGATTATATTTTGGTTTTGGTCATTAAAACAAAAAAACAATATGAAAATGTCACCTTGGGTTTTTTTAAACTCGCATTTTTCATAGTTTTCTGACACTTTAGTAACCAAACGATTAATCAAGAAACTAATCTGCAGAATAATTGATAATGGAAATAGTCATTAGTTACAAGAGTTGAGAAATTGGATGATTTAGTATTGTAATGAATGTGAACTGTGCATGTGTCCATACAAGTGTGGGCTACTTTTACCTGACACTCCCCCTGCCATGTAGACAGCCATCATGACTCCCAGAGTGAAACCAATGTGGATGGTCAAGGGCTCCCCGAGAGCCCCTTTACTCAGCACCGTCTGGGCCACTGAACCACATCCAAAGAGCTGGGACACAGACAAGAACAATAACACAAAGGATGGAGGTAGAAAGACTCATTGGTTTTAATTATTCCAATTATACCCGCCATTAACACTAGCCCTCTTGTCCACCAACAGCCTGCGACTGCCACAGACAATTTGTCCAACTTGGAGCTCGGGAAAAATAATGAATCTCCCACTTATTAGGTAAAAGGCAGAAGTAATTCAGACCCCACAAAAAAGTGTTGAGAAGAGAAAAAATAAAAAGGGCTGTTGTGGAAGCTGTATCCTCTGTTTTGGCATGATGGCATTAAAGTGGACTCAGGGAGGTGACAGGAGGAGGACAGTCCAGACTAGAAACCCATAACCTAATAACTAAAAAGAAGACAAGTCTTTCAAAGAACGATAAAGGAAACAATGATACTTCTCTTTAGTAACCTACAAAGTGAACTGACCGTTCGCTATAATAATTATATTTCCATGTTTATTTTTTCCATTGTCTCATAATTGAGAGACAATTACTTTTTCTAGTTACAATGATTCGCATTTTGTGTCACATTGCATTTCTGGAGGGGTTGTGTGGAAGGAAAACATCACACATCAGCCACATCTTGTTATGATTGTCAGGAGTAAATTACAGCTGAGCACATCAAAGACAAAGTCTGTTATTCCCAGAATATACTATCTGTTAATAGAGACATCTGAGAGACAGCAGTCAGAGTCCCCGGAGACCCAGTGTGACACCTTATTAGCATACTGGTTCATAGCTTTAAAGTGGCTGTTTAAGCTGGATGACAGGTGCAGAGGGAGGTACTCACTATCAGGACAAATATCCCCAGAAATTCCGCCAGGAACTCTTTAAAGATGTCCCGCCTCAGGCCAAATCTCTCCTTCATCTTCCTCTTGCGCTCATTTTCCATTATTATTATTATTGTTATTATTATTGTTTGTGCTTCCTGCGGCTCCTTGATGTCTTCCTCCGAGCAGAACAAACAGCTAACAACTACGAGGGAGTCTCTGTGTAATTGTCGGCGCAGGTTGCCGCCTCCCACTCGGTGCGCTCGGACCGTGCAGCCCTCGGCAGGCCGACAGGCACGTTAAGCTTTCTGCATCTATTTCCCTTTATAACCACAAGGGGTCTACTTTTTTATTAGAAATATGGGCTCCAGATTATTGCAATGACATCCAGACCCCACAGTTGCGGAAAGTATTTGTTTGGTTTATGTTGGCATTCATATACAAATGTCTTGAGACACACAAATAAGAGTAAATTAGGCTGCACATTAGAGAAGGATTTAGGCTACGCGACGATGTAGATAGGACATATTTTTAAAATACCCTTATCTGACAACAAATGACAATATAATTTAATGATAGGCTGCTTTGGCAATAAAACCATGAATGAAAAGTTATCCAAAAGGATATAGTAGATCACTAAACTCAGACACACTGACAATATAAAAATGTGAGTAAGAAAGACAGGAAACCAACTTTCACTTAGGATTGACAGCTTCCGAGTTTTGAAATATTACCATTGTCACTACCAACAATTACATTATCTTCAAAATTATACACCAAATGTCACTTTTCCAACCAAAAAATGTGGTTCATATTGTTTGGTTTAAATCTGTGTAAGTGGCGGTTAGCGCCTTCCTTCATTATTGACAACACTGCCCACTGAAAATATGACGTAATGTTTCTTTTTTAAATTGTCCATTCAGAGGTTCGGCACACAATTTATGATGATGAAGGAGTTTTAAAATCTATACCTTGGCTCAATTTAAAAAATGAGAAAGTCTTTCAGGTCAATGGAAGGTATATTTCTAACAGAACTTCATGTAAATAATCATTAGTTGTATAAATCACAGATTATTGAGCCCCTATACTGTTTTCAGTATGCAATTATAATTGTCTCTAATCAGATTATAACTTAACTTGTTAGTTTTAGCTGATAATAAATGTATCAATTTAAAATTATGTAGCCTATAGCTTTGTCTCTTTTTGGCATTTAAAACATTTCAAATAAAAAAACACTTGGGAAAACTATACCAATGGGACTAGTTGTTGTTTTTTAAACTACCAATTCGCCTGTTGGAGTATGTGCCTGTTTAAAAGACCCACGATAATTTTTAAATAATGATGGTAAAATGTATTACTGAACATCAAAAGAAAAAAACGTTCGCCAGAGCGATATATAAAAAATATATAGATTGATCATTTGAAAACCAGTTTAATGGCGTAGACTTAATGAGAGCGAGTCTCACAGTTATCACAGACTTTGTCTCCCTTTAGGATGTATTTTCCCACCCATATAGGGTCTTATACGTGTAGTAGTAGCGGATGTGACAAAAATCTGACAGAAGACAACCTGTACAAGACCTCCTATCTGCGTATCTCTTTATAGAAATAGGCTAGATAACAACATTGCAACTCTCTAAAAACTTCTACATTCACCTTTCCAATTAATACTTTTGTTCTTTGTCATTATTCTTTTTTTTTTTTTTAATCTTCCCAGAGCTCCTTGTATTTTTGGCACCTTTCTTTTTGCCATATCAGAATGTTTGCAAAGTTTTCTCACTCACCTTTCTACAATCAGCTACTGTGGTTCCACTTCTCCCAGTCATCTTATCAGACATATTTCCAATGATCTTGTCTTGTTCCTTCCTTGTTGATACAACTACCATCCCAAGTATCTTATCAAAACGCCCTTTGTAAATGCTGTTAAAACTTGAATATGTGAGTGTGACTCTGAAATGGCCGAGGCCCACTTCCTCCAACAGAGGGAGCTCCATGAATACTTTTGAGCTGCCGGCTAAAGTTTGTCACACCGTCTCCCCGGTGTATCTTATCTCCCGTCCGCTGGGCTCTGTGAAAAGGTGAGACGAGTGGCTGAGGATGGGATGTTTTGAATGCATTAATCAATGTCACCGTTTCAGGCACGTCCTCTTTGATGTGAAACAGACACTTTGAGAGTGTCGCCCATGCTGTGAAAAAAGGGTGATGTGCTGATGGAGAAACAGCATCCTCTGGGGATTTGCAAATGATGGGCCTACATCTGTCTCCACACTCCTTTGTCCTGTCAAGAGGCTCGGATTATGAAATCTGAAATTGAAAGGCCCTTCCGCTGGTTGAGGAGAATATTCTTTGAGGATATCAATACACCTGAGCTTGAATTAAATCTACATTGTTATACCGCTGACCACATTTCTCTCTGGATTCATCTCCTACTCGTTTACAAGTCTGACTACCTTGAATCCACAGTCTAAATCTCAAATTAATACTTCGGTTTTACCCTTTGACTGTGACCTCACGGATGTCTGAGGAAATACAGTTGTTGCGGATGTGTTAATACCTGCGTGGATTTACTTCAATTCCTCTAGTTTTCGGAGACCGGCTCGCTCACAGCTAATTGGTGGATGTTTATTGGGAGTTTTTAAAGGAGGCGCTGGAAGGAATTATCACCTGCAGGACAAATCTCTGCCAACAACACCCCAGCAAGTAGCAGCAATCCCTCTAGTCCGCATTTACATAACATCTTAGACCGTGGGGAGGTTGTGTTAGGCAAATTAAGACTACGGGGTGATACTGGGCCGAGGAAAGTAGTTTGACACCTTTATGTCACTTAGGAAATGGTTAATGATGCTGTAAAGGATGTGAATTTGTATTTTCAGTGAAGAGTAATTCTGCCTTTAGGCTATATGAAGTTATTTTGCTTCCAAGGTCGAAAATGAACGTTCAATCTCGACTATTTTGCCAAAACGGATGAGAAGTCCTTAAAGTGCTCAGAAAAATGTAATTTGAACATCTTCAAGTGCATGACAACCGAGCAAACTCCATCTGCTGATGAAGGTCGTGTGGTAGCCTACCACCAATAGTCCAGATCGGGTACTAAGTGGCCCTTATGGTAAGATTGTGCTGCCAAAAAAATATAGGCTTCATATTATGCTTCATAGTCATTATAAGACTATTATGCTTCAGTAAGTTTGTAGATTAGTCTGTTTCACCGAAGGGGCCCATTTATAAAACCATTTGTAATGTAATTTAAAACGTACAGCATATGATATGGGCCTACGTATATTATTGAGTTCGGATAATACTGTACCTCTGATGCACATAATGATCAACTCCAAACTCTTTAGATAATTCATTGCACCACGTTATGATAATCTCAGAGTTTTATGAGTTTTAGGCTTGTGTGTGTAGTACTATTTTGCTGTTGGTGAGTAAAAGCAGTGGAAACTGAGTGTACCGGGAGTGTGAGGTGGGTGGGGTGGATGTGTTTCTCCTCCTTAACACGCATGGCCGCGGTCGTTTATGTAAATTCGTGAATTTAATTTCCAAAAGGACAGCCCTTTTCTCTGCCCAATGAAAATGAACCGCGACTGACACCTGGCTATAAACCCAGGAAGGAACCCAAAGTCCTAATCAGAAATCTGTTGAAAAAAACCCAGAGAGGCGCAGCAGGCAGAGCAGTGGAGAGACGGCCGTGATGACTTCCAGTAAGATCGAGATCCCCGGAGAGGTGAAGAGCGACCCCGCTGCTCTCATGGCATCCCTCCAGCTGATGCCCTCACCGGTGCCCAACCCGGAGATCAAGTACACCAAGGTCTGTTTCCCACCGCACTCCGCTGCCGATCGACTGTAGCTTTGCGCGTTACGACTGCGCTTCTACTTGCAGATCAGACCATCGTGTATCTTTAACTAAAACTTTTCTGAAACTAAACTTTTTGTGCGTCAGCAGCCGAAGCTTCGTGTAGCTCGCACAGGGCTGGAGCTGACAAACTTCTCCCAACAAAACTTTTCTAACTTCCAGTACACCTACTACAGACCGGATAAGCTGACGATTGCATGTTTTACTGTGCCGATGAGGGGGTTTTTCTGCGTCCACGTGCTCAGTGTAGCTCAGCATTAAATGATCAATAACCCATGGACGTCAAACTTTTTATTAATAGGCAACTGTTTTTTTGTTTGATTTCTTGGTCCCACTTTACTTGATTTTAAAAAAAGTAGATTTTTTAAATTTCAAATTAGAGTCATTGAATAAACCTGAGATAATGATAAAGACTGATAATGGATGTTGCATTTAATTTGGGCCATTTATAATTACACATGCTACAAAATAACTGGGTTAACTTTTTAGGAGGCCAATAAGTGTTAATAAGGGCGTGTCAAGCTTGCTTTGGGAATAAACTGAGAAAAGTGCCTTAAAATTCATCTAACACTGATTCACCTGGACAATTATCTACTATTATTATATTTTTGATATTTATTCCACATTGCACCTGAAGTGCAGTCTCAATCAAGACACAGGCGAGCATCTTCTCAGGTTACTGAAGGAAGCCAATTCATACAATATATTTTTTAAATAAAAGTCTTCTAATAAAGGGATATAAAGAAATAAATTAAAGGGGCGCTTATAACATTGAAATTGGAACCAAATGTTTCATTTTCTTTCAAAATCTTCAATGTTTTATTTCAGTAGTTTTTTTGTGGTACTCAATGAGTCATAAAGTCCTCCATTTAATTAATGCTAGATTACTCACAATGATTTTAGTAATCGGTGCCAGAGGCTGAGTTTGTGTATAAACAAAACAGCCAAAAGGATTTCTGCCCTGTCTGAAAGTCTTTTCTTTCACTGACATCAGTAATCACTGCAATCTATAGTACACAAAGGTTGGTCAAGTCCAAAGAATTGGGAATAATTTAAAGCGGTTTTAATTCTTATATGGCATCAAGTTGTTTTAGTGAATACATGGTTTAGCATTTAAATGAATGTTGTCAAAGAACAAATGTTTCATCAGAACAGTTCGTCCTACAGTCGGAAATGTGTGGGTGGGGAAAAAGGGATGCATAAATAGCTGAAGAAAGTATGGAGTAAGGACTGTATGTAAGTCCTGTATTCTGTAGTGACGTGTTTCAACATTTTGTCACCATAATAAATAAATAGCAGTTTGTGCTTTGAATGTGAATTTTGACCTACCACAAGTCTTGAGCCAGTTGCACACATGTTTTATAAAATCTCTGCAATGTCTTGATAGGGTTTTATTTATTTATTTACATATGCACACATTGGGAACCTTTGAAGTAATTTGAAGTAGTTAGAGTTAAAGATTAGTTGAAGATAAGGTACTTCCCTCTGAGATGATTTTTGAGGTCTCATCAGCAACCAGGATGTAGCCTGCTGCTGTTTTGTAGCTACTGAACAATACTGGGTCCTTTAGCTGCAGAACAAGTGTTTTTATGATTGTGAGATTAAAGGGCATGTCTCATAGAGGACAGATTAATGATAGCATGGTGTAAGTTCAATCAGTGCTATAATCGCTTCCTGTTAACACATACCTCAGTGTTTTAAGTGCAAAGGGCATGCTCTTGCTGCACCGTAAAGCGGATGGTACATGTTCTATAGGCTCTGTTGTGTTGTAAGCTTTCCATTCGC
Source organism: Coreoperca whiteheadi (assembly GCA_011952105.1). NCBI lineage: Eukaryota > Metazoa > Chordata > Actinopteri > Centrarchiformes > Sinipercidae > Coreoperca > Coreoperca whiteheadi. The sequence continues at coordinate 17,702,279 of CM022485.1, forward strand.
TCACGGTGCAGAGTGTTAGTTAAAAGGGGTGGACACAATGGTGTACAGGAGGAAATTTTAGGGAGCGACTTGGTGAATTAACCCCCAGGAATTTGGATCATCCAGTCCCTGTTGGTTTGGTGGACATAGGGGGCAGAAGGGCCCTGATTTATGGGAACCCCTGGCGTGGGCTCTCCTCACACCCTGTTCCTGTTCTCCACCCCACTGACTGCAAGGGAAACAACCAACACTGTTCAATGACCTGCAGGGCGTGTGGATGGAGCTGCAACCTTCCAGACACAGCTTTTCCTGAGATATTGTTTTTGCACTGATACATTCAACTTTTCTGCAATATAAAGACAATATTAAGCCTTTTCTAAATTACATTTAAAAAAAATAAATCTTCATCAACATCAAATTTCAGTCATTAAGACACCTTGACAATTCTTTACTTTTGCATTGCAAGATTACATCTGAGCGACCCTAGAAACAGTGATATGGCTGATACAGTATCATTACTTAACAGGTTTGCTTCTGCAACAGGGAAGCGTGTGACAAAAAAAGGTTATTGCACTCAAGGTTTGCCCCTTGTCCCCTTCACAGAGTCATGAACTGCTCACCGTCCAAGCCACGTTAATCGTATCAGTAAAGCCATACTCCGTCTTGTGTGTATTCATAACCCATAAGATTGGAGTTCTGTTATTAGTCCATTGATATCCCCATAAGCAGAATCGGTAGTTTTCACACATCCTTTCTCTTGTTGCTCAAAGCATGAGGAGGAAAGCTGTCTCTCGGGTTGTCCTATCCCCTACCCCCACATTTCTATTGCTAGAAGGCTGCAACAGCTGGGTTACAAGACAGAAACAGTTTAAAGGTTGATAGGACCATGAAGGAAGCCATTAAAAAGAGAGCCATGATAGCTATTTAGTGATGTTTTCTGCTTGTGGTAGAATTGAAGAGGAGAGACTCTGTTTTATGAATAATTAAGGGAAAGGAACTTTTTCCTGATCTTTTTTACTGGGTGATACTTCTGGCCTTTGTGGTTTTTCACACCGTTCGGTGATAATGAGTTGTTAAACCAGACACTTAGTGCGACAAATTTTACAGGAATGGAAATAACTCTGCTTTTGCTTTGAAGGAACAGTCTGTTAAATGTTTGTGTGTGTGTGTGTGTGTGTGTGTGTGGTAAAAATGCAAGTGAAAGGTCAGCACATTGTTTTGCCCTTTATTTTGATATGACAGAGCCTTTTGCAAACTCTTTTAAAAGTATGAGAACATGATCCACAAACGTTCATGTTAGGCTTTAACAGATGATCGCAGTTTAGTCGACTGATAAGAATGCATATGCGAAAAATCAGCATTTTTAAAATGTGGTTTTACTGTAGCCTAATTCTTTAATCGGGTAATAAAATAGAAAATAGTGCTACAAATATATAGAACTAACAAGGACCAGAGTGAGGGATCAAATTCAGTGGTCTCTTCATTGTCTGAGTTACAGATCTCTTAATCTAATCAACAGTTACACATTTTCTTTGTTGCTTTGCTCATGGTGGCATTAGTGCGCTTTCACCATAGGAGCCTGTGCAGAACCTGTCTGCTGAAGACCCGTGCATTTGTAAAGCAGTCTATGCATAGACATCCACTCAGTTTGGATGAATAAGAGGCTCCATCAATCTGTCACTGATTGAGATAGCACAGATGGAGGCTTGGGGGCTCCCCGATGCTAGGTGCTGTCCACCGGGGTGTAAATTATGACCCTGTCTCACTGTGTGGGTTAGTGGCCCTGCCTCGCCAGAGCTTGACCTGCAGCTCTGGAGTTTTTCACTTCAAAACCACCATCTTACTGTGATCAAGATCAAACAGAGGCAAAGTTAGGGGATACTGTGCCACTAAATGATTTATCACAACGAGCACAGCGAGACACCCCCCCCCCCCCCTTCTCTGCATTTGCTTACACAATCTCCCTGTTCGCACACACATGACCACATACTCTCTAAAACACATCTCTTTGATTGTGACAGGGTAAGTGTGCACTGCCATTAATATGTCCATTGGTGTGAAATGCCTACTTGTGCAGTGAGTGTAAATTATCATCATAGCAGACACGTCAACATCATGTCCCCTGTCTCTTAATCACTATTTAAGGAAGAGCAGTGACAGCGAGGTTACCCTGTTAACTTCCCATACCTTCAGCCCTCTTGACAAGGAACGTGTAAATCCTTACGGTGTCATTATGAAAAACACTGGGCTTCATAAATCTGGTGGAATAGGCTCTTTCTCCAGCGAGCTCGGGGCACAGCAGAGACAGAAGTGCTTTTCTAGATGTTTATTTTTCCGTGAAAAAGCGTCACATTTCTTTAAAAATGACTTCCTCTTTGTCCACTGATCCCACTAGTAAAACAACTGTTCTTTAAACATTTCCTTGACCAGAGATTTAAAGAATGGTTAAGTACACAGGAAACCCATCAAACCTCAGATGTTTAAAGGAAGAAAACACTAGCAGTGAGAGGAGAGGTCAGTTTTATTGTTGATTCATGAAAATCAAACTGCAAGTTGCGTTTGTCTTTTGCTCTGTCTATTAGCAATTTCAACATTTCATCAAGGTTGTCGTGAGTTATATTTATATTAAGTCTGAAAGTCTGATATGTTTTTGTTGAGTGACAACAAGTTTTCTGGGTAACACAACTTGGATTGTCCGCCTATAGATAGATTATAGAGTAACCTATTTGTAACATTTCAACAGTTTTGCTGTTGTCTGTAGACGTTTAACAGATTATCATAAAAGTATATGTGACAATTCATGAACGTACCCTAACTGAGATGTTTTTGTGCCTAAACCTAACCAAACCTTTATTTGTGAAACAGCTGAACTGTTGAATCTCAACTAATAAGTTGTTGAAATGTTACAGAGACTCTATGAAAATCTGTAGGCAGACTATCCAAGTAAAGTGTAACTGTTGTCTGGCATTTTGCTCTACTCAGATATTTGAAAATGAAGACAAAGTTGGATAAATTACTCACTTAATTAACTACTGACATTAAAATATGTAATTATTGAATTAGAGTCTGTCCAGAAACTTTGTCAAACAGCTGTATTCAGCTGTAAAAAGCTAAATCTAATATCCCTTTTGGGAGTGTAAAAACGGTATTAAGGAATTAGCATCATATGAGCCTAAAAAAGGCTTTAATCTAAATTGTCTGGTGCTCCAGTGACATACACAGTCTGCTGAGGTTTCTGACTACTGGAAGAAGTGCGCTAAATTGGTGAATCAACTGATAATTTATAATTACAGCCTTATGTCAAATTACTGTTTCTCATATAACATCTGAGTCACGAACAATTAAACAACTTGAACCACTTGCCCACACACACTGACGAGACAAAGACATTTGCCAATCAGTGGCAGTGAGGTCGCCCTCCCCAAACTCAGGAGCGCAGGGTGGCATTGTCTGTGGGTGTGTGAATGAAAAACATGAAGGCTCCGTAGTGTCAGACATGTGGAGAGGAATAGGACAAAAAAAACACCAGCTGGTCTCCACTTTCACATGCTCTCCACTCACTTGCAACGGTAGTAATTATAAGACTTTTGAAACCCATCCAGAACCAGAGAGGAAATAGAGGTCCTGTGATAGGGGAGGATATGAAACTTCCTGCGCAGACGAGTGTTGCAGGTGCTCGGGTAGGATTCGTCTGGCTGTGGAATCTTGGCGTGTTGTGTATAAACACACATATATAAAACCTCATGACCCCCCCACACTCTCTCCTCCTTGTCCTCCCCTTACCCCCCCCCCCCCAATCACACACACCACACAAAAAAAATAGACAAGAACTGAGAATTAGCTTCTGAGCCTTGAGAAGAAGCAAAGAGCCAAACAGATGTTTTGCTGGCTGCAGAAAGTATTTTGGCTTTTCTTACTTCCCACTTCACAAAAAATGAATTATCACAAAAAATCATGCAAAGTTTTACATGAACATTGTTAACAGGCATCCTCATGTTTTACTTGGTGCAAGGTGAACAAATGTAGATTTTTACTTAGTCATTATCCCCATGGCAAGGCTCTCTCTCTCTCTCTGGACGATGTGATCGACAATTTTTGCAGAAAAGCATGGGAGTAGCTAAATGTTTGCAGCTGCCTTGTGGCCCATGCACAAAGTCTTGACCTGTATGCTTACTGCTAAACTCTAAGCCACATCAGGCATCCTCCTTATCTGCCAGGCATCACAGCCTTTTAGTCAGTTTTAATGGGTTTTTTTTTTATTAATGCAGCAATACAAAATGTTTCAAACTTAATCATTTAAAAGTTTTACCAGAAGCGACTTAATTGCAAGAGCAGAAGATTTATTTGGAAAAAGTTGTCATCATGTCTGCAGTCTGAACACCAGTTTAACTCTAAGATTTTTATAAACATGAAACCATCATGTTAAGTGATAGCAAGGACCCCGCAGGGGAATGGGGGAAGAAAAGCACTATCTGTCATTTGAAAATGTGCACCCTTGTACTTGTTTCATTTTTTTTCATTCTTGTGTTCTTTGCCCCTCGTCCAAATGATCCTAAAAAGCAATTTTAAGAAACCTTGAGAGTTGATTTACGCCTCGGTCCTGTCATCTTAATCAAGTCTCTCAATGGAACGAGACAAAAGTTTAACACCAGTCCGAGCCCAGAGAGAGGTCCGAGCCAAGCGGCGGCTGACAGTTGTCCTTTTCTGGCCGTGATTTAGGTGGCGGCCTGCTCCACTGTTCTCCTGCTTCATCCGTTCTCCTTTAGCAGCGTCTTGTGAGAGGGGTTACGCCATGCATAAAGCTACCCATGGTCTGCATTCTTGCACGGACTGTTGAGGCTGTCAGGGGGGCTCCTCTGATTTAGGGCGCCCCACTTCAGTGGCCCCTATAAATTTAAAAACTAATTCAGTGCTCTACAGGACTTTCTGTTTTTGTAGCTGGCCCTCTGCTCCTTATCGTTACTGACAATTTTATGAAGTGCTCTTAATGAGCGTCAGATTAAAAGTGGCCTCTGAAGGAAGGCGCCCGAGAAGACCGGGCTGGATGACACGCAAAGGTGTGGATCGAAGCCACTCCGGCCTTGTCTCTTTCTGTGTGTGTGTTAAGGTATGTGTGTGGGCGGTGTGGGTACACAGCAACCGTGGGGGTAACGTATGTTTTCGGAGGGGTGGTACACGCAGACACCGAACACCTTAAACGTCTGCGTGTGAGTTATTCATTAGCAGCGTCCACATTGTGCGCCCGCGAGCCGTGGGAATGAAGAGGAGGAGGGAGGCAGAGTGATGAGTCTGCCGCGACTCCAACAGTTTTCGGACTCCCTGGCATTTTATACCAACCCGAAAGTAAACACTGCTAACACTTAACAGCCAATTAAATAGTACTTAAAGCCCAGCGTTTATGGCGGTAAACATGTTGGAGAGTTTAGGGAGGCTCAGGCCAGTGGGATACTTGAACCCTGCTCTCAGGTTTGCTCTCGGTGCATCTGAAATCCTCTAAAGTAGAAGGACGGTAAGAGCATATATATATATATATATATATATATATATATACACGGAGATATTTGTGCAAGCAGATGTTCTCCTTGCACTCTCTATATCAGGCAGACTGACAGCCATTAAAAACAGTGTGTGAGTAGTCTGCCTAATGGATCTAAACATGTCAGCGAGGAAGGAGCGGGTTTTTTTAGCGTTAATTTGTAATTTCAAATCACACATCGCATTAACGTTACTTTTCACCAGCTTATGAATGGTTTGCTTGCATTTCAGAGGCATAGTTCTCAGCTGTGTGGCTCTGTAGACATTAATTTTTTTCCTATTGGGTCCTTTAGTTGAATGCGTCCTGTTTTGGAATCCCAGGCGGTTGTTTAACGGAAGAGTCGCTTTAACGCATCACAGAAACCAAGCGCGGCACGTGTTTTATGATCTCGTAAACGAGCAGTGATGTTGTGAAACGTGTGTCTGTGTGCTTGGGTGGGGGGGGTCTGGTGTCTGATAGCGATTTATCTGCCCCCACCCCTTTTGTCTGGATGGTGGAGCACTCCCCAGAGAGCAATGTTGGACAGGCAGGAATCTCCATCCAGATTTCCAGAGATTCTCCCATATCCCATACACAAGAGTCTGGAAAAGCTGGGACTTACTGCATGAGAGCTGTTAGTCTTTCAAAGCCTCACTACAAGCATGTCACTGCAGCCAGTATGATGTACTGAAATGATTGCTTAACTTAACATAAATATTTAAAAGTAAAAAAATAGAAAATAAATCTAATAAAGGTCTCCCACTCAAGCTCACTTGGTTTTCCAAATTGTATCTTTGGTGTCAAATGAAGTCAAGTTGAATAAGATTTCAATAATCAATTTTTGCATTTTGCATTTAATTCATACCAAGAAACTGCATGCATGACTTTAAATTTATGACGCAGATCCTTTATTGGATGAGTTTACTAAAATACTAAAAACTGCATTTTTCCTGCAGATTTTCATCAACAATGAGTGGCAGGACTCTGTTAGTGGGAAAGTCTTTCCTACCTACAACCCAGCTACTGGAGAGCAGATCTGTGAGGTCCAGGAAGCAGAGAAGGTATTTACAGCAAAGTATCTTCAGTCTGTCTTCTTCACTGAAAACAGGGTTGTCTTGCTCCAGACAGTTTCAGTGGTGGAAGAATAATTTACTTAAGTATGAGTTATACACTTAGTCATTTGGCAGACGCTTTTTTCCAAAGCGACTTACATAGGAGACACACCGTAGGCACAGATTTCGGGAGCAATTTTGGGGTTCAGTGTTTTGCTCAAGGTTACTTCGACACATGGCTGGGGGATTGAACCGCCAACTTTCCAATTGGTAGGCAACCAATCTGCCACCAAGCCACAGCCGCCCCAATTCCACAAATACGCCAAAGGTCCTGCATTCAAAATGTTAATTAAGGAAACGTATTAGCAACAAAATGTACTTAAAGTATCAGAAGTAAAAGTACTCATTGACCACTGTCTGTGTTTTACTATTATATTATTTATGCATTGTTATTGATGTTAATATGTAAACAGTACTTTAATGTTGTATTTGGTCAAGGTGGAGCAAATTATAACTACCATACTGCTGATTCAATAACAATGCATTATATTTTATAAACATATGATCAGTAACCTATTCTGAAAAGTAAGCAGTAAATATAGCTGTTAAATAAATGTAGTGGCGTAAAAAGTACAATTTTCTCTGAAATATAATGGAGAAGTAAAAAGTAGCATAAATTGTACTGCTTGAATAAAATGTACTTAGTTACTTTCCACCACTGGATAGTTTGCCAGTGAAAATCCAGTTTCAGTTTTTCTTCTAACTACTCCCTAAAATCTTGCTTTAAGTTCTTTATTCATGTGTAAACCATTTGCATACAAAGAATTAAGAAAAGCAGAAGTGCAACATAAGATCAGTCCATTATGATTTGGTGAGCTGGCAGTTGTTTGGGTCCTTCTGTATTTCAGGAACATACTTCAGATATCCTACTGGCGTGAAAAGACAGATTTCATCAGTCTGACAGAGTGCAAAAGTACACCTGTCTACTGGATCAGGTTAGATAATTAGTTTCCCTCTTGTCTCATAGGCTGATGTTGATAAAGCGGTGCAGGCGGCTCGCCTCGCCTTTTCTTTGGGCTCCGTATGGCGAAGAATGGACGCATCTGAGAGGGGTCGTCTGCTGTCCAAACTGGCTGACCTGGTGGAGAGAGACAGTGTCTATCTAGCCGTAAGTTAACCGAATATTTCTGAATCAGTTAATGTGAACAACATTTTATTAGTTTAGTGAGGCTACGTTATTTCTCACATTGGTATAATAACAAAAAGTCCTCTTATCCACTTGATTATTTACCTTGTTTATGTAGTTATTGAAACTGTAGTATAACCACTATTCCATTGTTTATTACATTTTATTCATATTTAATATATGTTGTTAATAATGGATTTTTATGCCTTCTGCAAAGCACTTTGAGTTGCCTCTGTTTTCAAGAAATACAAATTAACCTTCTTTGCCATTAAGAGAATGTATAACTGTAACTTAGGGGCTTTATTTGTAGTTTAGTGTTATTTTAAGTGTCACATTTCACCCATGGGGGAGTGTAAAGGCTGGAACAGTATGGAATTATGTGAGGATCACAAGGTTATATCACATATTTCTCAAATGTCTCCCCCATCTCTCTTCAGACGATTGAGTCACTGAACAGTGGGAAGCCTTTCCTGCCCACCCTCTTTGTGGACCTCCAAGGAACCATAAAGACACTGAGATACTTTGCTGGATATGCAGACAAGATCCACGGCACTTCCATTCCAATGGGTAAGATCCCTCCTTGAGTACTACAGCATAGTTTTAGTGAAATAGACAAAAGACAGATTGGCGATGAAGAAGAGTAGTGGTGTGAGATTATAAGTAAAAGAAAGGATTAGTAGAAAGATAGTAGCATATGTAGAACAAAGAGTCATATTTATCTCTGGGGACATTTTGGAGGTGCTGTTTAAGTGCAATCCCTGGCTTGCAGTCGGGCTGGGTATCGAACTGAAATACTTTGAATTCTTTGTTTCTTCTCTAAGTATTAAAAACTGTTGTACCAAAACTCGGTTTCATGGTCAGATTATGTTGATCAGATATGTCTTGATTTTAGATTAGATAGATTATATTCACCTTTAATCTATCTATTATTATTTTTAAAATCGCTTTTTCAGTCTTCAAAGTTCATGTACAACAATTTGTGTTAAGACATTGAACATAGATGCATTTGAGACCTGTGATAACAGATTTTTTTGGCCTCTTGGGGGCGATGGAAAAAAGCTGTAAACACAACACTGACATTTTATCACCTTTTAAATTGATCGTGAATTTGTTAACAAACTGTTAGCTATTAACACATCCAGCAGTTACGGAGCAAAATTAACATTCATTTGGCCATTTGTTTCTGGCCCTCTGATGAATGTAAGTCCAATATTCACTCTCTTCTAGCTCTGTTTTGGTCTCCACCAACTCCTTAGGGAAATATCTGTCTCTTTAGCAGATAAATGCTCCACTGTTTACTAGCTAGCCTTTTCTGACTGGTGGGGTTTTTAGAGCTTTTTTTCTGTAAACAGCTGCCAAAACAATGAGTTGAAAGAAGCTAAAATGCTCACTTGATATTCAGTTTACATCTCGCATTGTCATTTGAGCTATTGTTATCATAGAAATATTGATTATAACCACTTTAAGAAGTTTGGTGTAATTACTTGAATGTTAAAAAAGGTTCTGTAGAAAAAGCAGGCTAAGGTATCAAATTGGCAATCAATCCTAAACTAACATTTATTGTCCTGAGGGGGATGCCACCAGTGTCGCCCCTCTAAGGCAATTGAATTTGGGGGTGGAAGAGGGGAAAGTTGGCTGTCTGTTTCAACAGGAAGCACAAAAAAGGGAAAAGAATAAGAGAGAGGACATGGGAAACCTCCTGATACCACTGTATTGTCCCTCTCAAAGCTTCTCTTGTACACTGCTGCCAAACCAACCACGGTGAGCATTTTCCCAGGGCTTTGGTTTAAGCTTTATTGCCCTAAAAGACTTTCAGAGAAAATAAACCAGGGTATTCCTGTAGCCTGTATGATGTAAGGTCAGTAATCGTGTTTGTTCACCTGTCAGGATGAGGGGCAGGGCATCTATCAACAGCAGCCCCTCAGCATCTATCTGTCTTGAACCTTATGCTGAGTTTATTGTGTTAAATTCGTATCATAGACAGTCTGAGATGAATGGGGAGTGTCATTATGTGGAGCACCTTTGGCTACACAGTTTGGTATAGTTTACATTGCTTGTTCCAAATTGAAATATAAGTCATTTGCAGGCGTCATACTTTCAAACAATCCTTGGAGATACTTGAGTTTCTCTGAAAAATGTGATGTCTAATAGGTTTATAGTTTGGTTCTCCAAACAATAACAGTTTGGAAAGACCAAACGTCTACTTTGGAATTCAGGAAAAAGGTTGACATTTGAGAATCTTTACTTTAGCTTTGTGTCCATCGTCATACTTTCACTCTATTCCATTGAAAATTATTATCTGGCTTGTCATCTATCATTGATCATTTCAGTCCAAATGCAACATTAGGCAATGTTTCATCAGCTGACGACTGTTGTAACAAATTTATACACACATTTCTCAATATCAATTGTTTTTGTGGAGAATGTACAAGCATGGCACACCCTCAGTAAGTACTTCCTTTTACTTAAGTAATGCAAGAGGAATGAGCAAACCTTTCCAGCATAACACCCATCTCTATGACCTAAAACAGTTACACACATGCCTGTGCTGTAGGAGGCTCAAAACGAAATGTAATCTCTCACCAGGGTAAAGTAACCAGGAATGTTGCTTGTGGATTAATTTACAAATTAACATGTTGAGGCAACAACACTGGGGGTATCAGGTGGTGACATTTTTCATGTGTGTGAGGAATTTTTCAAGCTTTAAACTACTACAGCTAGAAATGAATAACCCTTTTTTTTAACTTTGTGTTTGATTGTGTGTGTGTGCGCTGCACGTGTGTTCCTCCACAGATGGAGACTATCTGACATTTACCAGATATGAGCCCATTGGAGTTTGTGGACAAATTATCCCTGTGAGTATTACCCTTCCTACGAGTGACATGTATGATGATTACAAGTGGACATAAAAGTTTTGGGGAAAAAACCCAAAACAGATAAGAGTGAATTGGTCTTTAAAAGAGATGTCGGTGGTCCTTAGTTTGGCCTGTTTTTCTTTAATTACATTGTGCATTTTCCAGTAATTCTTTGACAGTCACTGTTTATTCGGGTAAATCCTGCTGGTAAGCCCCAAAAATAACGGTGCCAGTGAGCTTGAGTAATAGAGAATGAGAAATGAGAGGCAGAAGAGTGAGCTGAGGGATTTAACATAGTGGGTTTGAGGAAAGGAGAATGGTGAGAAAGAAGGAAAAGATCAAGGAGAAAGAGACACTGTTGATTGTGCAAGAGTGCAGAAAGCGTGTGGTTCTGCGTTGAGCCCCATGGGCTCCTGTGTAAAGCAGAAATAACCCAGGCCCGTGTGTTGTATAGTGATATGGGTTTATTGCACATGTGTTGCAATTTCCCGGCTTTCTCAGAATACTGTGGGAAGAGAAAATACTGTACAAGTGCCGAGAACATTTTCTCACTCGACTATGTTTAGACAGAGTGAAAATGAGAGTAAGTGACTTAAGAGCAATGAGTTATTGAGCTTGACTTGTGACCACCCAGTGTGTCAGTCAGATGCATGAAGTCTTTTTCCGGCATGTGTGTGTGTGTGTGTCTGTCTGTGTCACGCACAGTGGAACTTCCCTCTGATGATGACAGCATGGAAGCTGGGTCCAGCGATCGCATGTGGAAACACTGTTGTCCTCAAACCCGCTGAGCAGACACCACTCACTTGCCTCTACCTAGCAGCTCTCATCAAGGAGGTAAATGACAGAATCGCATTGCCCACCACAAATGTGTTCACAAGGTTGTTTGCCAACAATTTGGACAGTCCAACATTAATAGTCCAAAAACTGAATCAGAATCATTTACAGGTTTCAGTTTGCCAAGAACAAGTTCACTGTGAATTTGGCTAGCACTTTATTTGGATAGTTCAATGTTAATGTTACCACAATGTGACAAAAACAGATGTTCAACAGAGTGTCACTTGTCTATCTGGGGCATCTTTTTAGAGTCTGTAGTTCTAATTTACACGCTTAGATTAATGCCTGCCAACACGTTTGCTAGAATTAAAGGGTCAGATCACCTAAATCACAAAAGAATCCCAGATTTATCAGTTACTCATAGTGGTATGTAACCATGCAGATAGTTTTGATTTTATCAGCTAAGGTGTTGATTTCAACCTCTGAGATTTATTCTGCTACCCCAATACAATACATACACTTTAAAAATTCAACTGCAACATGTATTTTATGAAACAATGCTGTGGTTGCTCAGGGTAACCCACACGCTTCTCTGTGAACAGTTTTCAGAGGGAATGAGGTGAAAAATTATGTTAAGTACATGCACAAACAAATCTTTAACACAGAATCTTCACAGTGAATTGACTATACTGACTCACCTCTGACACTGACACACAGTATGATATTCCCTTGTTAAATCTTAATAAAAGAATGCAAAAGCCACAGAAACAATCATAATGTTATGATGCAAAGAGTTAGCCGCTGAGCTACCACGTTCACGTCCTATTGTTGGAACTACCATCAGCAGAGGGGGAAAAGTATCTTTACGTCATCCTTTGATTCGACGGACGATAACTACCACTTGCAGTTACATCAAAATAAAATCTAATATTAACACTAATTAAGTAATTTATTGGAGCTATACAGTGTTTGTTTTGTATCTGGTTTCACTTGGTAACAAACTGCTACAGATACTTAACACAACAAAAGTAGTTAAAGGTTAGCACAAGGGCTAACAACTTGGAATAATGTGTGTTTTTCCTGTTCTTCCCATTCAGCCGACATTGCATGAATGCAGCATTAACACTATAACAGTGCTTGTATAGGCCTTTCAGTTTAGTACCAAACTGAATTTAACAGTTTAAACCAGCAACAGACTGAACGTGCTACTGAACTGAGGTCAGTCAGAGTTAGTGCTGAATGTAGCAACGGTATAAACGGTGACATGTTCCCTTAATGATGTACGTACTGAAGTGCATTCGAACTGTGATGTGATCGCCTAGCTTTGAAAATAAAAGTGAACAAGCTACTTAGTCAGTTCATCAAAGTGATTCGTGCTTTCTACCTCTAACTTGAAACTCAATAGGAAATTGAATATCAGTGCTGACACATTACACACATAACGGAGCTTCATATACAGTGCTGCTAAGATGGTCAAGTCAGTTAGAAATATGACTTAATGAAGTATATTCAAATCCAAAGTGTGGTATCTGTGTAGCAGTGCATTGTATTGTTGATGTCAGTAACAACAGGGTTAGCGAGTTGTGCACAATAGAGGTAAACACATGAGTAAATTAAACAGTATAGGAACAATTCAGCATCACATGCTAATGTAGAGAAACCTAATCATGCTGTAGAAATCTCAGTGTCCACATCCTCCCTGTCTTCCCCCTTTCCTCTCTGGCCTCGCCTCTTTTTTGGAGACTATCTGTCTGCTGTCTTCTTCTTTTTGATGTTCTCTCCGTTCTCTGCTGGTAGGGAGGTTGGGTTGGGTCCGGATTCCCCCACACCGCCTGTGGTTTTCCTTGGCTCTGCTGTCATCTCCGCTAAAGCTTGTTTCCTCTCATATTGTTTTGACAGGCCGGGTTTCCACCGGGAGTCATCAATATTTTGCCAGGATTCGGGCCAACGGCAGGAGCTGCAATTGCTTCGCACATGGGCATAGACAAAGTGGCTTTCACAGGATCAACCGAGGTACTTAAATCTAATAAAGTTGCTCAGATCAACAGCTGCCTGCTGCTGGCTTTTGTCACCAAGTGACACAGTGACCAAAATGTGCAGAGCATAAGAGCGGGCTGGGTAATTAGAGGATGCTGTGTGCCTGTATTGAAGTCTAAATGACAAACAAATGGGGTCTTACTTAAGCTGCATGCCCTGTCATTATTACAGGGGGCTCTGATTTTATCTTGCACACATGCACATATTTGCACTGTCAAGAGTATACAATCACGTCTCTCTGAAAACACTGCCTCACTTCTGTTTTCCCTCTGCTGTCTCTGCTGTATTAACATACGTCCACAGCGCCTTTCATTAAACTTACTATCAGGACACACACAGGATAAACCCTTGTAGCTTTGCAGAACAGAGGAGCAGTTAATGGAAAGTTGAATCATCAAGGACATACCATGTTAGGTGTTGAGCGCTCTGAGGTGTTGTGGTCCAAAAGCATTCCTCAGGCCAGCGGGAACAGCCAGAGTGACAGCAGATGAATTTTCTGCAGATCATTTATAAACATCTGTTATTTCTAACTGCAAACTAAACCCTGTGGCAAAATCATTTACAGCAATCCTAATGTAGAATTTATGTTATAATGTGACCAGCGTGTATTTCACATGTATCTTTGGTACGTGAGCCAGGTTTATATAATGTTCGGATTAGCCTTTTTTGGAGACGTCTGTTTTGAATCTGGTGGTGTGTTGGAGAAGCAGTGTGTATACGTGTTGTCACACACGATAAGCCCACACAGGTATAATCACAGAAAGCAAAATTAGACAGAATGATGAGAAATAAAGTTGGACCTCACTCAAGCCTGAATGAATATCAGACTGAGGGAGCTGTGTTTTTTGTATACTACTGTTTGCTTTCCAAAATCTCCATCAGTTGAGTGTGTAAGATAAAATTTGGGGTAGAAAGCATCTCAAGCATTAGTAAAGGTGATAATTTAATTAATTCATAAACTAATAAATGTGAATGAAGAAGGTTTGAGGCGGTGCAACATGGCAGCCTCCGTAGACGAGGACCCTCTCCCTTTGTAGATAAAAACTGCTTATTCTAAGGTAATAAAAACACAACAATTCTTATTTTCAGGCAATTATGTACTAATGAAAACATACTTATGAATATTATATTCCATTTCTGCCAATAGCTCTTCCTAAATGTTACACACTGGACCTTTAAGCTCAAAGCACAACTGTGCTTAAGTACAGCTTTACAGAGCCATTAGCATTGCTGATGTCTCTTAGTCTTGTTCTTACCTCACATAATTTCAACCCTTGAATATCCTATTTCATTATTTTAATCATCCTAATTCTTTTCCATTTATTTGTTTTCTTATGTGTTCAAATTAAAAAAACACAACACAAGCTGAAACATGGTATCCAAACATGAAAAACACAGTCAAATATTACTGTTCTCTCTAGACTCTATAGCCTCATCTAAATTGCCTAACAGACTAATGAGAACTAATAAAGTGGGAGCTGTTAACAGTTGCTATTGGTCCATATTAATAATATATGATTGAAATTTTGACCTATTTATCACTAAAAATGAAATATTACGAAATATTTTCAAATTTTTATCCAGTATGTGTATGAATGGCTCAAACATTGTGTTTCTATGATTTTCCAGCACAGTATAACATAAAACATACATTTTCCTATTGTCATTTTCTCTCACACACACACACACACACACAGACAAACCCAATCAGTGTGTGCACGCGAGCTTGCATAAATGCACCTTCTAACACAAACATCTTCTTTGTTTTATCATCTCGTCTTGATTGAACATTTCCTTTGTGAGTGGCCCATTTTTTATTACTAGTTTTCCTGTTGTTTCATGTGATCTGGTCTCAATTAGTGGGAGAATGAGCCAGTGCTGTAAGAGACTGCTGATGCCCAGACAGTGAGTCACCACACTGTAGTAGCAGGGGTGGGGGATACTGGCGACCACAGCATCTCCTCACAGGGTGGAAGGTGGTGGTGCCACTACAGGTGGATTTGAGGACCACAACGCATCCTCGTACTGACTCATATGTGGCTGTGACGCCACATGGAGGAGTCTCGCAGCCCAGCGTGTTTCCTTTACCCCTGAATAAACACACGCTAACCTCCCCTTAGTCAGCCTCTTTGTGTTTCTGATCAAAGACAGACAAAACACATCAGGCTCAAGAAGCTGAGCCAAGTATTGTGTTGTTTTAACATAGCTTCGGTACCAGCCACAGCACAGCAGTTGATTCTAATATTCTATTGTTTTCTATTATACCATAGTATCTTAAAGCAACTCTAGACATTGGAGAAGATAGTGAGAAAGTCTTTTCCATGTTGGAGGTGGCTGTTGTTCAGTCGCAGATTGAGAGGATATTTTTCCACTTTATCCTGTCATTTCTCTCGGAAAATATAACGGACTGCATGACTTACAGGAAGATGAATTCTTGTTTAGGGTTGTGTGGGGTTTCTCAGGCTTGTTATCTAGTTGTTATCTAGAGTTAACACAATATGTCACGACACGGAAAAAAATCAGTTGAAGTAGCTTATTCGCTTCAATCAGGAGAGACAAGTGATTGAAGTAAAGATTTATTAAATTAATTAAACCAGATGATGTGAGGTATTAATCTTGACAGTCTTTGACTCAGACTCCACGAGCAGATATTTGGTGGTGGAGGGCATCTGCCCTGAGCAGCGGCAGAATAAATCCCCCCGTGGAGTCCGGACACTAGTGGTGGTGGTGGCTGAAGACTCTGCTGAGGCTGATGGCTGAGCGGTTGATGGGGTGATGAGCTGGAGGATCTGAAAGGACTGGACGGAGATGGGGAGGTGGAGGGCTGTTTCATGAACGTACTGAAAGCAGAGAGAGAATCATGATTTAAACAGACAGTAGTAGAATGATAGGTTGGCAATGGAGGTGTGTCACCGTGCTATTGGATACATGAGACCAGCTGATGGAACAACTGATGTCCCAATATGACAGCGGGAATAATAGTGAGCATGGCAGAATGCGGGAGTCTAGTTTTCCGGGGAGATATTTGGTGTAGAGTGGTATCGATCCTATCATGTATCTCTCGGCAAGAAAGCGAAGAAGTGTATTTTCCAAAATGTCAAACTATTCCCATAAAGGACAATACCAGTGGTTTCGCATTTTTTAACGAATCTATTACAAATGACTGATACATTATAACATAACTAATTAATACGTTTGCAAACTGATTTAGTGTATTTTGTTTACTGTTTCAGGAATCAATATCTATATACCGTATGTGATTCCCTTCAGTGATCTCATCAAACTATGTTTTTAAATGTTTTATTTATTAGTCTTCATTTTGTTATGTGATGTTGTCACTCTTGATAAGGAGTAATGTAGAGAGAGGGATGATAAGAAGATAGTGAAAAACCACAGCAAATCCCTTGTCGTCTTCCATATTAACACACCAGACCCATTTCATACCAACCGCACCTCTCTCTCTCAGATAGTCAGATCACAGGACACCACCCACACACATTGTGGTTGCTTCTTCCTGCCCTTCATTACACATCAGATGCTGTTCTCGGGCCAGAACACCATTTTATTTTCCTGTTGATGTTTCCAAAAACCTGTAATAGATATTCATTTAGTGTGTTTGCAGAACTGCCCTACCGGTACATTCCCTGTTTGGAGCTAACCAACCTCTTTAAACTATTTAATGGCTCCAGCTGATTTACTGATCTGGCTGCGGGCTTGCATCTCTGTGAGTAAACCCCAGATCTGTTTCCTTTCGCTAGGTCGGCAAGCTGATCCAAGAAGCAGCTGGGAAGAGTAACCTGAAGAGAGTGACGCTGGAGCTGGGAGGAAAGAACCCCAACATTGTCTTTGCCGATGCTGATTGTAAGTTTTCAAGTAATGTTTTATTCAGTGCTCCAGTCACCCTCACTAGGTGGTCCGTCACTATGGCTGTTTTGTTTAGTTAGGTGCCCCATTCTCAGGACCTTCAATCTGTGGATAAACACATATGGACTGAGAATCTGAAAATGCTCAAAAGCTTTGTAGTGCTATGAAAACCTGTGGATGGATGGTTTTCATATAAATTCTAAGTGGCTGACCAAACTGGGGGTGCCGAGGCTTTCAAATGCTTTCAGCAGCCGTGAGAGGGGCTCCCTAAGGCCTGTAAATCAGGAGAATGGACTTTGACTCAGTCGGGTGCTTCAGCCGAGACCCATAAATCACGGGGGTCCGTTAACCCTACGTACGCAACAGCAGGGCCCTGTCTCTCAGGTGTCAGGTATCAGATTTGCACAGGATAGCTCCAATAAATATCAGGGCAAATTTTGTAACAATATCCTACAGACATTACTTTTCTTTTCTTATTTTTTTTTCCAAATGCAGTTTATGTATGTACATGTGATGATGATATTTTCGGTGAACATACAATTCTGATTTATTTCACTTTTGAGTAAGATTAATATTTTGTTTTTAATAATTAGCCTCATGATTTAAAAAAAACTATTCCCATTCTGTATTTTTTTTAATGAACAAGCAGTTTGATCTAGCTTTTAATTAACTAAAATACATTTTTTCCTAGTGGATCTGGCTGTAGAACAGGCCCACCAGGGCGTGTTTTTCAACGCAGGCCAGTGCTGCACGGCAGGCTCTCGCATCTATGTGGAGGAGCCTATATATGATGAGTTTGTTCGGAGGAGTGTGGACAGAGCCAAGAGGAGGATAGTCGGCAGCCCCTTTGATCCCACTACTGAGCAGGGTCCACAGGTGAGGTCAACAGATCCATAGCTTCACGAAACTTCAGCAGATGTTTAATTTGAGCAGAAGTTTCTTTTTATCGCTTGTTGTATCATCTTTTTTTTCTCTTTCAAAAAGTTTCTCTATCTTTTTTATGTTTCTTGTCATTCCTGGGCTCTCATATAATGTCCTCCTCCTTTCACAGATCAGTCGGGAGCAGCAGAATCGGGTGTTGGAGTTTGTCCAGAGCGGCATCAGTGAAGGAGCCAAGCTGGAGTGTGGAGGCAATGCTCTGGGCTTGAAAGGGTTCTTCATTGAGCCCACTGTTTTCTCTAACGTGAGGGATGACATGCGCATCGCCAGAGAGGAGGTACATTGATAAAGGGTATTTTGATACCTGTGTGAAAAGCAGTGGTGGACGAAGTCCTCTGATTCTTTACTCAAGTAAAAGTAGCAATACCACAGCAATAAAAAAAATCCATTCAAGTCAATGTCCTGCATTTTAAAGTCAAAGTACTAAAGCATTATCAGCAACTTCTATACTGAAAGCATCAAAAGTAAGTACCCATATCAGTTATATTATATTATTAGAATGTTATTATTGATGCAACATGTAAATGGCATTTAATGGATCTAGTGGATTTGAACTACAGTTGGGTAGTTGAATAATCTATAAAAATGGATTATAATCTATTTGTTGGTTTTATGTTTTGTATCTAAAATCTGGACCTGCAGAGTAACTAGTAACTAAAGTGTAAAATAAATTTATAAAAGTGCAGTAATCCTCTCTGAAATAGAAATGGAAATACTAAAGTACAAGTAGCTGAAAATTGTACTTAAGTACATTAAATGTACTTACGTTACATTGGTGAAAATACACACTGGATAAAATTTTTGTGTGAGATGATCGGTGGTAACCCTATCCTTAACCCTTCACGCCTCTTTATATGGGACCAGTAATAATATAAAATAATGTACAGTATACAAATAATGTAAATTAATGAGAAGATTTAAAATCTGTAACCAACCTGTGTATTCTAATCTTTTTACAGATTTTTGGCCCAGTCCAGCAGCTCATGAAGTTTAAAACTATCGAGGAAGTGATAGAAAGAGCTAACAACACAGATTATGGTTTGGTTGCGGCTGTATTCACCAATGACATCAACAAAGCCATGACCATATCCACAGCCATGCAGGCTGGCACTGTCTGGTAAGTTTCATCTGCTGTGTTTCTTTAGCTGCAATCAGTAATATTTTTCATGTGGGAAGTATCAACCATTTCTGACTCTGGCATCCATAAACTGTAAACTGGCCGTGTGCCACTTCACTATCATTACATAAGCCACAAAGAAATGTTTTCCTTCCCTTTTTTCACTTTTTCCCCTCAGCTCAGATATTCAAGATATAAAAATATCAAAAGCAACGTGCCAGGGCAAGACAACAATGCAAAACGACAATTTAAAATGTAAATTGACACCCTAATTTTATAATTTGTATAAATTAAATGGTCCTAAAATGATACCTCTTGAGTTCACCCAAAATTGTTTTGTTTCTTTTGTAATTACCTGCAGATGGCTATGGGTAGAAGTATAGCTAACATACAGCATCTGCCAAGAATTTTTCACCACTTGTCATACTTGACTGCAATCCTCTGCAAGCTGAGGAAACATTTTTCTACTTTGTCTTTCATTCTTGATGCTGCCCAATCATTATCCCACTTCTCTTCCTCTGTTGAGGATTTCGTTTAGTACTTTGAGAAGGACCAAACCTCTTTTATTACCATCTTTTCGTCATTGACAAATCCTGCCTTTTCCAAATAATGTTCCCTAACCACTGATGCTGACCACAATGTCTGCTTCTTATGATGTAAAGACATTTTGGATTGACCGCAGACAACTGGCTGTGTCTTTAGTCGTCTCCTGATCTTATGAATATGACTTATGACATTGTCTGTTGATTCAGGTGACATCCTGAGGAATTACTTTCATCCCTTCATTGAATATTTAGTCCTTAATTTAGTCTCATCATTAGAATTCTCTGTTGGCATGGCTTGTGCATGATGATGAAAAGACTCCAGGAAGTTACAGATCCCTGCCCATAACTCCCCATAACACAGAAACGTATTGTTTTTACTCTTCGGTTTTTGTGCGGATAAAATGAACAAGATTTAACATGTTAAATAGTGAGCTTTAGAGGTGTTTGTAGCGGGATTGCGTTACCTTTGGACAGAGTCATGTTAGCTGTTTCCTTCTGTTTCCAGTCTTTGTGCTAAGCTAAGCTAACTGGCTGCTAGCAGTAGCTTCATATTTACAGTACAGATATGGGAGTGGTATTAATCTTCTCATTCAACTCTTGGCAAGAAAACGAATAAGCGTATTTCCAAAAATGTTGAACATTTCCTTTAAGCCATATATGGGTGAAAAGGCTTTGCTCTCTTCCATTTCTTAATATCTGCTCTCCTCCATTAAGCTACATTTATTCAGTTTGAATCTTTGTCTCTCTATATAAGGGTATGCTTTGACTTTACCTTCTGTGTGGTAAACTGGCCATTGCTTCACATAACACTGAATCCTCCTCCTGCTCAGGATCTTCTCAGTCAGAGTTTTTTCAGACTAAAAACTTTGTCTTCAGGCTGCTCCTTTCTCAAACTCCTCCAATCCCAACGTTTTCCCACTTCTACTCTACCTCAGTCTTCTTAGCATCCATTCACTCTTTCCTTCCCAGGCTGCTGCAGTTAGTACATTCACAAATATACAACCTGACAACTTGCAGCTGTGTTTGCTAAATAATAATGGAATTATGTTGTTAGAGCCAGAGGGTTTCAAAAATAGCAATGATGATAATACATTTTTACATCAGCCTTAATGAATGCAGCTTTAAAACTGCTGTTTTGATAGAATTATGCACCATTTTACAATAGCAAACCGCAGGAGACAAACCCACAAGAGTGATCAATGTTTTGTGTATTTCCCAGGATAAACTGCTTCAACGCTCTGAGCACACAGTGTCCATTTGGAGGTTATAAAATGTCTGGCAATGGACGTGAATTGTGAGTAAGCCTGCCCACTGAATGTTACTAATACTGACTTTGTGTTTTGAAAACCTACTTTCCAAAATTGCTAAACATCACGTAAATCTTTTTAGATAGGATATTGCAAAATTTCTGCATCAGAAGCGTCCAGTAGTGTATACACTATATTTCAATGCTGTTGTAAGCACGATAGTTTAAACAAAACGAGCAGTAATGTGATGTTTCATTCTGAAAAGTCAGCTTTTCAAAAACCAACATGGCTCAGTTCAAAATTTTGTTTAAAAACAAAACTCATCTATTTTCTTTCATAATGTAATTATTTCCTGTTGTCTCTGTTTCCAGGGGAGAGAGCGGCTTGAAAGAGTACTCAGAAGTGAAGACCATCACGATGAAGATGGTCGCCAAGAACTCTTAAGGCAGCCACACATTTTTGGGCGGAGGTAGCGTCTTCCTCATCACTGACACCACCTCTTTTGTCGGTCCGTCCACGGTGGCAAACCACATTAACAATCAAAACTAGTTATCTCCATGGTAACTACAGGCTGTGACCGCTGCCCTCCCAGTTCCTCCGTCAACTCTGCAATGCTTGCCAGGGACAGTGAGCCAATACCTGTCCAGCTATCTCCACCCACCTTGAGTTTGTGGACTGCCTCTCCTCTAACTGACAACCACTGAACTACCCCCATAATGTATACCTCTTCCACTAACTACACTAAAGCACTCACAGAGACAATGGGGGAGACTGTTCTGACTGCAAACCCCAATTACAATCCCCCTCTCAGCCGCTACACCCTGATCCTAACCCCACAGATGCTGGATGCTCAGAGACTCAGTCACCGCACTTGCAATCAACCCTTTACTAGCAACTTGTAATGTGTTGGGAGGCAGTTTTTCTTTGTACTGTGCGGTATGATCGTCAAAAACCTCATGTGTCATTGTCTTGGTAGAATTTATGCAAACATGTCAGCTCATTCAAGACCACTGATGTTGTCAGCCTCAGATATGAATGGATGAAATGTTTATTCAGAATTAAAATTGATTTTCTAATTGTCTTTGTTTATATTTTAGCTTGTACAGTATGACTTAACACTGTATGTCAACCTTTGACTGATGTAAACATGAAGATTTTAACGTCTTAAAAGCATTTTACTCTCACCTGCTAAAAAGAGGAGTAGATGTATTTTAAACATTATGTAACTGATTTTCATTGATGCCCATCTATGTTTATGTTTATACAATCATATGCTATGAAATAATAATAAAATGCCATAGTTTTTTTCAGTAAAAATCTTTGTTACTGGAAAACAGGTTTTGTTTAGCGTTTAATACATAATTAGGACTCAGTATCCACAACCATGTCTCTTTCTCTGCTGCTCAAGAGGTCACACAATTTTCAGGACTGAGATCTTATTGTACACATCTTCCATTAATCAGTTGGGAGATGACAACTCTGCCACTGAGCCTCACAGACCTGGGTCAAACACATTTGGAACTGTTTGAATTGATGCATCTCATATTGAAATAAAGTTGCCCAAAGAGGTGATTTAACTGAAATATTTGTGTTCGCTGAACACATGTTGTATGTTAATTGCTGAAGTAGTACTGGAATACATATTTAAATAGAAAAGTAGTTTTAATTTCTCAGACAGTGCTCCTCTTGGGCATTTAACCAAATCTCAAGATTGTAGGACATTTTGATGCTCCACCTACTGGGCAGGTTCACTCATGACACAAAGTTTTTATCACTTTTTTACAGAACGCAATTCGAAAGTAGGAAAAGCACAGGTGTCAATATCAAAATGAACAGTGGCTAAATTCCATTCAGCTGCTCCAGTTTCAGGGTCCTGGTATAATTAATGTTATTAGTAACATCTATAACAAACAATATATCTAGTTGATAACTTGATGTAGATTTGTTGATTCTTCAGTGTCTGTGGCTTGCCATTTACTTCAAATAGTAGACAGTGGGAGGAGGGTGGGACGAGCAACTTACAAGGCCAGATGTTGCTTAATAACAACTTCTAACATTTACATGCATGACCTAAAACCTAGTTACTTAACTGCACTGTTGTCTACATTTAGACTTTGTCAGAGCCACTGAGTCTAGTCAACAAATACTGTAAAATTAAAGAGTAGGAGACACGAATGTTTGGTGGAATGCGTAACATGGACATTGATTAAAGGATTAATAAAAATATTTTTGTCTACCCAAAACTCCTTGAAATATTTAAAAGGCAAAGCCAAACAAATATTTGATTCAGGGTTGTCAACCTTACAGGCCTTTTTCACAGCAGACATTTTGACTTGTCATCGTAGGAAAAGCACACATGAAACTGAAGCAGCTAAATGGAATTCAGCCATTATTAATTCACCTGTGCATTTTCTACTGCGACACATCAAAATGTCCTCAGTGAAAACGTCCCTTTTCAAGTCAGCAAAATGTTGATTTCAAGTGTAAAACGTGTAAGCATGGGTTATGCTGTTGAAATTAAACTGCAGAGTCAACATACAAACATTTAAAGACAGAGAACATAATATCAGTTTAAAATCAAATAATTACTTTTCTTCAGTATGTGTTTAAAAAGATCATTCAGGGCATCAGCACACATTTTTGGCTTCTCCATGTGAATGTTAGCTTACATTTGATTGGTTTTTGAACAAACAGCGCACACATTAATCCAGTGCCATCTTTGATTTATTAACAGAGAGAGGTGCCTATTGAGAGGGGCTAAAACAGCAGAAATATGAGTCTGGCTGGGGTTGGTGTTCAGATGAACAGATGCGAAGACACCGGACTGGAACCTTTCTTTGGCAATCACCTTTTGAATCAGTGTACATTTTCCCACAAATCACCTCCCAGTTGGTATCTGCAACCTTTCCAAAGAGAAAATGAAAAAGTGATCTCCTTAATGCAGCAGTCTAACACAACAGGGAATGTCAGTGCAGACACACTCTCAAGTTAACAAGACAACTAGTGAAATAAGGCTGCACTGGGTCTCATATTTACAGTATTAGCAAGAATGTTTTATGCATAAGAAAGTCCACACTAAAATAAAAAATGTTCTCCTCGCCATTAAAATATATTTATTTTAGGTACCCTTTGTTGCTTTAACTCTTTAGCTCCTTTAACTTCTTAATCTACTGTAAATAACCGCTTCCTTAACGTTTCCACTTTTATTCATAATAAACATACCATAAGGCTGCAACATCACACATTAGAAAGTATTTAAAGCCACTGGAATAATGTGTAAAAGACAAATTTAAGAATAGATTCTGAAAATATATTTGTGAGAATTCCTGGATTCATCTTCAATGAGTGTAATAAGTGTTTTGAGAAAAATCGATCTAATTGGGTCCACATATCCTTTGAGAACCCTTTAGAAAGCCTTATTTTCTTAGAGTGTAAGCATAACCCCGCAGTTAAGGACATCAGCTTGGAAAAAGACCACACACTGACAGGGACATTGACCCTTTGTCCAGATGGACCCTTATCCTTCAAAAGCCATGTTTATAGCTTCAGTTAATATTCCAGCAAGATAGCGCTGCTTTTCCTATTATCTGTTCTTTCATAATATTTTCTCACATCATTTAACTGACCAAACAGAGGTGTCTCTCTGTGTCTGGTTGATCATGTGTGATGTTGTCTAGTATTGCACACTGTGTGTGTGTGTGTGTGTGTGTGTGAGTGTGTGCTTGCAGGAGATGTCTGATTCTTCTCACTGTAATGTTGAACATGCGTCTCTGTACATACTTCTCATTCCAGTATAGAGTGAGTCAGTACCCACAGATCTGCAGAGCAGAGGCTCCTCCACACAGTGATGCTGTGATGACCTGCATAAGAGTGAAGATTGACTGTTTAAAATGACAGAAAATAACCTCTTTCTTAATATAACAACTCTACAGTCTGGAATAAGAGTTTTATTTTCTTTGCGTGCTATTAGCGGATTTAGAGGTTTGACACACTGGATTTGACATCAAGTCAAAATTCTCATTTGTCTTCAACAAACACTTTGATTTATGAGCAAATATCTGAAAAATGATAACATTCCCATCATCCTTAGCTATCCTTTGTGTTTAGTGCTAATTTTCAGATGTTAGCATGCTAACATGCTAAACTAAGATGGTGAACTTGATAAACATTATACCTGCTAAACATATGCATTTTAGTTTTGTCATTGTGATGATGTTAGCATGCTGATGTTAAACACACTGCTGTGCCTAAGTACAGCCTCACAGAGCCCCTAGCATTGCTGTAGACTCTTAGTCTTGTTTGTATGAAATTCCCTGTTTGTATTTTTATGGACATTGTTTCTTCAGTATTAACACGGAATTTAGCGCTAAAAATACTGAAACTATTAGCTTCAGCTGAACTAGAGAATGCATTTTCTTGCACAAAACAAGGACAGCGGATTTTGTCTTCCCTGCTCTCACAACAGATTCACACCAGGAATGGATCGCTTCACGGCCAGTATGGAGAGGAGGGATGATTACAGCGACCAATAACTCTCTCAACACACATGTGCGCATGTGCATGTTGTACTAAGATACAGTGTACACTTAAGAAAAAGAAAACTTATTTTCCCTACCCAATTGTGTGTAAATTATTAAAGTGAGAATCCCCCCCACAAAATAAATGGTTATACAGTGTTTTGGAATGAAACTCGTCAAATATAATTGTGGCAGGCAGGGTCAGGGTCAAGTGTTGGTTGGGAAACGAGAGCCTGCGTCCAACAAGAAGCACATGATAATAATCAACTTTCATATATCACTGTCCTGCTTTGTTAGTAGAATTTAAACCTACAGAAGATTAAACAAGATTGTGGAGCTGGTTTCATGTCTTGTTAAATGAATTGTGCTTCCTAAACTGACAACATAAAGTTTCCTTATTGTCTATTGTCCTGTGTTGCAAAGCTGTGATGGTCCAAAGGTAAAAATAAATAACAAGCACCATTGTTATACATAAAAGATACATAAAGAAAAACCTTTTGAAAATAAAAGGATAGTGATGCCCTGTCACGTGTACATATATGTGATTAATTGGTCACTAACACCCCCAGTTTAATTTATCACATAAAACATATTTTGCATTAAGAAGTGATATCCTTAAAGACTGGTCAAGCTGTTATTGGATAGATAATGTATTGGATGATTTAAGCGGTGTCTTGGAATTACTCCAAGGTTAAGTGGTAATCCCATATCCATCAACACTTGAATCCCAATACAAATGACCTGGACTATGTATTTATTGGAATGAGCACTTATGGAGCTTGATAAGTATCATTCACCACCCATTACCCTATGCTCAGAAAGATGATCTATGAGAGCCGTTTGCATGCTAATCTCTCCATTTGCTCAATAGCCTCAAAGGTTCCATTTTGCTGCACAGTTTCTTAGATTCAACCACGGAGATATAACTTCCTTAAGAACAAAATTACTGAAGTGATCTATTAGTTTTCCATGGTGTGCCAAATTCATTCTGGGACTAATGAAATGACTCATTTGTAACTTAAGGACTTAAATGAGATGGTGACATTGCGGTTTTGAATGTCATCATAAAATTTCTGCTTGACATGTCTATGGCTGAGCTTGAGTAGTGCTTTCTCTTCAGTACAATGAGGCTGTAGCGGTGGAAGATGACGCCTATCAGACTGACCTAAAGGGAGGTTTCATTACTTCCCTACTCATGGCTGAGACACCTAATTGTGTAGGCTTAACTTCCTTGGAAATATGACAAACTGGTAAATGTAACA
The DNA here is from genome assembly GCA_011952105.1 of Coreoperca whiteheadi. Taxonomy (NCBI): domain Eukaryota; kingdom Metazoa; phylum Chordata; class Actinopteri; order Centrarchiformes; family Sinipercidae; genus Coreoperca; species Coreoperca whiteheadi. The sequence continues at coordinate 17,729,168 of CM022485.1, forward strand.
GTGTAACAGCAAATACATCATATATATCATATTTTACATCATCAGGAAGTATTTATGAAAGTTGGGAGGGGTGTCAATTTCTTCACAAAGGACATCCAAAAATAACCACGAGCCTGTGTCCAGAGTGATGTAATGATCACAGTGCTCACAGTCATTAATGATGTCGAAATAGTTTCCATCTGTCTATAAGATCAAGTATGAGTATGATGTAAGCTACCGATCTTTTCTTTTTCTTTCTCTGTAATGGTTTAGATTACAGCCAGCAAATTTCAGTGTTTTGTAGGTGCCTACCAGTTGGTAAAAGGGAGGAAATACAGGGAATAAGGGAGTTAACACATTTCCTTGAAGGAGTAACCTAGAAATAAAGTACAATGTAAAGTTTTAAATTACCCAGTACACTGATTAATACCTTTCCTCAATAAAGATACACACAAAGTGAAACAAAACAAACATACAGAGATACACACAGAGAGAAGAAAATCAGGAAGGAAAAAAGAAAAAAACATGTAAGAAAAAAACATGTAAGTAGTTCATAAGTTCCCCTAAGCTACATTTCCCCAAAAAGTATCCCCAAATTGTTTGCAACTTGAAAGGCTCTCCAGCCGTTGATTAACAGTTGATGCTTCAGTTCTTTTTCATTGAGGGCAATACAATATTTTGCCTGTAGTGTACAAAGGCTGACCAATTTTTACTTCAGATTTGGATGATTTCATATCATCAGGAAAGAGACCCAAGAAGTGGGTGAGACACTTTGCCCATATGTCCATTCATAATAGCTTTGTCATGAAAAGGAGGCAAACTACGTGTGGTAGTATTAGTCTCAGATGGATCTTACAATGGATCCCAGAGCTACATTATTGTTCCGTAGTGTTATGATCATCATTTTTATAGTAGAAAAAGTACATTTAGGTATATAAAATGTATGTGTTTCTGCAGAGTCATGGTTAACTGAATCAGGCCTTTTACCTACTCGGCCAAGCATGTGAGGGGGTTCAGATGGTCTAGACAGAAAGATTTTAAGACCTTGGGGTGTCTTAATTTTTTGAGATATGCTATGTTGGAAACTGGTGTTGACTGGACTTTGTTGTTTAAAGAAGAAGCCATGATTGCTAAGAAGAGCCATACACGCCCCTCTTTGTGACCTTATTTTCTTGGGTATAACTAGACTGCACTATACTAATAGTATATGTTTTTTCTGCATCCCTCTTAACTACCATGTTGTTACCCCCTTAGTCCCTAAACTCTTGCCTCTTGTAACTACAAATTTGTATCACTATAGTTTCCCAGTAAGTATTTTATTGGTACCCCAAATTAGCTAAATAATTAAACTGTAATTTGTGGCCCCCTCTCGCTCTCTCTCTCTCACACACACACACACGTTGTGTTTCCATCACTTTCGGGGACATTACATTGACTTACATTCATTCCCTGGAGACTTACCCTAACCCTAACCATAACCACTACTAGATCAAACCTAACCCTTACGCTAGCCTAAACCTAACCTTGCCCTTACTCTAACCTTAAACCAAGTTTTCATCCTAAAATGTAATGATTTACGTTATGGGGACTTGCATTTTGTCCCCATAAGGAAGGCAAGTCCTCACAATGTGACTGTGTAAACAGATTTATGTCCCCACAACATTAGTAATACCTGCCCACACATACACGTACACACACACACGTACACACACACACATACACACACTAGATGATGAACAGTATCAGAAAGCCTTAAGTGTTACAAATCCTCTACTCATGTCATTTCAGTGTTCAAAGATATCATCATTGATAGTTTATTTCTATTAAAAATGTAAGCAGAAAATTGTGTCCACACTTCCAACCACATGTATAATGCATAAACGCTGAAGTGTCAAATTCAGCAGCATCGGTCCTGGCTTTTTTTGTTGTCTTAAACAATATATCCAGTTGTCTCTCTTAGCCGGTCAAATCTGTTTTATGAATACTTTCTCTACCAGCTTCATTATTCTGGAAAAAACAGTCCGCAACATGTGCTGCAACATAATAAAAACTGTAGAAAAAAATGTTTATGGCAGTTTTCAAACAGCGCAGAGAAGGCGGCATCTAATTCTGGAAGTGATAAGAAATGAATCTTTCTTCTAGACCTAAAGAATAACTCTGCAAACCAAAGTATACAAACACTGAACTCCTATGGAAACTTCTAAATGTTTACAACAAATTACTGTTGTTTACATGTTTGGATGTCGCAACAGGCAGCATGTAGGAACTGATCTTCAGTGGAGCTTACTTACGTACCCATAACTATTTGTTTCTATTACTAATACAGCGCTACTGGAGTGTGTTATAGAACCAGGTTGGTTTAACAAATAGAATAACAGAAACCATTTGTAAGTTCAACTGATGCCGTTCTGAAAAGCACCATTTGGTCCATTTAACTCTGTTTCCAAAAGGAGAGAAGGTGGATGTGCCACCAATGTTTCTTAAATCATTTCTTATTACTTATACTTATTAGTATAGATGTCTTTTAATTTTAGTTAGTTTTTAGTTCAGTATCGGTTTCTCTTGTGGTTTCCAGCACAAAAAAATTTATTCTAAACTTTAAGTGACAAATGATCTGCTAAATCATGTTGTTCTTTTGGCATATTTTTATCTGGTGTAGCGATGCACTCTTGGTGCAGTCTTGGTGTTAAATAAAGTTCAGTACAATAGCATAATAAAGTTATTTTCTTTTACATCCTTTCCTCCTTGGCAGACAGCACAAGAACAAGCTGTGAGCCATCAAAACCAAATAAGTCCAGTTGGCTGCAAAGCAGACATCCGGTAGACTCTTAGTAACGACCAATAACAATCTAATGAGATGTATTTTGCAACCTAGGCAGGTTGATGCCTCTAAACTTTCAGCTGGCAAAGTCATTCTTTAAGTCAAGATGGATTTCATTACTAATGAGGCAAAGATAAGATCTTCACCCAAAGAAACGAGCACTTGTTCATTAATCTGATGCTGCTGCAATTTGTCTTCCACAGACATGGGGACTGCAGTGCGTAGGAGGAAATCAAATAATCTTGCACTCTGTAGATCACTTGTACTCACTTTATTAAAAACTTTAATCAGGTACAATGTATACAGTGTATAGAAATGGAGCTGGCGGTCTCTGGGAAATGGAAACACAAGAAGGCATCAGTGAGCACTGCTGGATGTGAGCTCAGCCAAGATGGACTTCTGAAGACAATTCTTGTGTGTGATCCCTGGACAGGCTGCATCCTGTACTGTAACAGAAACACACCAGTATATTTTGTTAACTCCACTGACAACACCAGTCTTCTTACAATATGTAAAATCAGCAAAACAAAGCAGCAGTTTTCACACAAAACTTGCTGTGTTGAAATGTCCTTTTATTGACATGCTGTAAGTTTACACTGGGACAGGGTAGTTGCAAAAAGTAATTAAAGTCTGTGTTGTCAAGTCTCTGCAGGGCATAACTCCAAAGTTCCCCTTACTCCTTCCTCTCCAGCACTACTGCTCTGTACAACTCTGTACACTATGCATGTACTTAATCATAACTTGTTTGCACGGCATCTGAGGCCTTATTTGGGACAAGACTCAGATAAGAACATGCCCAAATTACAGCATATTCTGCCTGCAGGTCGCCAGGAACCAAACATTAGCCCCCTGCCAGAATATTACTGCTGGAAGGCTCCTATCTTTTCGGGTTGATATCGCATTTTCCAAAGAAATTTGCATTTAATCAAATTACCCAAATTGCACATGGCCAACCTGGGGCCTTTGGGGCCATCTGGGACCATCAGGGACCATAAGTCTTGGTACTAAGAGTATCAGTGTACATCCAATGCAATTCAGGTGCACTTCCTCTGAGCTAAAATGACAATAACTTATTACCTGCGATAAAAAAAATGTCTACAAACAAACCTATCTATCTATAAGTATGATATCATATATTATTGTTCATTACCGTAACAGAGGTTAGTACCTCCACTTCACACCTTGGGATGATACTCTCATAGTGCTCTGATGAAGGCTTGTTTGTGGAAAAATCATCAGCATAAGAAATAAAAAGACAAACTGAAGCCATAGCACTGAGAGTTTTTGTGTTTTTTGAGTGTTCTTATCACAGTTCATGAGAATCAGAGTAATTTTTGTCAACCTCAGTGGATATCTGGTAAACCTCAAGGCACGGAGATGTAGAGTTTGATGTGTGATGCACGACTGGACATACAGCTGCTGTTGTCTGGAAGTCAATGCTGGCCCAGTTGAGGTTAGAAATCCTTACCTACACATGCTAACATTTTTGAATCACTAACATTTCTCTTCTCGTAAAACCATTACTTCATACTCCCATAATAAGTGCTAGACTGAACTTGGTACATTGTAGGTGTGCCAAAAAACGTATTCCGACATAAATGGTTATCTGTCACCGCTGAAGAGCTGGGCTGAGTCATCATACAAGTACAATATAGCAACTAAATAATGAAGCTGCTAAATGGAAAAAATACACAGTTTGATACTTGATGCGTGGTTTTTCTAGTGATCTAAGAGCTGCTGTCGTAAGCTGTACTGTGACATGTGACACATTTTATAGTAGCAATCTCTTTCAGATGCATTCATGCAGCACACAGTCCCACAAGACTGAGACTTTAATTTTTTTAAAAGTCCGCTTTGATCCTTCCCTCTAGTAGAGCGATACAATATGAACGTCCGAGGGACACAAAATGATCTTTCACATAATAAATTAGGCGGTGTTGATTTTTCATTACAGATGATGAAAAGCTCACGTTAATGTAGCGAATGAATTAGTTTGTCCATCCATCCATTTGTCTCAGTTTTATCCATTTGCAACAGTGTATTCCATCAATGCAGAGCCATCTCACAGGATGTTCCATTTAAAAAAGCTGATATATTTAACCTCAAAATGACAACTATTACTCCATTATGATAAATCACAGCTCATAACTACATATTCCAAAGGAAGCAGCATCCTGTCCATGCGAGCCATTTGGATGAAGCGACTATGCTTTTAAGGAAAGCAAAAGGGAAAGAGAATAAGGAAAGTCTTAAAAACTAATCTGGGTCTCTGCCAACCTGCCTCTAACCTTTGCTCTTTTGGTTTGGGAGTTAGCTAGTTTCCTTTTTCCTCTGACATCACTCTCCAGGATTCACACAATGATAACATGGCCCCGATTGCATGACTTTACTGCTTCCTTGAATGCACATGGGAGAATCGTGTTAAAACTCCCTCACGACTACAGGCTAACTGCAGTTTCCAGCCTGCACCAGCTGCACAGCTGGTGTCCATGGGAGAGACAGAATGGATAAACAAATTCCAGACTGTTATGAGGCAGGAAAATACATTTCCATGGGCAAGATTTCTCTTACAGTGCACTATACTACCCTATAGTGTGTCCTTACGATTATGGCAAATGTTAAACCAAAGATAGGCAGCAATTATATAAGACCATAAACATGTGCATGTTGTAGCTGGAAAAAAAAGTATAGATATATATATACATACATACATACATATATATCGATTTAACATTAGATCAGAAGAGTGTAGCATTCCCAAAATGTTAATCAAAATGTATTTTGCGTCCCTAAATAGATACATTGGGACTACTATTTGCACTACAGCTCTGCCTTAAAATTAGACACACATTGGAAGGGATTCCCCTTTATTTAATAGATGGATTTAACTACAAACAAATTGGAGTCATTCCTTGCCAGCTTTGAGAACTGAACCCTTTGTTATCTTAGTAAACTAGCTTTACATTGCAATAAACCTTACAGAGTGCTTAAACTCCTGTGTTTAATATGTTCAGACCCCCAGGGAGTCTGGTTCTGAAATTTAAAGCAAATTGCTGCTCGATATAAGTGTTTTTTTCTCCATGTCTCAGATCTTTGTTTTGTTGTTGTAGCCTATTTCAGAAATATAAGCCAAATACTAAAGTAAAGCACACACAAAGAGGGAAGAAAAAATGCACCTTGTGTGATTTTTTTTTTTTGTAACACAAGCCAGATGTGACCGGGACCATGGAAACAGGTGATGATAGCATTACACTGGGATTGCAAACAGATGGAGAAGGGCTTGAACCTATTCTTGTGTCATTGTCGGGGTCATAAATAAAGATTTTTTTTCCTCTGATGAAACGATTTCTGTATAAATAACACCACAGCAAATGTAAGTGTTGTGTAAACAAGAGGAGGCCTCTCTCAAGGGTCAAATCTTTTTATAAGAACCAACAAAAATCATTTGCATTTTAACTAAAAAGAGTGTTGTGTCTACTTGAAGTGTAGTTGGCAGGGGTGCTTGTAGCACTTCTCAGTGACAAAGCTAAGGATTAGCTCAACTGAGGCCCAAAAGACTTGTGTGACACCATGGTTCAATATATCTGTAGGTTTATAGTGTGCCATGTGTAATTGAAGGTGTAGTTATGAGTTGATCGCTGCAACAAAGTCTTGTTGTCAAGCACTATGGTGTTTCGCCAATTTGGACCCTCAAGTTTCCACAGCAGGGAGACTCCTCTTGCTTCCCTGCCTCAGTATGTGTTCAGGACACAGACCTGCTTCACATCAGGTGAATATATTATCGCTGTGAGAGGAATGTCTCCAGCAATCAGCCTTGATGAAGCGGCTGGTGGAGCTGTCCTGTGAGACACAGGAAAGCCACTGTACGTGTTGGACTGGCCTCAGAGCAGGACTGGACACTGTGCAGACCTGTGCTGATTGGCAGGCTGGCCACCCCTGAGAGATGGTTATTTTGTGAGCAATTACGTCCAGCAGCACTGAACGAGGCAAGGAGCCTCCTCCCCCAACCCCATCCCCCAAAAAATTACCTCATCTCAAGAAGTTAAGTTTTGCATGTTAAGCGTGAGAACTCAAAACTGACTATACATCTACAGTTACATAAAAAAGCCTAAATGCAGCTAAATCTGGACTACTGAGTCACAACAACATGTGTGTTCCAGAGGCTGTAAAGTGTTTTTAATATCAGTTTGGAGAATTATGAACAGATAGACTGACTTTAGTGGCTTACAGAAAATGAATTTTTACATTTGACATTTCCTAGGCTATCCCTGGAGCTACCACAAGAGAGCACAGCTGGCTGACTCTCCCACTCGCTGCTGAACCTCCCCCTGTGTCACACACAGGTGTAAAAGCCCAGGCCTCTAGCGCAGATTCATGCTGTCACAGCTTCAGCTACCCCAAATGGGGCCTCCCATTTTGCCATTTGGGATAGTGGACTTTCACAGTAATGGACTATTAAGAAAGGGACACCTAGCATGGTGCCACATTGTGACAAATAGTGAGCTCTTAAATCATTAAATTACAGAGTGAAACTATTTATTGGCCGCTGTAGCAGACAGGGTTATCCAGGGAGCATTAAAAATGCTCTGTTTCAGATTTCACACATTCTGTAACATGTTTATGCAGCTGGATTGTTTTATTGGAGCAAATGAATTAAGCTGTGATAAGTGGGCTGTAGTACCATGCTCAAGGGTACACTAGAAATGCCACACCTGTCAGTGCTGTGTGCTGGATGGGTTTGGCTGTGTTATGAAAGCTTTCTCTTCACATCAAGTCAAATATTCAAACAAACATAGAATCTGACTTTTGAGATTCATATTTCAGTTTCCTGAACTTGAGTTTCTAGAAGCTTGTGATTTCCTAGTCTTAAAGACTATTACCACAGTCTACTTGGATCTTACAAGGCCTGTTACACACATTTATGTTGTTCCATAGTTTTCCCTCCTCCTGGAGCTGTGGCTTAAGTGCTACTACGGTTTTAAAAAAAAGCCAAAGCTTAGTTGCGGTCTGCTCGAGAGGATCAGCTCATTTCCCTTACCACACAACACAGTGAGCTGAGAGCAGAGCTTGTCTTAGAAGATCAATGTCTCCTCTTTTGTCGCATCAGTCATGCAGCTTCTGCGTTACACAATGGCATTGGGGTGGTTGGTGGGGTGGTGGGACGCTTGACTGGAGAGCACAGAGGACCACCTGACCGCCTACTGGTGCCCGGGATCACACACACACACACACACACACACACACACACACACTGCTGATTGTGTCTTTATCTGCCTGGTGACAGCAAATTTGTTTGAATGTTTCTTTATTTCTCCTCCCCCTCCTATAGAGTGCGTTAACATGCTTTATTCTACTTTGACATACCAAACCACACACTAAAATGTGTAATAAGCTGCTACTTGCTCAGAGGATTATTTGAAACACTAACGTACAGAACTTTCTCTCAGTTTTGCTGAAATGATAAAGCTGTTGATAAGTGATAAGTCTGATTGTTCATTAAATGTAACTCTTTTTTCCATTCATGAGACTATCCACCCTTACATTTACATCCACCTCATCTGACATGTTAATATAATCTATAAATATGTTGTCTGTTCATAATATATCTCATGTACGAGGCCTGTGGGTGTCGAAGTTTCATGTTGATTTGTTTAAACTTGGGATATTCATGAATCACGTTATCTCTGCAGTTGTTAAGAAAAACATTAAAACAGATTTTCAAGTTAATGTGCAAAGTCGAGACTTTTGTACTGGATAAAGAACTAAGTCATTTTCAATGAAGTGACTTAAGTTTTGTGTTTTTGTTGTTGAGATTCCCAGTTTCCCACATTTCCATAGCTGTGGTGCTATAAAACCAAAGAGCATTTTCTACGTTTATCTTTCTCTCATAGTCTCAAAGTTAGCAGTTAACAAGAAAGAGAGACCAGAGCTTAATGTGCAACTGCACATTCTCATTAAAAAGAGGTTGCTAAGACAAGATAGAGAAACAAAATAAACAATCAGCGGTCGCACCATTCTTCATCCGGTGCAAGAATGTAGAAGCTGTCGGACCGCTGGGATCCAGGGGCCTGTTAGCGATGACACTTCTGATCTATTTTTTCTGCAGCCTCTCAGCCTTGACAAAGTCCAGCACTAGTGGATTTCTGTCTCACACACACATACACACAAACACACACACACACACACTGGCCATTTGCTAAATGCTCCAAGGTGATTATCAGAAAAAGGGGAGTGATCTCCATTTTTTGCAGGAACCAAAGCGTTTTAATTCTGGTAGGAAGGTCGAGGAGTTCTCAGGCCTCCTTAAACTTCACAGAAGTGGAGCAGAAAATGCTTTTTAGCTACATGTCACAGATATATGAACCTTTGAAATGAAAATATGGCGAATGAAATTGTGAACAGACATCATTGTCAATCATTGTCTTTCAGAAAGCTGAACATTAACTTTTTGAGATGTTTCTGATCCACAGTTTGTACTGGATATACTTATGTAATATTTTTAAAACTTGTTTTAAAAGGCAACGACACTGAAGTAATGGATGCTAGAAAGGTAAGTTTGGAAACACTGTTAGTGTTTAACAATACTAGTGGGGAAATAATAAGGTTTATTTTGTAAGAAGATATTTCAAAGAAAAGCCATTATTTAAATTCCTTTATGGTTTTTTTACCTCTGAAATCTGTACAAACTGAATTTCACCGAATGATTCTTTTAATATACTGCTGGGAATTGAAAGTTAGATAGATTAGAGTTACTTCAATCGCCTAGGATGTTTAAAGACATTAGTAGTGCATGGGAGTCCAGTGCATGAGGCTGCAGCTAAAACAAGGCTCCCAAAGAACTTTTTCTTCTTCTTTTTTTCAAAGTGCATTTATTCAGAATTGCCAGCATTGCTCTTTCTACAGGTCTCCAAAAGACCTGTTTTACACTGTCTACACGCATTACTCCCATAGTCTGTTGAAGGCTGATCCTGTCACCCACATCTTTCCTGCAGCCGGGCCACCCAGCCTGGATGTGCCTCCAACATGTCATCCCTCTGTGTGGTCCTTAACAAAAGAGAAACAGAGAGACAGAGGGAGGCACAGCAGTGCCAACCAAGAGAGAGATGTTTCAAAATATGACAGTTTCATCTCTGGGAAGGGAAGAAACAAGAGTGAAGAAACAAAGTGTGTGAAGAAAAGCAATAAACCAAGCAGCCTGAGCCTGAGGTAAATAAAGGCGTTCAATTGCCTTTATTTATTACTTATTGCCAGATGCGGACATATTTGGTCATTAGTGTTACTTATTTGCTTTATCTGCACAAAAAAACATAGAAAAGCAAACTGTCCAAAAAACACAATGATAAAAACACAAAGTAAAAAACTTACTACTATTGTTACTATTGCATCTCATTTTGTCACTGAGAACTTGGGATTGGTGCTGGACTGAAGCCAGGCGCTTGCAATCAAACTCAACCATTTCTCCCACACTAACTGGCAACTACTAAGACTCTTGATCGCTGGTGACACAGAGATACCAGAAGAAGGAACCAAACATCAGACATCTCACACAGAGAAACAAAACATTAATTTTGGACCTGTCAGAATATTTTTAATAGATTAATTCACAATCATATTATTTTCTTTAGGAAAAGTGATACTTTTATTCCGCACCTTTCTAAAAGCTCTGTGGATACATTTTTTTTTAATTTGATTATTTGTCTACATAAAAATGTTATCAGTAAAACCTTTAACTAATATGCACCAGTGAGAAAAGACATCACAGTTTACTTACAAACCAAACTAAAGCAAATGAACAATGATATGCCAATAAAGTATAATAAAATATTAAATATGACTTGTTGCTAAATGCCAAAAACAGTTTTGCAATCAATTTCAATCATGCAATTGTTATTTATCATGAATTTATTATGATTCTCAGCCAAAGAACATCAAAGAATCATCTAAAGGTTTCCAACAGAATACTAAAATTATATGACACCAGATTTACAATCACAAACTGTCAGAAAGACGAAAAACTAAAAGTAACTACAGTGATGTGAGCTAAAACTGTCATGTATATGTAAAACTTGTGGTGCTCAGTCGCACACTTTTGCAAAATAATATTTCTGTGGTGATTCCAGTGTATTTTGTGGTCCTTTGTGATTGTTTCTGGTTGATTTATTTGTCAGTCGATGGATTAAATAACCTTAACTGCCATCAGGCTCATTTGTAATTTGCAAGAGAAAGATCTCCAGGTCACAAGATAGATATCCAATGTCCTGAACGTGTTTTGTGTTAGGGAACCATTTTCAGCGCTGATTGATACCAGCCCTCTTCTGTGATTTACGCAACGCTACATTATAGCATGGAAAGATAAGAGTAGTGGAAACAAATGATCTGCAGTGCATGTTGGTTGTCCAACTCACCATCTGAGCTCCAGTGTTGCGTTGAAAAGCTTTTCTCTAATTATAACAGCTGAGGTACTGTAGGTCTGCAGAGTAAAGTATACACAACACTCATAACTATTACCAGTCCTCTGTGCCTCGTTTGGATTTCTGATATTAGTTGAGCATTTGTTTGTAGCCACCATAGGTGTAATTTATACTAGAGACACTAGGGACATGTCCCCACCACTTTTTGAAATGATCAATTTTACTTGCACCAAGAAATGTTAAGTAACAAATTGGTTTATTTGCACACAAAAAAATATTAAAGGAATGTAAATATGGAATAAATAAATGTGCATGGTCCAAGACAAGTAACGTAAGCTAAAAATTACTGAAATAAAGGTTGGGCTATAGACTTTCAAAAAGCTGAACCTATTCTTTTGTGCTTGCCTCTTAATGTTAGCATTAGCTGCCAGACCAACATTAGGATGCTTGCATTAGATGGCCAGGGTGGTAGCTAACAATGAAAATCAACTCCTCAGCAAGATCTAAAACGATTAAAAAAAAGACTTAACTTCCCTGGCGTTGCTACTGCTGTCCTTCATGAGAATGTCTGTTTATAAAACTTTGTGAAACATGACATGTTGCTAAAGCATTGTCTGTACTTTAAAATGTCATTAAATAGTCTACATTTGAATCAAAAAAAAAAAACTAACAGAATCAAAACCTCTGATATAAAACACTATACTATACCTAATACTTCCTTTATACTGACCTCCTAAACTTACTTGCTGGGACAATTCCTATTGTAGATGAACCCAACACATTTTATTTAGCTGCCATACTGATCTGTACAGAGAATATCCCGCTTGCCACACTTTCTATGGAACAAAAACCATGGGTGCATTTATTTTTTTCCCTACCCACTACTCTGACCTCAGACCCCATTAGATTGTCTAAAACTGCATATGTGGAAGACTGTTATCTGAGCCCTTTTGTCCCCACCACTTTTCATCACAAATTGACGCCCTTGGCTATTATTTTACTTACAATGAACAATATTTCTAATTATTACAATTTTTTAGATATTTTGTTTGATATCTGGCTAATGTAAACCCTTTGAACAATTATTTGATTGAATTTGATTATAATAATTTACAACACAATAAATCAGTAATTTATGAAACACAGATTTAGAAGAATTTTGTTGATATAAATGAGAGATAAGGGCCAAAATTGCACTGTCTCGAGGAAGATGATGTATAAAGGTTTGGTTTTTGGCACATTTTTATCTTTTTCAGCGGAAGACAACATCTGATACAGGATTTTGGATGGGGTGATAGGGTATATGACAGGTTGGCTCCTGTCCTGTAATCAAAAGGTCAGAGTAGGAAATAGACAAGGGCTACTGTGTGTTTGTACCTCTTTAATAAGCCCCATGTTGAATAATAACCATTATACTTAAACAGTTTCACTGACACATGACTGTCCAGAAGTTCACTTTGTGGAGGATATCAGTGTCATTTTGGACCTACAGTGTGTAAAGGCATCACTGTGCAAAGGCATCAGAGTGCTTCAAGCAAAGTGCTTATTGGATGATCGAACAGCAGCTGAAGCCCCCTCTCCTCTCTTTTTTCATTTTTAACACAACAAGGGCAAGACCATAAATGCCTTTGAGGTGAGACTGTCCAAAAGTGTGCTCTGCTATTCACATTTGTACAGTTGCCCCTCTATAGTACAGCAAGCTTTTGACCCCACTTTCATTCAGCCATTCAGAACACATGATAAAACTACACTTTGTATAAAATAGTTAATTTCAGGAATACCCTTGACGTAATTCCTCTCCATAAATCAATACTTTTCTCACCTACAGACAATATAGTGCCACCTCGTTAATTCTATTTTCTTTTCCTTTCTTCTCTTCTCCTCAATCTTAAACTAATTTTGAAATCTTGACATCCAAACATAATAGTTGTAATTGGAAGCCAAGAGCACACCCATGTACCTGGCACACTGACTGCAGTTAAGTGAGATGCAGCCAAGTGGAATGAACAATGACAATAAAAAATAATGTGCAAATAGGAGGGTCAAGGGAAAATTTGAAAATGTACAATTAATAACTGACAGCTTCACAACAGTAACTGGATCAACTGCAAAAAAAATGTCATTAATTATTTTTATGTGACAAACACAACAAAAATAATGAAATAAAGATGTACTCTGTTGTAGCAATAAAATAGCTTACAGTAACTTGTCTCACAAATACACTGTAAAACCCATTGTCTTCATGGTAGGACGTGAAGTCATCTTTCAGTAACACAGTAAAGCACTGTACAGTTTATAGATATACTATTTACATTGAACACAACACTGTGTGTTATAGAACTTATTGCATGGTCTGTCTGATATAATAATGACCACAAAATATACTGGTACATACATTATGTGGCAGAAGTTACATCCTTTTCAAAGTGTTTTTTTGACAATGTCTGGAACGATACATTTGATGGTGTTTGGTTCGCAGCACAGTAATTATTTTTTTATACGGTAGGCTACTGTAGGACAATAAAAGTTATCTCGTGTGGTATCTCAGCTGTGAGTGAAGTTGTGAAGTTGGGCTGCACAAAAGGAAAATGTTCAATTAGGTGTAGCCAATATCAAAGCTATAGTGTTTTACAGCTTATCTAATGGGCTTTACTTGACAATATTAAATCTGATGGTCTGTTTTCTGATTGAGATTTTCTAAAGTGGCATGCTGCGCAAGGTAGGTACAGAAACACATCATCTGCATACAGCAATATTCCTGTCCTCTTAACATTTATGCCACACTCAAATATCAATTAACACAGAGAAGAAACTGCATCCTTGCTTAAGGCAAATAATTATTGTAATTTTTCCCCGAGCTCCCTCAATATGGATGGAAGCAAGAAATTTCAAGTTGGATAAGAAAATATTAAGTATTACTTTTTAATCCCACTTGTGTCTATGCATGAAAATGTGTGGGAAAACACTCTGAAAGGGTCACTTACTTCTTGTCATATTTAGCCATGCTCAGTCACTTAGAGATTTTTCCTGCCATGCCAATGGAGGTAAACCGAATTTCATTTGTGGTGCTCACTGCGTTCAAATATTGCACTTCTCAGAAGGTTTTTGGGGCTTGAACTATTAAGTCAATTTGAAGTCATGGGCACTGTGTGTGAGTGTGATATATTTTTAGAACATGAGAAGTGGTGTGTTTTTGGAGCAGATACGTTTGAAGGAGCTGGCAGGATGTAGGACACACAAAGAGCCCTGCACACTCCACAGGTGGTGATGCCACTGGAATCCGAGGATCTCACTTTCAGCTCATTCTTTCCTCCACACCTCCCTGGTTCAAGTGAGCTGAGGGGTAAAGAAAAGATTCTGCTCATGGCTCATGATGTGTTTTTCTGGGCAGACTTCGAGGAGTCAATGTAACGTTTGGGGATTAGTATTAAAGGGCACTCTGCTGAGAGAGGAAAGCTCTTAATTCAGTTTCTTGGTGTGTTTTTGTTTGCCTTATTGTTGACATCTTTCAGATTTAATGGGCAGAGAGGCTGAAACCTGGGAAAGAATATTTCTATGAAAAAATGCTATTTAAATAGTACACTGAACAATAGATAATCACCATCAAACTGATAATGTTAGATTAATAACAGCAAGTATGTCAACTTATTTTATTAATTCAATGAATGAGGCAAAGATTAACAGTAATAACGTATGTTGATTGCAGCATAGTTCCACAAACAAATTCATTTCACAACCTGGAATTTCTTAAGTTATAAGTCCTTGCAGTCTTAGGGAATAACTTTGTTTATGATGTGCAGACACAAACTCCAAAATGTGTTTAGATAGGACAACTCAGCTAAATCCTTGCACCACATGTGAACAGTGTTTGTCACAGATAATTACCGCTGCTACATTACACAATACAACACATTCAGTATGTCCAAACCTAAAGTAATTCAGCATGTGGCAAACTCACACACGAGTAATGACATGAGAAAGTGAATGGATATAAACAATACCATAATATCAAGACATAATGCGTGAGCAGCTGGGTGACTTTCAGCGACTAAACGGTGCTGCTCTGGTCTGCAGAGATCCTGCTAATGATCATTCATGTGAATTCCATATCCTGTCCCAAAACCTCCAACCTATTTATCTTTAGTTGGTTTCACTCGCTCTCTCTTTCTCTCACTCAGTCAGTCACACACACACACACACACTCTCTCTCTCCTCTACTCCCCTGTCTTTTTCCTCTCTCAAACATGAGACAGAACGTACATACATAAGCAAGCATTCATACAGTCTCTTGAGAAGCCTATTTTCTGTCAATGCCTCCATTGTCAGATTAAGCGATCCATATGTTTGTGAACAACAAACTACAAATTCCTGGCCTGCCAGGTCCTTTATTGCCATTTGTTTTCTGTTTAGTGTGATGGTCTTGTAGTACCAGTGCTGGGTTGGACGAATGGCCAATCTCCAGAGGGTTGAGACCAAAGTACATGGAGCTTGGCCATAACTGCTCTGACGTATACAGTCCCTTTAAACTAATGAATAAAAATGCATCCAACCCTCCCAGGGTGTTAAGCATATCTGCCTACTGTCAGTAAACAGTATGTAACTTTAATAACTTTCATTTTTTCTGAGAACCATATTGCATTGTGCCAGTGTTTCTGGAACCAATAAATACCTATCACTTCTCAGCAGAGAGTGGAGCAAATATAAAGTGGATTATTGTTGTCTTTATGTGATTATGGTGCTCGTGAACTGATTGGCGTCATTGAGAATGAACCAAAATGAATCATAATGTCTCCCATAAGCATCCCTCTTCTCCAGGTGACATCAATGCCGGAGAGAAAAGCTCAATCGTTTTTTAAAATGCCTATTTCTTAAATGAAATCTATGGTTTATTACAAGTTGGCTTTTATTTTCGTAGCTCTGGTCATCAGTTCTGTCAGCTATGATAACATTGTGTTCGCCAAATTGATATCTCAAAATGTGGCAGGTGGTTAGTCAAATTTATTAGGAAGAGAAAGCAAAGGCACTGTCCGTCACAATTTACAGACCAACATCCTGGTTCAACTTTGACCTCCCCTACTTACTGTAGTTGTGCACACTCACAGATATCCTGCACAATGAGGGATTATTAGAAATGTGATGGAAACGCACGCTTTCGGATTCGTAGCTAATTTGGCAAATATTTTGGCTTTTTTATAACCTGTCTGACTGCCTGTTGCCCTGTTGGACCTATTTTTAGCAATTTTAATGTGTTTGGACAAACACTAAATACTTAAACCTGCAATAACTGTTTTTCTGGCCACTATTTACACATCCAGGAGATACAGAGCAACATTAGCATAATTTGAAGTTGTGTGTTTGGCCATCCGATGGCAATATTCACTCTTCTTGTAGCTCTTTTCTCTCTCCACCAACTCCAGAGAGAAATGCTCTTTGGTTAATATAAAAATATTGATTACTTTAATTGAGTACAATGTTATCGTAACCAATAGTACCACTGGCCAGAGCTATGGAAATAAAATCCAAGTTGTAATAAACTGTTTTCCTTTATGTTTTTAAATTTCTTTGGACTGCTGTCAGCTATAGAACAACTAATAAATGTGTTCCTTTAAACCAAATGAAAAATAAACCAGTTTTGATCATATGGGAGTCGACTTCATGGAAATACACAATCCAGGTTCATTATGAAGTAAATTCTTTCCGACACAACAGTGAACATGCAGCTCAAACTGGAAATGATCATAGCCAGTTATATATATCTTTCTCACAGCAGACAATTTGCTTGTCAGGTGTAACTAATAACATTAATGCTGGCTCTTTTCCATTTAGGTGCCCGGGCAAGCCATGAGCAAATGAGCCAGCACGCACAATAGCAGGACCTTGGCACTGGAGCAGCTAAATGGAACGCAGTTATCGTTAATGTTATTAACTACACCTGCGTTTGAACAGTCGAAGTGCTGTGAGAAACATCTTTTTAAAAAGATGAGTGAGTAACTGAATGAACTATAATCCCATCTGTAAATAACATAGTGTGCACTACATCATTTGTAATATCATACACTGTAATCTTTAATGCCATTTACCTGTCAAAACACATTATTAAGTTTGATTACATTATGAGATCTCTAAAGAATAAAGCAAAAACAAAATCACTCTTAATCAGTGAGACTTGAAGAAACGTTTCCTTCAAAACCTCACTGACACCAAAGCAGCGAGGAAATATAATAATTTGTTGAGGGAGTTTGGGTTAGTATGTTGGTGTGCCAGTGAAATGAGACAGTGCAGATCAGGCTGCTGAGTGCAGCTTGTTGGACCGCTTATACATAGTGTAGAGCTGTTCCAAGCACGTATCAAACACACATGCAACTTTGAGGTAAAATTAGTGTTTAGAGTGCCTGCCCAACTTTTATCATACTTGGACAACATAGTTATGATTATGATTACCTTGCACCTTGAGTCCAAAACCACTATGAGGTATTATATGAGGCTGTTGAGGCAGTGGCAGTGATGAGCACCATTCCTGCAAGGTTAAAGGGAAACTGGATACCCACTGGGATTAGATAGGGTGAGACTGAGGTTTCCTTCAGTATACATTCCTTACAATGGGTGCCTTCTGGACAAAGTGTTCTTTATTAAATATATTAAGTATTTTGTCCAGTTTTACTTGATATAATACATTTTTACTTAATATAGGCATAATATTCAT
Organism: Coreoperca whiteheadi; assembly: GCA_011952105.1. Lineage (NCBI taxonomy): Eukaryota > Metazoa > Chordata > Actinopteri > Centrarchiformes > Sinipercidae > Coreoperca > Coreoperca whiteheadi. The sequence continues at coordinate 17,747,082 of CM022485.1, forward strand.
GTTAAAACAACATTAAACCTACATTAACCTTAATATTAACCTTTTTATATATTAAATGTATATATTTTGTTCCTACTGTCTAACCTACTGAGAGTACAGTGAATTTATGTTTGTTTCATGTATTCATTTGAGGAAGGTTAGTCTCCTTACAGATCTGATGCTTTCGTCTGCCACTATTTTTTGTCTTCTCTTCAGCGATGCAGAAGCTTCAGTGGATGTTTAAGTTACATGATTCATGTACATCATGATTAATTCGTTTCCATTTCTTGCATTTTGCTTTTATTGATAGACCAACTTTTGCACCTCAGCCAAGTCAGTTTTTTTATACGCAAATTTAAAATGCACTTTAAAATGGAAAATGAACAGAGGTCTCCAGAGTGAAATGTTTTGTTGACCCAATCATCCACCCCGACCACCTCCCTACGTGGCCTTTGTTGTCTATAACGGGGGTGCCCAATACATCGATCACGATCGACTAGTCAATCTCAAAGGTCATGCTGGCAGATCGTGTGCCATGCAAAGGAATGCATCATATCATATCAGATTTTTCACATTTTTGTCCCTCCCCCCAATGGCTTCTGCCACGTGATTGACATAGTGTCAAATGTTTATATTTTTCCTGGAATTTCAGCCCAGGAAATAAATACAAATATAGCAAGATAAAACACAAAGTATGGATCACAACGCATATACAGTAGCATACAGTAGTATATGGTTAATATATTCTTCTGACAGCAAACTGTGCAGTTAATTAGGGCCCAAGCACCGACAGGCGGCAAAGACCCTATTGTAATACAAGGAATTATTGTTCTTTACGATTTCGTCTTTTTACAAATGAATCACGTGTTCTCGAAAAATTGTGAAACTTTGTACACAAATCAGGACTGGTGAAAAATGTTAAATTTTTTGGGGCACAGAAATGGGCAGCGGAAAATGGCTCTATAGCAGCCCCTTGAAAATTTGGTAGACACATGTAACATGCCAAGACTTACAAAAAGTCATCAACAAAATCAAAGAGGAAGTCGGCCATTTTTAATCCATTTTCATATTTTTGGCGATTTATAGGGGTTATACTTTAACAAACTAGACTGTTAATCTGATCAACTTCAAACTTGGTCAGCATACATAAAACATGTTGCAGTTTTAAAGTTATCAAAACCTGTCGAATTTCGATGTTTCGCCATGAAAGAGGAAGTGGTTGTAACTTTACTGTACACGGTCCCATCTGAACCAAACTTCACATGTATGATAAGAGCACCACCCTCAACACATCTATATGACAATATTAAATTATTGCCATAGCGCCACCTACTGGCAACAGAAAGTCAGCCTTCTGTGACAAACATATTCCAATTTACATCAAATTTACATGGTGTGGGCTACACATGATATCCCGAAAGCTTTATTACTGTGTTCTCTAGCACCACATAGTGGACACTGAAAGTAATATTTAAACAGGAAAGTGCTATAAATTTGGTTTACACCGTCCAATCTGCCTCTATAATTTCACGTTTGATAAAAGTTCCACCCTGATCAAAGCTACAGGCTGATAATGATGTAAAGTCATAGCCTAGTGGCAACAGGAAGTAAGCCTTCCATGGCAAAGATGATCCAAGTTGCACAAAATGTTATCCTTCATCATGATGTGTGTTATCTTGCACCACATAGTGGACACAGGAAGTGACATTTAACTCCTACATGCAGTGACCACAACACATCACAATTCAAAGTTGTGTCAAACAGCCAGCGTCTGCAGCACGCCTCGATGCGAGGGCCTTGGTGCGAGGGCCCAATCATCGCAGCTTGCAGCTTTAATTTAGTTTCTTATTCCAAGTTTTGAGGCAAGTAAAATCGAAACCAATGTTTTCATATTATTCTCTGTAGTTACAGTGTAAGTTAGATTTATATGTAGTGGTACGTCCATTTGCATATCGTTAGTCGGCACGTCGCTAGGAAGTATGACTGCACCCGATCAAAGCATGGATTACCCTGGAGAACAAGCTGCAGCACAAAAACCTCACCTACAGTCTCCCTCTACCCCTCCCATGCAGTCTACTGATAGTCGCACATGCTCTGCAGAGAAACACACAGAGAGTCTACTTACGCCATTGTTTTGTAAAAGCTTGTAAGTGCACCTTTTGGTGCCAAAGTCATTCGCTGCAACATTGGTTTTGATCATTTCGATAGGCAGCATCGTTAACAACAAGCCACCTGCGGGCCTTGTTACATTTAGTTACGGGGTAATAACAGTGTATGGCAATGACAAAATTCAGTTCCCAATGTCTAAATTGGTGTCAATCACCACCAACAGAGCACCTGCGATGGCCATTCCAGTGGATTCATTGCCAAATGCAAAGAGAAGGACGCATTTCCCAACTTTCTTAACTAACAACAACAAGCGCTATGTGCAAAAATGCTGAACATGAAAGAGGTCATGGATGGGTCAATGAAAATTGCTTGTTCTATTTGGGCAAGATCTATTCAGAGACAGCTGTTTCATGTGTACATGGAGGAGGCTGACTCCAACCACACCAACCTCATGTTACACACTGCCCAGATGGCTGAGTAGGGGCAAATTCTTGCAGGTAAGGGAGTTTCTCCTCGGCACTAAAAATGCAGAATATGAACAACTTGATGATGATCAGCGGCTGCTAGCTTTGGCATTTTTAACAGATCTGACCAACATCTTGAATGAGCTTAATTATGCACTGCAAGGAAAAGACAAAACTGTGGTGGACATAATCAGCTCAATTAATGCTTTCAAGAGAAAACTACAACTGCTGTTCACAAAACTGCAGCGCTACGATTTTGGGTAACTTCCAAAACATCGCAGGAGAAACAGGGGAAGGAACATATGCAACTTGACAGTGCACACTACACAGGGCAGATTGAAAATGTCTGGTCAGACTTTGACAAACACTTTCAAGACATTACTTTACTCGGGCCAATCGCTACGTTCATTTGCTATCCATTTTGAGAAGACAACGAGGTTTATTCTCTGGCCTAAAAAATCGCAACACTGTTTCATACGAACTCGTCTGCGCTGGAAGATGAAATTACGTCACTGCAAGCTGATATTCAATTGAAGTCGAGGGTCTCTGCTGGACAGTTGTGGAACTTACTCACGGGGCAAAGTATCCAACCATGAGGAAATGTGCTGCCTCATTGACTGCATTTTTTGGCTTATTTATGTAACTCAGCTTTTCCTACATGAAGATTTCAAGAGTCCAAATACCGTTCCACCATGACTGATGATCATTTGGAGGCCTACTTGGGACTAGCTAACAGCAGCTACTGTCCGAATTATTCCGTGCAATTCATCAGAATAAAGTCGGAACCCTAAATCTGAAATATATTGTGCTGTGGAGGTTTTGTTATTATTCTCAAAATGATTCATGGTATTTTAAAAGTAGAATAAATAAGCTGCAAAGCTAAAAAGAGTCATTTGTAACACTGCCCCAGACTCTCCTGTTTGCTTTGTTGCCCCTGTTAGGGAGGGACAAATCACACCTTTATCATCCCTATCAGTAGGGTAGATGGAGTCCAGTGACATCCTGTAATTGCCATCATAGCTCCGCCTACATTCAACCTGATCAGAGGTCTAATCAGCATAAGTCAAAACACGTGTGTGGGAGTACAGGGCCTTCAAAGTGATGTCACAAACAGAAAATCATTGGACTTATCTGTAGGCTACTATATTTATAGTATATAGTATTTATATGTGCTTTTATTAGAATTGACAGAAGATTTAGAAAAAGATGATATTCAGTCTTCAAGCAATTTTAATCATAGTAAACATCTTTCACAGTGTGTTCAGAGACTTAAATCCCCCAGTTTGGAGAAATGACTCCCAGGACAGTTTTATGACCAGCTCAGTGTGTGAGGCATAAGGTATGAACAAAATAATGAAAAAACCGCATGAAATAGGACTTTGAAGCAGGGACATCAAAATTACAAAGGTGATTACACAGCTGAGTCATGTTACATTCACCGCCTCTTCCCAGCATGTGTCAGACCTGGAAGTCATCACCTCTAGACCTACATGTTCAAAAACACAGACAAACTGCACAGGCCCAGCACCTGTTGGGAGATAAAGCTCATAAAAAAAATGAAGGCCTTGAAAATTACCATGATATTGACTCAACGCATCTATACAGACTATATTAAAGCAGTTCATCATGACCTGGTATTTATGTCTGTCTTTTGAAAAACATCATGTATCCAATGTAGGACTAAGGACAAAACTGTGAGCACTGAACTAAGCACAGAACATCACACAGCATGCTAAAAAACATACACAGAACAAATACACTCAGTGGCCACTTTATTAGGTACTTGTACAATCTAATGCAATCCAATACAACAGCCCTGCCATGAATTCTACTTTTACAAGATTGTAAATTTTCAGTGTTTGTTGACACGGCTATTTACATACACAGTACAGTACAACACCACTACAAGCTCAATAATATACATAAAGTTGAATCATCACCTTTCTGACAATGCAGCAGCAGAGCTGTGGTATGGAAATGCATTAGACTGTACAGGTACAGATTGTACCCAATAAAGTGAGCAGTGAGTAAATGCAACACTTTTTGCCTATTTAGTATATGTATCCCTCTACCTCTAACTGTTTCCATAATTCCCAGTCACCAGATTTGATCATCACTGATCCCTAATGGGAGGAAGATTTCCTGGTGTGACGTCCAAAATATCTGACTAAAAACAATTTGTGTGGCCACATCAAAAAAGGACTGAAGCTGAAGGTTGGTCAGGATGGTGGACAAAAAGGATCTGGCAGTGTAATGTGTGTGGAGGGACTGAATCTGACTGTGTGTCTCTGTTCACATCACTGTGAGTTGCAAAAAGTCCCCTTTGATTAGCAGACATGATGTCGGTGACATATTAGGTTCATCAGGATATTCATCCTTAGATAAGCATATGATCTGTCTGAGCATTATTAAAACTGAGAAAAAACAAATGTGTGTGACATAGTGTGTTATACAAATAATTATTTCCCAAGCATTAACAAACTTGAATGAGAGCAAAGACGTTATGGCTACAGTCTGACTACCAGCACCTGCCTAAAGAAGCACACCATGCAGCATGTAAAAGATGTCACAGAGGAGCGCAGCCTTACTCTCTTCTGTCTCTTCCTGCATCCACAACTCCTCCACACTCTGCTTTTTATTACCCGGTGCCATGGCACCTGTAGGGGCTGTGACAGGGATGTGTACACAAGTCAGCTAGGACCATCTGCAGCCAGTAAGTGTTTTCCAGAGTGTGATACATTCTTCATTGGTCATGGTCCTCTTTGTAATTTTGTTATGTTTTATGCTGACAGAGAAGAAAGAGCAACAGGAAGACAAACAGCTTTTATGAATTGAGTTAAGTGAATGGGTAGATGACACTGTATCCTTGGTAGAAAGGAAAAATCTTATGCCTGCTATCACACATAATGCTGCTATATTGTTATGTCAGACAAAATGTAACTGGGGTCTAGCTGTTTTGAATTTCAGTATTTGGTTTGTAATTTTCTGTAATGTAAAGAGAATTATATTTTTCACTTTAAAGATCACAAATACATGAATCACGCCCTTCACTCTACACTGTCATTACTTTGGATGTGTACTGACGGTAACACTGACATCAAAGTGTTCCTGTCAGTTTTAATTTACGTTTACTATTAGCTGTAAAGGATGAAGAGTTAAAGAAATACAGACTTTAAATACATCTTCCCTTACATAATGCAGAAGGTCAAAAGTAATATAATATATTTTGTATATAGTGTATATTGAATTGATGCATAGTGTATTTTACACTATAATGAATGACAAAATTGAAAAAATGAATTATTTTGTTGGCTATTTTCAATGTCCAGAATCAGTGGTCTAAACCTCCTCTACCGCATCCACCACAACAAACAGCACATGTAGTAGGTCTAAGAGCTACTTTAGAATTTGATAACTTGTCATACTACCAGCTTTGAACTTATTAAAAGTGGTATATATTCATATGTTACCTGTAGCTTGATATCTGATCTCTGGTGTTAAAGTCCATCCATTGATATTTCTTATTTTAACAATGAATCAAATTAATACGTTATATAAAGGCCTCTTATTGATGCACCTTAACCTTAACTCTACAGCTTAATGGAGCTTTTTAGCCTCTTTTAGTTGATTGTTTTGGTATGATGGCCACATAAAGTTTTCTGGCTGAACTTTCTAAATTCATAGTTTTTCAATGCATCGGAAGATTATGCCAAATATTTCAGATGATATGATAAAAACTGGGAGTCTGTGTGTTTGTCTGACCCTTTGTGTTATTTTGCTGTGCTGGAACTTGCTTTGAACAGTGGACTTGCATCCCTACAGCTCTGCAAAACATGGCAAGTAAATTGTTAATATAATCTTTAGGAATGTAGGAATATTGGCCAAAACTACAAAGAGAAGACTCAGGTTCTTTACTTCTTAAAATTAAAATGTTGCATGAGATACGTATTTCTCTAAACCACCTCTCCCTGAGGTAGAAATGCAACCACCAGAGGGCGACACGTTCTGGCCCCACAACTAATTCTTAAAGATTCACTTGGTCTTTTTACTTTTGTATAATAGTAAAAAGAGGCTTTTGGTGTTTATTGTCTTAGAAACACACCTACTGCAATGACATCTGACATGTTTACAGAAAACAACCACCAGGAGAGGACAAGAGGGAAGACTGTTGGACTTCCACAGGGAGGGAAATTCAATGGTGTTGATATACACCCCAACAAACTAAACTGGAATGTGCAGAGAAAATGTACAGATTGTTTTTTATAGAGTGAAAGTGAAGTCATTGCTGTCTCTAGTCATGTTTTAGCCCCTGAAACAGTGATTCTACCAGAATTTTTGCCTGTTTGTGCTATAAAATCCAATGTTGTCTTATCTGTGGTTTTTCCGAAGCACTTTGCTCACTGAAAAGTAACATCTCAGCTGGAATATATTTACAAAGTGAAGGAAGTCGTCTAATAAGAGGGTGTAGCTGCCTGTCTGTCTGACAGCTTCTTTCAAAGAAAACAAAACACTAATAAATAAATAAGGAAACAGTCTGGGCCTCCCACTCCCACTCCCACTCAGTCTCCTCTGGTTTATCATACTCGCATCCAACCATCCTGTGCGGCCAGAGCCGTGTTGCAGAGTCTGCGCTCCAACGTGCTATACTGCAATCAAAAACACCTGGCCTCGGGGCTTGGAATGGTCACAACATTACAGCATATAAACGAGCCAACTACTCCATATAGAGGCCCCATAATTGTTGGACTGGAGAGGATTTCTGCTTTTGTTTTTACTGCACGGTTTTACTATTGTTGTAAGACACACGACCCAGGGCCAAACCTAACCGTCCAACACAAAATTTATGAAGATAATTTTACAAACAAATAGGAATTACCCAGAAAGCTGTACTACACTGACTCAGCAGAGCTGTGTGACTCAGCCTGGCATGTGAAATAAAATGAACTGTCTTCCAGCTATAAGTGATTTCTAACACCCACACATGTCTGTTTCACACCTCACAACAAAATGGATTTCGCATCAACACTTTTTTGATATTTTAGAGGTTTTCTTTCATGACACTTTTAGCGAGATTTGTAAGCTTTGGCAGGACTCCAAACAGCTGAATTTACACTTCTGGTGCTTGTTAGTTGGGATGTTCTCAAATCAAGGGGCATGATTTCATTCAAGCAGTAATGAAAAACAATATTATGTTATTTTGGTCCGCCCTTGTTTCTGGACAGCTTTAGATTGATGTCACAAAAGACACTGGCCAAGAAATTATACCTTAACACACTGGTACTCTGCTTGATTACCACAACTGACATTACCCAGAGTTTTATAATCCTTCGACCAGGCGATTACTGAATACAACACACTGAGATAATCAACAGTGTTTTCCACTTGGAAATGTGAGTCAAATAATGGGAAAAGATGGAAGCATGTAATAAAATTTCTAACTTTAATTAATGGAAGAGGTCTATCCCAATGTGGAAGCTTATGACAATTTCACTATGAAAAATGATTGAGGGCTCAAATTTCACTAAATGTAAGATTAGGGGCGTGAACAAAGAAAATGTGTAGTATAAAAATTCTTGAGGAGAGGGGGAAAAAGTTGGACAAAAGTGCATTGTTATTGTAACATTAATGGGGATACAAGAATAAGAATTTTCCTCCTCATTATGACCAAGCTGCCGGGCAGGGTCTCTGGTTTCTCCCCCCTGCCGTGCCCTGGCACCCCCGCAGCATCCCCACAGAGACGGCTTCCTTGCCGTGATGAGCTTTTGACAGGCCCCAAAACAGCCTGCTTAATGCTGTGCCAGGCCAGACATGGAGCGGCTGGGATGCTGGCAGCTTCTTGGCCCACACCATGCATCACGGGCCTCAACCCATTTTACCCCTAGTTTCCCTCCCCTCTCTCTCTCTCCGCCCTTTCTTTCTTGTTCCTCAGGATTGTTATGCAAAGCTTTCCAACCAGAGATGTGGGAGTTCTGTCAAGCACAGATGTATCCAAATCATATTTGTACAATCTCCTGTCGTAGAGAGAGATGTAGGTGGGGGCTGATGAGCTGCTGCTGTTATCTGGGCTGAGCAGCCAGGTGCTGTACCAGATGTACTTCACCTTTGAAACGCAGAGACTTACTATCTGGAATCAAACAGTACTTTTAGCTCTTTGTCGCAAATAACTGCTGACAGCTGTTGATCGTTCACATTCCCTCGGAAAAATGGTGACTGTAGCTTCAAATCTTTCTTTTAGTTACTATAAGTGCCTTATAGATGCAAGGCTATTCATAATATGCACAGTGACAAATTAAAAATGCAAGAAAGTAACAGCCTCGATGACGTGTCTTATGTCTGTAAAACAACAGTTTTTTAAAGATTTAGCATGAAAACCTGACATGAGAACTGAAGTTCAGGCTGGAGAGACAAAGAACCAAGATACACTACTGCCATCCAGTGTTGAAATATGAGTACTACCTGCAGAGAGTTCAACTAAACATGTAGTCCATCTGCTACAAGATGTGACTACACAAGGATAACTCATTACAGCTATACCATGCCTTTTCCATTTGTGGTCAGTTTTATGGCTTTTGAACTGTAAACATTGTTCCAAGGAAAGGGAAACAAATAATGCTTGTGTTGTGACATTCTTATGTCACTGAAAAAATAAGGGCTGGTTTACTACACTTAAATTAAACCTGGTAGTCAGTTAACTATTGGGGGGAAAGGTGTTGGTGAAAAATTAAGGACTAAACTGTGTCTTATAATCAAAACAGCAGTGTATACAATAAACTAACAGTGCATGTGCATTGTATTGTGCTTTACAGATTATTAGAAGCACATGTTCTCTTTCTGAAACAGAAATAAAATCATCTTGAAGCTATAATTCCTTATTGATTACACATATTAAATACAATTCATTATAAGTGGGTGGAGATGAACAAGACTCTTATGAGAAGAATGTAAAACATGGGCTGCTGTTATTAGGGGCAGAGAAATGGGCCTTTAGTCTAAACAACATTTGAAAGTGTGAAATAAGGCAGGGCTACTGAGATTTTCACACTCAATAGTTTACCATGTGTAAAAACATAAACACACATTGGATACGGCTGCCAGTGGCCACACAGACTTTCACTTATAACCGCCAGTTTGGAAACTATGAGTTTGTCTAATGAATGCTGGTCTGCGTAGGAAATGGAGGGGCGGCGAGGGACTAAGACAACAGAACACTATTAACCTTATGCATATTTTTGTTTATAGTATTGATTTATTTTCTAAAAAGTCACACAAGGAGCAAATTTGATATGTCCAACTTTTCCTTAGCCAGATGTGGAACCCACCAACATTTACTGCACAGCTGTACTTGAGCACAATTTTCTGAGACCTGAAACTCTTTAGCGGTACATACTGTACACATTACTACTATGTAGTATTTGAAAATAATTACAATATGAGGTATGAGTTGGTAACAATGAGGGAAGGAATAGTGTATAGAGATAACTACAGGTATTCACATGCAGCAGGATGTTGTAGTGAACAGCGAGACTGACCGACTCAAGCTCCTGTTTGGGTGAATATCTACTCTGCTGCTGGAGGTCCATTTACAATTTAGTAGATTTCTGTAGAAAACCTTCCACAGTGACATCTTTGTGAGATACAGTAAGATACAAAATTGTTATCATCCATATGGTCAACATTTCACATGTATAGAGTGAGATACTGTAAGACTGAGTTAAAAATATGTAGCAAAGATCCACCATCTGCAAATCTGATGAAACTGTGGTGAGCATCCACACCAACATGTACCAAATAACTGTAAAACACCAGGTACAGTTCACGTGACAATGAACAGAACATGGTCTGATTCAATGCCAGTGTCTGAGTACACTATTTAACACACAAGCAATCACAGAAAACACTTTTCTCTTCAACATTCATATGCAAAAATTAAGCCATGTCTGGTGAATGTAAAAAAAAACAAAAAACAATAAGGCAACTTTATCTTAAGAAAGTAAAACTGCAATAAATCATTCCCATGATCATGTTTTACGACAGGCACACATTCAGGGAATATTTTCCTATCTACTTTTCTGGGCAGACAGCTGCAGGACCCTCATGAATGTTGCAGCCACATATCATGCTTCCTCAGGCAGTCAACAGTCATGACATGAACTATGTGCGAGCTTCCTCTCACGCATACGTTTCATGGTGAGATAACTGGAGACCTCAGCACAGTCTTTATCAAGAAAGTATTTACTTTCCTAGTCACCGCGTCAAGAGAACACAACACATACACTGAAGACCTACACATGCAAAAGTTGTTTGTTTCCCACTGGCAGCTCATGGCATCTGCATGTAAAACATTTGTCCAACTTTCACATTTGAGATAAACACAAATGAGCCGCACTGTTTTTCTCCAACCTGCTGCGAGCTTTGTCTTCCACATGTTAAAATTAATAAAACACATTTCAAAATATCAGTGAATGACATATAAGGAAATATTGTACTTTTACTCCACCACATTTAGGCTATCTAACAGCTATAATTACTAGTACTTTTCAGATTGAGATTTTACACCTCAAACAATCCATGATAATCTTTTAGAATACAAACCTTTTTGGCTTGTGACCCATCATGTAAAACCGGTGTCCAGATGGGTCTCGTTGTCAAGTTTCAGATGTCTATGAGATGTTAGCAGTTCCACCAAAGAGACATTTACCCTTTAACCTTCTCAGTGGGTAAATAACTGATAGAGGCCCAAACAGGTAAAATGATCCAATATTTCACAAAAAAGCAAAGATCAGAGAAAAGTCAGAAAAATGTATATAAATTTGCGCAGCAGAGCTTTTTTTTTCCCTCTTTCCTCCCCAATTAATCATCTCACGACCCCTCAGATTTATCTTGTGACCCTTTTGAGGGCCTGACCCCTAGGTTAGGAACCGCTGGACTAAAACTAGCGGACTGTATATAGCTCCACCTCAACCAGCTACAAAAGTTAAATGTCACTTCATTATCAACAATCTAATAATGTCAGATATAATAATATTGTATATCAGTCACAAGGAACATTTTAGTGTAGAAAAAGTACTTCTACTTTTGATATTTTAAGTAAATTTTGTTGATAATACTTCTGCACTTTTAATTAAGTAACATTTTGAATGCAAGTCTTTAAATACAGTATTTTTACACTGTTGTATTGGTACTTTTACTTAAGTAAATTAACTGAGTACTTCTTCCACCACTGATTCTAGTGCAGTGGGAGCTGGTTGTAATTGGGATGAGGAGATGAGGCTCTAATCTTATCTGCAGAAAGCTGCTGTGTGCTCCATTATTTCATCTCTTCATGTGCCCTGAAAAAAATATGACTAAAACATCAGAGAATGGAAAAAGCATGACCTCAGACATTGTAACCTAGCAGATATAATCCAATCATTCTGCTGAGGGTCTAACACGTGTTTAACGCCAGTCTATACATCATACTGTATCTCCAATTTAAGGCTGAGCTGACTGGTCTTTGAAGAGGCAGTTTTGAAATTACATTCCAGTTTCCCCTCCCAAACAGCAAATTATTTCTATTCCCGTGAGACGTGTGATTTCGGACACAAGAGTTGGAGCAAATCACTTGCAGACTACTTCATGAGGAGTTTATTAATCTGAGACAAGGGGTTTGGGATTCAAGTTGAAGTATAAACAACCTCATCATCAATGGACAACGTAAAAAAGCTTTGACTATAGTGAGTGTCTGCTTGGTTCCACCTCAACAACATCCACATACGTTCAGAGTTAGGTTTGATGCCAGATACCACAGAGAAAAGCTACGGCAAAAATGTGCCCCATAATTGGTAACAGTCTCTGAATTTCTGTAAGCAAGGTAGGCTGTAATTAATCCCAGCACAATGAGGATCCTCTGCGGAGCATGCTCATTTATTTGTTATTGGACGTCACCACAGGGCCACTCTGGAGCCCATCAGATACAGTGTCTAAATACACAGCAATCAGATGAGGTTTTTTTCTAAAACATCTCCCACCAATGCCTCAGCAAAATTTACCAAAGGTTATCAAGGAGCATCTACCACCAGACTCTGACCTACATGAACCCACCCTCATTTCCCCCAAAATGTGCCTCAGTGCATTACTTCTTCCTCATTAAAATCTCTGAATCAGGTTGTTTAAATTAAGATGGTCTGCAGTCTTCTGCGAGAGTTGGAAGAGAGATTATGGAAAAGGCAGTTTGGAAAGATGCTGACTGTAGCTGGCACTTCTTATCTACCACATATTAGCAAAGTTGAGAAACGGTATTTGCCATGTTGCATTAGCCTGCTGCCGTCCCATCATCGCCTGCCATTCCCCGCAACAACATGATCCAAATGCAGTCCAGATGTCTCAGCCATCAAGCTTCAATATTTCACTAACCCTGCATTAATCTTATCAAGTGTGTCACAGATCCCTGCTTGATAACATCTCACAGGATTTTAGAAAATCAGTGCCTGCAGCTGACCATAGCTACACTACAAAAAGAATTGAATATCACCTTGCAGGTTTATTTTGCACATAAATGAACTAAAAAAGAAGGAAGTCTAACAATAAAATAATTTGCATCTATTTGATATCCAGAAAAAGACTACAATTTAAGTAATCTGCATAAGGAAAACTCAATCTACAAAGGAGTCAAAATGTCAACACAACACTGTTTACCTTGCAAATATTCAGTTTATATAAAGCAGATAATATATGAGGGGCGGTTTTCATGTGCAACTACTTGATATGTCCACATCCAGATGTGGAAAGTAACAAAGTACATAAATCAAGTGTACCTAAAGCACAATTTTGTGGTGCATTAACGGTCTTAAATTTTTTTTAGACTTGATAATGTGCCGTAACGTAAAATGTTATACATCAGAGGTGTGCTAAGTCTCAATAAATACATTGCAGTTTTCTTACTATAAAAATGATCACACGGTTCCTCTTCTCATTATCAAATGTATAGATGACGGCAAACGGATTAATTAATATGAAGATTTACAGAAACATAAAGACAAGCAGTTCAGAGATTGTGCAGTTTTTTGTTGTTTTTTTAGTTTTACATATTGCAGGATTCATATTTGTGACCAGGGTAGAGTTCGCTTTACCCTCATACACCCTTCTCCTGCAGGTTTATTCATGTGGCAGAACAAGCGTTTTTCTCCACAACATCACTAGAAATAACAGCACACTGGTTACAGCTGACAGAATAGTTTGTGAGGACTGTAAGACACAGATGGTGACCTGAGGCTTCTACAGAAAGGCTGACCAGTCACAGTGACCACAAAGGCAGTACTATTGCTTCTATGTGTTTTATACAGCAGAACATAGTGTGAAGAATATGAGCAACGTATATTCCATTATTACCTTTCCAAAATGGTATTGCATACTGGCTATTCAATAATTGAAAATGAAAGAAAAAAACTGACATTTATAAAGTTAAAGAAACTGGATTTTCAGGTAAATCAAACAATTGTCCTAAAGCTCTCATCTGTGAGCAATTTCATACTAGGGAACAGAAATTAAAGAATATATCTTATAGATCTATTTTCATCCGTACTGAAAAAGCAGATGAGGTACTTCGCAGTGTGTGCAATTCGGGGGAAAAAAACTTGATCACTTGACTTTACACAAACATAACCATTTGGAAAATCAGTTGTATTTATTCGTGCACATTCTGAAAGAATTCAATCTGACACAAATATCTGCAGGTTCATGTCTATTTTTTTTTTTTTTTTAGACAAAACGGTACACAGTCTGATGAGCTTGAAGTGCACATAATCATTAGCACGCTAAAATAGAAATTTCAACATACAATACTCTCAGGTTTGATAAGCCATGACATCATCAGTTTCAGTATGCTGACAAAAAAACATTTCCCTCATGATACATGCTTCAAATTTAGCATTTAAAACTCCTAGCCGACAGCAGGTATTATTAGTCCTGCAGGACACTAAAACAACTGAACCCAATACGAACAGAATGACAATTAAGTCAGCTAGTTTCTCAACCTGCCATTCAATTTCCTGAGCTGAGTCTGGGATACCAACTACGCCTTCACACCATGCAAAGACCTTTCTCCTCTCTTAAGAATTCTTGTCCTTGGAGTGAAAATCCTTTTTGATGGGTCCTGATTGCGAGGTCCAAAGCCTGTTTCCCTCAGGGCCAAGGCCTCACTGGTTTCCCCAGCTCTGGCCTTCCCAGATCAGTCTTCCTCTGAGGAGAGCTGGGCTCCTTCATCGTGAACCTCTCTGTAGGCAGCCATGGGGCCACAGTCAGGAGTGTAGCTCCCTATAGAGAGCTTCAATCCCTCAGACAGTTTCTGGGCTGCCAGCTTGGCCTGCAACTCCTGAAATTAAACACAATACAGGGAAAACGTTGACATGAATAGGCTGGTAAACAGAAAACAAGAACATTATTATAAAGCAGCACAGCCATAGCTATTAAACCCTCAACAAAAGCAGGACTGATGATAAGCTTAACACGCCTCGAAGTTGACAACAGCACACTGTTTGACGTTTGGCTCTAAAGTCATTACTTTGGATGTGGAGTGATACACAGTGCCTACACCGCCTGAACGCTGCCCACTAGAGCTGATGGAGGGATCTGGTGTGGAATTTAATACAATTCACACTTGGATTCATTATTAATTAAATTACACCTGTCGTAAGTCACCATCATATAAACTCCATTTGTTTGACATTTTGCATCCAGGTGCAATGTCAACACCAAACTAGAAACTGCCAAATAAAGTAGTTTGTTGTAATAATATTTCATTAGAAACTGAGTGTTGCTATTTTCATCTTTTACAGTACACATAATGACTGTGATTGGAATAATCGCCACAGTTCTGTACACAATGCACAAAATTACTTTTTTAAGCAGGTGCCAAGATAAATAAAGAAGACCGCAGCCCTCTCATTCATTTGAATGAGGCCAGTCCAGGGGTGCGGACGCAGGGGGCTCCAGCAAATAAATGTCAGGGTCGCCTGGCAAATTAAGTCAAACCTGCTCAACTTTTGTTAGACCACAATGGAACTTCATTCAGCAAGACGCTGTGGTGGCCAATCAAATACATGCAAGCGCACATTTCTGGTAATAACTTTGTAACGTGAACGTAGCATTTCTAAAATGATGCTGATAAAACCACCGTAAGTAAGAGAGCAGTAACCTTCTCATAATATAAAACACCTTGCAGTGTTCTGCTGTCTTGTGAGGCCTGATAATATATCTATTACAAACCAAAAAACAACCTTCCTATCCTTAGCTTTGTATACTGTGCTGGGCTTTAACAGAATAGTTTCTGATGCACTTATGCTTTTTGTTACCTTGTGTTGTTATAATTGCTTCCATTGTCTTCCTCAAGTCGCTTTGGATGAAAGCGTCTGCTAAATGACTAAATGTAAATGTAACTCTGCACCAATGCAGACACTTGGATTTACCAAAGGCTGTTTTTGGTCTGAATGCCGGTCAAATGTTTGTCATTCACCATGGCTGACGGTAGCCAAGACATTCAAATACTGTTACCTCAACATGTTACCACCCAGCATGGTGAGGAGCCTTCAAGGATAACATTTTCTTTTAACATGTCAAAATTTCTGACCCTGTCAGTCTGCCTACCCTTTAATGTATACACTGCATGAAGGGGATAGTGTGTGGAGGACCCGGCTGCACTTACGTGCTGCTTCTTGGTTTGTTCCTTCAGGAGGACGGCCGACTCTTCCAGAGACAGAAGCTGGGCCGGATTGTGGTGGAGAGGAGGCAGTCTGGCTGCAGTGATGTCATCCAGGTGTTTTCTGTCCCGCTCCCTCCTGGCCTGTGCAGAGAGCGGTGATGAGCCTTCAGAAGACTGGCTGGGTGACGAGGATCCTGACAGAGAGATGTCACTTCTGTTGGGCAGCCTGGAAACACAGTTGAGATGATTTTATTTAAGATAAAATAACCGATAACAAAAGAAAGCAAAATGACACACAATGTTACTGAAAGAAGTATTTCCACTCACTGATTTGGTTTGAATTTTTGCCTCCTGGGAGCTGAAGTGTGCTCAGTTCTTTCCAGGACAGTTACATAGTGAGGCTTTTTTGGTATCGGCTTTCTGAGAAAGTAATTGTCTCTTGCTGTGCTGTTAAATGGGTCTTTGGACTCACTACTGAAACCAGTACTAGTTTCAGACAGTCTGACCCTTTCCAAGGCCTCCACAAGGTCACCCTCTTTTGTCTCATCGGAGTTCAGAGAGGCCCCAGCAGCAGCCGTCTCCATGGTTTCACCAGCAGCCGCTCTGGAGACAAACTGGTCCTGTTGCTCGTCCAAAGTGTTGTTTTCCTGCACATCAGCTGAGGCAGGTGAGGTCTCCCTCTCCTGCATCGCATTGCCTGCAGCAGCCTCACTTAGCCTGTTTTGGTGTGAGGCTGCTGGTGTGTTGGGGATAGCACATTGTTGCATAGTGAAAGCCTGCTGGTACTTGGACTGTAATTCTGTCCTGGCAGCAAACACCAAGCTCCGTCTCCTCTCCTCTTCATCGTTGTGTTCAATGGTAAGGCGCACTTTCTCCGCAAATTCTTTTATCTTTTTCCCTTTGTCAGGAAGAGTCTGTAGCAACCTCCTGTGAACAACACAAACCCATCAACTCATGCTATATTCAAAACGATAATTCAAGATAGAGATGGGAGACATTAAACACATAAACCAATATCAGAGGTGTCCTTACATACTTACGTAGAAATTTGGGGTATCCATACTTTAATTATTTTAAAGTTTAAGCTTTAATTAGTAATTCTTTTTCAGCCAACTTTTGACTTCTACTCCTTAAATTATCACGCAATTATCTGTACTTTCTACTCCTTAAAATAGCCTCGTTACTCCTAGTTCATTTTGGCTTATTAACGTTCAAAACATTATTTTTTTTTAAAAGCCTATCTAGACAGAGGGAATTTGATTGTGGTTGGATGAGAGGTATAAACATACCATTCCGACACCCTATTGGTTTGTACGCGATCCATCGCACCTGCACATGACACAAATCATGTCACAATCCTGCAAGGACATAGCCAGTGTTGGGGTCGCTACTCCAAAAAAGTAATACGTTACAGCCGACGTATGTAGCCAAGTATGAAGAAGTCCGTCACATATATGGTTCTTTAATGTATTATTGTACTAAAATGCGTTCATGTTCAATGGGGCGGGTGTGGACGACCAGTCTGCCACCAAGCCACACCCGGGTCGGCGGTTCGATCCCGGCTTCCCCCAGCCATGTGTCGAAGTATCCTTGAGCAAGATACTATACCCCAAATTGTATGTGAATGTGTAAGTCGCATTGGATAAAAGCGTCTGCTAAATGACTAAATGTAAATGTCAATGGGCATATATGCGGCTGAAACAGGCAGCCTCGAGCATCCCACATTTTTCAACATTAACATTTTAATATAACATTATAGTCATTATGGCCTTTAGAAAATTATTTTTTGAGGAGGTGGGGTAGTGCACTATAGGCCCCTGTGGGCTTAAGCTTTTGTCTTTAATGGCATTTTTTTCCCCTTATACTTTAAGTAGTTTTGAAACCAGCACTTACACTTTGTAATAGTAGAGTTCATACTTCAACTTCTACAGAAGCCTTTTTAAACCCTAGTATCTCTACTTCTACCTGAGTAATGAATGTGAATACTTTTGACACCTCTGACCAACATTGAATGTCTTAGTAGATCTACAGATAGAGAGATAAGCAGAGGTCTCTTGAACTCTACTGGAGGACGAACACCATTCTTCCAAAAGTTATTCTCTAATTCGGTTTTGATTATGGTGGTGGAGTCGCTCCAGACTGTGTTCGGTGGGTTGAGATCTGTGAAGCCCATGAAGCACTTGAGTCACATAATTTTCATAATCATAAAACCATTCACTGGCCGTGTATGAAAGGATCTGCATTTGTTATGTTCATTTATTCAGATGTATTTCTTTTTCACCCTATGTTGTATCCAACATTCAAATCATTATATAATCACACTAGTATTGTATAGTCTATAACTATCTGATCTGATACTGCTGTATAGTTGTGCAGAGCTATTTTGGCCACCGTCGGTTCCTTCAACTGTAAAAAAATATTATGCTTGACATATTAGTCACATTTGAATCATCTATGGGTACATCTGTAAGGTAAAAAAAATTTAAACTGGTTAGGGCACTGAACAAAACTCTATTTAAAGCTACAACAAGAGAGACAAGATAAATCAGCTTGTGCATTAAAGTCTAGTTATGTTGTAGTACATTTGCAGCATGGTAGTTATAGGCTCTGCATCATGAACGTCGTAAACGACTTTCTCTTTGTCTCATGTTTGCCATCAGTTGGTCCAAAACGGACTGAGAGAAACTTGTAGCCACGTTATTAAAGGACCATTCACAGTGCGTTTTCATATGTCGTATCTTTAAGCCTATTTACAACAGTGTTTTAGTTCATATTATTGAACAGAGATCATTCGTGCTCTGTAAAACGTGGGACACATGTGGGGAAAACCCAACACCCTGTTAGGCAACAGCGTGGCGCAGCTCTCATTACAACTGATAAAACTTATGTGTGTGCTAAAGTCACCATGTCTCTTCTGTTACTACTTTATCAAACTACATCAGAGCTACTTTGATAGTGGTTCTACGACAGGAGGTGCAACACTGAGTCACAACCTAGCCCCAGTTCGGGGCCAACATGGCGTGACAGTGTGAACTTACTTGTTAGAAAGTATCTTCTCCTGTCGCTGGAGCAGGTCTTGGAGCTCTTCTTTGCTCTGGTTTCTCAGGTCTCCCACCTGTCCCTGGTGCTCTGTCCGGGACGAGGACATCGCTGTTAGCTAGTGACAGCTAGCTACAGCCATTCACAAACACCGCGAGCTAACGTCTGTTTTAGCATTGTACATACAAACTCCAATCATACGTTAACCAGCTCTAGACGCCCCCAGTTACCTGAATCCTTTATGTTTAGAGAGGTTTAGAAACCTCTAAAGGTGGTAAGGTTACTTCATCAACACACGAGACCGCAACGGTTCTTCTTCTTCTTCTTCTTCTTGTGCGGAAATGAAACATGTGAGGCGTAGCTCTAACGCCCCCCAGTGTACACCACGGTGCAGTGCACCTCTTCGTCATGTCACAGACAATGACGGTGATTTGCTGCCCTCTGCGGGTCAAATGTAGTCATCAAGCGTTGTCTGTGAACTTCCGACAGATACTTCTTTCTTCTCTGTAATCAGTGCAGTCACTCTGAACAGGCTGCACAGTCTCAGACTTTCCATAGCTGCATGTTTCCCATCCAGATGTTTCCGAACCACTGTGCCAACCCATTTCTCACTCAGCTCAGCGAACAATGACCCAACTTCAACCAAGAGGTTACAGCTGTGTCCTTTCTTTCCCCTCTCAGAGTTAAAAGTCAGTTTAATTTTTTGGCTGCAGCAAATCTCAGTAGACTTCATCGCTCTAATTTTGTCTCAAAATCATTTTTCATTTGCTTGATTATGTTGCAACTTTCACTTCTTCAGTGCACACATTAAGCATTTATGTCCTATGCATCAAGTCAGATCACACACCAGCCACTGTAAAACATTGATGGCTTTCTCACATTTTGCAGTTTTTCCACATGTACCCTCATCCTCTCTTCTAATCAAAATCCCACAAACAAGAAGAAACAGGTGGATCATGTATACTTCACGTTACTACCATGTGAAGCTCAGCACTGGATGTGCTTTATATATTAATGTCACTGACTTCACACTTAAGGTTTTGTCCTTCTAATACTGATCCTTATTCTGTCAATGTCTAATTTTAACCCTTTGTTTTCATCTACTACACTCAGCTTTGGAGTTTTTTTTGTGAATCTACACATTTTCTTGTAATATCATTGATATCAACAAACAAACACCATGTCTTGCCTCTCTCTGAATTAGTTATCTTCACAGCACAACACATACAAATATACAATAATATAATGAGCAAATGCTATCTGGTTTATTGAAAAAGCGAGGTGAATAGAGTTTTTACCAAGCAACTACAAATTTGCATTGTGAAGCCTGTGTACCTATTTTACTGTAAATGCAATAAACAACAGCTATGCAAATCCGCTATCTGCGTACTAGACAGGGGACAGTTCCTCAAAATATAATCAGTTAGCTTTTGCATATCTACATAAAGTTTATCTGGCGTTCAGTGTTTATGCATGACATTTATGTAAAAATGTGAAATGGAATCATTAGAAATGGGAGAAAAACAAAC
Source organism: Coreoperca whiteheadi (assembly GCA_011952105.1). Taxonomy (NCBI): domain Eukaryota; kingdom Metazoa; phylum Chordata; class Actinopteri; order Centrarchiformes; family Sinipercidae; genus Coreoperca; species Coreoperca whiteheadi. The sequence continues at coordinate 17,767,877 of CM022485.1, forward strand.
CATTTTAAAAGCCCTTTTTGTGTTTCTTAGCAGCTACGATAAATTCCGACAGAGTGATCCACATCAATGAACAATGTCGCATGTAGGCGTCACATTTGACTACTAGATAATGTATAAGGTTGTACAGTATGTAAGAGTGGGCGTCCATTAACACAATCTCGAGGTCTGGTTAAATATACAGTAAAGTCTTTATTATCCAAACATACACTGCCTCTTATCATTAGTCGCAGTATGATATGTATCATTAAGGAAAAGGCACATCATAAAGCTTTTTCAAACACAGTTGTGGCAGTGCAGACTACAGCTGGATAATACTTGTGCCTGTGGCTCAGAAATGGCAGTCACCTCAGTAAGGTCAATATATTTAAAGTGATTGAATAGTTTTATCATTAGCATAGATTTACTTCATATTATGTAATTATGTTACCCTGGTGCCAATTTTAAGAGACTCATTCCCACCACCATTATCAGACAGTAGGCTGTCAAAGGTACAAACCATGTTAATAAATATTTTGTACATAATGTGACAACAACAAAATAATATTCATTGAATTTGTACAAAGCCAATATAAAACAATAGGAAAATACACATAATAACCGTATCAATCTTCATATTGGACTGAATGCAAATAGCTCCATGAGCAGCATAAGTAGGCTACATTCATTGTAAACAAAACAAATATAATCCTTCAGTACATTATTTACAGAATATTTTTTATCATTCTTTAGTATCAGATTATTTACACCCTGCAGCTAGCAACATTGTATTATCATTATTAGTGCTGTGCGCAAACATAGGCTGAAAACCTACATAAGACTTTTTACTTCATCATGTTGACTGCCTTTTTTTTGTTTAAAACAGGAGATCTGTGTCACATATGATTATTTTTATAAAGATAATCAGCAGTGAAAGTAAGACATAAACATTTTAGGAATTACACTTAGAGGAGAGGACAAATACTGCTCTCATGACTGTACGGTAAATATTTAAGTGCAGTTAGCTTAGCTTTAACTGCAGCTACTGTACCATAACCTCAGCTAAATATTTACAGTACAGTTCATGAGGTATAGATTAGCTTTATGCTAAGATAACTGCAGCTACATATAGCTTAGCATAAAGACTGGAAACAGGGGAAAGAGAACAGAGATGGAGTTGATAATCAGCGGAAACAGAATTGAGTTTAAAGATCAACATTTTTGGAAGTAAGCTTTTTCGTTTTCTAGCAGAGAGTTTAGATGAGAAGACTGATACCACTCTCATGTCTGTCCTCTAAATATGAAGCTACATCCAGAAGCCAGTTAGCTTAGCTTAGCACAAAGACTGGAAACAGGGGAAAACAGCTAGCCTGGCTGTCTCCAAAGGTAACAACATCCGCGTACCAGCACCCCTAAATCTTACTAATTAGCAAATTATATCTTGGTTGTTTGAGCTGTAATAAAGAAGTGTAAAAACAACAATTCCCTATTCTAAGATAACCATCTGCTGAATGTAGCTTCGTTATTTACCATCAGAAATGAGAGTGGTATTGAACATCTCATCAAACTCTAGATTGTATTTTCCAAAATGTTGAACTATCACTTTAAGATCACTCTATGTTTATCTTTGCTGTTATTTCCATAAGTTTCATGAAAGGTGTATAAACTTGAGGGGCTCTTGATCTTGGTCGAGAAGAGGACAGGGATTCCTCTGGACTCGATTGTGTGCCTGTGTTGGTTTCTGCGTCCACCTCATCTCTGCCGGAGTGGACTGGAGTCACAGGAGGCTCAGACGCAGATAGGCAGGGGTAGGGGGACGTCCCACTCGGTACTAAGGGGCTGGACTGCAGGAAGCGGCTGTACTGGACAGGAGTATACCTCAGTAAACTGGACTCCAGCCTGCTGGGTGGAGAGTTATTAGACCTGAATGTCCTTGGTTGGGTGGGCGTTGTCAGGTAGAGGAATGGATGTTGAATGGGAGATGTAAGGGATGGAGGTTGTGTGGGTGATGAGGGTTGTATGGAGGATGGAGGTTGAGTGCCAGATGGAGGTTCAGGGTGTGATGGAAGTTTCATTGGTGATGGAGGTAGTGTGGGTGATGGAGGTTGAGTGGGAGATGGAGGTTCAGTGGGAGATGGAGGTTCAGTGGGAGATGGAGGTTCAGTGGGAGATGGAAGTTCAGTGGGAGATGGAGGTTCAGTGGGAGATGGAAGTTCAGTGGGAGATGGAGGTTCAGTAATTGGTGGAAGCCTCATTGGTGACGGAGGTTGAACAGGTGGTAGGTGTTGTATGGGATGGAGATGAGTTGGTTCTTGCTGAACAGGAGGTTCAACATCATGCTTCTGTGCTTCACGTCTGTAGAGGCACAGTCAGACATGAGATTGCGAAACCACCTCCAAATGAAGCACCAAATATAACCTGATGCTACGAAAAATGTTTCTCCAACTTTGCTTCTTACCTGTGGAGCAGATCACAGCCTACTCCTGTCTCCCTGGTTTCCAAAAACTCTCTAGGCATATTCTGTGTGGACATAAAATACTTCAGCTTGTCTTCTAATTCATTATTCTGGGAAAAGGAAAAGAGGAAACAACACTGTCAGGTCAGACACATGCAAAGGACTGCAGTCACTTTACATGTGAAAGCGACTTGATAGGTGTAGTGACACGAGGAAACCACACAGACATTGCTGAAAGTTCAGGATATCCAGAAATCAGCAGCCCCAGCAATCATATGTAGCCATGCAGTAGATTACCACACCACACCCAAATTAAAACACACAGAAACACACAATGACGTATTTTTCTTACCTCACACTCCACAATTGCAATTCTGTCTAGAAGCTCCGAGATGAACATATCCTTCTGAGCAACTTGAGCTCGCAGTGATTCAACCTTCAAAAATTCAAGAAGACAACATTTAATTGAAAATCAAGTGTTACTGTTGGCAAGAAATGGTCCATGCAACACTTGCTCCTGCCAGATATGATGGATACTCAATGTAAAGAATAACCTTTCTGGAAAATCAAACTTTGAGTTATGAACTCAAAACAGGCCAGTTACGACTCCAATAATGCACTTTAATCATTAAACCCTTTAACTTTAGATTATGATCACGATGCCCCACCCTTTATTAACTCTGGGTCAGATGAAGTTTTATATTCCTTGTGTGTACTGAACTCTGGATGGTTAAATAAACTTCTACTACTTCAGCTGTCATATGTATCTCCATTATCAAAACACAAGTAGAACAGAAGACCTGAATGCATGGGACTGGACAGATTTCACACACACAGATAAATAAACTCTCCTCACCTCCTCGATCATTCCTTTGACTTTCCTCTGCTGGCAGAACACCATGTCGTTCAAGTGTTTGATCCTCTCGCGGAGATCCACCGTTTGAGATTGCAGCTCTTTGGACCTAAACAGGACCAACAACCAGTTAAACCCATATATTAATCCTTGTATTTCTTCCAGAAATGTACAGCCAGGTCAGGTGCTTATCAGATCAAAGATAACAAACTTTAGAGGAGAAAAATTAATAATGCAAATGCTTCGACACTAGTGTGGCTCAATGTGAGTCAAAATGTCAGTCATTGCTCAAGTGTCTGTACTGCACTTCCACCAAAACAAAACTGATACTTTTTGAAGCATGAAAGTTTGTTCTTGAGCTTGATAATAGTCGTTTGACAAAACAATCTCAACTCCATGTCCTCTTATGAGCTTTTCTGAAGCTTGTTCAGCTAACAAATAAATTGAACATCTTCAGATCCTACTCCATCACAAGCTAGTAAACTCCACCCACTGATGAAGACTATGTGGTACAGTTAAAAGTTCAGAAAAAAGCCAGTAAGTGGCCATTGAATTTGGATTGTTTTGTCACGCTGGTGTTTGTTTATGTGGACTCCCTTTTAGTACCTTTTGGCTAGGGTTGCATCAGTTTTGTCCGTCAGCTCCATCAAGCGGAGGCGCTGTTCACATTCCTGCAGCTTCTTTTGGAGTTGACTCTTTTCCTGTAAAAAAAATATATTTTTCATTCTAATGTTTATTGTCATAGCTTGATATTTGTTATTTTAAAATGTTCCTTACCTTGCCCATACAGTCCAGTAGACGCTCCACTTCAATGATCCTCTGGTCCCTCTCAGCAATCTTTGCCTCTGCATTCCTGATGTTTCTCTCTGCTTCCTCTAGTCGCCTGATATACTCATCGAGTTGGGCCTGAGAGAACAGAAATGCATTTCGGTTTAAATTTAGCTTTTAAAATGGCATCATCAAATTATCAAGAGTGTAATAATTTGTCTGCATTTTTCAGTTAGATTGACTTTGCTTTAGATAGCAATTCACACAGCATCATAATCTTTGTAAAATGTGTCAAAACCAAAAACATTTGAGACATCTTGAGTAATTATCACACATCTATCCTGTCCTTATGACACATAGGTTTTGGTTTCTGCTGGCACTGAAACTGCTTGTGATGTACGATGGTGTGACTTAAGGAGTAAAGAATGCAGACCTGTAGGTTTTCAATCTCCTCCCTGTGTTTCCGTTGTTCCTCCTGCAGCTTTTCCTCATATTCCCGCTGTAGCTTTGCTGAGAGCTCCTGCAGCGCCTGAGTGCTGGCCTCCCGCGAAGACTCCACCTGGACAATTCAGAGCACAGCAGAAATTAAGACGGCAAAAGGCTGATTATTATATATTGACACTAGAATAGAAGATGCAGATGCAGCTGATATGTTACTGTACTGCAGTGAGGTGATCTGTTATCAAATCTGCCAGATCAAAGCACACTGCTGTATCAACTATTTCTCACATGTTGTAATTCTTTGAAATTGGGTTTATTTGCTCTCCAATGGAGAGTGACCATTTTTTGTTTGGTCATTACACAGACTGGAACCGTAGATGACTTCTCAGAACTTTGGGGACTCCTTTGATGATCAGTTAAGTTTTATTTTTACCTTCACTGTTGTTGACTCATCAGAAGCCATTTGAGCCCGCAGTTGTGACACCAGCTGAGTGACTAGTCATTTGTAGATGCATGATGGTTTGTGTGAGAGTGTACACAAAGATATGTGTATTCATGATTACCTGTAGTCTCAAAGTCTGGTTTTCAGCCTGTGCGGCAGCCAGGTCCCTCTCCTTTTCTCTGAGTTTTTCTTGCATTTTCTCACAGGTGCTCTGCAAACTCTTCATCTCCTCTCTCTTGTCCACTCTGTTCTGACAGCTCTCCAGAACAGATTTCTGCAAAGGAAACTTCTTTTACTTATCAAGCCAGCGTTTTTCTGTGATGGCATGCAGCTGTCATGGAGCAGGTCTTCACAGGTTCAGTGACATTGATTTGTTACCTGCAGGCCGATGTTAGCAGATATAAGGGAGCTGTTCATCTGATCGAACCTCTCCATGGCTGATGTCCGGATCCTCACTTCTGATTCCAGACTCCTCTGATGTGAATTGGCAGCCTGCAGACACACATGGTACACAGCATTTTCACATGTATTCAAAGCTTCAGAGACTGGAGTTGGATGAGGGAGTTCTGAGCAGTTACATGGTGTTACAAAATTCATTACCCTGATTTGCTCTGAAAGCTTTTGCACTGATTGCTGCATTCCTCCGAACTGCCCATACATCCGCTCTCTCACCTTCTCCAAAGAATCTCTCACCTGTGTACAGATTCACAGAACGCACAGATATTATCAACATAACATCCCACACTGGCATAGATGACGGTGATGTTAAAAAGATGATGTGTGACCTGAAGGCCCGGCTGCTTGTTGTGTTAGTTTCCACTCACCTCCCTGATGTACTTCATCTCATCCTGAAGGTGATTTACTGTCCACTCGCGTGCCATCACCTCCTGCTGTCTGTCCGAGCCTGTCCTCTGCACAACGGCGTACACTTTGGGCCCATGGTGCTGCAGCGAGGTCTCTGGCGCCCCATTGGTCATGTCTCCGAGGTGCTGAGGCAGACAGGATCGCACCGGTCAGGTTTCTGTAGCCAACCTCCACTGAGGCTGACTTATACCGCCATTGTATTTGTGTTTTCATGTAGTTGCTTGTGTGCGCGCTTGCAGGTGCATCACATGTGTTTGTGTGTGTGGATGCAAATGCCTGCATATGATCACTTGATCAGGTATTTTCAGCAGTACTGCTGCTGAGCACTGGAAACAAGAGACTTGGAACAAACAGCTAAAAAAGTGCAGGGTATATTGAAGGTGTCATATTTCTGTAACCCAGTACACGAGCTGCCGCAGTTACTGCCTATTGTACCTCTAGTGGACAGGCGCCCAGTGAAAAGAGATGCACACCAGCAGAGGAGTGCAGTGCTTCAAACAATGCAATAACTAAATAACAAATGACAATTATAACCATGGGCACAGATAAATTACAGAACTGAAGCTTAGATTCAAATTTCTATAAATATTTCAGGACTGTAGTGTAGGAGATAAATATATAAACAGATACACTTGGGACATGAAATTTGTTACTGTCATCTACAAGCATCTGTTGGTGTTGAATATCAATGAATACATTATTAATGACAGCCTGAAGGTGCATGCACAGAAACGTGTTTTACAGAAAGATGTCAGTGACACACACGCTGAAGCAGTGGCAGTGTATGCTTCGCAGTGTCATGCCTATTACTCATGTGGTGGATGTGGCTGTCTACCTGCTGAGGGGACTCCCTGCCAGCTGGCCTCTCTCTTTTGATCAGCCCATTCTTCTTCTTCCATGCCCCATTGACATCCTTCTCTTTCTCAGCCTACAGATGGGAAAAAACGAATATTCAAGATTGCTGTTGTGGAGGATTCACTTCATTCCAGGTGTGGACCCTGGAAAGTTGTAAAATGTTCAAAATAATTGTTATTTTGTGCAAACATTCCACAGCACTGATACCTTTTAATTAGCAACATTTCTGTTGCAATAATGTACTCTAGTGTGTCATGTTTGTGGTAGTAGTTTGCATAGTTTTTTTAACTGTATGTGAATTTTATATGTTTTGTATGTAGTACCTATATATTTTTTCAGTTGTAGTTTTTTCATTTCATAGCTACTTTGTCGCATTGTGACTATGTTTACGTAATTATTTGGAGATCTTGTGGTGGGTATAGATATTTTTTCTTCACCTGTTATATAAACAATACTTGAAATGATACAAAACTAAATGTAGCTTTAAGTTTGAATTGAATAGCTTCTTCCAGCCAAACGATGAACTTTCTGACATCTTTTTAAAGCCACTGCTCAAACTAAACATTCAGTCAGGACCTGTTATCCAGACAAAGAGGCATCCATCTCAACATCTCCCAGAGATAAGAGTGAGGAGAAACTAGAACAAAGATGCCAGTGTTGTCGTGCGGACAGAGCCGAGCCTCACATTTCTCCACCACTTAATCTACAGAGGACATGCTGTTTAGAAACGGTGAGGGCCCGCTAATAGGCGGATGTGAATTCCAGTAAATGGAATGGAAGAACAGCCATGTTTATGCTTTAACAACACTGCAGCCTCCTTCTCTGAGAGCTCAGAATAACAATGCTCTATGTGCAACTTTGAATTTTACAATGACAATGTTTGACCACACTGGTGGACAATGTTTACCTGCTTCTTGTAGCTGAAATTACAGCTATGTAAGTTTTGTTTGGAGGAGCACACAGGGTTTCTTTTGTTTTGTTGCCTTAAGGAGCATGATCTCCTCACAGACTGCCTAAAATATGTAAACAAGTAAAAACAACTTTAAGACGCCCCTTGGAAAGAATCATATGTCAAGGCGTTGTCAAACATTATACTGTGTAATTTGTTTGTTGCACATAAACTGACTGCTGTATCATATGACTGCATTGTGAAGGAATCGACTGATTGGATTAGCTCCCTCTTAACTACAAAAAGATGAAAGTTGTGCTTGAAGTCACAATCCAAAGGTCCTCTCATGTAGCTCATTGCGCTGAACCGTGTTCACTTTGAAGAGACTTTCAGCCATTGCGGGGTTGATAGCCAATGAAGTAGGTGTAGAAACTTCTATATGTAGCAACTGTGTCACAGTCCTTAGGTGTGTCATGGTGCAGGCGTATTACATCTCATCTAGGCAAAAGTCACTGGTTGGATTGTGTACATGATGTGTCAAGGAAACAGTACATCCTTTATCTTATTTTATGTCAAATAACCACTTTAACCAGGGTAACTTTCAGTCTTCCATTTGTCGTGTTTTTCCTTTTTTCATTCACAGTCACAAAAATACAATATAAAATTTACGCAACGGACCTATGTTAGACCTTCCTGACAGGTTACATCTAAGATCAAAGATTGTGCAACTTCAGTGAAAATTTGTTGAAGAACATTAGCTAAAAAAGGACATGGATGCACCATGTCTACATGAGAGTGTGGGGCTCTGAGCTCTGAGCTCAGTGCTGAATACATAATGAGCGAATGAAGAGGACACGGAGAGGTGAGATTTTGACCTCTTGAAACCTGATAGTCCCCTTCAATTTCCCCTGAAGTGGCTTAAATGTTTTCCACACTGCAGTACAGTTTCACATGCAAATTATGTATCCACTTTTTTTTAGCACTTTAGTGAATTTACATTAGCTTATATTGAGTGAAACATTTGAGGCAATTTTCAGGTCTGCACCATTACAATGTTGTCCAATGCATCACTTTATGCATATTTTCATGTGATTCAACCTGATATATTATGTTTCTTTGGAAACTTTTGGATCTCATAGCAATAGTTCAACATTTTGGGGAAAACACTTATTTAGCACCGGGTTAGCTGAGCATAATAACTGCAAATATTGGCAAACAGCTAGCCCGGCTCTGTGATAACAAAATCCACCTAAGAGCCCCTCTAAAGCTCAATTACACATGATCCCTGGCCATAAAACAACAAATTGCCATTTCTAGAAGTTTTTGTACAGATTAAACAAACAAGATATAACATGGTTATTAGATAGCTTCAGAGGTTATGGCAGGCAGATTTTGTTTCCACTCTTTGTGCTAAGCTAAGCTAACCAAGTGTTATTGATCTTCTCATCTAACAAATAAACACATTTCTCAAAATGTTATTATTCCTGTAATGCCATTTCTTGCTATTCTGTTATAATGTTTTATGTACCATTTTTATTTACTCTCTACATTTCCTCCAACTATTTTCATTACACGTCAGGCAGTTGATTGGAAAAATTGCCACTCTGCTGTTAGAGCTCCTGATGTCTGTCTAGCGAGAGTGAGCTGCACAGTTGCAGGGGTGCAGAGTTGCATCATCACTAAACACACACTGAAGTACAGGTCATCACCGAGCACATGCGTGTTTCTCTGCACTTCGTGTTCATACTTGACCAGACTGACCTCTGTCTTCAGTTCCCATATTCATGGTCACACCCTCCCAAAGGGTAGCACATTCATTACGGCAGCATGCTATCAGTGGGGTGTGTGGAGGTGTGGTAGATGAACACCATACACCATGGCCAAGGTTCATCTAAAACATACCACCGTGTTTCTGTAAGGATTCTGCACTTTGCGCACAGTTAAACTGACCAAAAAACGTCTCATGGCCAACAATAAGTAAAGTTATACTCAGTTCTCACACTCTCACTGTCAAAGTCTGGCATCAGCTTCTGGGCCACAAATCCTGAACACAAACAAAGGCAGGGGCAGAGCCACCTACAGCAAACACCCACACAGCCTGCAGCACATACTCACAATCATAATTCACACGGTCACAATGTGCACTAACAGACATGGATACTTTACAGAGTGTAATTCTGCACTTCAGTATGGAAATCCCATTTTTATGAGCTATGGTTGTTTAGTTACCAGTGTTTGAGTCAATACTGTTTCAGTTAAGCTGTCAGGTATCTCAGGGGTCTCAGGTGTCTCGGTAAGATATCAAATATATTGCCTGTTCAGCAAAAGTATTTAAAATATTTTCTTTTGTGTCAGAGTTGAGCTTTGAAGTAAATGGAAAACAGCTGTGTGTGCATTATCACATGCACACGCCCTCCTGTCATGATTGTGTAACTGGTCCAGATGACACAAAACACATAAATCTCAGTTGCTCCATCCATCTTTCTTCTTTTGGTAATAGTATTTTATGATGAATTAATGTTGTATTTTTGGGGCTTATCATTTTCCCACATCGTTATTTTTGAGAGTGCGTGGTTGTACATTTCAAGCTAGAGAGAGACAAACACAACCTCACTTGGTTTGTTGAGTCAAATCCAGTTCAACAAGAGGGGATTTAAGGTTTAATTTAACTCTATTCATTAATCCTTTACCTATCTAAATAGGGCTGTCAAGCAAGATGTATGGGCAGGATGTAGCGTGATTAATTGTAGAATTTCAATGAGGGAGATATACAACTTACTGTGTTTGCCGTTTTTGGCTCCTTGTTTTCATGATCTCCCGCATGTAGAGTTAACCTGAGGCGTCTGATCCTCCTCTGAGAAAAACAAACAGGCAAAAAGCAAATAAGTTGGGTTGTGCACTCAAATGAATTTTTCCGTTATGTCATCATGAGAAAAGACAGAAGACTTGACATTAAAACGTCACCAAAACTGAGGCATCGAATGATTGAGAAATCTCACAGACCTCCAATGCTGTGAAACTATGTACAGATACATCTGCCCTCATATTTACACCACAGTGAGTGCTTTGTTTGGCTGTGTAACAAACAAACATTTTGTATAATTAGACGTTTTGAAAGGTTTTATTTTAAGATATTATTCCAAAACAAAATACTGTAGTAATGAACTCATGCTCAGTTTACTAAATTATGATAGGTTCTTTCTTCATTAGAAAGCAATGGGAAAATGCTTAAAGGTTGGTTCACAACAAAGGCCTGTTTTATCAGAGAGCTGTTCAAATAAACATGACAGCCCTGCCTCCTGCACACTCAGCTCCCATTACATGCTCATGAAAGTGAACACATCCTATAACAAACATGAACTTTCAGATGATCAGGGGACAGAAAATGTTGAGAGAATGTATCTCCTTCATCTCATTTCATTGTCTGTTCAAAGACAAGAAACAAGTGGCTGCAGAGTGGGACAAACAAAAGCGGGAGGAACGAAAAACACTGGACTGTTTCAAAACAGAGAGGAGAAAGGAGGGAGAAAATGGGGGAGACAGAGGGAGATTTTTAGTGTCCTGGCTTCTCTGGGACTTCTTACCTCACTTGATGAATTTGGAGAGTCCTCTGTTGTGGTGGTGGTGGTGGAAACAGTTCGTCCTGAACCGTAGCGAAGCATGTCTCCTCTTCTGTCCACTCCTCGCTTCTCTTCCTCTCCCTCTCTGGACCTCCTCCCACCCTTCCTCTCACTCTCCTTCCTGAGTTCTGCTCAAACTCTCAGAGTGACCATCTGCCCCCGACTCTAGCCAGGGAAGAGAAGGGGAAATTCCACTCTGTCAAGTTTGGTGGTGGTGGTGGTGGGAGTCCACAGGGGCCTGAGGTTTCCTCTCAGTCAGTTAAATGATCAGGTGCAATCCAGTTCCACACTCAGCAACACAAACACAACTATGTCATTGTCTTAATTCCAGCAAGACTGCTTGTAAGTCCACCTGGCTGACAGGCTTGTCAGTCACTCAGCAACCTCCCTGCCTATCACTCTGTTTGTATCTGTGTTCCCATCAGACCTGTCGGGCCACATTTCAGCTGCCTCCCTGGTCTGTGCCTCATGCCCTGAGAGCAGGACTTTCACAGGGCGGGTCCTCCTACTCTGGCTGGGACAGGTGGAGCGCTTCTTATCAACAGGAGTGGCTAATAGGAGGAGCTGGTACTTAGTGTTCACTGCACAGTTGAGTTTCACAGTATCTTCCTGTTACAGCTATACATGCAAAGATTGTTTTGTCTTAATAATGCTCTAATAACTGCAAAATATATTTCTACTACATAATATTGGTCTATTTCACAGTTTTTAATAGCAATACAATTATGTTTTTTGTTCTTTTATCAAAAGCTTGGGCAACCACTGTGCAATGGTGGAAAGTACATATACTCAAGTACTGTACTGTACTGTACTGGGGTGGCTGTGGCTTTGTGGACGAGTGGGTCATCCACCGATTGGAAGGTCGATGGTTCAATCCCAAAAGTGTCCTTGAGAAAGATGCTGAACCATCGGTGTGTGAGTGGGTGAGAATGATAAGATTACTTTGCACTGATGGGCACACTGAGTGTATGAGAATGATTAGATTACTTCTAATCTTCTAATTAGATTATGGCAGATTAACATGTACTTATTACTTGAGTACTTGACTTCTACTCCTCCACATTTCAGAGATAAATATTGTACTTTTTACTCGAATACATTTATTGGACAGCTGTGGTTACTAGTCACTTTTCAGATTAAGATTTTACACAGAAAACAAAATTTATCACATATATTATATTATTACAGATTAAACTACCCAGCACTAAATGCAGTTAAAATGAGCTCCACCTTGACCAATTTAAGTACTGCCTACATATCAATACATCATAATAAAGATCCAATTATATGATAAAATAAAACAGATACTGTAGGGATCATTCTGCAGAATGTGTACTTTTACTTTTGATACTTTAAGTACTTTTTGTTGCTGATACTTCTTTTACTTAAGTCAAATTTTGAATGCAAGACTTTTACTTGTAATGGAGTATTTTTGTAGTGTGGTATTGCTACGTTTACTTGATTCTTCTAATTAAATAAAGTCGGAAAATGGTTTATACTAAAGGGGCAGGAGGTGTCTTGTAAAAGAGGGACTCGGTTTAGCCAATAAATTATTGAAATCATTGATAGTCGATAGTGTTGAAAAGGAAGACAACACACGGCAAACATTATTTTTGAATGTTATTGTTACCTTCTGCTTCACGACTACACCATCACTTAGTATATACAATGAATTTATGCTCATCGGTTTATACTTAGCCTACTCATCCTGTTAGATGTCTTCAAGGATCAGACAGACAATCATCCCAACAGCAGGTTACATTCCTGGCATGAATGACCTGCAGTCACTCCCTTTTAATAGAAACTAGATACACAGAGGAATGGAGAATCAAGTTTAAAGGCCAAGCAAGAGGTTGTTCAGCTGTACATAATTTTTCAACAAAGATCTGTTCTTAGCTAACGTCTAAATATGAAAAGAAATCTTCTCAGAACAATATAAGAGGTATTGTATATCTACAGGTCTCAGTAGTTAATTAGTAACCACACATCTAACAAACAGTGTTTCTTTACTTCTGCAATCAGTGAGCCAGCCACTCATCCAGGCCTCTGTACAAATCCAATGTCATGTGGAAATCCATGTGGAAATCCTCTCCCATAAACCCATACACTTCCTGTCGTGATTGTACTCTTTCTGTTTTTTGATTAGATCTTGATCCAGCGTTGGATTGATTCCACGGGGCAGGACTTACAATAACAACTACATTTACGTGGAGTACATTCGACTGAAAAAGAAAAAAATATTACACTCATTCACTTTGCTTCTTTAAGAAGCGCCTGTATGTTAACTTAGGTCATGCCCACACACAGATATGCAACATGTAGTTTTGGAATGTAACTAAGTACATTTATTTAAGTACTGTACAAATGAGAGGTACTTGTATTTTAACCGAGTATTTCCATTTGATGGTACTTTGTACCCGATTAAATTGTAAATAATAAAACTGTTGATCACAACAGAGTTTAGCTACTTGACAGTGACTCCAAACACACAAACCCTGAAAGCAGGTTTGTCCTGCTGTACTGAGATATTCACTGCCTGAGGCTTATTGCACGGAACCTGAGTGATGTTACCAGCATTACTTAAAAGAAAAACACAATAAAACTTTGTGTGTGTTGATCTAAAAATAAGATCTGAGAATTCAGAGGTCAGACCATGGCACATGAAGGTCACTGAACCTACAAACAGGTCATCCACCTTTTATCTATATTCGGTAAACCAGCCATGAATCACCATCACTCACAAAAGTCTTTCAGCAAGCGACTTATCATCAAGATGGAAGTATCTGGGAGGTACATGGGTTGTTTAAGTGGGAAACCTCCCTTTATGTCCCTCTGGGTCTGCAGCGGTGTGACAGCTCAGTGATGAAAACCAGACACTGTTCCCACTCACAAACCATTTACTGTTTACTGCCTCATTATCAATGCGCATACCTGTAGAAAAGTCATGTAACACAGAAATAGGCCTTTCCACTGATAGTGACCATTTTTTTTACACTAATTAACTCAAACTCACAAAACTCCAAATGTACAAATTCATTTTTATTATTTACAAGTATTCGTTCCACCACCGTTTACTCACAAAATAATAGTCAGATCTCCATTTTATTAATATTATCTGTTTATTTCTGATCTTCTATCACCTCTTAGTTATTAGGAAATCTTATCCAGAGACCAGGAAACTATAAAACCTGCTGTTTTTTTGGGGGAGGGGGGTTAACCATTATTACAGCTAGGGGGCAGCATGGCACTGTGACATTTTCACAGAAATGCTCACAAGCTGTTTTTATTTTTTCTGTCCGCCTACACAGAACCACCAGAGTTGTTTCTAGATCCCTGTAAGACTTGTAAAACTTGTATGTTTCCCATTTACAACTGTGAAATAGAGAGCTCCGTGTGAAAGAGAGCAACTTTTCAAAACTCTAAATCTACTGCTTCACATTAGAAAACACCCACATTTCCCTCCAAAACAGCTCTCTCTCAGCTGTCTACCTCTTTATTTCTCAGCAGTCACTCCAATTGAAGTCACTCAAGCACATAAAGGAATCCTAAGAATGATCTCCTTGTTAAGCATACACAACTTTTCCCTCTTAAGCCTGCAGCCCCTATTAGTTTACTGCTTGGCTTGACACAAGAGAGAGAGATAATACTGTGACACTCGAAAGGTTGATATGTTTGTTCACACAGAATAGTAACAAATGAAGGTCATGCCCTGCCAACAATAGCCCGTCAGCCAGTGAGAGTAAGAAAGCCCAGTCTTTTCACCTCCTTGTTCTGTTGTAGACAGCTGTAGATACGAATGTGAAGAAAGTTTTAAGACCGGGACGTCTGCACCCCCAGCTTGTTTCATTATTTTAAAACATTAAATCAAGGTAGATTTCATGTGGCTTTTTTGACACTGATAAACAGAAAAATACTCTATAATATCAAAGTAAAAATATCTAAAATAATTACGAATACATACACTTTCGACTATGTGCTCCAGCTCTATAGAAGGAATCAATCTATTTTTTTTAACCCCCAGAGACTGAAGGAGGTCAAAGCTCTGCATTGAAAGGTGATCGGGCCCAAACACAAGATCCATATGCTTCATTTGTTCCAGCAGGAAAAATACTGACCCGCTGAGCACGAAATGAAAGATAAAGAGCTGCTGTTGACACAGCTGCTTTGACCCCACAGAGATTTCATCTGGGGATGAGGAAAGTCTGTAATCACTAGACACGGGACTGATCAAATGATCTCAGTCAAAACCAGTGGTGGGAAGTACATTTACTCCATTACTGTAAGTAGTTTTGAGGTACTTGTACATTACCATTTCCTGCCATTTTATACTTCTACCCCAATACATTTCAAAAAGAAATATTGAGCTTTTTACACCACTTCATGAATGTGATCGCTTGAGTTACTTTGCAGATGACTGCATAGTGCAAACACTGTAAAAATCTGTAATTTGTCTATTATCGAGTCCTGAAAGTTTGATTGTTTGAGTGAAGTGAAAAAATGTTTTGACATTTTTCTTGTTTGTAAAACAGCGATCCCTTATTCTGTCTTATTTCAAGATCCTCACATTTCTGTCAGAAACAGGTAGAAATAATGTAACTGGACTGGCAGATATTTTTTTTTACTTATTTTAAGAAGAAAACACAATATAATTAACATTAACATTAGCTCCACCTTGATCAGGTAACATGGTATAGTGCTGCACACATATTACTTCATAGGTGACAAACATTCAATATGTTCTATGTTGAAACTATTTGGACCGTTCTGCATAATGACAACTTTTACTTCCAATAATTTTATTACATTTTGCTGATAATACTAAAGTACTTTTAGTTGTGTAAAACTTAAAATGCAGGACCTTTACTTGTAATGAGCAAAGTATTTTAAAACTACGGTATTAATGCTTTTACTTAAGTAAAAGATCTGAATACTTCCTCGACTGCTGGACAAAACTATTAATATTTAAAGTTCTTAATCAATGAATATTTGCATATCCATAATTTGATACATTTTTCAATGAGGGAGAAGGAGTAGATACAATGTAATTTCAAGAACGCATTTTCATACGTCTTAAAACGTGTCTGGAGGGGATCTTTAAATGTTAAAATCAGTTTCCCGGAATAATTCAACCAGGAAAAAGCAGGTGAGAGTAACTGGAAGTAACTTTATTTTAGTCTCAGCAGGATTTATGAACATACAAATGTGTACAGAGAGGTAGTGCCAGGAATTTAACTCAGTCCACTCTCCCTCCGCAGGCATCAGAAATGGGCATATTCAGCCAACAGAGAGTGCAAAAATCATCACAGTGTAGCAAAAACATCAGTTGTCAGTTTATCTCATCTGAAGAAATTCCCTTATTCAGTTCAAGGAAAATTAAAGGAGGCCCTCACATGCTCCTTTACAGGCACTGCAGGGCCTTATGTACAAGGTGGCACAATTCAAAAGCATTTATGTGGTTAATCAAAAAGACTTAAACCATATTCAGTATTAACACCACCTCCCATTCAGGAGGGAAATCACCAGAGATAGAAGTTTAAGCAAAGTGTTTCCAGTATAAAAATTTCTTCAGAGATGAAATGGTTTTGATTTGTGGCTTTGTTCAGTGGTGTAACTGCTAAAAGTCTGATTTGGAAACAACAATCACAGAAAAGACTAAAGAAAGTTAATTTAGGTATTCCACATGATTGCGTGAAGCAGCGTTTTCCAGTAGATGTATAAGCAATACTGTGATGTCACAAATATTTGGAGTAACCTGTGATAAAACTACAAAGAATGCCTGTTGATAATATTTTCATGGATCTATTACTTGTCAACAAATCATATAAAAATGGATGAGTACAAAGTCCCTCGTTAAGTCTCACTGAACCAGGATTTTGTATATTTAACCATGAATAAATAAAAAAAATATCCTGGCACTCCCCACTTAATACATTCGGATTTGATCTTCATTCTTTAAAAAAAAAAAAAGGTAAATATATTTTATTTGACTAAATAATACAAAAAAAATATATTCAGATTCTGTATGTAAATTTAACATATTTGATAGGCATAAAAAAGTACAGGTTAATAACTTGTTCACAAAGGCAGTACTGGTTGCATTGTTTTACAGTGCATTTAAGAGTGCATTTTCAAGTTAACTAATGCTAGGATAATCATTGACAAGCACATGTAATCCATTTGTTAACAAAGAAAAATCCACTCTGAATAGAATCGACAAATTTACATAAGACTTAATGTGGGAACGTAAAATTACCAAATTAAACAGTATATACATTTAATTTCTACGGGACAGGCTAAAACATCAAAACCTTTAAGATTTCATCAATTAATCTCAGAGCTGCTCAAATAATACTGAGTGAATTTATGGACATCGAGATTTTACCCAGAATTCATATCGCGGAGAATTATGTGAACTCTGTTGAAGTGTGGATTTTCACGAAAAAAAATGTAAATGATCTCACTTAGCTGGAAAGTATTCACACAGATGTTTCAGTGAAATATCTAGTTTCGTTTAAAAGCACTTGGCAAGGATCTCCAGTCGTTTGGTCCACCAGTGATGCATATAAAGCAGTTTTACCCTCGACCTCAGGGTTAGTTTACAAACTGAAGGTGGACAACGTGTTGTCCTGACTTGAGGAGCGCTTGTACGCTGATGAGGAGCTGAAGTACGTCTCCCCATCGATGCTTAGGTCATCATCGTCATCGTCGTCGTCATCCAGATTGTTGAGCAGCGGAGCAGAGGTACTCTTACGCCTGCATGAGACAGATCAATGTTATAACTAGGACACTGAGAAATGTCTGTGTGTTAGGCTTTTCTTATTTTAAAGCATTGCCTGGTGTGTTACAGATTGACAACTGGACATTTGGGATATTGTTGTTTACCTGATCTCACTTCGCAGAGCTTTGAGCTGGCTCTGGAGCTGCTCGTTGGCCTCCTGTTGCTCATCCAGGTCTCTCTGCAGCTTCTTCTTGCTGTGCTCCAGTCGATCGATCTCCTCCTCAGCCTCATCCATCTGCCGTTTCAAGGCCTTTAGACGCAGATTCAACTTCAAGTAGAATCAACACGTGCACGGTTAAAAGCATTCAACAAAGATCAACAGATATTTTCTATATCTAGCCGACAGACAGATATCAGACTATTTATTTAATTCAAGGTCTGTAGTAAAATGAAGTCTGAGCATGAGAGTGTGTATTACATACTTGGTCCTTTTGATCTTGCATTGAGTTATGTTCTTCTTCACTTTGCATCATCATCTCTTTAACCCTCCTCTCCAGCCTGCGGTTCACTAGCTGCAGGTTGGCACGCTCCCTGAAACACATGATGCATCACCATACATGTGATGCAGCACATCATTCTGACTCGAATAAATCGTAGAACTCAAAGAATTAAGAGCCGGTCTGATTCTCTACAAGGTGTGATTACCAAGAGTCGGATGATTCCCCTGAATAAGGAAATGATTTAAGTCTATCTACTCACTCTATAGTTGATCTACATAATCTAAATCAATAAGTTAGCTGTGATCTTTACAAAAGGTCCTCCTTTTCCTACAGAAATCCATCAGTGTCTAAGTATAAAGTCAACTTTCATCTGAAGACTAGAAGTCACTACCTGGCTGTTGTACCCAACCTAATGAACTTCTCTACTTTTCAGTCAACCTAAAGCTGTCCTCTTCCATCACCTCAACATCAGCACACCTCATCTCTATTCCCAATCTGAGCCTTCATCTCACCTTTCTTCCCCCTCCAGCCTCTCCTCCAGCTCCTGGATGCGATCCTCCAGCTGGGCTACCAGGCCCTCTTTGTTGGACTTCTGGGAGCCCTCTAGATGAGACACTCTGCTCTTCAGGTCTTTGTTCTACAGAGGCCACGAAGAGAGAGGCAGTGAGGTGCTTAACTGGGCAAATGTATGTTTGTATACCATAATCACATCAGTGCATCACAAATACAAATTGGAAATTGAAGTGAGGATGGATACGATCAAATGAAAATGATGAAAAGACATATGAATGAAATGAGTTGGTGCATTGTTATGAGTTTGTAGAGCAAAACTGTATGTGGTTGTTTTCGTCCATACAGGAGAGTGTGTACCTGTCTCTCCAGAGCCATCTTGTCACACTCCAGGTCCTGTTTGCTAGCCCTCTCCTGCAGGAGTTCATTCCTCATCTGCTCCACCTGTCAAGCCGAGCCCAGACAGTGTCATCGCTACGGTGCCACACAGTCTGATGACAACTCTTATCAGAAACTGTCTGAGTCTCACTCACAACAGGAACCACTGCAGCGCTCAGTGAGTCAAAATGCTAAACAATAGAGGAGTTAATGCTAAAGCGACCTCAGTTAATTGTTGAGCTGGATTTTCTTGTTTGGCTACATTCACATGTTTTGTTGAGACCTTCATATAAACTCTCAGTGACACGGGGGTTGTAGTAAAAAAAAACAAACAAATCAATGACAGTAGTTTCTGTATAGAAAATATAGCTCTGTGCTTTCAGACTGTATACTAAAACTGGCAACACTTGTGTAAGGTTTGTGTGATTATACAATACACTTATTTGATTTCTTGCCGAGAGTTAAGATCAATTACACTCTCATGTCTGTAGGGAAAATACAAAGCTACCACCAGCAGCCAGTTAGCTTAGCTTAGCATAAAGACTAGAAACAAGGGGAAACAGCTAGCAGGGCTCTTTCCCAAGGTCGCAAAATCCACCTACCATCCCCTCTTAAGCTCCGAATTCATATTATTATTTGTATATATTATAAAATGACGTGTTGTGGTTTTACACAGGGTTATGTGAATATAGTAAGTTTGTTACTAGGCTAGCCATTTCACCTTGGCTTTATTCTAAACTAAGATAACCATCTGCTAGCCTTATATCTAACGTACAGATACGAGAGTGATATAGATCTTCTCATCCAACTCTCGGTAAGAAAGTGAATAAGTGTTTATTCCAAAATGTCAAAATATTCCTTTAACACTAATCTGGTGTCATCATATATGACTCACTGAACACGAAATCGACTCAGAGCGGCCTTACTGCATTAACACGACAGCTCAGTGATATCCGAGTTCAAAAGAAGGGAGGACGAAAACTAATCGATACAGCGGTGATGGTTCATTCTTTGTGAGGGGAGCTTAGAATTGGTGATATTTTATGCCAATTAGTGGGTGACAGTCGGCTGCTCTGATGAACGATGGCCCCTATAACTGGTGCACCCAGCACAGTGCTTGAGGGAGCTGAATCAGCAGACTGGAACATACAGCGAAACTAATCTGCTATGTGAAAGACGGCAGGAGAGGAGAGGGGAGATTACTCTCATTTAGACAGGAGAGGAGCACCTGGTGCCAGGAGAGACGCAGGTGTTCTTCCTGCTGCCTCTGCTGCAACCCCACCACCCCATAGCCATACACCCCCCCCCCCTCCCACCACCTCCTCTCCTCCCCACAGACATTAGCGCACACCCACACCAGCACATACCCGCATGCACGTGTGCACACACCACTAGCACTCAACCTACTCCACACAAAGCTCGAATGTTGCCTTGACAACCGACCTCAGCCTCATGCTGAACCAATGCCACTTTGTCACAATGCCACTCTTTTCTCCTGGCCAGGAATTTTTTTTAAAAAGGGAAACCATTTGAGGAGATTTAAATACTCTACTCAACACTAAGCCTCTCTTGATGTCGCTACGCACATTCATTTCAAAATTTTGGTCACAACCTTTGAATCTGTGTCAGTTCCAGACGGTGAGGAACCGGTAACCGAGCCAAATCCCACAGGCCTGTCTTCGGAGCTCAACGTTTCACATTTCAGATAAAAAGGAGCTTCAAAATATGCCAAGAAACACTGACCGCTGGACTTTATGTGCTGCACATTAGCATAAAATCTGACGGGTTGCAATAAAGCAGTGTTATTTCAAAAACTCCAGAATCAACATCCTCCCTCTGATTAGTAAGCACTCTCCCACGTACAAACAGTGCCTCCGTCAGAAGCTTTATTGGGTAGGGACTGGAGCATTTGCATGTGAGGATATAAAAACTGACCTCAAGCACAAAAACTGGATTTGTTCTCAAGATGAAGTTACTGAGCGTAATTTCCAAGTGAACTCTACAGCCTGAAACCTTGAGACATTTGGCAGCTCGCATACTTTGGCTCGAGCGGAGCATTAAGAAGAGTCTTTTGTGGCTGATGGAAACTGGATGGGCGCTCTTAGACCACGCTGGCAGGCCGCCAACATGAATGATTATGCAAGATCATCTTACAAAGCAATAACCCGTCCACTTCATCCAGACTAGAAATAAACTGGGAATTCTGGAGTGTGGATATTATGTGTAAAGACACACACACCTGAGCATTTATATGACCCATCAATGTGCATGTGAATCTTGTTGTGTTTTGTGGAGATCACATGTTCGTTTCATTCAGAGATTAGTGATTGCGGTCATGATGTTAGAGGTGGAAGACAAAGCAACAGGAGATCTGGATATCATTTACAGGTTGAGATGGAACAGAGACACGTCTGTGTGAACTTACGTGAACATGGGCAGCAAGTCACTGACACAGGTGAGCCCTGATAATGAGAATGTGTTGAATGTGTGTGTGTTGTACCTGCTCTCTTCCTCTGTCTACCCTTTCCATCAGCTGGTCTCCACTCTGACGCTCCTCATCCAGATCCAACTCCAGCTGAGCAACTCTGTCCTGCAAACAGGAACAGTTATATCCGTACGGTCAGTGAGTGTTGTCTGAGGCTTACTGGGGTGTTCAAGTATTCTAAATGATTGTCATAATGCCTTTTGCAATCATTTGACATTTTCATGTCTACTAATGACAAAACCTTTATCAGTGAGTACCTCCAAGAGCTTGATGTTTCGAGCTTTGTCTTCTTTAGAGTGAGACTTTGTCTCAGCCTCCATCTCCAGATCGTGAACCTTTTTCTCCAGCGTCTTCTCCCTGAGCACAGCCTCATCTCGTTCCCTCTGACACCGCCGCAGGGCCTCCTTCTGGTGTGACAACTAAACCGAAACGCATCAACATACTTCAACACCTGAATAATTATTGAAACATCACTGCTTATGGCTAACAGATTTGATTGTCCTGTATAAATACCTAGACCACATCTTTTTACTGAAAATATTTTATGACAAATTTTTGATCCCTGAAGATCAGTGGAACTGGTCTAGTAGGGGTTCAGTGTCTCATTAAAGGACCCTCAGCATGTTATAAATACTTCTGTAGTAAGTGAGGATTAAACCCAGCCCTCCCGTTGAAATTCCATCTCCTACGTCATATTGTCATCTTGCCTCTTATCAAGTATTACAGCTGTAGCGATGACCAACAATTTAGTTGCTGCTTAGGGAAATTATTATATGGTTCCCCTGAGTGAATAATGAAGTCAGTGCAGCTTTTGTTTCCCCCTGTGTTCATTCAGCAGCAGTGCCCCCCACGTGCCCCCACTGCTTAATGCTAAGACAATGAAAATTCATCATCTGCCCTTACTTCTCAACCAGAACAAATATTTGGCCATTAGTGCAGAAGTGTTCCATATGTTATCATTTAAATACTTTAGTAAGTCCTAATTTAAGCCTAAGAGTTAAAGCTGAGCATACAAAGACTTAGTAATAGCTGTAATGGGATAATCGCATATCCTCTCTCAGGCCCTGAATAGCAATAAGCACATTTGAAAATGAATAAATTACTGTATTAACAAATTAATAAAGCAGATCTAGGGAGTGAAACCTGCTATGACATACTGCTGTCTTTATGCTGCCTTCTCGGCCAGGTCTCACTTGAAAAGAAAGACTTTTAAAGATGTATGTGGCCTACACTTGTAATTTTAGTGAGTCTGCCAAGTTCACATGGGTGGGGACGGACGGGGCATTTGAGAGCAGCTGGAAAAGTGGACTCACTAGGCCCAGTCCAAAGCAATCAGTTACTCAAGAGAGGTGGAGGAGAAGGATGTGAATCCTGCCAGCACAGCTTTCACAACAATGATATGAACACTGACATCCTACTCTTCCTGTGCACCTGCTGGACAAAGATACATCAGCATGGATGTAGACAGAAAGTAAGGATACTGACCTTGTCCTTTGAGTGGCAGCATGTTATGCATGACAAATAAAGGCTGAAAGTAATGACTATAGGTTCCATTAGAAAGTTCCTCCCAGAGAAGGAAATGTCAATACTGATATTTTTTCTTTGCTAAGAAGCCCCTTAAGCTTATAATCAGGGCATAATCTGCCAAAACATCTAATAAAAAAAGGTATCCAGTGGAGTTCTCATTATAAACAGACACAGTTTTTGTTTAAAGGGTTAGTGTTAGGGTACATTTTGTGTATTTGTAAGGCCTAACAAACATGCTGGATACATTTCCTACTTCATAAAACATTTGCAAACCCTTTTTTAATTTAAATTTTTATTTTTTTTTGTCTACATCGGCTTGTTTACAGTCATCTTCTTCTCTTCCTTAATTGGCACATCGCCTCGAACAACCGTTACCTCCCTGTGAAGTCAGCAGAAATGTGTCTCACGTCACCCCTGTGCTCATGGTGTACATTTTGTCCAAGTGTGCATGTTGGTACAACACAAAACTAAACATTGTTTCACAGCACCACTAGTGGTCAAAAATCATTCTTTTACATTTGCTGCCTCTGGGTCTGTAAAACTGACACAAAAGTGTGACAATCAACTACAGTATATCTTATTCACAGACCCTGACTCACATGGTCTCAGAAGGTTGCCGATGCATGCTAAACTGCTAAACAGTGATCTTAAGTACTGTTATGTATATTAATCCTTTGCTGCTATGGCCATTTCCTTCCTAAACTACGTTTACAAAATCCCGAAGAATTTCTGCTTTCACTGAACTATAATAAAACTGTTTCTGTGTGGTCACCGTAAATACAATCTCCAACTAGTTAAATATATGTTTGAGAGATAAATAAAACAACAAGCCACCCTCTTTCTAACATAAACTAGTCGCATTCATATATTTCTACTTTCAAACATTCGTCTAAAGTGCTGACAAGGATAAATTGCTTTAATGCATACAATGCATAGTGGTCACAAGTTTCACCAATATGGTGTTATGGCCACACATCAGAGGATTACAAAGGAATTCTCCACAATTCCCTTTTAATTCTAACTTTGTGTGTAAACGTTCATTTTAATAAAGAACAGAGATTTTCTACGGCTTGACTCGGCTCAACTACTTCACTTTAATACTATGCTTTGGGTTTGAGAGGGCAGCAGGGAACAGAAATACCTAAGCGGTGACATCACTCTCTGAAAGGAGAAGATGATGTTGAAGGGAGGGGGTCAAACTGATTGAGTCAGAACAATGGCTCATCATCTGCTGTTCTGCATGGGAGGGCTCAGTTGGGCTGACTAATGATGGCCCTGACTTGACCACACTCACCATGAAAGCAGTGTCAGCATTCAAATCTGTGCACATTACGTTAGATGAGGCTGACGTAACCCACTGTACCTCTTCTTGCAGGGTTCTGGTAGCCAATAGGTAATTCTCCAGCTCCTGTCCTCGCTCCTTCAGAAGCCTCTGCAGCTCTGTCAGCTCCCGACGGTTCTTCTCTTTATAAATATCAATCTGCTCCTGCAGCTCCCGAGTTGACAACTGAGACGCATCTACAATATCGTTCATCTGCAGGCCCAGTGAAATAGAGTACAAAGAGAGAAAAAAAAAGTGGTGAATCCAGATCATATCAAACCTGAATCCTTTCAAATCCCTTCATTTTTAAAAACCAAATGATCTTCGGGAACATTTACTATTTCCACCCTGATCAAGACCCTGTGAGGTAAAAAACCAACATGCCCGACTAAATTAAGCTTTTAATATACACTGTCCCCTTAGTCTGCCCAAGGGTGCCCGAAGAATATTTTCATTTCTGTGACCAGTTTTGTTTTTCATCTTCAAGAGGAAAATAAGGTTCTCTGGAATTCCTGCATGTGATACTGAATGAGCTCTTTGCTAAAAGAAAAAGATAAGAAATTTGATAAGAGATTCATTCACCGCAAAGATGAACGAATTAACGCAATTTACCAAAATGAGACCACCTCTACTCATGCGGTGTCTGCTGGGACGAATGTTACTGTACCATAGACTAAAATACACTCACCTCCCTCTGGAGTTTCTCCACTGTACGGTCCAGCAATCTCCTCTCATCCTCAATGCCGTTCTTCATGTTCTTGAACTGCTCCTTCTGAGTCCTCTCTTCTTGTAACCGCTCCTCCAAGTCCTTGTGCTCACTGCTCAGTTTGGTCAAGTTCCTCTATAAAGGGACACAATATTAAAAGATGTCAAACAGACCGTGCTCGTGATAGACATCCACATTTCTCTACATGCAGTGTTGCTAATCTCACCTGCACATCCTCCAACCGAATGGTCAGTGCTCGATTGGCACGTGACATCTCCTCTTCTTGTTCCTTAATTTCAGCCAAAGATTCTTCCAATTGCTTTTTCTCTCTCTGATAAGTGGACATATAAGACTTTCATATAGTATAATATGTTACAGTTTCAGTGTAGAACTAAATCAGCAATATAATAAACCTGTCATCAGTTGCAGTTCTGTGACTGACTCCCTCTTAATATGTCTTGACCCCTCACCTCCAGTCGGCCCACTCTGTCCCCCAGCCTGCTCTCCTGTAGCTTGGCTTCATCGATGATGCGGTTAAGTTTGGCCACCTCATTTTCCAGCTCCTGTGCCCGCCTACGCAGCCGCTCGGCCTCTTGGGTCAGCCGTCCTGCTTGGCCCTCCACTGCACCCTTGGCTGCCTCCACTTCAGCCTTCTCACGGACCACTGCTGCGCTGCTCTACACATCAGAACAAGACACGAGGCTTCAGGACAAAAGGGAGCAGGAGTCTGTGACACTCAACAGAAAGTGGAACAAAGATGCACAATGGAACATTTGAGACTCTCTCAAACGCCTCATGCGATAAAAAGCTATTTGAAGCTTTTAGTTTCTCACTGATGTTTTGTTGCTGTGGAGGGAGAATAACAGTGTCCTCCTGTAATTCTCTCACACTTTGTAATAAACCACAAATGAAGGCAACTAAATCTGAGCTTGCATTAGCCTCTGCTGATTGAGGGCCACACAAAGTCTGCAGGCTAGCAAGGCAGACTTTCTAGTCTTCTGTGTCACTAAATTCAAAGTTTTTCCATCTACGATACCGCTATGATATGGCTTTTTAGACGAGTCTTTTGACCACTATAAACCCAGAGTTATACAGTGTTAGTCTGCACTTGAGGCAGAGGCAGAGTTAACGGGGAGTTCTGTGAGCTCTCCTAGTGCCAAAAATTATGAATTAGGACGTGCTTTGGCTCTGACATTACAGGGTGGAGTGCTGTGCAGGGGAGAAAGAATGGGAGATAGACGGAAATACATGTGTGTGCCAGAGAAAGAGACAGAGGCAAAAGAAACCCGACAACAAGCACATGACGCAATCGGTACGATAACAGGTTTCAGTTGTGATGACACCCTTCCAGTGAATTACTTTACTTGCATGGGTTTTTTTGGAAACAAGACATTTAGGTGGAATGTTAGGATACTGTTTAGGCAATTTCCTGTTTATCTCAGTACAGTGAGGGATGCCTGCACTTGTACTTGTACCTATGCACAGAACTGCAGAAGACATCT
The DNA here is from genome assembly GCA_011952105.1 of Coreoperca whiteheadi. Taxonomy (NCBI): domain Eukaryota; kingdom Metazoa; phylum Chordata; class Actinopteri; order Centrarchiformes; family Sinipercidae; genus Coreoperca; species Coreoperca whiteheadi. The sequence goes on from CM022485.1 coordinate 17,794,687, forward strand.
GGATTTAATTAAATAAATGTTCGAGGTGTGAAAATACGTCAAATGATTAATAAAGTTCAATGCTGTCTTCCTGCACAGCCAGGTTACTCCTTGTTACTCATCACACACATTGTTGATATCAAAGTACGTCACAGCATGTGTTTGTGCACATAAACATGAAAGCACACGCGCAGACACAACCTTCTGCTTTGGAGAACCAACTGAGTGAGTTGTTGACACACTGATGAAAGGTGGCACAGAAAAATGCATCAATACAAACTGTGGAACGAAAAAACTTGTTTGTTTTTCTCAAGCAGTACCTTTTTCAAGTGCTGCAAAAATCCCTACAGCAGACACTTCCTGCTAAATTACATCACAATCAGCTGGAACAGGAAATTATAAAATGTGGGTTCTATTGATGTTGATACATCAGGAAAAACCTACAATTGTCCCTTTTATAAAGCATGACAACAAAACAAGTTATCATAGGGGATTTTTTGTGGATTTTAGCCGCCACAAGATTTTAACTGCAGCAGGAAAATGTTTAGTTTTGAGAGTTATAGCACTGTAGTTAGTGTCACTGGGAATTTAAAGGCGGTTTTGAAGGTGGTAACTTATTTACAAATGCAAAATTTAGTTTCTGCTGGAATCCAAAGTCTACTACTCTTCACCCCTTATACCCTTTGACTTGTGAAACTAAGGCACTCGGTCAGCTCGGCTTGTCGTCATCATGCGTGAATAGAAGCATCTCCTGTACTAGAAAGGTGACGGGTGCCTCCCTGCTTCAGGCCAGTCAGACCTGTTTCCCCTGTCACTACAAAGCCACCCTCATCTCTGCCTCACTGGGTCATTTAGTTTGGTGAAAGGAGCGAGAAGCACTGTATAGACTCGATACTGCCAAAGCCAGAGATAACACTCTTTCACCTCTCACGATTAGCCAAACAAATGAGAATTCAGACAAAAAATGCTAGACAAATAAAATAAGACTTTGCAGAAACTAAATCACAACTGTAAACATTGCAGATGTTATATAAATGAGGGTAAACTACTGTAAATATTAGAAACACCTCTCAGTATAATGCAGTACAATTCCTCAGCACCTCTAAGTCTCCAAAATTACCATCAAGTTGAATCAACACCTCTCTAAAACAGTTTCAATAAAAACCGAACGTGATCCTTTCCATGAAGGTGGGATTTATTGCAGGACTGTTGTATTAACATCAATCAAATATCTCTTTTATAGCTGTCAAATGCTACTAACTGGCCTTCAACCTAAAATGACCCAGATCTGCATCAGTGTTAACGCTGTTATAATCAAGTTACTTCTGATAATTTAAGACATTTTCTGGGAGGTTTACATTAATATTTCTACCCATGTAAAACATTGGGTCATCTATGTGGTTGTATTGGTTGTGCTGTGATTGTGTGTGAGTGTGGAAGCTCAGAAATGGAGAAAGGGCTTGGGCAGGATGCGGGGCTGAACACAGCTTTCAAGAGTGTTTCAGGATTGTGCCGGTGCTCCATTTTAACGACATACACAACAAGTTCCACCCTTACACTTCTCTGCCTGTCCCACTTCCCACACTGGGTCATACGAGTTAAAAACATGGGCAAAGCAACCCAGCCAGGAAGAGGAAGACCCTGCTGCTGTCTGTGAGAGGAAGCAGTGACGGCAGCACTGTCTGTGAACTGAAGTGTTAAAACTGCCTGTGCAAAGATCAACATTTCTTAAATTGTAAGACAAAGACATAAATGTCACCTCTAATATTACAATCACATGCATGAGAACCATTAATATACTAATATATTAGCAGACTAATTTCTCATGCACTAGTTCACTGTCTTATAGGGCTTCACTAACTTGATTCTTTTTTTATACACCACCGACAAAAGTTAATTATTCATTATAAGTGTTAAAGCGTTATTTAAGATGACCTAACAATCACTGATGGATTAGTACTAACAAAACAATCACTTTATCAGCTATTAGACAACTATTTGATTAATTTGTCTATGTAATAAAAACGTTTTATCACCTCTTTAAATACAAATTGACAACACAAGCTGACTTCAGTGTATCACAGAGGAATATGCAGTAATATCATACAGCTAGTCCTTTTTTATCTCCTCTAGCTGAACTCAAAGTTTGAGTCCTTGGGACCTCATGTGTACTCAAACTGTTTGTCTCAAGTTGCACATTAACTAACTTTGTGCAGTCTTTGAAACGCTGCACGAATGCTGAAAGTTAAGTATGTGTCCCAGGTCGTATGCTGTGGTGAAATCTTGCCTCTCTCGGTTATTCCCACCAAATCAGTGTCAATAACTTTCCTGAACTTGTTAATTCCATATTTCTGAGAAATAACTTCTACAAATGTCAACAACAGTAATGCCTTTAAAAGGTAAAGCAGATTCAATTTTAGAAATTACCATTAAAACTCATGTTACTGTACATAAAGTTCAAAAGCAACTCCGAGTGGCCCACTATGAGCAGGTACAGAGTACTGTACAGCTGCCTTTTTCTTTAGCGCAAAGTCCACATTTTTAAATGTTGTTCAGAATTTCTGTAAACAAAAAATCCAGCTGCTGGCATGTTGTCATTTCTCTCACCTCCCCATTCCTGATGTTGCCCTGCATGTGTTTTGTTTTGTTTGTTTTTAAAACAAACATGTTGGAGGTATGTTATCCCCCCAGTCCACCATCTGGCAAATTCAGATAACCAACAGAATGGTGGACAATATAACATGCAGTGCAAAGGCTACCAATCCTCCTCCTAGTGATGGTTTATTACACTAATACTTTTAACATCAATAGATGTGATAACAATCTATTGATGTTAAAAAGCAATACATAATAATTGAAAAAGTAAAAATACATACGAGTACTTCTCAAACTTAATTTAATGCCTAAATAATACACTTACTATTCAAATTTTGGTTAGTCAAGTATTTTGCCATTATCTCCTCATTCATATCACAAACAGTTATCACATCAAGTCAAAGTTATTACTGCTGGATGCTCTTTGTTAAATAGCTGATGATAAGCGGTTTCCGGTTTTCTGATTTCACTGGTGCACTCAGCTGCAGGTTCTCCAAACCAGGATGTATTGAAACACATGACTTCCTTCTACAGCAGCTGCAAAAACATGCTAACTTGTGATTTCACTTACAAAAACGGACCCACAGCAACACAGACAAATTGATTGGCTGATACAAAATCAAGCTTCTGCAAAGGTTCCACAAGGAGGACAATTAGTCTCACGTTTCTTCTCTCTCTGGTTTTTTTAATGCTAGTGAGTTCCCTCTCTCTTTCCTGCGCTTCCTGTTGTCAATCTTCACTCACACGTTTCTAGCCTCTCAGTCTTTAACTTTCCTTCTCTGTACTACAAACCAATCTGTACGATTATCTATTTTAGGGAAATTATTGCAAAGCAATGACCTTCACCTCCACCGAGGTCTGATTGCACTGATTCAACACCACCAGCTGTCTCTGCACCACCACAAGAATGTATTGACTCCAATATGAACGCTAACTCTTACATTCATGGGCCAGCATGCTATGAAGATGTTCCACCACCAAAACTTTATACTGTTTCTAGTTGACTTCTCATTGAAATATAAGTTATTACCTCCTCCCCTCACAACGTCAGTCTAAAAAAAGCGATTAAAGCCTTGCAAACATGCTAAAAAATGCGTGGCAGGCTAAAATAAGCCTTGTAACTCTTGTTAAGTCTGTCTAAAGACTGACAAGCAGCAAGGTGAATGATGCAGAGATGCATTTTATGTTTATTGGCCTGTCAGCTGCTTAATGTTTGGGTGGCAGGAGGTAAAATTAAGTCACAGATCCCGTTTTTCCCCATCGTGGGTTTGAGCTTTTTGACTGCTGAAGTGATGCCTTAGCCTAGCGTTAAAGAAAAAAATACCTTTGTTGCCTTTAATGGAAAGAAGCTACATATCCAAACATGACTTAATAAAAATAAAACTGTCCAAGGTCATTCAGAGTATAAGTCGTTTCCTGTATGGTATCACATTATCTGAACCCTCACATCAGGAAAAAATAAATTAAAAAAACCTTGTTGGCAGTGTAGAAGCCTGGATTTGCTTTGCCAGCAGAAAGTATGTGTTAGCAGATACAACAGCATTCCTCTTAAAAGGAGTTACCAAGACCTGAGGTTAACTGGAACAAGAGGCCTGTCATGGATTGAAAGGAACGATTGAAGTAGAAATTAAAACGCGACACCTGAGAAGCGTTGGCATCTCGTTGGTCAAAGGAGGACGGTAATCAAATCTTGTCTCGTCCTTAGGGAAATGGGAAGATAAACCTGCTTTTAAAGGAGTCTCTGTGCAAAGCCAAACTACAAGCTTGCAGTGGTGTTTGGATATAACAGGGAGACTAGTGAGATTGGGACCATGCAAATGCTCTAAGAGACATTGATGTTTTTGATTATAAATAAATAAAAAAAAAAAAAGACAAATGTAAGAAAATTGCTTCCTAAAAATCCCTTTTGTCCCAAGTCTTCCCTAAACTGTCAAATATGACTCTTTGGGATTTGGCTGTTGACACCGCTAACACAATATGCTGACAACTGCGACCAAAACTGCAATCATCATATAAACAAGCATGGCTATAAGATTTATTAAACAACACATTCATCAGAAAACAGTTAACACACAATTTGAAGTGATCTGGAGAGCAGAGGTTCTCCATGGTCCCAGGGCTGCACAGAAAAACATAAAATAGTTTTTCACTCCCTGGCCATCAGTACAGTCCCTCACTGTGTCCATCCCAAAGATTATATTTAAAAGCAATCATTTATTTTTGGGGTTTCCTGGCACCAGATTTGATCAAACTGGGTTCTGTGATCTCATCTAATATTTCTGAATATTAAAAACTTTAGGATCATCTAATCTACAGACTTTTATTTTATAAAAATAAATCCATTAATTGATCTGATGTACAACTGGGTCATGCAATGAGAAAGCAGAAAATATGATGTGAAGCACTGTAACAGATGTACCACTTCTTAAAAATAATTACATTAATAACTGAGCAGTTATCAAAATTAAGAATGTTAGTTGGGTGTGACTTAGACTTTGGCTTTCAGGCTTCACAGTGTCAAAAATCAAAGGCTCAGTAAAGTCTCAGCAGAAAAACAAAGAGGGGAGAAAACTCTGTTTCCAACTTTCCAGGCCAAAGGCCAAAAAAGACAAGGTTTGAATAAACCTGTGAGCGAGAGAAGGAACACCCAAAATCCACATCCCACACAACACTTCAAGTCTGAAGACTCAAACATGGTGATCTCAACCAACACTTTTACCTTAAAGTCCAAATTCATGTACTGAACCAGTCAGCTGGCATAGTTACAAATATCAAAATGTGATTTAAAATGCTAACAGCCTGTCAGTTCCTGATATATTATTCCATGTGGATTAGAAGAAGGCAGAACATCAAAACATTGTTCATTTTTCAGATGGTTCACATAGTTGTTGTTTTTTCTACAACTGCCTACAACTTCACAAGAAGACACGCTGACTGCCTTTAAAAGCACTGCTTAATGAACGTAACACTATTAGGTTTTAACCACTAGTCTCAAATGTTCTTGGTCATATCAACAGATGTATATTTAACTAGACTCCTGCAAGTTGTTTTGGCAGATTAAGCTCCCACCACATCAGTGCTCACAGGCATCGAGGTAAAGGAAGAGCAAACATTAAAACACAGGCCACTGCCTGGTTTCACACGGACGTGACCCTCCTATGGCCGTGCAGCGACTGAACCTTTTCTGACTGAACAGCTGGGTATTCAGTTCCCATTTTATTGTGTTTTTACTCTCATCAATCTATAAAGTTTTCATTAAAGCTGTTTGAAGACCCAGAAGACTTCCTTGCCGTCTCTGTCAAGATCCAGAAACCGTCTCTATCATTTCCTTCCTCACTCGCTGCCCTGCGTCTCCTTCCTTCTCTTCCGCCTGCCAAACGAGCTCCTAATGCTACGCTAGGAAATGTAGCGCTATCATCAAACACACAGACTCATGCGGGGGTTTTTACTTTCAAAACAAGCCTGAGGGGGAACTCTTCTCTGGGCTACGTAAGTTTGATGATCAGACAGTGAGACTTCAGTTCACACACTGGCGGAGATTACTCGAGAGGCAGACAGAGATACGGGCGAGAATGGCACTGGCAAGAAAATGAACTGCATTTAGGTGAGCGGGAGATCACTGTGGAGTCTTGTGTGGAAACTGTGGCGTTAGGAAATGAAAAAATACAGCATTTGGGATTGAGGTTACAGATGAGAGCGTGATAACAATGTGGCCGTGTTACATGCTGTGGCTCTGGGCTGTAGGTGAAACATAACAAGAGCTGGAAATGGTGTGATAAGCACAAGGCTCTGTCTTTACAGTTGGGAAGAGAGGACGGGCTCTGACTGAGACCTATTAAAGCCTCTAACACTGAGAATCTGGAGCGCTGTGGAGATGGAGATGCAACTGCAGCACCTCGAAGAGGCGAAAATGAAAAGATCGCAGCCTCTCCCGCAGGTTGGAGGGGGTACAGTGTAATAGAGCTGGAGCTGAGTGAAGAAGGAGGTCTGCAGGGTGCACATTTTCCACTTTGACCCCGACATTCTTGGAAACAAACCCTTCTCTCTACTCACCGCACCCCATCTTCCCACATTTTTTGCATACCAGCACATGCTGACACGAAAGATCAGATCCACTTCCAAATGTGCAGACGTCTTTTCTTACAGAACATTGAGAACTCAGATAAGTAATGCTCAAAATAAGCAAATATATATCTTGTCAAGAAAGTGTGACCACGATTTTTCAACCTTGATGAAATTCCACAGATTTCAGCTCATTGAAAACACAATGCAGCTTTCAATTTAAGACACAAAACAGGCCCCCAGCTCCTTTCAGGGGGTCGGCCGTGCATCCCCTTTTCTTCACCATACTGACCCACTTATTCAGCATGTCCCAACCCCCGCTGCTATTATTGTGTGAAACAAACTCATCATTCACCATTGACTGAAGTCCGCAATTACCCCCACTCTTTCAGGACACAGACAGAAGACGGGCACGATGCAACTTGGGAATGGCAGCTCATTAGTTAATTGCCACTGCAATTAACTAGCATACAGAGCAATTTAGTGCTCCAGTTTCCAGCATTCTTCTTCGGATGGGCCACTCTGGTCACTGCAAACGTCAGGGCCACTCAAAGGGGGGAAACAGCACTTTAATGCACAGTTCACTCTGACTATTCATTGTCCTCTGTCTGACACCCTCACACAAAGTAGAAGTGTACATGAGAGAATAAGCAGTTTTCCCTTTTAATGTCACACTTTCCCATTACCTGTAGCTCAGCCTACTGCCCACATGCTGTGAACAATTTGAACTTCAAAAGGCTTTGGGTTTCATAGTGATAGTTAGCTTACTATTTGGCAAGATTTGCTTTGGTATGTGTGCCATCACACAGTGTGTTTTCATTACACAGAAAACCGTGATGTCTAGAATAACATTTAGTATTTATTACTAACTATGCTTTCAAAATGCTTATTTTGTAGCTATGACTCCAAACTCTTATACTTATCGGTCTTTTATATGCTGACTTTTCAGGTCTTACCATCTGTTTGCAGACTGCCCAACATAAAAAGCATATATAAATACTGCAGGTAAAGCATAAATGATGCCACTATACAGATACATTTCTGCATAATAACTGATAGGCACAGTCTTCTAATCCACAAATGTCTCACAAAGCCTAACCTGAGGACAGAACATGAATTCAAGGACACAAATGAAAGGCTCCAACAAGTGAGAACTCTTTTATATCTTAAAAGAGAAACAAACAATGACTTCACCTCGCCAAGTGTTTACAAAGCACTGAAGGTAAACCCCTGATGACATATTCCCTCGGGGGAGCAGTACTTCTGTTCTACAAAAGGAAATGTTCTCATAGACTCTTGGTGCAGAGCGGTGCTGTGGACCCCAACCAGGCCTGCAGGAAGCCGAGAACAAGGACAATTTCCACTCTTTGAGACAAACAGGACGCACGTGAGTCACACGGCGACCTACTGGAAACAATGTGTCTTCAGCCTTTTCAGTTTGCTCTCTCTTGCAATCTCATCTTCCTCCATTTTTGAAACAACACAAACCCTCTCTGCTGTAAAAAAAATGTACTTCTAAATAATGACTGGTTCATCACTGGTACTATTCTCCTAATGGTGCAGAATAACACTGATTTGCATAATGGAGGGTTCAAGGAGATTTATAAAATCTGATGTGTAGCAGCTTTTCAGAAGTTTATTTTGTGACAATGCAGTGTCCATGTCTGTTTTGGAGTATATCGGGACCTTGAATTGAGACCTGCTTCTCAGCTACAATAGTGACCTCGCCAGTAATCCTAACATTTTCGTATACAGAATGTTTTTAAATTGTATCATCCAACATCGTTCTTCCTGTAAAATGTTCCTCCCTAGAGGAACAAGCTGAGATAAGAAAACACCTCCACACTTGACTGGCTAGAAAAACTTCCCATAAACAATGATGACGAGCTACATTTACAGTAACTGTTACATAGTGTTTCATTTTCAACAGTTTGCTCTGTTGAACTAGGGCTGCACGACATGGTAAAAAAATCATATTGCTATTACTTTGACAGATATTACAATTGCGATATGATTCACCATTAGTTGGAATTATCATTTTTGCATCGTAATTTTTATTTTCACTGACAAAAACTATTAAACCTAACCAAATCATGGAACCAGTGACTTACGACTAACACAGCAGATTTGCTGGATATACTGGCATTTAAAGGGTTAACAGAAATGTGGGAGGAACTCTGTAAATATTCAAAAGTCAACTGTTAACTTGTCTTTCAAAATGTACATAAGACTACAGTGACACGACTGAGGCATCAAATGTTTTGAGAAATTAATATTCAATTAAGGAGACTGAACAGTAGCACGCTATGTGCAGGTCTGCACAAGTGACAAGCTTATTCTGGATACAGCATGTCCTGCCTGTTTTAAAACCAGTGTCTCAATATTTTGATTCTCAGTGCCACAGATGTGAACTAGCGAAACTAGTGAAAAGGTGTAAATAACGTCACTTCAAAGCAGCGCCCTGACCTCTGATGACGAATATATGGCACAACTTGCAATGCAAAACACACACAGACACAATTACAGGTCCCCTGATGCAGAGCTTATCTCCACACTCCTCTGTGACAGGCTGTGTTTCTGGAATGGGGGAGGGCGAGAGTGAAGGAAATGTGGAGGAGGAAACACAGGGAGTCAAAATGGAGGAGCAGGGAGGGAGGGAGGGAGGGAGGGGAAACTCACAGGAGGTTGATTACCTGTTTGGCGTCCTCCAAAGCCATCTGCAGCTTGCTTATTTCCTTCTCATACTGCTCCCTCATCTTGTCCACCTCCTGATCATGAACAGCCACTTCCTCCTTCAGGGCTCCTTTCAGAGCTGTCAGCTCCCTCTCTCGCCTCCTCAGCACCTCCTCCTGCTCCTCCTTGGCCAGGAGAACTTCCTGCATCTCCATCTTCAGTTGCATCATGTCCTGAGGAAAAAATGAAGACAGTTTGGTAACTTTTTATAACTTCCGAATTTGCAGAATCAGACAGGAGTTGACCGGCCAAGCTTGACTGTGACCCCTATGTTTGCTTTTGTCTCTACGTTCTCACTGCAACCACAGTTATTGAACTGTTTAGAGATGAAACATTTGTAGTGCTAGAGCTGAAGATAAGAGAGAATTTAGACCTTTTTGAAATAATCAATAATAGCAAAGTGATAATTTTAGAGATATAGTACCAATATTATTTCTCTTGCTTAAGTTTATTCTGTAGTGTCTCCAGAGAGAAATATTTTAGGTAAAGCCTTCCCCATATGGAGTTGTTGAGGTTTATAGGTGTTATTTCAGTCTGACACAATATCCATTTGAACTGTAGTAAAGGATGTAATAAATCATTGAGCCCCTTTCAGACAGGCTAGTCTTTAAACTGGTTGCATTAAAATGTAATGTTTTAAATACAGTGTGAAACAGCTTAATGTTAGCTTACTCCAAAGATGGATTTTATCATATGGTTTTATGTACAATGTTTTAGTATCCAAGAGACAGAAAAGCAAAGCTTTCATCTTTCATGGTGGTTTAGGTGAGCAGTTGCAATCACCCACATGTTCCACAAGCTTAGAGCAAAAAGAAAGTAATTTTTTTTCTTCTCTAGAACAGTGAACAATGTGCATTACCGCCATAATGATGTCTTTCTCTCCATCAGAGGCGGACTTCTTGGACGAGTCGAGCTCGTCATGCATCTCTGACAGCTGGTCCTGCAGGTCTCTGATCTCTGTCTGGTATTGCTCCCTCTCCATCTTCACCTGGAACAGCCTGAGCAACCACACAACATGTCACAACACAGTACAGGACAGGTACTCTACATTGTGTAGATATGCACGCACACACCCGCACCTTAATCCGCACATACAAATGGCAGCACCTGTGCTGGGTCTGACTGTGGGGTTAAAACAAATACCGTAACTACAGCAAACCAATAATGTCTAAACTGCCTCTACATGACAACACTGAGGGAGAGGGTGATAAGTGATGTGAGGCACCTCAAACAAATCACCACACTGTCATGTAGAGTGAAACAGAACATCTATTCCTGCTGTAAGAATAGACTCAGAGTGTAGCAAACGGTAGCTGAATGGTTAGAGTGCATGCCATATAACCTTTGTTGCAAGTCATAGTGGCAACACTCTGGACATCAGACTGACATCAGTCAAACAATAATAGTTGTATAATATGTAAAGGGGCGCAAATGGAGCTGGACAGTTAGTGCTGTCAGAATAAACAGTAAATCTGTCACCAAGCACACATTAATATGGAGGGTGCAAGATAAACCTAACAAACCAGAGGAGATACAAAGGACTATATAATAAGACAGAGGGACTCACATAGTAACCAGTTCATTAACTATCAACAGTCTGAGTGCTTCCATCAACAGACATCCTACACTGGTTTCAGTGTGACAGTACATGGAAATGTCAAGCTTAAAGCAAATTTCAGTGTAAAGCAACAGCTGATGAATAGCACACCTAGTTAATTATTATCATTATTTATTATTATATGACCCGGGGAGGGTGTTAACAGCAACATGGTTCTTCTGATACACTGCTTCAGGAGCTACACCAGAAGGGCATAAGGTGCAGGAGGTTCATGCTATGCCTCCCTGTTCCTACCTCTCTCGACGCAGGATCCCCAACGAATCAGTAGGGACCAGCAGCAAACATGAACAAGAACATGATCCCTCACCCGCTTCCCACCACAAACACTGCCAGTTGTGTTAATTGGAGCACACGCACAAGACGAAGATAACAGTAAAGAGAGCTGAACTTTGGTGTTTTTGCCTCTAAGCGGCCCACTTCTAGCTAAGTTTAACAGAAGTAAAAAATACTGCCATTGACAACTGAAACAGTCAACACAACATTCTGCAAATGCTAAATAAAGCTAAGCTAGATTAATCTACACTGATTGTCATTCTCTAGCATTGTCACCCTGCACTTACTCTTCGACTGTGGTCTGGAGCTCGGCCTCCGTTTTGGCTAGTTTTTCCTTCAGACACTTGCACTCCTCTGCACTCCGCTCCAGCTCCTGCTGCAGCTCCTTCAAACTTGCTGCTGTCCTCTTGTCAGCCTGGTTCTTCTGATGGTGAAACACACACATATTCATGTTGACATTTCAATGAAGATACACACATCTAGTCTTTTACATCAATCGATCGTGCCAGTTCATGGTTTGATAAAAACAGAAAGATGTGGTCATTTTCAGAATTTCTTTCTTAGCAGGATCTGTTTTAAATATAGCAAAAGAGGGTCCCAAATATATGGAAAAGCCCCTCAAAGTAAATGCATTCCCAACAGTTGCATCCAGTTCCAATTATTTAACTTTTAATGCAAAGCAAACAACAGCGTTTTGAATTCCTTCTTACTTCACGAAACACCCACATAAAACATCAAAACATTGGCTACAGGCTGTTTATTCTATTATTCTGTACATTAAAATTCACTTTTGTGTTAAGCTTAGCAAACTCTACATCCAACCAGTAGTCCCAAAAAAACTCTTTAACAAGTTCAACAGTAATCCCTTAAACCTACTTTCCAGCCAAACCCTTGATTAAAGGATATTCTCAAACAACAACAATTTCAGCAATAAACCCAACATGCCAACTTAAACAGGCTGGTGTCAGAGGCACAATTGTAGTTAGACTCTTGTTACCTCAAGTTGTCTCTTCAGATCAGTCATTTCTTTCTCTAGTTCAGCATTTTGCTCCTGCAGAGCTTTGGTCTGCGCAGCCAAGTCCAGGGACTGACAGAAGAAGACAGACGTTTTACAGCTGGTTATTTCTAATTGATCCATTATGAATAAAAATACACACTGAATACAAACTGAATATTTGGACTCTGGCATTAGCACTCTTTAGTAAAGGGTAACTATTCAATAGCTGACAGTGTCTGCTATGCAAAGTAAACAGCCTGAGTGCTAAAGCCTCAGAGCCTGAGATAATTTGCACACAGTTTTAAAAGGTCCCATAAATGGCTTTGAGATCACAATTTTCTTTAGTGTTTGGAATCAAAAAGAATTTTTCGGCTGAATTTAATGTTTACTATAAAAATTCACATTAGCACAAATAAGTCTGTTGCATCAACCTCTTCAAAATCAATACATTTGAGCCAGTTGGGCTTCACTTTGGGAAACTGAAACCTAAACACAGATCTCTCACCCATTTACTGGTAGACAGCTAAAGCTTGAAGGTAGAACAACACTTTTACAGCCCCAAATTTATGATTTCAGTACAAAAATATGCAAAGATGCTGATGTTGACATGTAGTTGGCATATCACAACAGATGGCAGTGAAGACATATTTTATTTCATGGGTTCTTTAACGGTTAGTGTTGCACAATTACAACAACATAAGAATGTCTCACTTTGTTGACGCCTTGGGAACTTGCTGTGGCCCGAGACTTCAACGTTTGTATCTTCTCAAAGACGAGGTTGACCTTTCTCTTCGTGGTTTCATCATTTTCGTTGCTTCTGCAGACACACACCCAGGTTAACACACTCTGGTTATTAAAAGTTGCTCAGTGTTTGGGGGATCAGGAATTAATTCCAGACTGTTCTTGGAACAGAGTAAGTCATTCCCAGCTTAGAAAAGGTCAGGAAGGATTGTGCTGCTTTGATGTGTCACCTCACAGCACAAACAGCTTCATTACACCCGTCCAATAAACTATGAGGCACATGAGCGGAAGAATCAAACATATGGGCAGTATAATGGGATTGCTGGAGTCTAATTTCATCACCTGGTAAATTAGTAAGAACCAGGGTTAAAAATGTTGCAGCAACCATGTACATCATGCAAATTATGAGAAATTGTGGGAGCTTATTTTAAAAAATGTTATGGATTATTTGGTCATGGCATCCAGATAATATAATATAAATTATATGACATAGTAAACATTTGCAGTCAAATAGTAGTTTTGTTCATATGGTTAATTATTGAAACAAAAACAGAATTTTTCAGAAGCCTGGATTCACAGCATTTGGTCACGACACCAGCCACATCCACAAATATTCTACCTCATGTCCTGTATTTTAGAAGTAACAAAGTTGAAACCACTTGCAGTATTGTTCTGGTCAGTGAAAGTTTCTTAAACATCACCCTCTTCAGAGCTAAGAAAAGCAGCTTTGTCTTTAGCATTAAACACTGAGCATTTCTAAGTTAGATGGGAGGGTTTTCCCAACCACCCACAGAATAATATTTAATCCTTCAGTTAAAGTGAAAACATCAGAATCCACAAAACTGGAGTTACACCACTTTCACATGACAGCAGTAATATATTATTTCAGTAAATTACAAGGCTGACACAGAAAGCCAAACCTCCCCAAACCTCTCTTCTCCTCCTACAGATGATTTTCATTAAACCTTTATAACCCCTGCTGGTGAATGTTTGTCTTCTGGGCCTTGAGAATGTGGCTCAGTTTCAGCCCTAGCACTTCCATCTGTGTTTCCTTTCCTTTGTCCTGTGACTCCTGACCTGTGGCCCGACACACCCAAGCAGTTTCCTGTTCTCTTTTTACATTGCCACAAGCCTATAGAGCATGCAAGAAATGTTGGGCCCTGAAAACTGTTTATCACTGTAAAATCAGGCACAACTAATGCAACTCCTGCAGAGTACAGTTTCACTGGCGTACTCCAAAAGCAATTCTTGACATTGACTTGCTATGTTAATTAAAAGACTTTAAAGAATGCTTAAACCATCATATATTTGAATCCTTTAAAACCTCAACTGCATTTAACCTTTTAACCCAACATGCCTTTCCTTGAAAGGCAGTAAGTGTCTGATTACAGAAGCACTGTATTTTACACTGCATTAAAGAGAAAGCAGAGAGAGAAATTAGGATTCTGCAAGAAAACAAACTCTAGACAGCTGGATCCCTCAAAGCCTGGATGGGAGGGTAAGACGAGCACATTCCTTCACTTTTATCACAAACAGTCCAACTCTGATAAAAACCATTTATGCACGCCCACAGAGAACTCTGTTCCTTCATGATGCATTGCCTTATGGTGAAACATGTTGGATTTGGGCTATAGAGTGAACAATATGTTCAGTTCATGATTCAAGACTTTAACATTTTGGCAACATCTGGTCAAATTTCTTTTAAATTAATATGCGCAAATAAAGCTAAAAAGTACATTGATAAGAACAGAAAAGTCAAGAAAACTCACCCATCCTTAAGGTAACTGAACAAAATTTGTTTTGCTGTCTCTTCATGTGATTGTTTTGAAAGTTCCTGTTGACCTTTTAGAAGATCGGGTGTTGCCTGGAAATGACAGGAAATGTGAAGGAGATCTTAACGAAATAAAAGAGATCTTGAGAAAGCAAAAAAAAGTTCTTCTCTCACAGATCCTCATCTTTAAAAGACTGAACAGACAATCTGTTCAACAACGTACTAACATTAAGTAAGTATAATAAGACAAGTTAAAACAAAGAAATGTCAGATTCCAAGTGTAAAATTCAATCACAGTGCTACAACATAGATCTCTGGCTTTTTACCTGAACACCTGCCTCTGAACTGGGCTTTTTGTCTGTGGTGGGAGAAGGCTTGGATAGTGATGTAGATACCGATGTTGATGTCGAAACCTCTCCAACTGAAGAGGCACGGTTCTCGCTCTCTTTATCCTTGAATGGTACTGAAGAGGAGCGTGTCTGTGGCTTTTTGTAACCCTGTATGGAGCCGACGGCTGTAGAGATGGTGCTCTGGGGGGAGCCGGGCGCGCTGGTGGCACGAGATGAAGCCCTGGAGTCCACCTTACCGTCTACAGCCGTGAGCCAGGAGTCCTGACCACCGGCTGTTTTCTGCAGCCGTAGCTGTGAGGGCCGCAGGACATGCTCCATCGATGTGCCTCGCTGGCAGCTAAACACGTCCATGTAGCTAGAGCCATCTCGCAGGCCGAGGGCACTATCCACACTGCGTGAGCGCTTCCTGTCCTCTGGATTGATCCTGTTCCGGCGCCCAGCCCTGCCCCTGCGCTGGTGGCTGCCTTCTTTGCCATCAAACTTCTCAATGAGCTCATCGACACCAGGAATGGAGCCTGTGTCAATGTCTCTGCCTGACCCGGGGAGGAAAGGGATGTAGCGGCGGTTCTCGTGGCGGTTGATGGTGTCTGCGTAAAGGGCGTCCATCTGGTCATCCACCACAGCCTTAGAGGTGGAAGATGAGGAGGAGTGGCGGGAGCGGGAAGAGGACTGAAGAACCGGCCCACTGGAGTCAGTCCTGCGTAGAGGAAGGACATCAGGCTCACGGCGGGTGCGCTCGAGGCTGGAGTTGGCGCTGCTCATAGAAGTGGGGGATCTGCATGATGTCTTGCTCTGCTCACTCGTGGGACCCGACACAGTGGAGGGCTGAGGCTGGGCTGCAGACACTGGAGTTTTAGAGCCTGGCTTGGACTGAGGTGGATTCAGGTTGGTGAGATGAGGTTTGGACTGCGGCTGAGCCACTTGTGATTGTGGCCTCGTCTGAGGCTGAGTGAACTGGGCTGGAGGCAAAGACTGAGGCTGTGACTTTGGCTTAGGAAGGGCTGTCTCACTCAGGCTCTGGGATGGAAGTTGCCTTTTCTCTTGCTGCGCAGGAGCTTTCTTCTGGTCCAGGCTTGATGACTTGGTGTGGGATGGTGCAGGTACAGCAGATTTGGAAGAGGAACTCTGCTGTTGGTTCCCAGTCTCAGCCAGAGGAAGGCTGCAGATACCATCAAGGTTCAGGGAGTTGGTGTCTGGATCATACGGCTGCAGTATCTCAGGGTGCTTCTGAAAGTTCAGAAGGGTGGATGGTTTCTTTCCTTGTGAATCTGTGACACCATTTTGAGGACCAGTGTAAAGCATCATCTTCTGAGACCTGTACTCCATGAAGGGGCTGTTGGATCCACCTTCCTTTCCTCCCCTGAAATCATACTCCTGTAGGTTCTCAATAAAAGAGCCCTCTGTGTCGATGTACCCGTTACTATTAGGGTCGATATAGGAGTGAGGACCCCTGTCCTGGTTGTTGAGAACTACGTAGGGGTGTCCATCTATGCCCTGGACACGGATGCTGAGACCGTATGAACCAGCTCCATTACTGTGGGGCCTGGAGGGGCGAGACGGCTGAGTGTGGCCCTGCTGTGGTCCGCTGTTATGAATGCCAGTCACTCTGTACGACTCCATCAGGAATGCAGAAGGAAAATAAATCCCTCTCTCTCGATCAGGTGGCCCACCTCTGCAACCGAAGGTTTAGAGAGGCTGTATTAGTCAGAGATGAGACACTACATAATTCAGCAATATCAACAAATGTTGCCCAGATCCACACTCGGCCACTCATGGAAGATTAAACGCTTGCTGCATTTAATTATGTCATCTGCTTTCGGTTTCTTTTCTTATTTTGCATTCTTGATGTTCTGTTCTCTCTCCACGGAGGTCTTCTCTGTCAAACTGCCTGACTAATGTGCCCAGGCCAAATGAAGAATGAGACAATAAGCTCCATGTGTTGCCTAGAACATCTCAGAGCCCATAATACCACTAAAATATAAGTCAACAACATCAGCCACATTCTTTTTAATGGCGAAAATGACCAGGTACTATTTAGGAAGGCCTTACAGGTGTGTGACTAACAGAGATGATAAAACAAAATTACTGTTTTCCGTGCATGACGAAGAATATCAGTTAAACAGGTTGAGAGAAAAGGACTGAAATTCAGCACTCCAACATGAGTCAGTCAGACCTGAGAAAAATGTGAGAGCGCTGTCATCTCTACACAACTTTGGAGGATGTTAGGTTTAGAGTGAATGTGCAGTGTGTGTGTGTGTGTGTGTGTGTGTGTGTGCATACACAGCGTAGTTAATCCTTGTAAATGACACTGTAATTTGCAGCCCACGGGAAATGCCATGAAAAGAGAGCAACAAAATCTTATTCGGCTCAGTTTTGTCACATTTATAATAATTGCTGGGTTGTCAAAGTTGACAGATTTGCAGCTCGATTGTGAGAACACAGCTGGTAATAAATATCGATCTCTGTACAAATATTAAACTAAGCTGCTAAACGCTCTGCCTGGGACACATTTATGCCTGGGAAGCTGGTGAAGACAAACCCATCAGCAGCCACCATGTGTTTCGCTGGACAATGGGCTTTTAACAGGTTCCTGTTTGCCTTGCTGATAGCGCCCCATTCTACCTGATGTTACAATACAAAGACAGACCGACATGGGCCTGGAAGAAGAACCCTGATAAGACTGACAACAAAGGCAAAAGCAGGACATATCACATTAGCATGTAATAGGTCAAGACAGGCCTATGGACAACTGATAGACTATTTAGAAAAGAATATAGCACCAAGTAGGGCTGGGAGATATCACGACATGTAGCTTGAGAAGATAATAGGCTACATTTGTAAGCTGACACAGACTGTGACATACTGTTTGTCTCTGGTTGCATTACGCCATTACAAATCAATGAGGAGTAAAGCTTTCTGGCAATATTGGATGTTTTGTTTTATTATTTTTGCATAGATATGATAAGATATATTAATTTGTCATGTATTCAATTTGCTGGATTAGTCAAAAACAGACATTCCTGTCTCATTATTTTGTCTATAACAGTGATTTTCCCCAAAATGTATTATATTAGGGTATATATATCAATATCCTGATATAAGATTACATGTACCCTGATGGAAGATTTCAGGGTTTTAAGGTTATTAAGTTAATCTTATATGATGTGAGTAGAGGCTGACTTTGTTTCAGATGGGCTGGCCTGCCTCTAACACTGCAAGAAACCATTTATTTTCTACATGTCGGCCACTCCCAGCACCACAAGAGAATAATACATCTCAGCTTGGTTTTGAAAAAACAATGAATATGGTGACTGGTTGATCCCGGTGCTTTAATTAGTTAGAATAAGTCAGCTTCACACTATTTAGTCTGCACAGAAGGGAAGAAGAGGGCCACTGTAAAGTATCCTGTCCAGGAGGAAGAGTCCAGTCGAGCACAGATTAAAGCTAAAGAGGATACAATAGACTCTTTCATCCTTAGTGTCACATGTATCCAAAACACAAGAGCCCAACAAGTGTGCAACCCCCCTCATTGTATTTGTCACTGCAAAAGGTGGAAACCCTCACTGAGATGCACCCCCTGTCCTCCATAGTGGCAGTGCTGCCTTCACTGACCCCTGTGCTGCTGCAGGTCAGCGCGGAGCACAGGTTGGATGTCAAGGCCCTGGCTTTGATCGGTGCAGAGGGGAGACTCTGCAAAGATTCAACAAAGGAGATCTTTATCGGATTCGTTTTCTGTGTCACAGAGAGTTCCTGACACGGTGTCTGTAGCTGACTCACATGACTACATGAAGACAACCAAATCTGTTGGGAGACGCCGCGGAAGGAGCCCGAATGAGTGAATGTAAAAGCTGAACTAATTCGTCCCTCAAGAAAGACTTTAAACTGAGCGGGGCTTTAAACTGGGGGGAAATATGATAAAGTTACGTAACGTGAACGGGAGTTCTTGGAGCGTCAGGTAAATGCAACGTTGGCGTACAGGAGCAACTGTAAACACAATTACAATCATAGCACCGTTGTGTAAATCGTAAATGACAGCAGAGCCTTAGAGTAAAATCTTTAAAGTAGCAGGTTTGCTGACAGAAGAAAAGGAGCAGCGGCAGTTTGAGTTGACGCAGTTTCTGGACATTTCAGATTCGTCGCTGCCCAGTGCAACAGGTGGCATGAAACACAAGACCAGCCTGATATTTACTGTAACACTTTTTGATTTGATTAACATCTTGCTCACTTCCACGGGTCACTTAATTAAGTAGAGTTTCGAGCAAGCTGAACTGTCCTTTCTGATGTTAAATGTTCAGTTGTTTGCCTCTTGTGGAGTTTAGCGGCTGTTAACGCTCCCACAGCACACTGAACATCCACAGTGAATAACTGTTAGCTAAGTTAGTTTACTCACCGGCGTCGTTTTTCTCTCTGGCTCAGTTGTCGCTGTTCGTTTAAAATTATATTTTAAAGAAGATAAGCGGTTGAGCTGAAGTGCCCACACCACTGCTTGCTAACTTATTTAGTCCTGTGTTGTTTTCTTAAGCGAGGGCGAGCCGGACAGCTTCAGAAAGACGTCTCCGCCTCCTGAAGCCCGCCCGCCCAGAACACCAGTCCGCTGGTCCAGGAACAGATTTCACGACACGAATCATCCCTGCAGCCCTGGCAGGACTTGTCCCAGGCCCAGCTCGGTTTGGACCGGCCAAGCTCTGCTCGGTTCAGCTCAGCGGGGTCTCGAAGCGCTGCGAAACCAGCGGGAAACAAGTTGTGAGTAAGGTGGGAGCTGACACCCACTCCGTTAATGAGCTCATTATTAAATAAAACTGAATAAACTAAACATCACAGTTTAGCCCGACAGAGAAAGTCATGAAAGCATAGCTGCTTGCTCTTTTGAAGAAGGTGGGCCAACATAAAAAACCTTATCACAAACACAAAATGAGTCCATTAATTTTTAGAAGAAAAGCACAGTAGGCAGTAATCCGAATATATCTTCTGGGGAAAGCCAAAAACACCCCCCAATGAAATATTTCAGAAATATTGGGTAATAAGTTACACGCTTTGAATTCATAAATTGAGATAACTTTCTCGCACAAACTAAACGTTTTATGAATTATTTAATGGCCTGGGAGATTTATACACGTTTAGGCTATGCTCGCCTCAAACTCGATGAAAGTTCAATAATTTGCACTCTGCATAAATGCAATTTGCAGCTGCATGTGTTTAAAAACCGAGAGCGTCATCTAGTGGATAGTAAGCTGACCAGAATGCGGTTAGTTAATGAGAAACTGTGCCGGTGGCACTGGTGTTAACTCACACAGACAGTGCCGTAAACGTATCACCGCAGATACGTATACAGTGAGCATCTTGTGTCGCGCACAGGGATGTTGAGAGTCCAGATGAAATGTTGGAAAATGTTCTGGAGGGTGAGTTATTTTAGAGTGAAGTGTCTGTGGTGTACATGTAGGCCTACTTTAACAGGAAGTGCAGGACTAAGCAAACAACACTGAGCAGTGATAAATAATATCTAGTATATACATTATATGTATATGTATATATATATAAACATACGTTACTGTATATAAATATCACCACAAACGTATGCATGCAAAATATATCAAAGAACAAAAACAACAATATCTGATGATATTTGGTTTTCACATCATCAAGGGCCATACCTATACCCTATACTGTTTATAAACTGCTTTATAAACTAAAGCATTGGTATCATATCGACACTAGTGTAAAAATATTTCAAACAATACCCAGCCCTACTCTGAACTTTTTGGTGAAAAGACAAAATGTTTTAATTTTTCATTCAGTGTATGTTACTTTATGCTGGATAAAATTGCCCAATACAAGTACCTTTAACTTCACAAATAGTACCTCATACAATGACAGTTTCCTACTTTCACAATTTCAGGTTGAAAAGCCTGGACTCCATGTTTGTTTACAATGGCCGGTGATAAAAATACTCAGATTCTTTGCTTCAGTAATAAAGTAGTAATACCACAATGTAAAAATACTTTGTTACAAGTGCCTGAATTCCAAATCTTACCAAAGTAAAAGCACATAAGTAGTTATAGTAAGCAAAATGTACTTAAATAAAAATATGGAACGTAAACGCATTCATTCTGCACACAAACAGCCCCTCTCAGGGTTGTATATATACTGTACATATTTTATTATAGGATTACTGATGAGTTAACTTGTAAGCAACATTTTAATGTTGTAGCTGGTTGAGATGGAGCAGATTCTAGTTTACACACTGTTAAAGTATAAAGTAGCACAAAATGAAAACACTCAGGTAAATACCTCTACTTAAGTGCAGTCGTCCAGTAAATGTACTTAGTTACTTTCCAGCACTGACAATCACAAACACAATTGTAATGCTCACTTTGTCTTACAGCTTTTGAAGAAATGATAAAGTTCTTTTTTATAAACCTTTCCACTGCAGCATAAACTACATTAAACTGGAGGCCCAGCTGCTCAGTGTCTTTGTTGTGGCCCACTGTTTATTTTTGTGTCCGCAGAGAAACCACGCAGCACCACAGCCTTTAATCTGAGCGTTGTGCCACTGTGTTGGGTTACAGCAGCACACAATGAGAGCTCTGTTCTCCGCCGAGGTGCCACAGCTGGGACCTCTGGGCATGCTCAGTACACAGCTCAGTCTGATTATAAGAAGGACTGCTTTCCAGTGGCAACCCAACCTAACTGACGTGCACCAGAGATGTCATAGAGGCGCACATTTAGCTCATTTGATTTCATCTTTTCCATTGCGGATTGTTTTTACAGGAAAAAATGTTGGAAAAAATTCTGGGAATTTAACTGCACCAGTGTGACAGGAAAACGGCACCACTGAAGACAATGTGGTGGAGAAATTACTGTATTTCCCACTTGTTCCCACTAGATTGTGTAAGTTTGTAGATGATACCGCATTGGTAGCATGGTTTAGCATGTAGCAGTAATGGGGGAGCTTACAGAAATGAGGTTTCAACCCTGTTGTGCAGCCAACAACTTCGACCTGAATGTTTCCAAACCACAACAAGTAGTCATGGACTGAAGAGCCGTAGAAGCCATCTACCTCTGGTCATAAATGGTCAGGAAATCCAACAGGTGGAGGACTACAAATTCTTGGGTGGGCACAGACATATAAAAGGTCCCTCTTCTACATAGAAGCAAGATACCCAGACTCCTTCAGTGACATACATGGCTAAATGGTTGCATTTTGTAGCGCTTTTATGAAAAGCTTCAGTGTCTTGCCCAAGGACACTTGGACGTGTGGACAGGAGGAGCTGGGGATCGAACCGCTCTTCCTCCTGAGCCACAGCTGCGACATGTTGCAGGTGAACCGCAACTCTCGGGTGCTGCTGTTGGTTCGAAAACTGCACCTGAACTTAAGTATTTAGTTCCCACTGGAGATGAAGAGAGCCTGTGTGACTCCTGCCCAAAGAGATCCTGCAACAACAAAATAGAAATGTACTCGAAAGAAAAGCTCAGTTTAAGAAACATGTTTAGTGCAGCATGCATCCTGAAAGTACCGGAGAAGCGGGTGACTGTTCAGAGCAGGAGGAGCAGCAGGCTCTTTGGTCAGGATTCAAGGATGTGAGCCAAGGACTCTCTGTCAGCTGGCCCAGCAGCCATGACAGGAAGTCAGCCTTCAGACATGGTGGTCCCACTCCTACAGAAAACATGCACACCCACCACCAGCAGCAGCAGCAGCAGCAGCCCAACACACTCGCTTATTCTGTGTTTCCCTGCAGAGAATATTGAAAGATGACAGTCATGATTTACGTTGCATCACTGAGCTCACCACAGGCAGTACAGCAGTCAGCAGTTTCCCGCCGAGTGTCACCTCTGTCAGAAAACTGAACTGGGATCAGACGTCTCGGGATGTGATGAGGACGAGGATAATTGTGTGCAGATGGACGAGGTCTGAGATTTACAGCACAACAGTCCTCCAGGTTTAGAGCAGCATTTTTACAACACTTTTGGGATTCATTAACTTCAGTCACAGCACAAGTAGCAGATTGAGAGCTGCCGTCTACACAAAGCCGCTCCTACCAAAAATATTTATTAGAGAATACAGTTTAGGTTTGTACTTTTTATAATGGCTTCATCAATTCTGTTCCTGAACTCTGTTCATGTATTTGTTTTTATTCATTTTTATGTATTTTGCTTACGTGTTTATGTGTTCTAAATATACATTTTTCCCTTTGCTGGAATGGCTTTCATACAGGACCTGCCTCTAGCTCTTTTTCTTCATTCCGCTCAAATCGAAATGTAAAAAAAGCAGGAGCACAGCACATGTACAGTACACTGCTATCACACTTTATTTAAAATAGAAACATATATTCATAGCACTTTTCATACAGACTACAATGGTCCACTGGTATTATTTTCAGAAATGAGTTATATACTATAAAACACTCATTTGGCCTAAATCCACTGTAGAAATGTCTTTAAAAAAAGCAAAAAACAAAAACAATAAGGAAGGAATACGGAATTAACCCCCATGTTTCTGAGCTCGTCCTACTTAACCCTTACTGTGCCTTTTCATAAAATAAAACTTTATGGAGACGAGAAAATGTAAATATGGAGAAGAAACAGAAACAAAAGCTTTTGCTCAGTGAGAGAAATAAATGCACATACAATTGAGTTTAAAAAAAGATGGCACATTTATTGCAACATAAATGTTATATACATTGTTTTTCTGTTGAAAAAGACAGAAAATTCAAATTCTTGTTGCCGCAGTTTTTTGATGTGCATCGATAATACCTTTTTATTTGACACAAAAACAAATCTTTTACCAATCAACAATGGAGACTGAAGGATAAGATGAAGGTCGCACTTTTGGGAATCTGGAGCTCATAAGAAGCCTTTTAAGCACTACGTGCAACAATTCTTGAGATGCCATTTGTAAATTTCCTGTAATAATGGACAGGTTATTGTAAATAACCGTACATTTTACTATCTAATATAGTAAAATAAAGTAAGAAACTTTTTACTCAAAACTTTTGTTTTCAAAAATCTAGAAAGAGTAATATTTAGAATTCAAGAAATATTCTTACAGTATTGTTGTATAAAAGACTAACTACAGTGAAAAATAAGCCAAATGTTTTTTTTTTTTCCTTTTGATTTTCTTTTTTTCTCCATATATTATACAAGGGAAAGCATCTGGGAATACAGCAAAGTCTAACTTGGCAAACAGAGGAACAAAGAAATATAGGAAAAACAGGACATTTTTAAAAAATGACGTTAAGAGAGCTGGAAGTGACAAACATTATACCTTCAATCAAAGTCTGCCAACATAAATACAAGCTCATGAATACTGAAATGAAGAACAAGGCCACATTCAGTCAGAGAATATACAATAACTGTTTAGTTATTTTTTTACTAAAACAAAGTTGTTAAATCATAAATCTTTAATGTAAACTCTTGGTGTGGCATCTTTAATTCTAATTTAAGTCCCTTTTTTTGTACAGAATAATCATTCTGAATGTGGCAGCCTTGTTTATGGTGTAGATAATGATAGAAGACAATATAAAAAGAAACAAATGGAATATAAAGCAAGTCGTAAGACCAAAGACTTAATAAAAGGAGAAACGTAAAGCATGCACACTGAAAGGGAAAAACAAAATAAAGCCATGACCAATGTCTTGAAACATAAAAGTAAATCCTGTTAACTGTTTTCGTTCATTATTGTGCTACAGTTCTACGATATCCAACAAAACCCATGAAATATCTAGTCTGGACTGACTTAGAAGTTCTCTATGCTGACTGAAACTGGACATTATAATGCTGGAGGCCTAAAGAAATGACTTGTTACAACACAAATAAGCATAACTAAATTTTACGCACAATAACTGCGTTTGTAATGTCTTGAGATATGAAAAGAAAGAAAATTAATAGCTGTGTTCATCAGGCCAGGAGAATGTGTGGTCGTCGTTTGTTTTGTTTTTTTAAAACTTCATCAAGCGATCTCCGAATAGCTGGTGGTGTGAAAATGACAACAACAAAAAAAGACGCCACTTCTGTGCTGAGGACAGGAGCATGTAACTGTCAGGAGGCTAAACAAAGACAAGAATTTGCGTTTAACACTATATGGCAAAGGAGCAGAAGGGGAAGAAAGGCCCCTTTTCCTTTAGTTAAGACACAAAAAAAATAAGCAGGGAATGCTAAGGTTTGCTAATAGTTTGCTCTCTGTATTTTAACTGCTCGTTACCGAGGAAAAAAAAACAACAAAACTAAATCTGAGCTTTCAGTAAACCTACAGTTTGCCATTCGTCTGTCACCTTTGTAGACAATATCGTTGAGGCTAATGTAGTCGGGCCTATTATTCCGCTGGTCAGTAGCACAGAAGCTGATCTAAACTACACAAAAACAAAGATAGGTAGTTTTGGTTAGTGGCAGAATGAATAAAATATAAATACTATATCTTCTTTTTTTAAAAACATGGGGCGCTTACATCTTCATTTCTAACAGCTAATAATTATTTGCAGTTGGGTGTAAATATCACTCTGAACTGGCCAATAAATTAATCTTCTCAGTGCCCAAATATTTTTCCCCTCATCTCAGCCTCGCCAAAGATTTACCAGGGTGGAGTGCTCAATTTTAATGGTGACACTGGTAAACTATAGATCAACTGGAAAGCTGCATACTTCTCTTTGAACTTACCTTCCCTTTAGACAAACGCTTTATAGCTCATTAACATAATAAATAGAAAAAAAAAAAAAAGAAACAGACAAACAAAAATAATTTGCTGTTACAATGCATTCGTCAATTCAGTTTAGGCACGAGGCAATTTCCACATACGGTTGGAGGAGATTGCGAAGTCTCTGATTGTTCAGAAGCATCACACTTCTTGCAGACAGTGATATGTGCTGAAGGTTTTTCTTTGTGGGGAGAAATTTGCAGATGGAAAACTGGTCAGAGGGAGCTGGATGCTCGGCTCCTCTTCAATCGTAGGATTGGATTGTGTTAGTCTCGTAGTTTTGCTTCAAGTGGTCTGTCTCCACCGATTGGTGTCACAAACCGTGAGTCCTGTCTGTCACTGGGAAGCAAGGTCACCGACTCAAACGGGACAGAAATGATCTGGATCACTTTGATCTGGAGAGGGGAAGGGAGAAACACACTGATCAGAGGTATAGATCAATAACCACACAAGGTACAAAACAAAGTCTATCTATATTTTAGGTTCACGGTTGTAAAAAATTGGGCTTTTTAAAGTGCTATTGCTGCTGTTTCACATTTATCTGGAAACATTCTCCTCATTCCAGTGAGGTGAGCAGAGCTTAAACTACTTGTCAATAAATCCATTGGTTCTTTACCATAAATTAACCTGCAACTAATTGATTAGTCTCGAAAGTCGTTTATCATGACTTTATCATGCAACAATGGCAAATAATGACATAGTTCTAGCTTCTCCAAGGTGAAGATTTGCTGCTTTTACTGGTTTATATAATTGAAAACGAAATATCTTTGGGTTGGTCGGGAAAAAAAGTTATTTGAAAATGACACCTTAGAATTCAGGAAATTGTGATGAACATTTTTCACCATTTTACGGACTGAATAAATAAGGAAATAAAAGAAAAGAAAAATGAGATAAAAGAAGATACTGACTTTGCTGAAATCCTAAAATGATTGATTATAACAATCCTCAGATTAATCAATACTGAAAATAACTGCTAGTTGCAGAGCTAGAGGTGAGAGTACCTGGCTGCTACTCAGAGGTGGCCCATAGGGTTAGATGTGTCAGTCAGACCTGGAAGGACCCCTGTGTGGGCTTGCTGGGCGTCACCGGAGCCACCAGACACTTTTTCCTCCTCTCTTCTCTTAAGGCAGGCTGCTTTGGGGTTCAGGTTCCGCTCTGTAGGTTCAGAGAGACAGGAATCAGACTTTTCTGCCACTTTTTTTCTGATATCTTTGAACAAAAATAGTGAGAGCTTAATCTGTTCATTTTCTTTTTATCATATCCCATCATAAGTACAGAAAGTTATACAAAGATCCAGCATTTCAGTGACTGAATGAAGCATTAAGTGGCATTATCATGATATATCAACTATTGACTCAACATCATTACTAACTTAAATATCTATAAATGTAATACTACAGCAAACAAGCTAGCGTATTACCACAGTTGACTTGAACAGTCTCCCAGCAGTTTCTCTACTGGTGTTGTAATATTTTGGCTGAGTATCCATATTTGGCAGCTCTCTAAATGAAATAACTCCCTATAAATCAGAGTGAGCTCTGCTCACTGCAGTTCTCCTTTTCATAACTCCATATTTACAATACTCTCTCCGGATGTGGCACTAAAATGAAATTACAGCCTGCAGGAATGTTATGTGAAACCATTAAGCATTTTCAAGAATCAATATTGATTTGATGTGATGTAGCACTGACATTTCAGTCATTGCAACAATGCACGGGTAAAGTTTTCATTAGCTGGCCTCTGACCTCTGACTTGTTGCTCCAAGTTAAGTATGACCGCCACAGCCTGATGGAGGATGAGCAGTTTAGTCTGGGGCTTCTCGCTTTTCAGGTGCAGCTGGCACATGCGGCCCAGCTCCTTGAAGGCTTCGTTGATGTCTCGCACCCTTAGGCGTTCACGGGCGTTGTTAGCCATCCTCCTCTCGCGCTCACGCTCGGCCTTCTGCTCCGGATTCAGGTCCTCATCTTCAGTGATACTGTGGGAGAAAGAACTGTTTTACTGTTAAAGGCACACAACAACAACCAAACAGACGTTGAAACTAAAAAGAAAAGAAGTCTCCCTCTCTCTGAGTGAAATCTCAATGGTCACTTTCACCAACTAAAAAACCCTTTACTAGTGAAATTGAATTTTAATGCATTTATGATATTACACCTCTTCCTTCTTTGATATGAACTGATGACCTACACAAAAAATTAATCTAAAGTAATCTTCCCTGAAACAATGTCACGCAACCGATTTGAAATAATGTGAACTCATTACGTTGAAGCTTCATTAAGTACTACAGTTTGTAAAGACAACATTAAATGTGTCGATTTAATTAACCAAAATGATTGACACACATTCAAGTTAGTGAAAGCTTATCAAAATAACACATATACTTTTTGACCTGGGAGTATATTTAATTTAGTTTGAACTGTTTGCTTCCTGCTACAAGATTAATAAATATAACTGGGTGGAGGGTTTAATGCTTTAACATATGTCATTTTCATTTTCTCTGTGTTTCCTTGTTTAAGGCCAGAGTATTGATTTTTTTTTTAAGTGGCACAGATGGGGAATGCAGCTTCTTAATGCTAAACATTTTTGTTGGAATTCTGCACTGACGTCAAAATCTGTCACTGATAGAAATCCATTATCGGGTGTAAAACCTTCTACTAGGCTCCTGCACAGGCCATATCCTCTCTTTGTGCCAGCTGTAGTGTTACATCTTTGGTTACTGTATACGAGCCCAAATCTTGAGGATTGATCCTGTGGTTTTGGTTTAGCAAGTTACCTTGATGTTTTCCAAACATCAATTAAACCTTAAATTATTTCATTTAGTTTGTACGTATGTATCAACATGTCCTTACCTGGTGCGTGTGCCCGCTCTGGGTGTCCTCATATCTCTTCTGTCGCTGTCATCATCTGACTTGTCGTCGGTGGAGAGATTATCGTGCATCTCATCCTTGTCCTGTTTCTCCACTTTAAGCTCCAGGGTGGCAGGCAACTGGCCAGCCAGTGCTGAAGTAAGACCTGTAGTAGACAATGTAAATGTAAACCTAAGACATTAAACATAAACTGAGCCATGCCTATACCGTTTTGTGTCAGCCATATAATGAATTGATTAGACTAAGCGGGGGTGCAGCAGACCTCTGAATGCTTCCAGTTGGTGGTTGAGTTCTGTGGTGGACGTGGAGCCGGTGCTGGGCAGGCCTCCGTGGCTGTTGTTCAGGCTGGCAGCGTCGTCAGCGTGGGCACCACCCTGCTGCAACACAGGCAGGAAGGACATTTTCAGGAAATGAAGCAGACATTCTCTGGAGACGATACACAAAACTATCCTTTTGAGCAATAGAAGAGAGCTTGATAGGAACCTAAAACAAAGGAATAAACTTCAGGTGCCATGGCAGGTATTTATCAGTGATATATGGTAGAGAGGTCAAGGAAAGAAAATGTTTTTTTACATATTCAATAGTACATGCCAACTGAATTTGTTCCGAAATTGTTAGATTGTATGCTATTTGGCAGCCTGTATATACTGACAGTTGCAACAGTATGAGATTTTCACGGTACGATAATGTCTCACAATAAAAGATCACTCTTTCACTGTATCACGGTGTTACACAATTATTATCATCAGTTACAATGACCCTTAAAGGAAAGAAAATAGAAGGGTTTTTTAAATTATAATTTTACATAATATAATGTCCATGAAACTTGATCTGAACTTGAAAATTAAAAAAAAAACAAAAAACACTCAAATGGTAGAATTCAATACCGTAGATAAGCAAATGCACATGGTATGATAACAGTGAAATTCCCATCACTGGGGTGTGCTTTGGGAATTTGCTTCACAGTAGTATGTTGTAGAATGCATAACCAAGAGTGAAAAACACAAAATAAAAGCCAATAGAAGCCACCTGTGTAACAACACACGCGTTATGAAAACCCCTTTTTTTTGTCCATGTTCGTTTCATTATGATTTGCTTCTTACTGCTGCGACATTCTCAGGCTTAACCACAACTAAGACCATGTCTGTTTCTCGTGTCTAAAATGAAACAAATCCTTCTGTGTTCTGTGTTCCTTGTTATTTTGTCCACATTCACAACATAAAAATGGTCAACTCCCACCATGTTGTACCACAAAGTCCCTCCTTCCTGTGGTTTACCACATGTTCTTGAGCTATTTGATTTCCCCGCTGAGAACCAGAGAAAGGCAGGGAAATCATCACTGAGGGTGGAGGGTATCCCCCCCTTTTTCTTACGGAATGTGATCCCTAGTCACTGTTGGCCTCTGTTAACCCCGCTACCCTGAGACCCTCCCCTTCCTCAGCGCTACGCTAATCTTTGCTGTGCTCTCAACAGGTGTCCAAACAACTCTTTGTCTGGAGGAGGAGGAGGGAAGCCGGGGCTCTGGCAAGAAAAGAACGCTGCTATTTTCATGGCTGGGCCTGATTACCATACAGCTGAGGACCTCTATTTGGGTGGAGGCCGCGGGTTCAGACACACGTTTCCAAGGATTCAGATTTCCTGGGTTGTTAAAAAGAAGTGATGAAAAGGGGTTGGAAGGAGGTAGAGGGTGGGGTGTCAGTGGGAGTAAAAAGCCTGTGGCTGTGCCGTGCCGTGCCGAGGCCGGTGAGTTCTGTCTGAGGGGACCTCTTCCCACACAGGAAGTGCTGTGTTACTGCAGACACAGTATGTTCTATCTCACAGTCGCAGTCGGTCAACATTACTGCCACAACCCAGCTCTCTGTAACAAATACATCAAACTGAGCACTTCTGACAACCACAGAAAAATTCTTGTTAGGGGACAAAAACAAGCTACTCAGAAAGACTTCAGCATCAGAGTGACAGACAACACAGAGCCTTACAATAAACAAGAAACTTTAACTGTATTTAAGACAAATTAATGTTGGCAAAGAAGAGACCAGAGAATCCTGATAAGAAGTTGGAACAAAATAAAGCGCAGCTTTGATGATCATGCCAACAGAACACAAGTGAAATCTTTTTGGTGAAAAATAAATGAAAATAGTCAAAATAAAAACATTTCATTCTTCCATTTTGTTGCACTAAATTTCAAAAGGGCATCAGAAGAAAATATTTTTTTTGTGTTTGTGAGTATGGGGATAAGCTGTATGCATGTGTGTCTTTCATGTCAGCTGGATGCCTGAGGTTTGGTTAACAGGAAAATGTTAAGTACTCCAGTACTGGAGCTGAAACAATTAGTCGATTAATCGATTAGTTGATTGACAGAATAATAACCGGCAGCTGTTTTATCATTTAAATCACAAACATCTAGTTCCAGATTCCCAAGTGTGAGGAGCTTCTGCTTTTCTTTGTCTAGTGTGATAGTGAACTGAGTATTTTGGGGTTTTGGGCAAAACAAGCAATATGAAGACATTTTCTTAGGCTTTAGAAATTTGTAAGGGGCATTGTTCACAAATTTCTGACATTTTACAGACACAGATATTAAATTACAAAGTTATTAAATGTGTGTCTTTATCTAAAAGAAACAAAGTTGTATGGCTCTACTTCTGGAAAACCAGATCGATCTCTGGTCTTGATCTCAAGGTAATATCTAATTTAATGGTAACCATGGGAGGATATCATTTTCATCAGGATCAGGACTTAAAAATATTAATCATAAAACAAACTGTTGAATGAGTTTATGTTGAATTGTCTATGACGTCCATCATTTGAATCCAGTATCTTATCAGATAAGTAACCTGAACTACTAAGAACTAATTCATTATAAATATAATAAATTAATATTAAAATATACTTTTTTTCCTCTACATGTGACCCAAATTATTTCCAAACACCTTGCAGTTCGACGAGTAGCTCCACTTTATTTTCCTCAGCAGATTCAAATCTCTTGGCTCTTTAAAATGAAATACCTCGGATGGAGGATGGGTGAACACATCATCATTAATACTGCATTCTGCTGTTTCTCAAAAGGTTTACACTTTACACGGGTGTAACACACAAACACTTCCTACACGAAAGCAAAACTTCACTCCATTATGCCTGTTTTTCTCATTCCTTCTTCTCCCTTGTGTATACAGCCGCTCTCAAGAGGAGGGTGAGCAATAGGCCAGCCATTACACTTATGGAAAATATGTCAGGATAAAATGTCTACTTTTTACCAATGGCAGTGGACCTGTTTTGAACAGGTGGCCAAGGCTTCTTTTCTTCTGAAATTTGACAAAACCATATGGGAATACACCAAAGAAATATGTTTTCTCCACTTCATGCAATATTCTGAATACATATCAAAACCTAAGATCTAAATACTTATGTGAAGTTCTCGTACCATCGCTGCTGTCCGACTTGGAACCAATGCAGAGGCAGGGAAGTTTGCTCCAATGGCTGCTATTGGCCCATTTTGTGCCTGTCCCAGCAGACTGTGTATGTCGCTGGGCAGACTGGCGGTGGAGCCCACTGCATGGTTTCTCAGAACAAGGATTGCATCATCCAGTCTGTCCAGACGATCCTCCATTCGAGACTGGGAGGACCGCAGGGATTGAAGAGTGAAGGGTTAGGGAGAGGGAGAAGAGAGGAAAAGAAGGACAGAGCAGCTTAGCATAAGCACATTAGGACAAAAATTGAAAACACTGATTGTATGGTGTGAACTTGAAAAGAAACAAAAAAACATCTGAAACATAAGATAAAGGAGGCAATTCAAATGCAGGATCAATTGAGCCGTTTCAGCTTGAGTTGTAAAAGTCCACAAATGGCTTCATTTATGGTTAAACTGAAAAATTGACAGATGTCCAACAGCCACTTTGAGTGCTTCAACAATTAATTTAGAATTTAACATCTGCACCTAAGCCGATTACTGCAAGCTGGAATGGCTAAAAGAACAACATAACATGACAATATGGCAACAAAGGCAATAAAAATGAAACTGCATGTCACTGTGAAGAATGTGGACTGCAGGCCGAACTTGTGAGAGAAAACAAAATGTGAAAAGACGTATGCAACACGTAAAGAGTAAAGGGTCCATCTGAAGAGTACCTCGCAGACATCCTTTAAGAAAGACATGGCATCCTGGAGATGCTCATGTAACTGCTGATGAACTCTGTTTTTCTGGCAAAGTCAAATAAGAATAAGACAGGATTATGAAAAAAGATCGATATCTATAAATACTAGAAACACGCTGTGGAGAGAGATTGTTTTTTTTAAAGACACACAAACAAGAAGTGCAGGATTTGGAAGGAAGCACACAGCTGCTGACCATTCACTTTGTATGGATGAAAATGTCCGTTGTTTGCACATTTAATAACCCCTTCTCCAGTATTGGTCTTTTCTCCAGTTCTTTGGGTTTGCAGGTGATGTTACACAAAGTTCACTTCCTCCACATCATATTAAATACAATGAACAAAAGTTTCTTCATGCCGTTGGCTTACACGTTTAGTGTTGTTATTTCTCTGTTTGAATAAATTCTTGGTAAAAAAGCTGCCTTCTCCATTGACCAATATGAGTAATACAATTAGAATGCCTAATATTACTTTGCATTGTTATATTCATTATACTCAGCTGTGCCTCTCTCTATACCCAAGTGATATGAAGCAACGGGCCACGGATTGTCAAAGCCAGCTATGAAGTCGTAACATAATACAAACTGCTGTCGGCGGCCCACTAACCATACTCACTCATAAGATTAGTAATTTCGACTGTAACCTAATCCTCACCTCGCATGTTTAGACAGTTGTTCATCGCTGTTTTCCAGAACTAATGGGGCTTTCCAAATTCCCAGGTAGTTTTTGTTTTTTTTAGGATTCTTTTTTTTTGGCATTTCTGCTTTATTGAGAGAGACAGGAAAGGCAGGGGAGAGGGAGAGAGGGAATGACATGCAGCAAAGCAGATCCTGAGAATATGTCATCATTTGAACTCTCATTCGCTGCCTGCCAGTGGAATAATTTCATCATTAAAAACTGAAATGGAATCTTTTTAAGTTAAAGTAATATGGAGTCCTTGGGAATAAAGTGTAAGCAGCTCCGATTTTACAGCTTAGATTAGAAAAATATGCAGTGATAAGTGGTTTTATGGCCTCACACTTTCAAACGTTGATGTTACTAGCTAGAAGATAATGCTTACAGTTTTTTAACAATTAATACATGTTTTTGCTATTGAAAAGTCTCAGTCTACCAATGTTATTTGCCACCGCCAAAAGTTGCTACCTTTTACTCCACTACAGGCTTACCCTCCGTCTTAAAAGTCAAAGAAACCACGTTTAACAACTAACGTTATATTATATAAAGTTAAATATATAAAAATATTACACTGTAGTGCTGCGTTATACATCATGTCAAACAGGACGTAAACTAAATTGACATTACTCTCTTCAGCCGCTAATGTTCAGGTTATCTGATATTATTCATTTGCTTTTATTAGCTTCACTTACAGTATCTCTGGTGGCCACAAAGACGCAAAACAATGCTGGAGGCAGAGTGGGAGGAAACAGCTACATAGTCACATCTTCACACAATTGTACAAAACAACAAAAGCCTATATGGGTTTCAAGATTTTTGGCAAACCAGCAGCAGGCCAGACAGTAAGTAACTTTTTGCTGTGGCCAACACATCTATGGGTTCACTTCTTAAATGGACAATAATGTCAATGAGAAAAAATACTTTTAAACAACACTTCTAAAAACATAATTTTTGAGCCTTGCTTAGACCGTGGTCTGTATGTTTGTTTGTTTCTTGACACTTTTGAGCAAACACTGTTTTGTATTATCTGTCTTTATAGCTACATTTCTATTTATCATGAAACGCTATTTGTACTTCTGTTATAATAAGTGCTCTATAATTCAACACTTTGACCTATAATAAACCTCCCAGCAGAAAATGTGAATGCATGACATGTGCATCAGGTAGTAGGCAGGATGAAAGCTGATCTGTAGCTCTGGTCGCATGGCAGCGAAGGAATCCTGGAGAAGTGGTTCACCAAACAGCTGCCACCCCCCAAACCAGCCTCCTTAACTAAACCCATCCCCCAACTGTCATCCCAGTCCTGGCCCACGGAGTTGAGGACAGATGGCAATCCCCAAGGGACAGGTATTGTTCAGTTTGGTTATCCCTCTACCCCCACCTTTGTCAGCAGAACATTTGTCAGACAAGAGTCTCCCTGTAAAGCTCAGTCCTTGATGGGTAACTTGTATAAAGCAAACATCCATCATATCCCATGCTCACTGGAGGACGGAGGAGGAGAGGGAGCTTACCAGTGAGTGAAGGGAGTTCTCATAATTTGGAGAGGAGGGGGTCTGTCCACTAGGGCGGGGCCACTGGTTGGTACCTGATGAGAGATAAAGAGATGTAGCGGAGGTCAGTGTTTACAATCCTCTGATTCAGTTTCATATCAACACGGCTGATAGCTGCATCCTGCTCCAACGGGTACACCAATTCTAAATCTAAATGACACACACAATAAGATGCAGTCATAACACACTGACATCCTGATTTTCTGGTTCCTTGTTGTTCTATGTAGGATATTTTTTACTTTTAGGGCTCAACTGAATCATTTCCTGATGGCTGGACTGCATCCTGACACACGAGCCAGCGGAGGGCTCCTCTAATCCCCACTTCCACCCTGAAATGTGGGCTGCGTCTGCACATTAACAAGCATAGCTATGAGAGGCTGGAGAACAATATGAGCACTGACAAATCTGAGTTTAGACACTAGTTTTCCTTCACGCGTCCTCTTTGCTGGAAACGTCAAAAATGTAGTGTGGTTGAACAGTGTTTCGGCACATGGCCTTCATCAGGATTTTTGATGACAGAAATGTGGCAAAACATATTCTCCCACTACATTTTTCTTGTACATTTCTCTTTACTTTCTT
The DNA here is from genome assembly GCA_011952105.1 of Coreoperca whiteheadi. Taxonomy (NCBI): domain Eukaryota; kingdom Metazoa; phylum Chordata; class Actinopteri; order Centrarchiformes; family Sinipercidae; genus Coreoperca; species Coreoperca whiteheadi. The sequence continues at coordinate 17,830,309 of CM022485.1, forward strand.
GTCAGTCAAACACCTATTTGACTGGTGATGTAGTGGCAGTACAGTCAGTTTGTCTTCATGTATTTTACAGCATACACAGCTGGAGTGCCATTGTTTCATTTATACTAATACGTCCTATAAAGCCAAATCTACTATGGCACTTTCCATCTTTTCATTCCAAATGAAAAATCATACATTTTAATCATGTAATCTAAATATGGAGAAACTTAAGATACTCTGCACTAGAGATTACAATTTACCTTTGGCTGGAAGAAGTTCACAGTGGATTTTGTGCATTTATTTGAGCCAAATAATTAATCTGCAGGCCAGCACAGGAAAGCAAATCAAGCTGATTTGATCTGGTGTAAATCAGTGGAAAAAGAAATGCACATCTGCTCATCACATTTCCAGCACAATATTTCTTTCTCTCTCTTTTTCTGAAGCACAATCATCCAAGTAACCTGCCTTCCACGTGCAACAGGAGGCAATGCATTATACAATCAAATACCCTTAATGGACTTTGACAATAATGAAGCTTTCCAGGTTATTTACAGGATAGGATGTCTGTGGGCTTTCCATCTCAGGTCCCTCAGTGCTCTTCTGGGGTCTATTATGGTGGAAGGATGCCAAACCTAGCCTACATCCTGGTAAATGGAGTCCACTGGAGCACACTATGCAGTCGGAGATGTTATTTTGGTTATCTATCATTTAGGGTGAATCTAAAAACTAATTTTGGGTTCTGTTCTGCAGACCAGGATGAGGGGGATCATTTATAGCGAAGGAGCCTGGGGAAATGCTGACTATGATCAAATTTGACTCTTTTTTTTAATTTAAAAGAGTAATTCTAAAGCTACAAAGGGTAGAAGCTAGCAGCTAGGTAGCAGCTGTCCATGGGGCAGGGCAACAGCTGAGGATGAGGGGGGCATACGTAGAGACAGCTGTCGCCACTCCATTACCACACATGACACAACTGCCCGCTAAAACAACACACTGGGCTTTCCCTTACTGTCCCCCCTCATTTGCTTTCCATTACTCTCTGGCCTCTGTCAAAACGTCTGACTATCCACAGTCTTCTTAGACACATCTCTTTTTCATGTACTTAAAAACCTACAATATTACAAACAGGGACCTCCGTTAGGTGCTCGCTCGGCTGTATGGGTTGGAAGACAGGCTACTTATTGTTTTTAAACTACTTTCCTGTTTTTGTTCGCTGCATTTGTTGCACAATAAAAATACAATTCAGAGGGAGGCTTGTCTGTCCATCTTCAGAAATCAATCTGACATGAAAACACAAAACTGCCAAGCACTTGTTTGGAAAAGGATTATATCACAACAAATAAATCTACTCCCTAAAATTGCGTCTTATTACAAAGTCGGGCGGGTGCCATGGGCCACTATCATAAGCAATAAACACGTGGATAACAGATCCACACACAAAAAACAAAACATGAAAAGCGTTTCAAAAGCATCATTCAAGACCCACTTCAAACATTTTCATTACAAGACTTTCAAATGCTTAAGCACCCTAAAAGCCACAGCCAGTCTTGTTCATTTACACTGTCATTCCAGGGCTTGTCATTACAACTTCATTTCCATCAAACCACAAAAAAAAGTCAAAACATAAATGTTAATCTAAAAGTACTTGTCAGCTAGAGCTAAATTTATGAACATGAACAAAGACCCTCCTAAAAAGCTGAGAGCCAAAACTGGTCTGTGATGTCACCGGGAGTCTATGTGGAGCAGCTCTGTCGGCCATGTTGTGGACACTCGACCAGTAAGTCAGGTACTGTTTTAAGGTGCAGGTGTATGTGTTAAGGTCAGAATAAACTTGATTCCATGTTTTTAAGTACTAGCTAGTAGCTGAATCTGGTAAAAAGCATCTCCTCTCTTTGCCTGAGATTAATGTTTGTTCCCAGATACTGTAAATACATTTGTTTCCATGGCTGTGCAGCCTTATCCCAGACTAAACTAAGCTTTCTTTTAGAAAGCATTAATGTAAAAATGGCATTAACTGCCATGACATAGATGAAGCACCGAGAATGAGTAGAGAACGATTAGAGCTCCTTCACCACTAAAAGGGGTATTAAATTAGGTTTAAGGGAATCTTCACACTTCACTCTACTTGGGCTTTAATTAATCCAACTAATGCACTACACAGTAAAAGTAATGAAATTAATTAAAGTCATATTCATGAAAGCCTCTTAATTAGCTTGGCTATTCCAGGTCAAAGCCTAATTCTGACACAATCTGATATGTGTCTGTCACAAGCTTTTTGCCAATAAAAAGCCTTTGTAAAGTAGTTTCAGTGAAGTCCATGTTCTATTCTACAGTTAGTATCTGGTGCAAGGGTATAGGAGGTGCATATGAGATTAAAAGCCAACACTGGTGCTCTACCTGGCCTTCCAGACGGGGTGCCGGCAGCAGTCACCACGGTCCCTGATGAGGCAGCACCTGCTGTGGCTGTCAGAGGTGAAGGGGAACCCACAGGTGTCGATGGGTTGGATGGAAAACTGCTGCTAGTGTGGTCAGGTGAGTAAATCTGAGGAAAGGCGGAGACAGAGAGAGAAAAGTGAGATTCATCGTTAATGCACCATCAGCTACCCAAAATAAAAATAAAATATATATTGCTGGTTGCGCTTTCTTCATTTATCATGAATTATGGGAATTTTACTGCCGGGGACGTCATAAAAATGCTCAGTGCATACACATGAGCCGTTAACAGTCATCTGTGCTCAGAGCACGGCCTTAACAAAATGAACCGTGAACAATATTCACTTTGATGTCTTGTGCCTGCGTCTTGCTCTGTATCCATTTCTGTACATCAGTCAATTGCGGGTGGAGATTAACACCAAGAGACAAATACTGTATATCTTAATAGCACCTTTAATTCTTTTAATCAATGTTGCATGGGAATCTGAACTTTAAAAAATGGGAATTCTTGTTGTCTTCTTAATTAAAATCAACGTTAAGTGTGAATTTGTTTTAAAAACAGGTTTAAACATTAGTATTGCAAATGTAACAAATTCGAACTGCTCTGATACTTTTCTTGGCAAATTTAAATATCTGTGGCTGGCTAGGGTTAATCTCCTGTTTGTCTAATTATACTTTAAAAAGAAAAAGGAAGGCTGGATAATTTTTTCTAAATTCTGCCAATTTATTTTGTGATACATCTATGAATGAACGCTACCAAATATTAACTCAACTCTCCCCCACATTATAGTTTTGCTTGCCGTTTGTGTGCCAGTCTGGCTGTTTTTTTGCACGACACTGAATTCAAACTGGAATTCGAACAAGTAAACGTAAGTAAATACAAATCCCAAATTTCAGATTCCAATAAGATTCAAATTTACTGATCGCAGCAATTCAGAACACAAATCTCACCCCACATAAACTGCACAAATATATATATATATATTTAAAAAAACGATGTGTTGTGTAATGTTACAGAGCAAAATGATCAGGCTTATCACAACAGGAAAAAGAGAAATATATCTAAAATGGACATGTGGACATATCTTGAGGATTAAATAAGCATGAAGAAGTATAACAGGTTCAATTACCGTCAAACTCTGAAGATGACCTGTAGTTCAGAGTTCTAGAGTTTCTGTTTTTGAAATGAAATGACTCATATCCTAATAGATACTTGTTAAACTTAGCAGTTTTACAGGGGAAAGATGCCTCAGTGCCCGTACAAGTCACTCCAGTTATTACTCCTCCGTCTCAATCTAAAGAGCCAGAAACTAGTATGATTCAACTGCTGTTTATTCTTTACATGTTTCTAGACTCTCTGAAGAGGGCGAATGCCTTGGTTTTCTGGTTGTGTCGCACAAGTGCATGCAAGTCAATGTATCCTCTGCTAGGTTACACTGAGGTCACTGAGTTTTAGGATGACATGTCAATCACAAGGGAACCAGGAGATTACCTCTCCAGAACTTCCACAGGGATTTCATTTGTTTAAACAAATGCTGGATTAAAGCACAAACACATCCCCGATTTTCTTTCTCTCTCTGCAATAAGAGGATATTGTGCCATAATGGAACATGTCTCAGAGAACTCACGGTATTAACGGTGGATTCGGACTAATTAGCAGAGAAAAAAAACCCAGCAGATCCACAGAGATTTCTCCTCCAAGTTAAGATCAAATTGAGCTTGCAGGAAACCGTTTGACTTCTGTGGGGATGATAGAACACACTCATTATTAATAATCTCCTTATTCAATCTTGATCTCTGGGCTTTAGTTTTTCAATCAACTTGGAGTATCAGGATAGAGGTTTCATTGAAGTGAGTCAGAGTGTGGAGGAGCAGGGATCGGCCGTTGTCTATAAAGGGAGGAAAGACTATTTATGCTTTTCTAGCCTCACATTGTTGAAAAGCATTTTCACTCTCAGACACGCAATTCAGTCAAATACTATGGAGGATTAATAGTATGGTCATCCATTTGTCAGGAGACTCAAAACTAATTTCCAAATATTTCTTGGTTTCTCAAAAGCAAGCTGTTTATAAGCGTGACTTCTGACCCGACAATATATGACTTTCTATTCTTTTCACACACTGGCTACTAACGCTGCATTCAAGTGAAACATGGCTCATTTTACTGGAATAAATGAAGCTCCGCCTCATCATCAGTTACGCTCCCGCAGGCGGCATGGGGCCAATAAGCACAGCCAATTTAAAAGGGCGGAGAACAAAAGCTCTACAAAGGGTGGCCCGTGGAGTTGAGCCACAGCAGTTATAAACTCCCCTGTGGCCCCTGCTCCATCCACCCACCCCCACCCCAGTCCAACCGTGTCCATTTCACTGCAGCTTTGTCATGCTAATAGAATTGAGTCTGCAAATATAAAGGACTTAATTTGTTATTACCGTCCCTATATTTTGTCTTTACACTGGAAATAAATATTCCTCCTAAACGTGCAGCTTGTGCCTGGGCGTGTGAAATTATAATTTAGCAAAAATCAAATACCAATATGTCGGTGCACACATCCTGTCAATGCAACATGTTTAACACTACTGGGATAAGATAAGTAATACCCATTATGTTATGCTAACTTCAAGTTAAGGATACTCTCTATTAGGTTCAAGGTTAAATGTTAAACCAGTGGATGGTTTCTCTTACATTTCCATTTTCATTTAATGGGCCAATTCCTCTGTTAGTTGAAAATTTAAGAGTGAGCGAAGCTGTCTTTTCAATCAATCTTTAAAAGGAGTCTTGTGCCCACGTTAGACGATGTCAACCTTCCGGCCACCTTACAGTATATTGTGAAATACAGTTTCTCTTATACTGTAACTATGATATGATTGAGTTTTAAGGCACCGTTATACAGAATAGAGACTGAATCTAACTAAAACCAAAAGTCCATCCATCAGCTGATGTGTGTACAACTGTAAGACGTATCTCTATCCATTATGAACCTCTGTGAGCTGCAGCAAATTAAACACTTACTGTGATACATTACAGGATGTCACAGATATCCAGGGCTGGTTTTCCAAAGTGAAGTGTAATCCACTGGCTTTAGGAGTATTTTCAATGTACAATTTCGTTTCTTGAATACTCTTAGTTTAAGCCCACAATTATCCAGGCTTAGGCCAAAAAACAACTACAAACATGTCCTCTGAGCTTTTTTTAATCAGCAGTCAGTATAGCACTTAATTCCCTGCATGATTACTGAGGTCACCTTCTTTAGAGACAGAAATGGACCATTACTCTATTTGGCAGAGATAAAAAAATGATTTGAAAGTATGGGTGCATAGAAGTTAGACATGGGTTTCAGGCCCTGAGAGCAGGTCGGACTGGAGGGGATATGCAGAGACTTCTGTGTAGCTGATGGCAAATGCTTAAGCCAGATTGAGTTTGTTTACATGTGTACGAGCACCCTGGTTTCTGGAGTATCCCGGTTATGTGTTCTGCATGTAAACACCTGGAGTACTCTGAAAGAAACGAGGATATTGTGGCATGTATAAACCTTATCCAGGCTTTGTTAGTACTGAACATACAGTAGTGGCTGAGACGGTGAGAAATCAAGACACAGCTGCACACAGATGATCAGAAACTTGGATAGTGTGAGAATCATGTATACAGGTAGATGAATAGCCAGGTTTCGCATGGTCCATGTTAACATCATACCTGGAATAAGATCAAAACCAGGAAACTTGTGCACATGTAAACACAGTTGATGCTATCCAGAAAATAATGCAATTTTTGATAGTGAATTAAATCTAGTAGCTTGCAATTCTGCTTTAAATCCAAATCCTTAATTCACTTTCATCAGGGGTGCATGTTAAAATAAACTGAAGTCCAAGTAAAATGTGGGGCTGTAACTCACCGAGGCTAAAGCCTTCCCCAGTGCAACCCCAGTCTGTGAGCTTCCAGTGGCGTTCCCCCGATTTGCAGCAGCTAAAAAACACAGAGGGAGGCTTTGTAACAGCAAACTCAGTCAAATGAAGAGTGGCCTCGGTACACAATGCTGTCCAACTGCCTCACACACTACTTTTTAAAGGATGGAAATTCAGCAATGATTACATCGGGGGCCATTGAATTAGGCATTCTGAGCAGGTAGCTGAACTATTAACACGAGAACATACCCATGACCCCATCGGCTGCGTTGTTGGACGGGGTGTGCGCTGCAGTGACGAATGGCGAAGTGCTGGTGTTGCTTGGGCGGAAGCTGGACATGGGAGGAAGACTGGCATTGATGTCTGGAGAGACTGAGTGTGCGGGATAATTCTGGAAGATAAAAGAAAAAATACAGAAACACTCTTTTTTCTGTCACAAATGTGTATGTGAGAAAGAAAGAGCTTATTTATTCTCTGAATCGTATATTCTCCCAGGCTGTGATGAAGCAAAAGTTAGGGGTGGACAGAGATAAAGAGAGGGCAGGCAGCATCTGCAGGCTCCCTGTGATGCCCAGCCAGCTGAGGCAGGCGGACCAGTCCAGATCAAACACCGACACAAAGAGGGTCAGCAGTGTCTTCACTGATAATAACCAGACAACACGTTAAGACGCACACACCCACTCCAACAGTGGGAGGTGACCAACTGAGCGGGTGGAGGGCTGAAAAAGAATTGACATGCTGTACGCTGTGGCGACCCCTGAAAGGGAACAGCCGAAAGGAAAAGAAGAAGATGCTGTACGTGCTTAACAATACACATTAGATCTCTTGCGTAAGTGTGATGCAAAACAGAGTTTACTAACAATCATTATCACCTGTTTATATGCTTAGGCATCACCAGCTCAGAGGTGCTGCTTACCAAACGGTCGTGAGAGTGCAGGTTGGTGTAGTTTCCTGACTGCGGCATGTGAGATGAAGATCCTGCCAGCATTCCCCCATAGCCGGGCTGAGTGATCCCATTGGACGAGTTCCAAGGGTCAGACGAACTGTGGGTACCATCTAAACACAGTAAAGGAACCATTTCAGTATATTATTTGTATACAACATGGACTTTAGTGCCAGAAAGGCGGCTAACCTCCAACCCTATTAAAACCTGGGGTTATTCAAGGAGCACTTTTTTTCTTTTGCTCTTGGGACTGAAACATTATGCTTGTCCTGAACGCAGCTGACATAACACCAGTGCTAAAACCAACAAAGAAGTCTGCTTTTCTGTCTAGACCTGGGAGTCAATCACACACTGAAATACATACCGAACACAGGCTAAAATACTGAATCTGTTTGGAAACATCAAAACATCAGCATTGAAAGTAGTTTGGTGCAATATTCTAGCCTTTTGTATGTCATTGTGATAACTGCCACAAATGATGAATTAGCAAGTTATGTTCTTAAAAGTAAAATCAATCCAAATGATTTGATTTTGACTTGATTTTACTTTATCATCAGAATATTATTCTGAAATTTGTGTTTCACATACGTAACAAAACACACGCACTGAGCTGAATTTGATGTAGTCAATAATACAAGGACTTTACCGACTCAAGACAAAATAATATAAGAATATAATCTTGAAGCCTGTGGTGTGAGAGGGCATTAAGAATAAACATATGATGTTAAACACTATTCACCGGATAGTTCTCTTGGTAAATCCCATTGTAAATATGGGAACTTGCATTTGAACTTACCAAAGAAAGTGCTTGCAAACATACTGCTGGAGGGTTTAGGAGAAGAGTAAGACGGTGAATCTCTGTTGAAGTCGTCTGAGTTTGGAGATGGTGCGTACACCTGCAGCGAGAACATCAATATTATTAGTAAGCTAGCCCACTGTACAGTAAAGGGGTCTATCCAACTGATTTTTGTGTAGAATACAGAGGCATGGCTGTCACACATAGTATTGTCACGTGTGATGAAGCTGAAACCTATAAAAACTGACTGATCTCAGTTCCTGTGAAGTAAACAAATGCAAAGTACAATCACAATTTCGGTACATAAAAGTATGTGATCTCACACGCACAAGTAAAAACAAACGTACTGCAGATACGGCCCTGAAACCACAAATGTGTACACACTTTAATGACGAGCAAGCAATCAAGCACACAAAGGGAGGAGTGGATCACCAGGGGTATTTGCATTTCAGATCAACTCATGTCTAATGGAAGTATAATGACACCCGCTTACATGCATAGACTAAATGCCTGGCAAATCACTGCATTCCCAGAGTGCGAGAAATCAAATAAGTGGTACAAAAGCAGTCTGCTTTGCTTTCTATATATTTGTACCGGCAAGCTGGTGGTGGTACAGTGAAAGGAGAGGCACAAAGGGCATGCTGTTGTACAGCTGTGTGTGTGCCAAGCTAGACGGGAGGATCAAAGAGACTGGAGGCCAAACACCAGTGATGTGGTCTCTGACTTCATCCACTCCAGATGGAGGGAGAGAGGGTGAGGGAGGGACGAAGGGAGAGAAGGTTTGAACAAATTCTCCCTCCCACAGACAGGACTGGATGACCCCACCATCGTGTAACAATAATCAGAGCCAGACCTGCCAGCTAGATTCCACCTGCACATTTCCAGCCCGTGTGCCATACTCTGCAAGATAAATCCCTCTTTTAATGGCCTCACATCGCACTCCGATGTTGGCATTAAGAGAGCTCACTCCTCAAAGACTGGTTTGTAATGTCTGCGGATGCGATGACGGACACAAAGGTCGTTTATTTGCTTATGGAAAATATGCCACACAACCACAGTATATAAATTCAATCACTCGCTCGCACATACAGGAACATAATATCAATACAGAAGGCAGCTTAAGTGAGACTCAGGGCTGTTGGGCTTTGCTGAGTGAGCTGAACTCCAGCGTGTTTCTGTCTGGGTGTGTAATTAAAGTGCTCCGGGAGGGGTGGGGCTCTCATGGGCCTTCTGGCTTACACATGTGACCAGGGTTGATAGTAGTTCCATGGAGATCTCAGGTTAGCCTCACACAGGAGCCCGGGCTTTTGTCTTTTGCCTCTGTCAGACGCTCAATGGGCAGCATATGGCAGCGGATAATGCTAATTGTCCTTTTTACCCTGGGCTAACCAGTCAAAGCATTAATAAACCATTCCAAACACTGGGTGCGCCTCATTCCGCCAGCCTATGGAAGAGAGGGCCCGCCTGGGTTTCCTTTTACAAGGCCATTAATTAAAAGCCGTCACTCACACAGAGCAGCACACCAACACAGACCTACACCAGTTGTTTGAGCATCAGCGGGTGTTTTTTTTATTAAAAAATAAATTCCATTCTGTGCCCTATCTGGCACCAGTGTTAGCTTCTGTTTACGGCTTTTGATGCATCAACACTCCATCAGGGAACAAAATAAGATATTGCAGAAAAATTAATGGAATTAAATCATAGAGACAAACTTAAGGGGACAAACTTTAATGACAATAATAATTTATTTATTTATTTTCCCCTCAGCAATGACCTGACAGCTATTTATAAATAAACTATAAATAAACACTAAGGCAAACAATGAACTAATAATTTCACCTCCTGACAAGTGAATGATAAGCTATGAACACCTATGATTTAAGGTAGTGATGGTAGAATCATTTTTAGCTGTCGGTGAGTAACACCCTGCTTCAGATAAAAGATACCGGATGGAGTTATTGGCTTAGTTCTGTAACTTGGCTGCGCCTTTCAGCAGCACTCTCATCTGAGAAGGGAATATATCCTGCACACCTTCCCCCAGCTCGCCAAGCCTGTGGTACCTGCCTTCAAAGTTTATGTCACACCGATCCCAATATCAAACACAAGCTCTCAACTAAGGATGTAATATAATAAACAGGAAAGAAAGGGGGAAAAAAAATAAGAAAATAAAACCCAGGAAAATTCAGGCTAATAGCCAAGAAGCTCAAAGAAAACAGTTCAAGCGCACTCTTAATGGCGTGTCCTGTTTTTGAGCTGTATGTCATTGTTTGGAATCGAACCATATCTCTGGGGAATTTTGTTTCAAGTCCAAATCTTCCACACTTTCAAGGCTTAGTGTGCACGACAGACACAATGCCTCCTTAAACTACTGCTTGGAGGGGCGTTGTTCAACATTTGTGCGTGATACCTGCCAATGCTTTGTGGAAATTAAAGGGCTCAAGGGCTCAGTATTTTCATGCATAAAACCGTGACAGTAAAACTACAGTCTCACAAAGACCAACTTTCACTGGCAAGAAAAATAGATAAAGTTAGTTTGACATCAGCATTTCTTTAATTTGGTTTGGAAAAACTGATATTAGGAAAAAAGGCAACGCCTCATGTTACCATACAGAGTGCTTGAAATTAAAATGACTTACATTTTCAAACGCCTGTTGAATTTATATAATACTTTAGATTTATAGATATACAACAAGTAAACATTCAACCCCAGGTGGAGAACAGTTTACAAGCATGGATGGACTAGAATAGCATAATATATTCTATTATATCATCTGCCATCAATCCCATCAGCTACCTTGCAACATTTAATAACCAAAGTCAAAGCACATAAATATGCATTTAGATACACAGCTTTAGTTGTCTTATACTAGAATTGAATATCCAGCATGTTTGGTTTTCGTGTTCTTTAGCAAAGCAGCAACATCTTTTATCCAGGAGCACAGCAGAGCAGCCTACTGGGAGTCAGGTTCTCTAAAAATAGAGCAACCACACTGCAGAATAAAACCTTCCAGTCATTAATACCACAAAAATTTGGTTTTGGCATCAATACAACCTCATTAACGACTCACAACGCGTGTGATGTGTACATACAGTATAGAGTGTATAATGACACACAGACACACACACCACCACACTACCCCCACTCTGACTTTGTGTTGCACATGCACCCAAGCATGCATGCTTCAGTGCATGTGCAACACATGTGCAGCCTTTGGGGGATGTTAAGGATTAGCTTCTGGTGAAGAGTGCTAACCTCTACAAAGCATGGTATTACCTGTTGCACTACAAAACAACAACGACGTCCCACCTTAAAGTACACATGTTGTCTATTTTGTTTATTTTCAGATCTAATTTTATAACATTCCACTTGCTAACGGGAATCTTTCTGTGAAGCGAAATAAGGTTAAAAAGAAATGTCCAACAATCACTGCAGGGCTTTCACTTAAATGTTTTGTTTTTCACTAATGGGCAACGGAAGAAAGATCAGTGAGCTGCTCCATCTGTACTGGTTCCGTGCCACCAGCTCACAAGCCAATGGCCCACTGTGAATTCTCCCAGTGCTCCAGATGGTGAGCCTGCTATGCAACTCTGCATTAGAACAAATGTGGATCAAGTGGATGCAAAGAATCAGCACGGTCTATTTTCTTGTGAGCAAAACAGAAAAAAAAAAGATTGGTGCTGGTAATTTAACAAGTGCTTTTGATCATAAAGTTTGCCCGTTCTGTCCACATGCTATCAATTTCCTCCCCATCACCAACTGTAACACAAGCCTGTTAATACTTAATATGAAAAAGATCAAAGTCATCTTTTGTACAGCGGGAACAAAGAGGAAAGTTAAAGAAAGTTGAAAAACAAGCTTGCGTAAGATGACCTTTTCAATACAATATCATAAAATGACTAACCTATTTATTTTCCCGTCATGTGCCCTTTATGTAATAGCAAAAATAGCACAGGCAGTGACAGGTGGAAATCTGCCTGTTTAATTTGCTTATGACAGGATCATTACTTAAGGATTACTGAAATGCACTACAGAGCTCATTCAGCCATTGTCAGAAGTATATCCTTGAATAGATTCATAAGCTCACTGGATTGTTTTTTACGATAACGTTCACACTTAAAACAGGAGGATTTACGTCAAGGGAACACATTGTAAAAACCTTCTGCAACACAAACAAAACCCGCCTTTACATCAATAACTTTACTCAAAACATTAAAAACTCAGTTCCATCAAGTCCAAGTGCAGCAGAAACACACACACACACACACACACACACACACACACACACACGCGCAATGATTCATGTATTTAAAAAAAATAACAAAAATCAAAGTCATTACAGAAAAGTTCAGAAATCACATTAGGCTCCCTGTGGTGTCAAGAATGCCAATGTGATTAAAAACAGATGGAATAACAGCAACACTGGTGCTTGGAGCTCAATCTGCAAACAGGAAAGTCTAACCTCAACAGGCAGCCTCTTTCCCTTAATCATTCCCAGACTCCCACTTGTTATTATTTCAACCCAGTCTCGGAGCTGAAGCAACCAGCCAGTAAAAATAAATTCAGGGCTGCAAAAAACTTTGTTCTGCCACACCAGTGCATTCTGTGTGTGAGAAAAAGTGTTTAAAATGTTTGTACAGAGCTGGGGTATAAAGTATCACATAAGAGTGTGTTAAAATAAGATTAAAACACAAGTTAAGTCACATGAATTGCGTTATTAAAGTGTACTGTCACACAGCTTAAACTGATGTAATGGAAAATCAGAGAGAGGAGCCTCGGGCATGCATTCACACACTCACACACACAGGAAGACAGTGCTTTTAGCTTATAAAAAATATAATTATAGACACAAGGACAGTCAGATGGACAAGCAGACTAAGACCGACAGTCAGTGGGACACACTCAAACACTTCTTCCAGCTCTTCTCTGTCTAATGCACACACATTCCCAAAGAGACTACTCACCGATTTCCCATTGTAGTAATACATTAAAGAGTTACTGCCCATTCCAGGGACAGGGTAGGCGCAATACATTATAGCTTTAACAGTTTAAGTGATAAAGGTACACTACAGCAGCACACTGGCTCTCTCTCTAAACATACATCCAAACCGCTCAAAAGGGACTAATAATTCTTGCAGTACTGGCCTCCACACACAACCCACTCAGAGGAAACTTATGCAAAGCAGGATTGTACCATTCCACACTGTGGGAAGGGGTGGCTGTCAGAAGGGAGTGGCTCATGTGGTACATCCCTCTCTTAAGCTTCTAAGTGCTGAGGCAAAGGGGAAAAGGACGAGGGGGAGGGGAGGCGAAGGGGAGGTGGGTATAGAAAAGATAAAGGGAAGTGGGTGGGACAGAAAACAAATGTGTGAGCGGATTTAGAAAGAGAGAGAGGGAGAAAAAAAAATTAATTCCAGGCATAAAAATGCAGATTTTCTGCAGGGGAACCCCAACAAACTGGAACTAAAATAATATAATTCTAAACAGGATTTTATTAATATGTGTAATTAAAAGGCGACCAAATGAGTGCATAGAAAAGTGAGCCTGTTCTCTTCCAAACATCTGAATCCAGAGTGGCTAATCTTTTTGTTTTTGCGATGATTAAATGAGTCTACAGGTAGTGAGGTAAATTATGGCTTTTTGTAAGAAGACAACCATCTGGCAACACATTTTACCTCAGAATCAGAATCAGAAACAGCTTTATTGCCAAGTAAGTTTACACAGGAGGAATTTGTTTTGGTGTTTTTGGTGCAAAAAAAATATACTTCTTTATATTCCTAATATGTAAAGAAAAATAAGTAAGTACTGCAGGTGAAGAATCGTAACTCTAAATACTTTTTATACGTGTCATACCTGTTCCCACACATGGCTCACACACCAATTAGGAGTCATTAGTGAGAGAAAGTGAAGGCTCGACATGTAAGGGGGAAAAACATTTTTAAATCCATGAATCCAAATCCAGGTAATGAGAGGGGGGGGGGGGGAAGATGTACAAACAGCGTATTTATGAAATATGAGAGAGAGTTTTGGTATTGGCAGAGTGAGACCTTTAGCTGAGAAGTGGCTGTAAACACAGAGTAGTAAAGCATGCAACAGCAGCAAAGGGGCTGGCTTGTGACATTGCAAAATGAAAATAATGCTCCATTTCCTAAACCCTGGGGGCCTACAGGAGGGGAGGGTGAGGGGAACATTGACAGCCATTTTACCATGGTTTACCGTCACTGCAAGCCACACAGCTCCCCATTACCTTTATCATGTGGGAGGAGGGGAGAGCAACGGAGAAGAGAAGAAAGAAGAGGATAGATAGCATATTCCAGTGAGAGCCCGGCCTATACAGTCTAACTGGAGCCTTTCATGTCTACCACTCGAAGCTTCCTGGCCTAAACACAGGCATGTAGACTCATTGAGAACATTATTGTTATAGAAAGATGAAAGCTTCCACTTCTCTAAGAAAACTAGGCCATTATTATGCTTTTCCTTTTAGTACTGTTATTATTTATCCCCCTTTCTTCTCCAGAACTCTTTTAAACTCGTCCAAAACACAGGCTCTACATGCGGTTACCGCTTTATATCTGGCGCTGTTTCAACTTGATGCTTTAAGGTATATGGTAATAATAGCAGTGTTTGAAGGGGTCTAAAACAAGTCCAGACACAAAGCACAGTGTTGCGAGGAAAAGACATGAAAGCAGGGAGAAATGGGCATTAATTTGGGAAATCATGCACACGTATCATACCAGTGCTGGCTGACTCAGGACACTGCCAGGCCATTTCTTTTAATACTGACTCTGCAGGAGACACAGTGCGAATGTCTATGCATTTCAAGTAGTGGAAACGGTTTTATTTAATTAAACGTTATGAGTCAATGATCATAACACAGGTCACAGACTTGATATTACATCAGTCTGCATCAGTTTTCAAACTGTGAGGCGAGTTGGGGGTTGGGTGTGTGTGGGGGCGGGGACAGGACGACAGGGGGGGGACGGAAGACGTGAGGCAAAGATAGTGCACAAGGTGTAAGGTACAGGTAATTGCTGAAGTTGTAACAACAACGGGAAGTTAGTTATTGTAGTTTGGCCCACTGATTTGACTTTACCAACATGGTCAGCAACTGGAGCTGCAGCGGTGACCGTGACACCCAGCTCATGGAGGCAATTAAGGTACTTAATTACGCCTTCTCAGAATCGTAACTCAAATACAGGCTAAAACAATGTCGCTCAAGTTGTAGCCCACAGCATTTCTCTTCTGAATCCAAGGAGATATTATACTTACTGGCATACTGTTTTTATCCACCAGTAGTTCCAAAACTTAGAGTATGATTATTCCTCAAACACAAGAAAGAAAGAATAATAGGAGTTACAAAACCCATTGATATATTTTTTTCATGTTGATCTATCTATATATATAAATAATATTTTTTTGACAACACTAAGGCTCAGAATATATATACATGCATATATTCTTATGTTGCTGGAACAATGAAACTCTCCTCTATCCATTCTTATAAAATTATTTGCCCAGTGTTGACAACCTGTGGGCTTTATTGACCAAAAAAATTAAACAATTTGAAATTGTGCCCAGCGGTTGACAGCGGGTGTTTGGGCCCACAGGGTCAGATTCTGAAAACCCCTGGTCTGGGAAATGAAGGCTCGGCTCCACCCAACTCCACCACAATACCCTCTCTAAAGACACTCGAGTCATCACAAGGTGCTTTCCTTGGGATTTGTTTGGGTGCTGAAAAACACGGAGCAAGTCCACAGGCTGAGGTCATCCCCCATCTCACGCATGGATTTAGGGATGATGTCATCGGACAGGAAGATTGTTTCTTGTAAGAAGCTCTGGTTCTAATTAGAGAGGGCTGACACGGAGGGGGGGGGGGGGGTGCATCGGGGATTCAGACACCCACCCCCCCAAACTCCTGTCTGTATCATTAATGAACTTATAGATGGATTAACCAGTTAAAAATTAATTAACTTAAGACTTTGATAAAACTGAAACTTGCCCATTATGCGATGAGCTTCCTAGCTGCTGTAGCTAACAGTAGAGAAAGTGCTTGCAGGTCTGATGGCGCTGACTGAAATAGCCTCCTGCAGAAAATCCACTGTCAAAACAATCCTACTTTTAGTTTGAAGGTGTGTAACGTCTCCTGACAGCCCGCAATCGGATACAGAAATATTTTGTAACTAACATTAATGCAGGCAGGAGAAAATATTTAAGACTTTTTAGAGGAAACTGAATTCAATGCTTTAAGACTTTTAAAGACCTGCAGATATCCTGTAATTTTTTCGGTTTTGTTTTTTTAGGCTTATTAGGCCTATTGTTATGTCGCTGCTATAAAATCCAGTTTTTCCTCCTCCTTTACTTTTTAATGTCAAAACAAGTCAAGTAACACATTAATCACCAACTCATCACTATTACAGATAAATCCATGTTTTAATTGTGTCCCACAAACCATGTTAATATTACTTAGATTTTTTCATTAATATTTGCAATCAAAATACAACTAATGGACCACATTAGTGCACGAGCAATGAGAGGTGAACTGAGCAGACTGGCCTCGTCCCCCCCCCCAAAAAGCATTTCTAAGCATTTAGTTCAGATTGTAGAGAGATGAGAGGAATCAAGGGAGAGAAATGCAACAAAGCTTCCCAGATGGATTCGAGCCTTGGATGTTGAGGTGCATGATTGCAGTCTTACCCCTAAGCTACAGGGGCGCACCAGAGCGGCCTCTTTGGTTTGTAAGAGAGTAAGCAAAGCTTTGAGAAAACACCGTAGAGCCCCACTGCATTACAACAGGCCTAGAGTACAACATACACACAACATGAAGAGGTCATGAACATTGTCAGTAACACTATGAAAAAACCCTCAATCACAAAGGCGGCTGTGGCTAAGTGGCAGAGCGGGTCGTCTACCAATCGGAAGGTCAGCGGTTTGATCCCAGCTCCCCCCAGCCACATGTCAAGGTGTCCTTGGGCAAGACACTGAACTCCACATTGCTCCCCTGACATTTAACCCATCCTAATAATTAGGATGGGTTAAATGTATTGTGTATATGACAAAGAATCTTCTTCCAAATAGTTCTTTGACTTCATTCCTGTGTCACACATCACAGCTACAACACAGTTTTTCCTCAGAGAGCAGAAATATAGATGTCGTGATAGAAGAAGAAAAGCACAAGGGAAACCTGTCTGACCCTGCCGACTGGCACACACTGCATGCTGGACAGGGGATCTGAGTTTACACACGACTGTAGAAGAACACATGGTGTCACAGCTGCTACAAAACTCTTGACTGACAGCGTTTGTGGTCAAGTTCAGGTGAATACACCTTTAAGGGATTCCAACAAAGCTGTGAGACCTTGTGCTTTCTTTTTCTCTGTCCATATTGATGAGGCTCCTTAGCAGCTACACCTGTAGCTCCCAGAGACACTGCGTGACAACAGGATGTCCTGTTACCTACAGCTGACATTTACACACTTATAAATATAAAGAGAATGCTGAGCTTGTTAGCAGTACGTGAAGAGACATCATAAACTTGAATACACCTGATACTGAAATGACTGCCACCAGCTTGAGATTCTATCAACCACAGCTGCTAAACACAACATCTTTGCTCGCTCTACGTTACAATTCCACAGCTCGCATAAAGCAGCCCCAGCCCCACGAGTTTGTCCACCCACAGAGTGAAGACATTCTGGCATGCAGGGCTACGTTTGAAATGACATGTTAAGCTTAATAATTGCCTTAAAATGATTTTTAAAAAGGAACTGAATGTTTGAAACAGATTTACTTAGCCGATCATGATCACTTTGCGATAAACGTCATTGTCCTTTTAAGACCATTTTATGCCACTGATAAAATGATAAAAGCATAATAATGCAAGTACACCCTTTCAAAGAGCAATGAGTTTTAAGCTGCCTAAACCCGCCCACAGCGTAATTTAGACACAGGACAGAAGCAGCGCGACCAGGAACTTTTTTTCTGTACCTTCGGCACTGCCCAAAGAAATCTCAGGCGTTGTGCCCAAGTCTTATAGTGTATGAAAAACCCAGCTGTTTATTCTGGCATCATGTTGGTGATATTCTTATCCAAATAAACACAACAGGTAATATTTTAAGCTATATGGACATGACCGATATTTTTTGCTGACCTCTATAAGTTGATAATTATAGTTACAGGCCTTCGATCAATCTAACCAATTTCCACGCAATTTATTCGTTTTAAATGGTTTTATTGTAACCATTCAGCAGTATATTAGCTTGTTTTAAAACAAGGGAAAAGCATTGGTACAAAATTTCCATGTTGACAATTCTGTCAATTAAATTATAGTACAGATAGCGGTAATCAGGAGGCAGCAAGGTTCATTTATTCCTGCCTATTATAATTTTGCTTTAGTGTAAGTTGCATGCATTAACGTTTTTAACTCATGCTTACAAGGCTGCAAGGAGCCTATACACAAATGAATGATACACTTTATTTATACAGCACTTTTCAAACTCAAAGGCACAAAGTGCTAAGTGGTTTGCATGGATTAGCACTTGCTCTAAAGGTCTGACAGTATTAAATGTATGTAGCAAAGCTATTAACTATTCCTATTCCTTAAGCTAGCAAAAAAACAAAACAAAACACAGACTTAGCACATTTGTTGGACATCTGTCCTAAACCATTTGCTGGAAAAATGGAAAACCCTGAAACAGTAAAATTTGGTTTTCCTGACAAACACTTTGTTTACATTATCATGTTCACACGAACAGATTTGTTGTTTTTCCACATTGTAGAATAAAGGGGACAATGAAAATCAGAAGTGCAACATGACGACAAGCTCATGCATCCTCATCGCAACTCTGTAGCAATGTTAGGCTTGCGTGTGGCATGTACTGTACTTACAAGAGCGATGGAGGCAAAAGGTAAGGACACCTGGGTATATTTAAAAAAAAAAGCCTGCATAATTTATTTCTGTAATATAAATAGTTCATGTTTTTTTTTTTTTTTTTTTAAACATATCAAATATACCAAAGCTGTTTTTATGAAGTCCATGCATGTCATAGAAATTAACTACATGATGAAGCCCTAATAAATCACAGGTCACCCCTGAGCTGATAAACTGTATGTTATATTTGAAATTATAACAAAACGAGGGAAACAAAGTAGATGAGCAGGATGGCCAACCACTGTCACCATTACATTGGACCGGTGTGATTTAACCCTGTCACATCACATTACACACAACCTACTGTAGTTAAAGACCTCAGTGACAAGATGAGCTTCATGTGGATCTATGTACTTTTCAGGTCACAGCAGCCTGCCTTAGATGGTCTCTAAATAACAAACACTACCTTAGTGATTGTTGACAGGCTGTGTTCTTGAGCCTGCCAGCGATCTGAAATCAAGGTTTGCATTAATGCTGTACACTCACGCAAGCCCTACATGAATAATTTACAACAGGCCAGAATGTGAGTAATGACTTTAATCTGTGCATTATTTTCGTACTCTGTCCTTTTAACTCCTTGCTCTCCTTGCAGATGAAAGGGGTCAGGCCTCTGGCTGGTTTGCCTGTTCCATTATCCGCAGCCCCTAATGTCAGCGGTAAATTTCACCAACCCAAACAAAGATAAAACACAAAGCCCAGGGTCCCAGAGGTGGCTGCGACTGTTCAACATCATCCCCGTCAAACCAGGGGTATCTATCTAATCAGCCATCTGATGAGGCCATCTCTGGGGAGCTCACTAACTGGGGTCGGGCCAGAGCCTAAAACGTTATCTACCCCTGCCAACAGTTCAATCACCTGCAAATGACATACATGACATTTTGGAGTACTAACAAGAATACAGATTATACAGTTTTCAGTACAGCTCTTACGACATCCAACTGGCTGTAGCACTAAAAAAAAAGCCTTGTTATATAGGAAAGATATATTAACTTACATTTGACCACTGTTAGAGCCCTGGCCCTTGATAGACCTGATATACAGTACCTTCGGCTTAAAAAGTGCCCATGAGTTCACAAACGATGGGTATCACAGTGAAGCTGCCGCTTGATGACAGCAAGCACAGCATTCTGTCAGGATTTCATTGGCAAACAGGCAACGGCGAAAGGACCCAGATGCAGACAGAAGCGGCAGGATGATGACTTGAGTGGTGATTTATTGTCTAAATGGTAGACAAGCAGCAAAACAGGTTACAGGCATAAACCCAAAACCGAACAGGGAGTCAGAACCGACATAGCAAGTGAAGATTTCTGAACTGACACAGGACAAAGGAAGAGCAGAGACTAAATACTCAGGTGACAGCCGGATAACAGGACCCAGGTGAAACCAATCAAAGCAATCAAGGACAGGAAGCAAATTAGAAGACACACAAGGGAAGGAGACTATTTCAAAATAAAACAGGAAATAACCAAACCTCAACACAAAACCGTGACACATTCACTTACAGGTCAGGTGTGTCGTCTTGCACTGGGCAGGTAGTATTTACTTGTCTTGCCTGAGCTTGTTTGCTTGAAATGCCTGTGTATAGTTTGATATGGGTGGGCTCGATGAGAGTAGTGAGACTCAACCATACAGTTTATGTGTGGACCGCAGAACCAAAACAATGATCTAAAGGCAGGTGAACGCTGCTTAGCTGCAGAGATTGCTGTTAACGTTCAGTAGGTTTGGCAGCATGAGCAAAAATGATTTATATTCATTTGCTAGAAAATGTCTCTTTGCTAAACATGGGAATTTTATTTATCTAAACAATTCCACATTAGGTGTAATTCTTTTCAGAGCAAATGAAGCATATATATATATATATATATATATATATATATATATATATATATATATAAAATCTCAAACTGATGTACAAAAACTGTGATTTTTATAACAAGTTTTGGCTGGTTACAACCTGTGCTGCAACTCTTACATTATGAAACAAATCACTGCTATTAAAACCATAGTTTTCCAGGAACTTAAAATGATATATAACCAGAGTAACTGTAGTTTCCACAAGTATAAAAACTGTGAACAATCATTCTGCTGGCTTGACTAATGACTTGCAGAACAGAACATACACTGCTGATTCAAAACAGTTTGGAAAGCCTCCTTGCAGATTTATACCATTCTGCTGGGTGGACCTAAAATCTAATTTTGCCGAAAGACTTATAAAGGCCCGGGGTGATCCTGGCTGTTTACACAAGGCTTTACTGATGCATTTTATCCACAGTCTATTCACCAACCCCTATTACTATGTCCTGGCCTGCTGTGGTTCAAAGGAAGAAACAAAAAGGAGCTGCTTTCTCAGCAACAGGAAAATTCAGTTACTGTCTTAGTAAAATGTTATGATCTCTTGTCTTTGAGCTGTTAAATACAGATGGATAGAGAGAGAGAGAATATATCTTTTGAATGTCATGCACCAGACAGCACTACTAGGAACATTTCTAGGTCTTAAGATTCAGAGCCTAGAGCAGACTTTCTTTCTTACAGCTCGCACAGTACAAATCTCTCAGAAACAAGGGTGTCTGAGTGATCTGTCAAAAGCAAATGTCAATCTATTTTGTCATCCACACTCAGGGTTCTCGCTTGCAAAAGTCCCTGAGGGGAACTGAATCTCTGCCCACCACTTTCTTTCCCTCATCCTGCAGCCACATCGTCGCCAAAGCCAGGGAGGAAGTGTCACATCAAGCCGCTGTGCCTCTGACAAAGGGTTTGTAGGGGGAAAAAACACTATGTACACAAACAAACTGACATGCACACACACACACCATGCCCTTGCAGCTTCCCATAAATATCCTACAAGATGCAACTTTCCCCCACAAGCCACAAAACCCACTCTCTCTCTCTCTCTCTGTCTCTCTCTCCGTCTTCAGTCCTCCTGTCAGGCAGGTGCCCACGCAGCTGCCCAACAGCATCCCTCAGCGTAGCAGCATGTCTGTCCAATGACAACATGTTCTGTCTTTCGCGTTCAATTTATACAGTCAAGTAATGCAGGGAGCCAATTATAGCCAAGGTGTCTGCTGTAACAAAAATAAAAGCTGTCATGCTTGAGCACTTTAAAGATGTTTATCTGTCACACAAGGCGGTAAGACATATTCCACATTTCCAAGTTTTTTTATGTTCCACTCCTGCATTTAGCAAGGCTGGAAAAACTAGGTTAAATTTAGTCCTTAAAATAATGAGGACTTGTTAGACATATGCATCACACAATTACAACCACATCCGCAGTATCCCATGTCTGCAAGCAGACATCCAGCACACCACAGAGGAGGAGGGTGTCTGTATATAAGATGAAAAAGCCCTAGAAACATTTAAATGTTTGCAATCACCAGCTGGCCTGTCTAGATAGCCTTCACATCCTGGTGCACTGCAGTGTCAAAACCTAAATGCACAGAGGATGTGCTCCCATAAATATTTTGATTCAGCTCCATCATGTAGTGTACACACACATCATATTTGGACTTACAACTTACATTGCCCGTGTGATTTAAAACTCCTACATTTATTTTTAGACTGAGGAGCGAGAAAGCAAGCTGGAAGAAAAAGGGAGATTTGAGAATAAAATAAATAAATAAGAAAATTCCCAGCAGTAGACATAATGATAGGAAGCGTTGTGTTGATTTTTTATTTTTTTAAATCAAGCAGCTATTCAGGTCTCTGGTGAGCCTCTCACGCTTGCTTACACAAGCAAAAGCTTTCAGTGGCATCTGTAACTGCATTCATGCTTTACAGGTATGCTGCAGGCTCTTCACACAGCTGCCTCTGGCGAAGTAGCTCTGACTCCAGGTGTGCCTTGACACTTCTTCAACACCACCCTCACTACTGTCTGTGTCGGTGCCAGAGACGCAAACATGGGTTTTGGCTGATAATCATTCTTAGATATAAAGCAATCACACGCTGCAACAGTCACTTTACACATTTTTAAGGGCCACAGGTAGCCCTTTACTACATCCAATAGTTCATGCCACCATACCTCACCTATGCTACCTATTAGTCCAATACCAATATCCTACCACCTGCTAAAAGCTGCCAGACTCAACCCACTCAACATTTTCCACATATACCACCTATCAAAAACTGGCTTTATGTTTTCCTTTCTCAGTCAGCAGGTTATAAGAGACCTATAGCCCTCTATTCAACACTACCATCTTTATTCTTTCAAATGGGATCAAAGACTAACTGGGATAATTCCTCCAAGCTCCAGGCTTTATCTTCTGAGCAGTGCTGACTGACAAGAAGAAGCTGTATTTTATCCCATGCTCTGTCACTGTTTTTCTTCATCTTGCATTGTACTGCTTGATTGTACTCGTATGCGTCACAGAATCGCACCTGCGCCCATGTGTTAAGTACTGACAAATAAAGGCCCAGCGTCCATTTACACAACAAAGAGATGTAACCCGCGAGGCAACCATTCTTTGCCTCCCTCCCTCCGTCTGACAAGACCTCAAATATATCACTTACTTAAGAGGAAGGCGGCACACGTTCCTGCTGCTGCCAGAGACTGCTTCTTTCCCTCATGCTCTGACAAACTTCTTTTCAAATACAAATCCAGAAACAAAACACATGCCAGCCTTTTATGTTCACACGGCCTGTTCCATATTTGATTTCAGAGTAACAGCAGCGGAGGTGACGATTATCAAAGCTCTGAAAGGCAAATCCAGTCTCAGACTCCCTCACCAAGAAAAAGAAAAGAAAAGAAAACCTTTTCATTGTTTAAGGAAAGTAAAGGGTGGGATTTTGGTAAACCAGTTGCTTCTTATTAATAAGAAAAGAAAAAAATCATTGTCTTGTACCAGTTCTAGGAATTTAAGCCAAAGCTTAATAAAACCTTTGCCAATCCACCAGGGTTTTAACAATGAACATCTGACTTACTGATTTATGCATATTAATGAACTCCAACACCCCCGTCTAAGCGAATGCAAGCTGAGCTCCACACTTCTCTGCATCCTAATGGTTTCTGCTCCACCGGGATCATTACCAATAGAAATTTCAGATATTCTGTGCTATTAATCTCTGTCTGTCCTCCTGTTCGGCTACGTAATGACTAATTAAACATCAAAAGAGCAGAGCTGGGGATCCGCTCTGACAGCCTCTCTTTCTCCTGGGAGAGGCTGTGAGGAGGCTAGACTGTGACAGGCCAGCGCTGAAAATCAATCACCTCGAGGTGCACATGTGTGTGCATGCACGCACGCACACACACACACACACACACACACACACACACACACAACCACAAAGAATGTACAGAAAGATGTGCCCTACAGAGATGTTTACAAGCTAATATTAAACAACAAGCATGAAAACAACAAACATTAAAAGCCAAAACTTTGTAAATTAACAGGCACCGCTGGTGTCACTGCTGAGCAAGGCCCACAAAAACAACAGAATTCCCGGTAGTGATGTCAAATGATGTGGTAGTGATGTCAAGAGCGCGCTTTGTGTGCAAGTGTTGGGAGGGAGGGTGTGTGAGTAGCATAGATGTGTGTGTGTGTCTGCTTAAGTAAGCTCACTGTGAAATCTATTTATATGAGAGGTAGATGATCTTCCACTCACAGATGAAGGCAGGCCAGGAGGGACCTTGCGAACCTTTTTTGTCTGTAGAGGATCTGTGGAGAGATGAAAGCACGTCTATTCATTCACACGCAAACTATGAATGTGCTGTAAACAAGTCAGAACTCCCCAACCAAATCTACTTTATATTGTTTTGGATAAAGTATTATTAGTGATTAAATTGTGATTTTTACACAAACAACCTTTAAAAAGAAAATGACAACTTCAGATACTCTTTTCATTTTGTAAAGGAGTGCTGAAATGTATCTTTATTTGCAAACCTTCACCTGACCTGTCTAGTCTAATTTCACTGCGATTATCCTTGTTTTCCACTGCATTTACACCATGCACCATACCAAACCGGTGTGTTGAAAATCACGTGTAGTCTAGCAGTGGACTAAAGAGGGCTAGCCTTTTGGAAAGGCTTGTTTGCTGGGTTTTTCCTGCATAGAAAGATTAGGTTTGGTGCCATCATTACCTGAGCCTGACCACGCTTGCAATAATCAAGGCTGCTTCCAGAGCGCTGTGTTAAATGCATCCCTGCCAATTGTAAATGCCACAGTAGACTTTTTAAAATATTATAATAAGCACTGAGATGGCACTGACCGATGGGTGGAGGATCTTGTAGAGGACGTCTTCTAGGATTGGCTGCAGTGAAGGAGTATAACGGCGTAGCTGACTTCCCAGGCGTAGTCACTGAACTAGGACTCGCCACCCCGATGTCTGGCCTCAGAGAAGACTGAAAGAGAAACCAAACACACAAATGCTTAAAACTACAGGAAAATATCCGCATTCAATTTCAGAAGTGGGTGTGTCAACTTCAGTTGTTTGTAAAAAAAAATTATCTTATAGTCACCTAGTCCTTTCAAGCCACATTAACTACATTTTTTGTTGTTGTCTTTATTTTATGCAAATATACATTTGAGTTCAGAACATTTTTGTCCTCAATAATACAATAGTAAAAAGCATTTACTATTGTAAACAATTGTAAACAGTGAGTTTACTGTAAATAGCGCATATCATAATAACAAAATCTTTAAAAAGATGAAAAATAAAAAAATTGTTGTAATGGATAATTGTTTGTAGAGTAACATATTGCATATAAAGTGATGTTTGATAAATTCCTTCTATTTATTCTGTGTAACAGACTGTGCCAACCTTCAAAAGCTCACCACGTCATCCTACCACCAATATCTATTTGACCTCCACAACCCCAACTAACTGGGTTAAGAGGCCAATTAAGAGCCAATTAAGAGCTTGGTCTAATTAGAGTAATCGGCTGCAAACCAGTAGAGCTGGGATCATGTGAGCGAGTATAACTCAGAGCGATGTGTAGTAGGTAGCTTGAAAATTTGCCTCACATGCCCCCCTGGAATCCCCCTTTGCAGGGTGAGGATTGATACAGTAACCATGGAGACCTTTCCAACAGCTTTGATTTTTGATTGATAAATCCAACACACGTGCTGACTAATTATAAACTATTCAAAATAGACCCCATTTAGCGTAAATATTAGTAATAAACGTATATGAAATGTGCTATAAAGGAAATGAAGATTATTTCTGTGACCTAAAATGTAGGTCATAAAAAACTATCAGACACAACGTAACACAAGTGTAATCTGAAAAAACACTAAATAAAATCAGGGTCTGTAAAATGACAACCTGTCACTGGTGCTGTAGCATTCACGTAGAACAACAGGCCCATTTCTGCTGTTGCCTGCGTTCAATCACAATGAATCCCTGCAGCAACACCAGCTCTGGCCTCGTTCACACTATTCTAACTACTCAGGGAGGAACTGCTAAGGAGTCGTGCAAATTTGGATGCTTGTGACTATCTTAGCGAACATCTCTGAATTAGATTCATTCAATTAAATGTACTTTATCCAATAATCAATTAGTGAGGGCTTTTGCACCTCACACAGAGGAAGACGCAGGCAGTCATGCAAGAATCAGCGTCAGACCCTTGCAGCTTAAATACTTTGTCATGAGTAACAGTTTTAAAGCTTTGCATATCGAGATTTTACAAATGATATACAGCAGTTGCCACATGGCTATGTGCCTTGGGTCAAGTAGATCCTGAGATAATTTGTCTTATTCAATTATTTGGGTTAATCAGTTGACAGAACACTTACTGAAAGGTTACATATAGGGCAGGCTATAAATCAATAGGTCTATTGGGCAATGACAAGACTAAAAATACTCAGACATTTTTTTTTAATCTTTGCAGATTCTCTGTGGAGAGAATTTTTTTTTGTCTTCCTGTCCATTAATCTCAGATCTCTGCAGCTGCAGATCTGCACACATTCCTCAACTCCTACTCAAAATGTCTTAAATGTTATTCTCTCCGAAGATGCTTTGATCAATAAACGGCATCTTTCTTAAGTTTTCGCTGTCTCTGATCAAAAGCGTCTAACTATGTGTGGTCACTTAGTGTAATGTTAGAGCAGGCCAAGATTCTTTCACACTAAATTGCATTGCAAAAAGCCATTTTCATGACAAGAACTTCAGAAATTTATACCAGAAGGGATTTTTAAAATGTTCTGAAGGGCTCTGACTGATGCTTTCAGTTTCTAAAAGGGTCAAAATTTCAGCCTTTTAAACTGTCGGAAACTAAGATCTGCAGCCCCAAGTTACATCTTGTTAGGCTTAAAAAGATTAAGATATGGAAATCAATTCTAAATTTAACAAGAAGTCAATGAAAGGAAGTTACAATGGAGTAGAATTATGTTAATAAGCTATGGACTGTCAGTCCAGGGAACAGCCTGACTGCTGTGTTTGTGGGAGTTATACTGAAGGGAGCTCTCATTTAGGCAGGAATAGAGGGATTTATAGTAATCAAACATTGATTAAATATTGATTCTCTTTTTTAAATCAGTGGCAAAGAGTCAATGGCTAATTTTAGCAACATTTGAAAGTTGTAGAAAACCTGACTAAACTAAAAACTAAAATCAAAATTATGTTTTTCTTATCTATTTATCTGGAACAAAAGGACGGTCTGTTGAGCTCTGGCTGCTCACTCTAATGCACAGATGTTTCGCCACTCTTTGGGATACGTTACTGCTTGGTTAAGACTATTGACAGTATAACAATTTACAAAATGTTTTTTGACTTGTTTTCAGGTCAGCCAGTTTTATTGGTATTTGGGAATATAGAAGCTTATTTATGGGATCAAAATTGCATCTGCTTTGGCAGAAACAAAATGAACATCTGATGAGAAACTCACCTGGCAGATAGATGCTCCAGGATCCCTCCCGTAGCCAATAAATGAGGCCCTCTCTGATTTACCTGTAAAAACATCAGAAAGGAGAGTAATAAAAATCGCTATCCGTTATGATACTTGAGCACACACCTGGATTAACACCGAATAACAGACTACATGCAGTGTCCTGATTGTTCTGTTGTGCTTGCTGCAAGATGAACATTGAATTTGCTAGTGTAAAATGTTCTTAATTGACAATTTATTGACAATGATTTGTATGTAATTGTGCCTATTTGGGTCCTTATCATTTATTATTTAATCAATGCAATGGAAAAGCTATGTAACTCAGTTTGTAACATTAATCAGAGTAAGTCCTCACATTAATATCTAATAAGCCACAGTACAAGTTCCCTTTCCCCACACATGCTGTCGATAGCAATTTGGTGATTTAAACCACCAACCTGACATCACAACTGAGACCCTCAAAGACCTTTAGAGGAACACAAGCATGCCAGAAGGTGCTGGGTATTGTCATGTACCTTATGATATGATTTGATTTCCATACTATGGTCACAATACAATTCAATTACTACACACAGTACCAATATTACTCAATATATAAATTATACTTGGTGTAAACCAGACCAAAGTATAGCGCATCTTCAAGTACAGCGAGTCATCACAAACATATTGTTATATTTATGCAACATTGCCTAATATTTTAGGCAACATTAATGTAAACAGTGCATATTTTTATATGTTGTAGTATACTGACATGACATACAAGAAATAACATATAAACATACACTGAAATGCACACATCTTTGTAAGGTGGACATTAATACACAAAAGAGTGAACAGGGTGGGTCTCACAGACTGCTGGAAAATAGTGGTTCCTTCTCTGGGACAACGGCAAGAGTGTGTTTTTTTTCAACACTCTACAATTTTAGAGGTGTTGCGCCTTTTTGGGGTAAACAGCTCAGTTTGTTTTCTTTCACTTTTATCCGCCATCTACTTTGATATTATCTGATGCTGGCAGGAAGCAAAGAGGGAAAGAAGAAAGCAGGGATGGGATCAGTGGATGGATGAATTAACAGACTGACTGACATTTATTTGATATATTTCAGTCCTGCAGTAAACTGCTCAGCCTACATGAGCTTTTAAAACAGTCACACCAAATTAACTCAGGTTTCCATCATTGCATTTCATAGAAATGGGACTCCCTCAGGTCCTCTTGTACTACGCACTAAACTTACTGAACTATTCAACAGACATACAGTAGTGGGACCTTCGTAGTTCTCTCAGTTGCAGCTGAATGGTTCCTCACTGTGACAAACCTCTTGAGAAAAACAAAACCTGCACTTTCTAAAAAAGTGTTATGTGCCGTAAGGTTTTCAGAATGCAAAAATATATGTTTTCAGTGGATTAATTACTGATAGAGTGGTAATTGTCAGGGAGCCCTTCTATCAGTGTCACATTTGGTGTGCACACCTTGAAGGACGGCTCCCCAGCAGCCATCAGTGGGGGAAAATTTAACTTACAGCACACAACACACATGAATCATACGCATTGCAATATCCAAACTCAGCAGTTTTGCTCCCCAGGTAAAAACAAACAAACAAACAAATGAGAGCTCCTCTGGGAGAATGATGAATAACGTTAACAGCATCGTACATTATTTTTTGTCAGACTTCCAAATATTACAAGCACAGACACAAGCATTGGAACTAAATTCTGTTTACTTTGGGGAAAAGGTAAATAAATTTTTGTGAGTTAAGAACTTGCATAGCCTGGATCTTTTGTTACACAATGACTGATCTGAACATTGCTTTCACAAGCGCATGTGAACAGAAGCACATCTAAGAGAATTCACTTGTGCTTATCTGAGCAGTCCTGCAGGAGACTGTCTCTAGAGACTAAGGAAGCCGAGGAAATCAGGGAAGATGGTTTAACTGGCAAAGCTGCTCTTGTAACACTAATGTGATGCAGTTCTGAGCCATCGCTCTAGCAAAAGGAAATAGGATTAAGTTGTCGGTTACCACCAACGTTCCCTATCGTGGCAAGACGATGAAACTATTTTAATTTCTTTATTTCCTGTCTAATATCTAAAGGTAGTTTAGTGAAATTCATTTTCATTCCTAAAATGTGTTGTGAGGAAAAGGTCTGGTCAAGTTAAATATTCATTGGCAGCATCTGTTTTGTCACACACACAGTGTCTTATGTGAATAATTGATGGTCACTGTTGTAGTTTCAGGGCCCACCTGGGCAGACAGATGTGTTTGTGAAAACAATGTCTTAGTCCACACTGTGACACAGAGAAGCAGCCGCACAGCTCCCCAAAAACTGTGGAGCCTGGCAAAAGAAAAGTCTACTGAGACACTCAGGATCCTGTGCTCAATCAACAGTGTAGCCTAAACTTAGAATACACAGGAATACACAGCATAACCAAGGAGTCCCTGAGCAAAATACCATGCATAAACATTTACTGCATTTGTAAGCAATGAGATACTGACATTTTCTTGCCAAGGCATCTACATGGACACTACTTGTTACTATACGCAAATGCTCGTATAAAATGAGCGAGAAATTTCCTTTTATACCATAAACTGCAGCCATTATATCTGCTTCTTAATGCTACTTTTTGAAAAAAAAGACTTAATGTTCTTAAAATATGACCGTCGTCTGATATGACTGAAGCTGCCCCTTTTCCTCGTTTTATCAACAATGTTTCAATTTCACTTGCTTCTGTTGTGAACACAGCAGAATATATCAGAGCATCAGTGTGCAAATGGATGCAATGTCCAAGCTTTGATTCAGTCTATAACCTCAGTTACACGCCCTTTCTTTCTGTCTCCCACCCTGCATAAATCTCTGCATGAACACATAATAGACTTGAAATGTAATAAAATCCCTTTCTTTTTCTTCAAAAGTTCTGACTGAACCATATTTCTTCTACTGGGAATTGGTCTGGATTTGATAAATCCGAGAAAGCTCACAGCACTGTCATTTTAAATTTGACAGACAGAACTGGTTCAGGCAGAAATACATAACATTTTCTAATTATAATTGTAAGGAGCAGTAGCTCAAATTACTATTGTCCATTAAGTGTACTTAGAAGAATAGATCAACACCACTGTATTATTACAATATGAAAGTTGCTGTCTTTTAACATGATAGAAGCCTGATTTTTAACATTGAAAGCTTCCCCATCCTCATGAACAGAAAGGATGGTTTTCTTGGTCTATTTGATGCATCAATGTTTTGTTCAATGTTTCTCAGAGATAATTAGTAACTTCTTATTGTCACTGAGTATTGACTTTGAAATGTAGTTGGGTCAAATTCGGTTTTAATTCCGATCTTGATCTTCTGTAAATTGGAAGAAGATGAACCAATAACCAAGTTCACAACATGCGTAGTGTACAAGGTCAAAGTGTCCAATCACAGGGCACAGGCCGATCCCCTATGTCATGTGTGCAACAGAGACACAGTTTAAATCCCTGTGTAGCCTCTTCAACTTCACAATGAAGCGACCACCCAAGAACAACCCCTGTTTATAAAAGACTTTGTGGCTGAATTGCTTTTCAAATTTCAGGAGAATGTATATGAATGATGCTGAAGTAGAACAAAGTAATATATCAAGTGGAACATACTGCTGGGTTGGCCAGTTCTAAAGCCAGGAGCCTACATTAGCTGAATATAATATACCCTTATCATGCAGTGACACAGTCTCCTGCCTGACGCACATATACTGTGACTCATTGTGAGGAAAATAAGTCACTGTAATAATCTGTATTTCTCAATACAAAAACAAAACTCAAAACAAGTTGTTAAATCTGAATTTCCCTGATTGAAGTATTTAAGTTTGAAACACTAGCTTATAAATCAAAGACCATTCCTGCAGTGAAGGAGGGAGAAATAAATAAAAGCAGAATTAATCAATTTCATGAGTTACAGGCATTTTATTACTAATGCTTTGTTTTCCCTCCTCTGAGAAAGCCTGTGTGATGCCTCACAACAAGAGCAACACTATTATTGCTACTGGTTTTTCTTGAGTAGGCTCATTTTTTTCTGAGCAGGGCTACACAGGACTAAGTGTGGGGGTTTTGTGTGTCACAGGCCTACTAGTGATGCTAAAGTGAAGTGATTGATTAGAAGCAAAAGTCATTATCTACCTTAAAACAACAAAAATGCAAATAACACAAACACGCAAGTGGATTAATTACTGCAAATCACTATCAACACTATAAATGTAAGTATGCAGACTGCCACACAATCTCCTACACAATGAGAAACCTACCTTGTGAGGAAAAATATTTCTTTAATTCTGATTAAAATATTCTTTGAAGCTGCTTATTAGTACAGAAGATGTAACGATGATTGTGAAGCATTTCACTACGGAGGAATCTATATTCAACAGAACGTGTTATGCCAGACAGATAAATATAGGAAAAAAATGAAAAGAAAGAAAATGTAGATGCTATTATTTCCACAGAGACAAACAAATTGTGGAAAAACAAGATTTCTATCTTTTTATCTCCTGAGCTAACACTACTCTTTAGCTGTTTCTAATAGTCATGTGCTGCCAAGCAACCTACTGGAAAAAGGATATGCCAACAACATTCAACCAATCAACTAAGCTACATCACACAATATCAGGTCAATTCTATGTAAAATCCTGTTTAAACCAGTTCTATTAAGAGTGAATATGTACCTAATTGAAAGTATTTTATCCTGAGTCGATTGCAATTATGGCTTCTGGTCTTCTTGCCTAAATCTGTTCAGCTTTGCACATTCTAATATGAGCATTACAGTATCTCTCACTGTAACGGCAGATTTGCACAAGCTGGAGCATCTGTGAACAGCTATCATGAGGTCAATGCACAGATTTTAAAGGCATTCATGCATTGCTATGATTGTGCCACTCAAGGACTTTCACAAAGACGTTGTGAAGCAACTCTAGCGTTGATGAGGTCAAGGTTTTGTCAGAACAGAAATCATCATCCCAATGTAAATCACTCTGAAGCCGGATATGTGCCTGTATCTGGCAAATTATCGCCTGCCACTACAGTACCATCACAGTTTGCAGCAGGGATGGTGACTGTGCGCTGTGCCCAGTTTAAGCTAAATATAGCAGTTTTTTATTGGACGTCCGCTATTGTTTAGCCAACCCAAGAATCTAATGAATTCACTCTTTCGCTGGGTTTTCCATCATCCGGCCAGGGGCTTGTTTCTACCCACTCTGCCATATAGCCCAAAGTGTTATACTGATATCTTATTCTTCTGGCCAGCTCTCTCACTGCAGCTAAAGAAGTACAACTTTCTGTCAGTTATCGTTTTGGTTCTTGGTCTCCTTGCCTGGTTACTGTCCCGAGCACCCATTTCTACTGCTGGACGTTACACAGCCACACTACACAAGATGGGGGTTGGGTGCTTTCCTCAGAGACTTAAACAGATTTAATTGAAAGGAGGACTGTTTCTCTTTCACTTTCCTTACCCAGACATTCTCTACTATTGCACAAGTTTAAACCACCAATTTTACAGATATAAGCTTGCATCTTGAACTGCACCAAATTGGCCTTCAACAAGCAGTTAGAAAAATTTCAATAATTATAAGTACAAGTGTGAGCAGTAGTTCTTAATTGTCCTGTGTTCTCTAACTTTGTTAATGACCATTTATTTTCCATGTAAACATAGCATCTACAAATTCACTATCAGTTGTAACTCTGCAAAAAAGATAATAGTTCGACAGTTGCACAATCGTTTCAACCAGAATTCATGAGTTACAAAGCAACACGTTTGCCGATAATAATTAATTATCAATATGTAATAATATTTAAAACTTAATATGTGAAAGAGAATGTAAGCTTCATTAGATAACCAAAAACCTTTGTTAGTATATTGGCCAGTCTATACAACATAAAGTGGAGTTAGTAAAAATATAATATTTAACTGCATTAGCCAAACTATTCAATTATAATAAAGTAACTCATTTAAAGACAAATGCTCAATCCAATTTCAAATTATTAGAAATTCTAGCTTGTGTTGTATACATTGGAAATTGAAATCACATTTTCAGTCCAGTTCAACCGCAGCCACCTACATGCTGAGCTAGTGAAGTGAATAAACAACAACCTGTGCTGAAATCCCACTGAAGGAAAAGGCAAGCTGGCCAGTCATCCATAGTGAGCCCCCTTATTGATCACAGGGCTGCAGTTCAGCACAGCATGGCACTGTGTCCAGCCCCTTATTCTGATAATGTGAGAGGTAGTGACCTAAGTGTCTCCAGGGATCAATTCAAAACCCTCGCCACAAAAACAGCCAATTAGTGAGCATGCTTCACCGCCTCTCTGATGCATTCCAAGGGCCTCTTCTTTCCATCCAAAAAAACAAGTCCATTTTACTTGATCCAAGGCAACCCACGACCATGAAAACAAACACATAATACAGGATCAGGAAATGTTACTAATGTAGAAACCAAATTAACTTCACACACGGCAGCTCTCTTGGTTTGATTTTCTCTCTGAGGACACATGTGTTTGCTGTTGGTGTCCGTGTGTCTGCGCTCATGTTCCCATGTGATGACTTCCATGGCTCCGAACCACAAAACATTAATCCTATCAAGTTAATTCACCATTTCTTCATGTCGGACCCCTATCAGGACTAATTCATGGCAAAAAGAAACATTTTTATTAACTTTTTACAATCTCTATTGGAAGATCCAATACATCCATACTGTTACACACCCTTGTGTTGTTTTCTACGAAGAGAAGTGCAATACAAAGATCTGATTCTGCAATGAATAAATCATAAACTGACGACAGGATAGTCTGGATGCCTTGGAAGTAAGGTTAGACAGTGTCCATGGTTACTAATACATTCCTCTGGGTACAAGAGACGGCACAAGGACAAATCAGATGTACAATCACTCACTTTTCCCCCATACCTTTTAAAATGCCTCCTTTTGTTTCCTTTTCACAAGAGTGTAAGGAAGAGTGTTTACATCCGTCCTGTCAAAGCCGTTTGATGCTTCCACCAGGTTCTGTTTGACAGTAAATAAAAGCTGGCTGGGTTAGAGGTTAGGTCAGTGTGGATGTGGAAACAGGGAAGGAAGGTGCTGTACCAAAGCAGCTTCCTCCCTGGCTTGCGGACAATGTCTATAGCCCAGCATCAGGAACAAAAGTGGGATGGAGAAACATGATAGAGCCACAAAACACTGAGGAAACATGTTTACCTTGCCCTGAGCTCAACATCAATTTCTGCGTACAGCCTTGTCAGCAGTGACATTATTTAAAACAGCAAGAGCAAATGTTAATGAGTTCTTATTTGCATATTTATTTTTTTCTTTGTTGAAATGTCACTGATTATTACGTACTATGATGATAAATGCATCTGCTCATGCGGCCTGATGTGTAATTAGCCATTAGGTGGAATGAATAGATCAATTAAAGGAGAGGGATTAAGAGAAATCAAACCAGGAGGAATGCAGAAATGAGAAACAAAATAACACATTAGGCTTGGGGGGTGGGGGGGGGGGGATTACCTCCACTGATTTTAGATTAGGCTAGAAATCTGGAAAGGGTTACTAATCAAGAAAAGGTGTACAAATTGTCATCTAGATCAAAGATATCCCTGTATAGCCTTTAGCCCTGAAGTATGACTTTCAAAATCAGGAGCTGCTGCCCTTCGCACTAGCTAAACAGTTTATTTTCTCCTAAAATCCATCTCTGTGTGAGAGAGGAGATGTGGATTTCCTGATTGTATTTATCCCCTCCCGGGATAATCAGTTGCCACAGCTTTTTTCTGAATTGTATCTAACTCGGTAAAAAGGAAAAAGGGGTGGGGGTGGGGGTGTAAAGGGGAAAATGTTTTCGCTTGGCCTTTGCCTTTTTCCGAGCCCAACTATTCTCCTGCCAGTGTTTGTTATTCACGAATGAGGAAAAAAATGCATTACTGCGGACCAGATGGGAACATTCCACATGACCAAACCAATCAATCACCTTGGTGGGACGCAGGTGTGACACAGCCGTGCAGCAACACACCATTTCACAGTCTATCAGGCACAAACACATGGTCACCAATCAATGGCACCCCGAGGACCCATGAGGAGGGGTGCTTCTCCGCGGCCTCACTGGTTCATGGCTGATGACTTCATAATCACACATCCATTCTCTCAGAGGAAAAAGGTGATGAGCTCCCTAATATAACGTCTCCCACCATGTGAACACCAACACTGTAATGGATGATGCCCTGGTAGGGACGCTAACATGCTCCCCCTGCATCACGCATTCACATGTGAGCTCACCACCATCGTCCCTGTCGGGTGGAGAGAGGGCTGTACGGGGGAAACAAGAGCACATTTAGCAAGCTGAAGAAATGTCCCCCAGTTGGATATTACAATCAAGTCAGTGTGTGACATCAAAGTGTGTGTTCTGTATCAGATGCCAAACAACTGTTGAACAGTGAAACAACAGAGAGCCGAGGTGAAGGACAAGGAAGGATACACACATGGATTAGGAATGCTGATCCAACTCCAAGCACTGTGGGCATATTTCCTTCCACAAAAAACCCCTGCAAACCATAAGCAGTCTACAGTTTAAGAACACAAGCCTGCACCAAATAAAACAACAAAACAGCCTGAAGGGGATACATCTTTTGATGAGTGTTCTCTGTGGGGATGGCATTGTATGTGGGCAAAACTGTAGCAGCCATTTAAAAGAGTTTTTTTAATTTTAAGTTGACAAAAAAAAGTACCTTCCCACCCCCATATTCCTGGCAGTAAAGAAAAAGTCTCACAGAGCCATGCTTCTCTCTACACTTCCCACACTTCACACTCTCAGGGATGTGCCAGTGCAGGAGAAAATGTCAGGCATTGTCAAGTGGGAGTAAAGGCGAAACAAATGTTTGCATTTTATTAGCCAATCACAATCCACTACAGTCCAACAAGAAGGGAGTGTAACATTATCTAGTGTTTTGTTTGCCAGCACACCCAGCATGGACACAGGACGCCTGGGCGAGCAGTTGTGACTGTGGAAAAAATGGAGGCGGGGGTTAGGAGTGGTGGGCATGAGAATTAACCAGCAGCTGTGGGCCAGGTTTTCTGTGGCTCATCCCAACAAGGACGCAACCTTTGATGTATTTTCTAATTTGTTGCTTTAGGTAAGGGAAACTTTACAAAGTTCACCTAAAACCCGAGTTGTCCATGTGCCAGAGATTGATGTCCAGGATTCAGGGGTCAATTTAATGCATTCTCCATGTTGTAGTAGTGAAGTTTTGCTGCAGTCGTCACCGCAGCGGGCCCGGGTTTGGCTCCAACCTGTGGCCCTTTGCTGCATGTCGTCCCCCTCTCTCTCTGTCTCCCATTTCCAGTCTCTTCAGCTGTCTCTATCCATTAAAGGCATAAAAAGCCCCCCCAAAAAATTCATGAATTCATCATCCATCTGCGCCCAACCTGGGTTCATACATCGATTCTACTGGGCGGACTTTACTAAAATGAGTCCTAAAGTTGAACCCCTTTGCGATAAATGCAAGCAGACCACCGCCTCATTCTTTCTGTTTAGCTTTGACACAGCCATCTCACATCTCCATAAATGTGAACTTGCATACCCCTCGATACATATCAAGCAAATCGTTTTTCATACTCAAGAGTGCTCTTCTATCCTCCTATACACAGTACATTTTGGAGAACCAATAAGGTGCCTCCTTGAAAAGACAACGTACACAGTTTGTCCAATACATACATAATATAATAATAATAATATATTAATTTATACCTGGGAGCCAGGGACTTTAGCCTTTAGGTTCCTTCTCTCCTAATTTTTCAATAATCATTTTCTGCATCACACTAGGGTTTTTTATATTTGAACAAAGGCCAACAACATTTTTATCTATGTGACTATGTCACTATGTGTTACTGTGTGTACAGTAACACATAGTGACAGGTTAGATAATGGACACAGAGCTATATATTCAGGTTGTTCTCTATCAAAAACAACTGTAGCTTTAATACTCTCAATGCTTTCAAGCGCTACATTTCAGAGGTCAGTGCCAACACTGCATAATGCAAAGTTAAACAATACGTCATATGAAAAATGTTTCCATCCATCAAATTTAATATGGAGTCACATGCTCACTGGTAGAGCTGGGTACCGCCACTGATTTCCCAAATCGATTTGATTCAATCCGATTCAATATTGATCCGTTTAGTGACATTTTAGTAATAATACCAATTTTGCTAGGATATGAAATAGATTCTCAGAGAACTAATATTTTAAATTGTACAAGGAACCCTCTAACCTGGTGCATTATTAAAAATATTAATGTTTACATTAAGAATTGACCCTTTATATCACCCATAACAGCGCTGATATTTCCACTCCCTTATATTATAAATAAATATATAGATATTAAGAAAAACAACTTGACATTTAAGGTTGAAATAATTTCCCTTAATCATCGAATACTGCAGTGTTATTCTAAATGCTGTGCTGTTATTTCTGCTTAAAAAAAAGATATATTGTTAGAATAGATAGTTTAATGACTGCTCACTCAGTCAGGTGAGCCCGGGGAACCTGTATACCTGAATGGCAGATTTTCACTTGACTCACAAAACCTCTGTGATACATGCAAGTTAGCATAATATGTTTTGATGTTAATATGTTGGGAGCCAGAGCTTTCAGCGATCAAGCTCCTCTCCTGTGGAATCAGATCCCAGTTTGGGTTTGGGAGGCAGACACCATCTCCCAGTGGTGTAAGGGATCACTAAACTCACCGTTCAGATCACATTATGGATCAGGAAAAAAAGGGGGAGGAGACAATCTTTTTATTTGCATTTCCATTTATTACATGAAAACTTAGAGCAAGGTACTTTTGGTGTCTACATACCGTTCCAGTTTTATCCATCACCCTTCTTCCGTCATCATTATATTTTACGGGGAAGCCAAAATGCTCCCATACGTGCGATTTAAATGATGTGGGAGGCTTTTCAAGTTCTTCTGCTCCGCCGCTAGCCATTGTTGACTTATTAACATGCCCTGTTCACGTGAACACGACTGTTGTGTGTAGTTTCACTGAAACTCAGCATCCAGTGTAAAATAACGCAATTTCTTAACAAGCAATATCAGCGGAAAAACTATCTTTTAGTCTGCGATCGCTAAACATTTAGATTAATCCGCAAGTTAAAAAAAAAAAAGCGCAATTAATCTGCGGGTCACATGCGTGCCGAACCGTGGGTCGTGATCGATCAACTGCGATCCGTTACACCCCTACCATCTCCACATTTAAGAGTGGGCTAAAGACTTTCCTCTTTGATAAAGCTTGTAGTTAGGGCTGGCTGAGGTGAGTCCTGAACCGTCCCTTAGTTATGGTGCTATAGGCCTAGACTGCCGGGGGACTTCACATGATGCACCTCTCTCCTCCTCTCCCTCTCCATCCGTATGCATTCCTATCCCATTAATGCATGTTACTAACTCGACTTCTTCTCTCTCCCGTAGTTGTGTGCTTTCTCGTCCCTCTCTTCTCTCTTACTGTCCCTTTCAGCAGGTATTTCTGCCTCCGGAGATGGGGAATCTGGATCTGTGATTGCGGAGACCTGCTGGGGCAGTGCTGCTGTGTCTGTGGTGGAGCGGACAAGTGGCTCGGGTCCTGCTCAGTGAGCTTCACCTGGATCTGCTCGGTTCTGGATCCATCCTCTTCCCTTAAGTTTCACATTCTACGCTGTTCATCTATTGTCATCATAATTGTATGTACTATGATTTTCTGCTTTGAATCTGTTCTGTACTTACGACATCTATTGCATGTCTGTCCGTCCTGGGAGAGGGATCAAATCAAGGACAGAGGGTGTCATATGTTACAGATTGTAAAGCCCTTTGAGGCAATATTGTGATTTGTGATATTGGGATATATAAATAAAATTGAATTGAATTGTTTGTGATCTCCCTCCTCCTTAAGTTCGGTGCACCTATGTGACGTTTTTAGCTCTTTTAGAAAGAGTTCATCAAGCGAAGAGCACAACACGTGAAAGCAGCCTAATCTGCAGAGTTTCCCAACAAGCTGCACCTCGCGGCTGGAGAAAGCTTCTCCTGGAAAGAAGCAACTAACACTGGCGGCAGGGGCTACATCCCAGCCTCAAACATAGAAAAAATACAAGTAAACACCACTTTCTGACTCGGGTGTTTTTTCTTCTTTTTAGCTCCCCAGCTAATGTCAATCTGCTTGTTAAAGAAACAAAACTCAAGTGTTTTCCTCTGTCACTGCACAAGCGTTTCACTCCAGCGCTTCTTTGCCAGAAAAAAACCCACCAGGCTATATGAATTAGCCCTAAAGGGATTAAAGCGTCATGCATCCATGGGAAAAGGCGTATATTAAAAGGCGTATATTAAAAGATCGATCTTGGATTTTAAGAATCGATATTGGATAAATCAAATGAAGATCAATTTAAATCAGAAAATCGATTTTTTTAAACCCAGCCCTACTCACTGGCATCGTTTGTGATTCAAGACAATAAATGTCAAGACTCAATAGTCACTGTTTTCTTGGTTGTATAGCCAAGCTACACAGTCATAAGATATTCGATATTCAATGCTGTCATCAATGGCAGCGCCAAGCATGTCAGAAGCCTTTAATTGTTCCACTAACAGTAATTCTCCTGAATGAATTTCCCTTTTAGCTTTGGACTTGTACTAAATTATCTCTAACATTCTTTTTGGCATCAGCTGCAGGCAGCATGAGGCGCGAGAAATGAGAGAAAGGGGGGAGGGGAGAAAGAAAGGACGAGAGTGGAAAGAGAGAGAGAGAGATATTAGATATACAAGAAGGCCAACAAGCACGATGGGTCTTAGTGGCTCAGAGTTCGGATTTATCTAAACTTCTTTAAACCACTTCTCCAAAAGGTTTTTAAGACAGAATTGGACTCTTTTTGTTGTGCAAACATTTGCAGATGCACGTGTACAAGCTGCCTGCTCTTGGCCTTGCCAATCAAGATATTTAACAAATTATTCTCTCATATAGAATACAGTGAAACAAGCTACATGAAGACACCTTTCCACTAATTATAAATACAATCGTGGTGACTTGTTATGTCATCATACCTTGGCCATGCCCCAGCTCTTCTTTCCTCTTTTGAGAGTCAGGCCGACTGAGACTACAGCTGATCCTCTGCAGCTGGGCAGCCCTGCCTGACTCATGCTGGGGGCTGGGGCCAAAGGAAGGCACGGCCAGAGCTGGGCAGGGCCGAGATGGGCTGAGAGAAGCACAAGGGAGGGGAGGGGAGGGCTGGGATGTGTGGGGAGATGTGGGCGGCATGGGGATGGAGAAAAGGGATTTGCGCCCTTTCAGCTCGTCTCCAGCTCTTCATGCTCCACTGACCGCGGTAATAGATAAGCACACCCTGCAGCTCTGCATAATGACCGGCTACATCCACTAAACTGTACTGCACCACGTCTCGTCATCATAAACATTTTGCTGCAACTTTTGATGTGAAGTGAATTGTTTGCCATCAGTAAATACTGTATTCAGCTCTTATTGTGAAAGCTTGTAGTATACTGTATGTGTGTGTAAATGAATGAGTCGGGAGAGGGAGCAGCATCGACAGCACCTGTGACCTACACTGCAGTGGAAACTGAGTGCACACCTGAACAGCACCTGGCCACAATCACAGCCTGGGTCTGAGAAGGGTCTCCCATGGGACAGAGGATTAGCACATGACACCTGCCCTTGTAAAAACACACTGGGGATGCCAGTGTGATGTGGGTTTTGACACTTCACGAAAAAGCCTTGAGGAACAATTAGAAATGAAAAGGGAAAAGACTGAAAGAGATGAATTCTGTTCTAATTCAAGACTGCCCAATGCAGCATGGTTGTATAATGCTCTTTTTGGATCTTAAAAAATGCAATGTCGCCAAAACAACTCCATAATCTAATTCTTCAGTATTAAAAGAACCAAAAACAAGAAAATACATGAGATTTTTTTTTTCACAGTTTGTACGCGAGGAGAGGAAACGACAACTAACTGCACCATTAAACACTTACTGATTGCTAATATGACGCAAATCAGCACCGTATTATTACTTTCCCTTTACCAGCATGCAATATGGCTCTAAACTACAGAGTCCACAGACAAATACATAGTGTATGATTACCCTATTATGACATCCATGATATCAATCCAGGCCAATGATATTTATCTGGGGTATTTGCAAAACCATAGGATTACAACTAAAAACGTTGGCTAGGAGCATACTGCTAGTCACATAAAAAGTCTGTATTATATTGCTGGCAGAGTACAACAACAATAAAGGACTGCCATGAAAGCAATAAGCAAACACTAACCAATCAAGTTAGCAGAGGCAAATCTGTAAAAAAAAAAAAAAAACACAACATAACACAAAGCAACACAGACTCCTAAAACATTGAATGCAAGTCATTTTAACATTATACGCTGTCTTCAACACAGATTGTGGAGCAAAGTTGTCAATGCATTATTTGGTTGTGTGAGACAAATTTCTGATTGTACTAAACAAACAATTATTTTAGACAAACATAGTTTAAGACTATTCAATCGCTTGGTCAAATAATACACAAATCCTCAGCCCCTCAAACTGGTTTTTATTTTTCACCTAAGCCCTCAAGAGATTGGGCTCTGAGGTGCCTTATATTAGGATAACGAGTCTGTAATACATCCAATTACAATTCAATATAGTATTTTAATGTTCTGTTAAACTAACAAGTACAACTTATAAGGGGGGCCTATTATTTTCATTTCGAGCTCTATATTTTTATTCTAGAGTACCACTAGTGTACCTTTGCATGATTCCAGTAAAAAAAATAAAATCCTCATTTATACTCTTATACTGGCCCTTTAGGCAGACCCTCAGTTCATACTCTGTCTGAAACAAGCCAAGTTTTAGCCCCTAAAAGCCCACTTTCTTCTGATTGGCCAAATTCCCAGAAGCCTTGCCAAGGAGCAGCACCCAGTACTTGTGGCGTAGAGGTTCTGAAAGCAAACTGTAATCTTACTAAATCACATAATTTCTCATTCTTGATTGGAAATGGCAACTTCTCAAATTCATCTGTACATGTTCGAGACCGGATCTGAGATAGAATATGAGACTGGACAACACGAACATCCGCAGCAACAAAGGTTACAGCAGGACATCTCTGTTTGGTAAATATTACTCTCATTACCTGCTTATTGTGTGACATAACGGTGAATTTAATCCTACATGCCGTATACAAAAAAAATTCTATATATACCCCTGTTAATAGGTGTACGTGTGGGAAATGTGCTAAAGTGTAAAACGTCTGCTGTAGCTAGTAAAATTGTATTCTGCTGTCGCCAAACGACTGTATAGTCTCTCCCTGCACCATGGGTTATTTTGTTTGCTGGAGTACATGAAAAAATATAATTGTTTTTCTTGGATATTTTTCTAGCACAAACACAAGTCAAACTACAACTGCCTGAATCTGCTGCTACGAGTCTCAAATACAAGTTCTCACTTTTGCACCACATATCTCAGTGAAATGTGGAGCGAAACTGATTTGTGTACCTACAGTGCCCAGGGGCGGGCACTGTTCAGAGATCAGAACCCTTATAGCCAATCAAAGGAGCTCCTTGTTCATCTATCGTTTTTCCAAACCAGTTTAGATGAAACCACACCCACGTCCGTATGGTTTGGAAATAGCATTTATCAGTATTGAGTAATGGG
Source organism: Coreoperca whiteheadi (assembly GCA_011952105.1). NCBI lineage: Eukaryota > Metazoa > Chordata > Actinopteri > Centrarchiformes > Sinipercidae > Coreoperca > Coreoperca whiteheadi. The sequence goes on from CM022485.1 coordinate 17,873,773, forward strand.
AAACGTAATTCTGAAGGACTAACAGTTTGAGTTAAGTTTAGAGGCTGTATTATTTGGAGCTCTGCATGGTTGTGTCTGTGTTTTTCTTGCGATTGGTTTGTAAAACTGACTGCTGACAGGCCTACAGCGGGTTGTGAGCTGTAGTTTCCCCCGGTAAGCACACTGCTGCTGCTCAGGGTCAATCCTCCTCTGGAGCCGCTCTTCGCAGCCGGAGTGTCTCTGGGCTACGCAGAGCCGCCGAAACCAAGTAGTCGTGGCGGCAGCCTACTTCAATTATTTTTCCAAGCTCGGTGTGCGTGGAGGGACAGCAGCTCGCCCTGCGGACACCCGGCCTGTCCTGTTCTCTCTGTGTGCCATTCTGCAGCTGCATGCTTCTCACTCAGAAATATTAACATATTATCATATTATCTATCATAGGAATTATGTTCCACCGGTGCCACCAATCACATCATGAGTTATAAAGATAATTATTCATTGATAAGTGTCTAAAGCTTCATACTGATTTTTACAATTTAAAATAGATTACACATTAAACATTTTAGTGGAACACCTCTAGTGACGTCTTGTGTGCAGGGTCATAGTGTTAGCCTAATTATAAAAAATACATCCACTTGCAAACAGAAGGACAGGCAGAGGATTTATCCTGTGATGAGGGTGACTTGACTTGATGCTGTGTAATATTTGAATGTGAGGGCAAAACCGCTGTTCAAAGAAGTTACTGACAGTGCGTAAAGCGATAGGCCCACCTTTAGATAGTGCCGAGTAACAAACTAATATCCAACCAGGATTTAGATTCTGACATACAGTAAACCTCTGCTAATTAATGCGTTTCGACATGGACTGAATCAATGAGGAAATAAAACAGCGTGTCTGACTCTGTAAGAGGGATGTGACAGAGAGAAAATAGGGTTTGTTGAAAATCTGTTGGTTCAAAGAGTCAGCTACCATGGGACCTGACCAAGAGTTTAAGTTACCTCTCTTTCGGGAATGGAAAACCATGTTTCCCTCATCTCAGGGTTAACAAACAGAGTTTTCACTAAACCCGCTTTCTACAATACACCTCAGAGCTACAAATAATACAAACTGTTAACTCATAGTCCTTCAGAATGAACGTTTCCCATTACTCAACACTGATAAACAGTAAATTCATCAAATTCAGTGCCTTATGTCACTATTTTCCAAGCTATATGGAAGTTTGCAACTCCTGAAGTATTTTCCTCTGTGACTTCAAATTTACTGATATACATGTGTGACTATTTTCCACAACTACAGATTCCACTGTCACAAGTGCTCAGTTGATTTGCTCCAATAATACCTTCATACAAAACCAAAAAAAAAATTCTGCTGGTGCCTGCAGTGAAAGGGGGGTGAGACAAAATGGGACATCTACATATACGTAATGTGCCCATCACACTCAGGTTGTCACATTATGGTCACATGTGAATGTCGAGAGGCTGGGAGCAGGATGCATGTGGCTGTATGCGTGTGTTGAAATAAGCTCATTAGTTTTCATGCAGGGCTAAAGCTGTATGAGTAATATGTTTGAAGCACACCAGAGAAACGTGATCATGAAAGTACAACTCAGCAGTTGTGGCATCACGCCCTCAGGCATATGGCTTGATGCAAAAACAGTTATCGCCACAGTTACGCAGTGAGAGACAACGTGAAACCCAACTTTCCATCAAAAGGAAAAAGTCAGTTGTTTATATTTATTAAATAAAATAAAAACTTTTTTAAAAAGGGTATATCGAGCTATGGAGTAATTTATAATCAATCACAATTTATCACAATAAACATGGGCATAACACTACGCGTGATATAGACAGGAGACCAAGGCTCTTTAGCCCTTGGTACTGGACATTTTGAGGACTGAAATATTTATTTTTGTAAGTGTGTGTAAGAGAAAGTGTGACAATGTTAGAGAGAGAGAGAGAGAGATACCAACACAAACAAAGACAGAAATCCAGACAATGGCTTGTTGGCTTTTCTGCATCTTGACAAATTTCGTGTTTTTCACACTCCAGTCATAGTCCTCACTTTTCTATCCAGGCCATTCTTAACACAAAAACAAATCACCTAATTTACATTTTTAGAGTTGGCCAGTGAAGAGTAGTTTGAAGCTCAAGACAGAGAGCAAGCCTATAATGAAAAGTTGACTTTAAACATGTAAGCTTTAACATATAAGCAGTTATTTAGCCTAAAATAAATGAAAGCATAATGATTAGGAGTGGTTTCATACTGTAGGTCCTTTTGTGTCCCTTTAAGACATTTCCCTTACTTGGTTTTATTCCAATAAAGGCCCACAAACTGTGACTAGTGACAGCTGTGAATAGCTACATCAACCCTGTCTTGCTAATTGGCAACTTTAAAGCATCACCTGAGGTTAGGCCTGAGAATCAATAGGCTTTCTACACTTAGTGGAAAACAATACCAGTCCATTAAGTTAATAATGACAAAAAGGCAAACATTAAGCAGCGTACACACCAATAACAATACAGCGTGAAATAAAGGAGCAGAGTGCAGCTCTTTTAGTTGTAGCTCATCGCCTGCGGTAATTGCCCAGATTGCTTGAAATCAACCTCCCCCACTGGCTTACCCTCATCGAGCTGACACCACAAGGAAAAATCTTAGCAGGTAATTAGATCTAACCATTCCTCATCAGGGCTATGAACTGTTGGCTATCCCTGTGGCTGAACAATTAGAACTGAATTAGAAACAACTCTCCACTACAAGACCTACAGAAGACCTTGAGTCAAGCATTACTACATACAGAGAAGGAAGTGAGGTTCAGCGAAGTACTTCCATCATCAGCTGTACAGGAACATGAGACAGTTGGAAATAACAACTGTGCAAATTTGGAAAAACAAAAATGTAAAAGTAATCCTAGAATAGTTGGTGGATTAAAAATGTATCTTTTGTCTAAGAGTTTAACTCAAGCACTGTTTCATTAGAAACTATGAAATGGGAATTTAAATTACCAGCTAATCTGTGAAGTACAACCACTACACAGGCATGCGCCAGTGAAATGACGCTCTGTCATCACAACAGGTATTTCTGCAAAAGGGATATTTTTCACAATATAAATATCAATATATATATTTATACAGCGAGCCCTTGTATTTTGTCTGCGCGATACCTGGGGGATTCACAGGATGTTTTGGAGGAGCAGACAGAGACAGAGCTGTGGCTTTTATTTATCCACCCATAGCAACTCTTTATTAAGTATGTGTGACAGTCTGAACTAGGGGTGGGACCAGTTCGTGTTTGTCTGTGCAGCCACAGGAATCACACACCGAGTAACTGCAAATCTCTTTGAATATGTCAGTAGACTGTCCGAGCGTGGGCTCTTTCAACGCGGGTCACAGCGAGTGGTTGAGTCAAAGGGACTCACATGGCTGAGACTGGAAAGATTTGATATAGTGCACTATAAGCATGAACAATGTGGCTGCCACCTGTGGGGCAGCATGCAGTGGAGGACGAGCTGGTTCGTAAGAGGATTGTAGCGCAAGAGGGTGGGGCTAAGATGCACGTGAGGCCCAGACCAGCTGATCCATAGTCTGCCCCTGTGGAGAACAGTGTCTTTGTTAAGCAGTCAGACCGAATTTCAAGCACATGCAAATCATTATAAACAAGACCAGAACACTATATAATAAATATTTTGTTATGGGTTGTCTCTGGTTTCTTTGATCTACATTATTACTATTATTTTGACATTTGGTGGGCACATGTTCGAGGCAGCAGCAGCTTATTCCACAGAGGTTTGAGAGTAGGCTGGTCTGTTTTTCAAATTGGATCTAAAGAAGTGTTCTTAAGTGTTTCTTGCCCTCCAGACTGATGTTCTCCATTGTGTTAGAGATCATTAAATAAAAATAAATTAAATCTTGAAGCTATTTGGCCAAGCAGCAGCAATGACTGCTCAGTCAATGGGTTATTTGATAAACAGGAGAGAAATGGTTTGGTGAGGACTGATATTTCTCGCAACAGCAAAAGATAAAGACATTTCCAAAGGAAATTTTTAATCTGTGTAGCATTTTCTAATACAAAGAATTGTTTAGATCTACTGTGCTGATAAACTAGACTAAACATATCCATGTAAACATGGAAAGTATGTCACTGGGGTAAATGACTTGGGCACTTCCCATCAGGAACAATACATTGAATAAGGGGCAAGAAACATGAAGAGGTCCTCAGGGCCCTCAAACACCAAGCCGCCGTTGGGTCGTCATTAAGCTTCTATAGCTGACCACTGTCCAAAGTTTCTGCAGCAAAGTTTGACTTACATGGTTTGCTCTAGGCAGAACTAATTAGTATCAGGGTGAATTAACATTGGAGGACGTCAATGAGACAAAGTTCTCTCACTGGTTGCAAATCAGTGATGTCCCCCATTTACTTATATAGAGAATTTAGTGCCTTTTTTCCTTTTATACGCGCAAAAGACCATCTGAAAAAGCAAAGCAAACATTTATTTACTTTGCCAGTTTCACATTTTCATCAAATATATTCTACATTGGTTTTCAATGCTTACATTTAAACAGAATAGCAGGTGTAAAACTGACAGGCAATGTTTTTTGCTTGCATTGCCTTTGTTTGCTTGTCTTTAAGCGATCCTGGGTCTTCTTCCGTTCTTTTTTGATTTACGAACACAGACTTCCCGCTAGTTATTTCGAGTATCTGGTCAGGATGCTTTGTCAGCAGTATGTTTTGAAGTTGGCTTGATGTGTCAGAGCCGTAATAGTAAATTCCAGCAGAGCCATTAACCCACTTGGGGTATCCTTAGTCTCCGACACTTGACAAACACCAAGCCAGACGTACATTTACAGTGAGCATGGATTCAGGCCCAAAACAGCACTGTATTAATCAAATTCAAGGTGCCGGTGAAGGATGAAATACCAGGAAGTCCAAATATGACAACCATCATATTATCTTCCGCTGCAATGATTGTGTGGTAAGCAGCAGAATTGCGCAGTTCAAGTTATAAAGTAATCTACCTGTACACTTGAAAGTATTTTATTGTCTAACCCAAGAATTTCAGACACCTGATGGAACGACCGACTATTTAGCCAACTGAGAAGTTCAGAAACTACTCTGCATGCTGTGTAACAACTAGAAATGTTGAGATGCTATCTAACTTGAAACAACCCATTCAGCAGTTCAACCATTACTACCACTACTACAAAAGAAATAGAAAAAATAATCCTACCTACAAGTCTAACTATATACTTCACTGCTCTACCCTGTTCGTTGATGAGGAATAACCCATCAGACATGATTTAATAAGGCGGAAAACTCCATAAAGCTATGTAATTCCAGATATTACAGTGGGAAAACAAGACCATACTCAACTTGAATTCCTAAGATAAACACAGGCAATTCCAAGTTCACAATCATACTGTCTAAATCTGACACATCACTGCAAAAGATCACAATTACAGACGCAGTTGAACAGAGGGGAGATACGCAGTGTGATCAATTACAAGAAATATAAAATTTTGTTTCAATTCCGCAGCACCCATTTTCGAACTAATCACGTTTCTTGGAAACCAGTCGCCAGGGCCATTACATAATGAGCTGAGATGTAGTTAGCCATAAAACTGTCAAGTGGTTACGCATCTCAGGCCAAGGCCAAAAAGCTGGATTACACACAGCTTTTAATGTTATAATAGGAGAACATATTGCAAGTCAGTAATAGAGCATGTATTTTCAAAAGAGGGTATCTTTTATGCAAATTAAGATTTGATAAAAATAAAAAAAACAACAACATATATTTGTGCTTAGGATGAAAAAAACACACAAAGAGACATTACAAATTGACGGGAGGCAATATTTAGCATATTTATTGTCACAAAAACCAATAAACTGCCAGCTATAACAGGCCGACACAGGATACGCTTTCACCAACCTGAGTCCGTTTTTACACCTAAACCCCACGTGTTGTGACTGAGAGTGTGGGAAATAGATTGTTAGAAATAATAGTGGATAAATGGCTGAAACGTCCAGCTTCTGCAACTCCAAGTGGTAGAAGAATGTAAATTTGACCAAACTTACAGCACTGGAAAATGAGACCAAGCCTAAACATTGGCAATTCCTGGATCATTATGTCTTGTGTGAAAAAACTGTCATAATAATATCCATTTTTCTATGAATATTATTACTAGTAGTAGTGTTAACATATTTAAAATATATATAAAAGAACATACTTGGAACATGACGAGTGGTGTCAATGAAGGGTTACTTGAGCTAATCTGATAGGGCTGTAGGGGTACATCAGACCAAAAAACATTGAGGACCACTGATCTAAGAAGCACTATAATAAAAGGAAATCACTACTGCTCTGAAAATTAAATATAAAATGCAGAAATAAAAATCAGGAAACCAAGTGGTGGCCCAATTAAGCAAAAAATTAGGACGAGACTGCACAAACAGTGGAGTTTGAATGAACTCCATTCAATAATCTACAATCAATTTTAAAATGTAGCTTCTTATGTGATAAGGTCTCTGATACAACAGCATGTTTAATACCACTACCCTGCTGCCAATGGAAGTTGCTGGGGGCGACTTTGAAGTCTAGGAGACAGCTTCTTATGACGGAAAGCTATACTGATGGCGTGACTTCTAGCCTGGGGGAGGGTCATCAAAGGGGGAGGAAGAGGGAGATACAGAAAAGGGAGGGGGATTATGGGGGGAAATAAAGACAGCAGGAAATGGGGGGAAAAGTAGCCCTGTAGAGTGGCAAGCCTTTCAGTACTGCTGCCTTGAGATGCTGGATGTGCCTTAACCTCAATCAGGCATTTTTTAACAGGATGTCTTTCCACAACCAAAGGGAATGTGAGGGGTGAGGTGAAGACAATCACTTACTTACCCATTATGTTCGAGTTCATAAAAGGTGTTGGGGACAATCCTTCATGGGACACTAATCGACTGTCACTCAAATGATCGCCGTAATGAGGGCTGTCTGCGAAACCCTGGGGGGAAGAGATCAGAATATTAAGCACATTATCGAGCAACTTCACTAATTGAGTGATATGGCATACCACTTATTAGTGAGAGGACAGCACAACTGGTCAGTTACGCTTATGAACCGGCCCCTTTCTTGTGTACTCAGAGAAAAATAGTGGTTCTTCAGTGGTTCTTTCGGATGGTTGAGGTGCTATATCGCACCGCTGCACAAAGAACCTGTTAAGCCCCTGTATGGTTCTTTAGCAGTTCTCTACTTCTTCAGCTTAGTTTAGTTTGGTTGGGGAAAAGATTTACCTTTTTGCCCCCAAAGCCCCCCTATGTCTAAAGAAATATTCCAGGGTCCCCAAAGAAGACATGCCTGCCTGTCATCATTGCAGCTCCATCTGTGCACACTCCAATGCATCTTATTCTACTTGACATCAGAAAAGCATAAAAGTGTTTAAAAAAACAGCTTTTGCCATTGTAGTAGTCTTCAAATATAAGTCAGGAAGTCTAACTCAAGCTCTTCTCCCCGAAATTAAGTCACAGACTTCAATAAAAAGGCTATCATTATATTCATATATAAAAAGTTCAGTGTGTAAGATTTAGGGGGCTCAATTGGCAGAACATGGCAATAATATTCAGAAGTATGTTTTCATTAGTGTATAATCACCTGAAAATAAGAATTGTGTTTTCATTACCTTAGAATAAGCCCTTTATATCTACAGAGGGAGCGGGTTCCCTTCCACGGAGTTGAACTGCCATGTTGCACCGCCATGTTTCTACAGTAGCCCAGAACGGAAAAAGCAAACACTGGCTCTAGATATGGCCGTTCACATTTCCACCGTAATTTCTTATTTGCAATGTGACCTTTAATGTCACATACAGGACTTAGGGACAAATCCACACAACCTAAAAATATCAATTCATCACCAACAACTACAATATTCTCATCACTAAGCACATTACAATATTTAAGCAAATAAATATGGGGCCTGCCCAAATTTCAGGCATACAAACAAATTGTATCAGTGTAGGCCTAAAAAACAAACCCACACTTTTCGGATCATCATCCATAAGTAGCTTATTAATAGCCTACATGTCCTGCTAAACTTTACTCTAGAAAAAAATCTCAGGTGGAAGCTTGTTGCACTTTATCACAGCTGTGTATGAAAAATTTGCTTTTGACACAGAAGTACTTTTATTTATTTTTTTGGCCTTTTCGTCTTTAATGACAGAGACAGATAGATGAAGACTTGAAATAGGAGACAGAGGGGGGATGACATGCAGCAAAGGGCCGCAGGTTGGAGTCGAACCTTGGCTCACTGCGCTGAGGACTGTAGCCTCGCACATGGGGCGGGTGCTCTACCGAGAGAGCTAACCGCGCCCACGGAACTATTTTTGGCCAGAGCACGTGGCTACGGGCACGTTCAATGTGAAAATGGTGTGAAACATTGTGTAATGGCCTTTAAAGTACGTTTTCTCTCATTTGGTGGGTGTGTAAGAGGTGTTACGCAATCCGCAGTGACGTGTATACACAGTCGTAGTAAAAAGACAGGGCAGCGCGCTTGCATAAAACAACAACAGGGTGTTCAACGCACCAGATTTCGTTTTAAAAAAACGTTTTTCAACGTTTTGTCACGACTGAACGCGCCCCAGGCAAAGTCATAGGCAAGGTAGGCCTAAAACCAAACCCTGCGCCCACTTATCAGTGTGCAGGTGCATGCTGTCAGTGTTTCTCAAACAAACCTCGAGATATACATTTTGAGGTTCCCTATGATTACGAGCCACTGTTGGGTACTGTTTAGCACCATCTTTGTTGAAGCAGTATAGTGCTATATGGTACCTCTAATGGTTCTATGAGAGAGAAAGAAAAGAAAAAGAGATCTTTATATTTCATCTATGGTTCACATTAATAATACATTCACATTTATAAGCCCATTATTTGCCATGAAGATACAAGTATTCAGTGGACATGTTTGTGTGGATAAGAAACAACAATAGTATGTTTTACCTTATCAAAGATCAGTCATGCCTTGTGGATGTGAAAACTACCAGCCTTACAACCTCCCTATAGATTTGATCTGAATCTGAGGACAGCACCTGTTAAAGAGTCACCTTTTTAATTTTGTGTTTACCCAGAATCTGTTACTATTACTCCACTGCTATTTTTGTATTCCGTACACTTCTGCACAATCTTTGCAGATTAAAATTGGTGGAAGATGGTGGAAGTGGTTATGATAATGGCTGTTGTTACTGTAATGTTTTAATAGGTGCTATATAAATAAAGGTTACTATTATTAATTATTATTATTATCATAATTTCTTCTGTACATCACTTACAGACTTAAGTGTGCCTAAACCATATTGACTCGGTAAAATCAATAGTTTTATAGGCTACTTGTTAAAAAAGACCAAAGTCTTACAATGAAAGAAGAAAGAATGAAAACACGTCTGTATATGTGATTAAGTGCTCTCCTATATGATGTCAATTGATGCAAAACTTACATGATGGCCATCTTTTTCAAAACTGGGCAAGGGTTATCGTCAAGGAATATTTGTGCTGTAAATTTAACTAACACGACACTAAATTCCCTCAACATACGAACTTCATATTGCCAACTTATCATCACCAACAAACATGGAAGTGCTGTAAACATTTGCAAGTTTGTGCTGATTTCTTAGCTCATAGAAAACAACTGGACCTGTAGAAACCTTTGCTTTACCTTTATTACAATACATCAATATAACAAACATCTAAACCCCATATATTAATTTGTGTTTATTTTAGTTTTCTTTTTGATTCTGTCATTTTATCTATCTGATAACAGGTTCATATACCAACCCATAGTTCATAAGAAGGTGTTACATAGCAGGGGAAGAAACAGAGAGATGCAGTCCTACATCAGTGCCAAGTACCTGCAGCTTAAAAAAATTGCCTTTTTCTCCTGCAGCTTAACAGCGCCTTTTCATGACAGTTATCAGCTTCGGGGGCTTTGGTCTAAATATCGGTCACAGTATGGTTTTGGAAAACTCGGGGTGCCATGTAATAAAAGATACTCCGTTACAGTGCTAATCCCAAGCCCTGTGAAAATCTTCCTGTGCTCCAGTCAAATACATCTCCCCAAACTACATTAACTCCCACCAGAGGGACCGAGCAGCAGTGGGCTTGCATTTCTATAGAGCTATTTTCACCAACTCATACCCTTTGCATTCAACATACAGTAAAAAAAAAAGTAAATCTTATTATCCATCTTTTTTGAGAGTGGATGGCGATGGAGTAATTTCAAAGGCAGTGGAGTGTTGTGCTGTGTTGAGGGAATCCTGAGAGATTCCCTATTGTGCTCCTGCCAGGCCGCACACACTGTTAATCACACCATGAACAGACTCAATAACAACAACAGCTCCGTGAGGGGCTCTAGCAAACTAACACACAAGCAAGCAAAAAACACTTCCTCTCTTCTGCAGCAAAACAAGGAAAATGCTTCAAACTACAGACTTAAAGGAATAGTTCAACATTTTAGGAAAAATGCTTATTCACTTTCTGGCAGTGAGTTGGATGAGAAGATTGATACTATTTGTCCATTAAATATAAGGCTACAGCCAGCAGCCGGTTAACTTAGCTTAGCATAAAGACTTGAAACAGGGGAAAACAGCTAGCCTGGTTCCCCTGTGTTTTCACGCTTAGCCCTGTGCTGTAGCCTTATATTTAACAGACAGATGTGAGAGTTATATTGATCTTATCATCCAGAAAACTAATAGGAATATTTCCCAAAATGTCGAAATATTGCTTTAACTAAATATTAGAAAGCATTGAGTGGTAATGAACGCTTGACACTTTGAGTGTTTTGACTGCCACTGTCAATCCAGGCTCAGTGTATGTGTGTGTGTGTGTGTGTGTCTCAATGCAACCACACTGTGTTTGTTCCTATGGGACAGTTAGATCATCAATCACAGAACCCTCATCATTCCCCAACACTGGTGGCCTACATCTATCCGAGACACTAACACACGGTGTCATCGCTGCCACAGGGCAGCGTTGGCACTACTGGCTAAATAACTGCCGGATCACTGTGGCAGCAGGCAGGCCGGAGCTCACGCCTTGTCCCCCAATTGTTCTCCACAGCGTTTAAAAAGTCATCTCTTCCACACTCTCCGCTGCATCCCAGGTGAGCGTGGGGCTGCATGTGGCAGTTTGGGAAGTGATGATAGTCATGATGGATGCATGTGGGGTCGAGTATCAAATCGGAGCAGGGCACTGGGGAAGTGGGGATTGTCGTGCGGTGGCGGCCGGCACATCCCTGACTGTCAGAGCGTCAGCCTACAGCCACAGCTGCCCAGGATACAGCGGCTGGCTGGGAGCCAAGGTCAGCACGGCAGGGCTCGGGACTGTTCACAGTTGACTGATCACACGCTCGTAGCTCACCGACTCAAACAAGCTCAGGGACAAGACTGAATTCCCTTTGTAACAGACTGAAAGATGAAGCAGTCTGTTCTTCTGAGAGCCTTGGAAGGATTTTGTGAATAGAGCATAATTTGGGAAATTGTAAAAAAATAACTCTCGTTTTTTTAATCAATGATTTGATTCTCAGTTAACAAAGTAATGGATGAAACTATTCATTTCTAAAAACATCTTATGTCCATGGGCAAAATTTTCACCTCAGAAAAGAAGAATACCTGAGTCTGTTCTACAATGCAACGCTGCTGTTGCCACTGCTTTTCAAAATCAAGGAAAAGACATCCTAAAATCTCAGGGACACAATCATGTCTGCAAATAAGCAGAAACATAAAAATTATGCTTTTATTTTAAATGGCTCTTTAAAACGTATTTGGGTGAAATGGCTTTAGAAACGTGAGCCTCTTGCCAATGTGTGCAGTAATCATTTTTTACTAGATACAGTGTTATTCCAAAGTTTGGAATCACAGAATGAGGATGATTTTAACCACTGTATTTTACAGTGTTATTGCCTATGATCTTTTCCCCAAGCATGGACCTCTGTCACGCAGCAGTGTGACAGCAAAGGTGACTGCACCTTTGTTGTTCAAGGCCTTGAGCTTTGAGAAACATTCCTGAGGAGTTTAGTCAAGCAAAAAGATGGCGTATTCACTTTATTGTATGTATAACTCACTTATAATATGAACTTTAACTTTTTAACACTAGTCAAGTATTACTGTATGAATGTATGCAATGCATTGACTGTATAGGTGTTTTTTTTATCCACCCTCTGTGAAGTATGTCATCACTAACAAATACAACAAGGGACACAGAATTTGTCGTTTTTTATCTAGCTATTCTCACTTTCAGAAAAGACAGCTACACCACACACATCTCCACAGCTCCATGTTTAGTCACCTGACTCTACAAATTAATGTCGCACCAACTTTGTGCATTATCGATGATTATATTCTTAATCAAACAAAGTCGTAAGGCTAATTTAATTGTCAATAACATCCATAATGGGAATATGCTGCTTTTATCTGAATCTATTCTGGCCACCATTCACATGGTTAAGTACATCTGTAGAGAACAGTGATTAATATAGTGTCTGTGTCTTAAAGTACATTTAGTCATTAAAAAGGATTGTTGTACACTACTGAGGTTAATAAGATATACAACTCACTTCTTAAAGCAGAACATATAGGATATAATATTTTATAGGCTATATAAATCAAGTCTGTATCAATATAAGGTGTGTGTGCAGCTGTGTGTGAGTGTGGCATGTGATTGTTTGCATGCACGCCTTAAGGAGGCGCAAACAGCTGTCTGCTGGCTGATGTTGTGCCTTGCAATGTCAGAAACACTCATTTATATGCACCTGGAGCAAAGATATCTCAAGCGTCTCTGTCTTATAATTCAAATCAAGCTGCCTATGTTACCATAGCCTGTAGATGTTCATTCGGGAAGGGCACAGAGAAATAAACAAGGTAACGCAGCCCGAGTGGCTCTGACATTTAACTGAATTCTAATAGAAAGTGACAGGAGATTGACGTTAAATGAAATTCATACAGGGCATCTAGAACAACCAGTGTGTGAGGGACAAACAAACAGGGTGAAGAGCTGTTCACACTTGCTCACACAAACAGTGAGATGTTCTAACTTAAACAGACAATAGAGACGCAAATTTCCACATGCAGTTTAATAATATTTTCTCCTTCATAAAAGCAATAAGCTGTAATAGATCAAAAAATAGGCGATGCTTATTTTCAAGTTGTAATTTTTTAAGTTGACTGACTTATCTTTTACTTCGTCCACCTTCTGGCCTCCGCCCAGAGACTACAGATGGAAATGGGCTTTTAGATATCTGATGCAATAATTGTATTGTGCCTGTATTATTGTCCCTGTTAAATAAACAATAAAAATAGGTCAATTTCAATCATTTCCATTGCTTTAAGGGGACTAAAGCCGATGATTTTTAAATTCTAATTTTCTTCTTTTGTGCAGTTATGCGATCAATAACCAAATGTCATAATTTAATCTAAAGTATTGAACCAATTGCTCAGCTGCACAGAAGACACTTCTCCTTGTATCAGAATTTCAGCCATCATGTTTTTTACTGTAGTTTACGAGTTTACTTCCACTTGCGTTTATAGAATATGACTTGTCGGGAGAGGAACAAACCTATGGCCTCGGAGGTCTGCCAAATGGCGGTCAGTGCATCCCATTCTAACCCTGCTTAAAAACCTGAATCACCTGCAGGTTCACCACTGTCAATAGAAAGGTTTCAAATGCATGACCAATAGCAAGTGCGTTTCCTAAGGCACAACAGCTTGTTACTGCCTGCTTAAGAGATACACTTCTAATCAGGGTGTGAACTACAGGGGAGCCAGGTTGAGCTTGGCTGCTCTTATTAAGACATGAGCTCCCCTGAAAACACGATCTGTGAAATGTTGGGTTTCTACAAAATAGTGACACTATAGTTTTTGCATTTCTATTTTTCTGTATCTTCATAATCATGGATCATGTGTAAAATTAGCATATTGACTTATGATTCATGCATGAGGGTGATTCATCACTAATTCACTCTAATAAAGATACCAGCATGCATGACATTCTTGCCATCACCATCGAAGAGTCACAGCGCAATATCATAAACTTTAACTCAAAGATCAGAAAAAACCCAGGCCTCTTGTGGTTGCCTCCGTTTTAAGGTAAGGACTATTTCCAATCAACTGTTTTCGTCACTGTTAGCACTGTCTTGTATGCGATGGGTGTTGATGAGGACTAGATCTCTTGTAGGCAGCCTGGACTGTTTTTGTTGGTATTTACAACGCTCGTGCATGAGGTGTGTTGTCATTAGCTGCTTTGTTGATATGTGACGTTCACATTTGATGCCTTAATTGTACTGAGAAATGATTGTGCTCATCTGTATGTGAATGGTGACTTTAACCATTGTTGTTGAGGAGGACTCGAACCCTTGTAGGCAGCGTGCACTGTTTTTGATTTAATGCTCATACATATGTGTGTTTAGAGGCTGTGTTGCTATTTGACCTACCTGTGTCTTATTTGTGCCGATAAACTATAGAATATAGTACATCGCTCTGCAGAGTATACTGTGCCCTGCTTTAGTTGGCTGTATTGTATCATACTGTGATGTTTGGTTTTGATACCTGATCTGCTGACGCAAAGCAAGCAGGCCTACATGCTTGCAGCTATGAATGTTTCTTTGTGACAAGAGTCACAGTCAGTCATTGCCAGTAGCAGATTAATCAATAATGAAAAGAATCCATAGTTAATAATAATGGTAATATTTCCTCCACACTTAATGTTGCCGTTTTTTCAGAGTTTTAAAATACCAACAGAGAGCTGAGATGAAATTTGGAGTGTATCTTTCAATTAGCTTATGTTTTTCCATTTGTCATTCATCATAATGATCAAGAGCCAAGCTATTTCCTCAATAGCACAACAACTGATCACATACCAATAAATATATACTTGCATATTGAAAACTCATGGTGTCCAGCATTAACATATAATTTGACCTGAAATATTACTAAACATAAACTCAATCCCACAATAATGTCATATTCCAGCAGCTGGTTTTCCCTGCCAACCGTCTATGTCTATGACAGGTCATACATGACTGTGATAAGGTGAGACTAAAAAACTGTGAATGTACCGCTTTGATGTAATGAGTGTTAAATAATGTGCTGTGGAGCAGAAAGGTCATTCAGAGGTGTTAAGGTGAGGGTCATCTTACCCGGGAGGACTCATAGGAGGGACTGGACTCGCCACCTGAGGCCCAAGACGCTTGGTTGGTCCGCTCATCCAAACCTGTCAGAGAGAGAGATGCACAACTCAGTCAGAAAGTCAAGATTACTCACATAGTTCGATGTACAAGTAGTGAACAACTGAATCACACGGTTATGCGGAGTCCCTGTGATTGTGTTAAGCAGTATATTTTCAGTTTAAAACTACTGTGTTTCGAATAGATGCACAGTAATTGTCTGCTGTCACATCTCTTCCAGTCTGTCTTTCTCATGTTATTTCCCCGTAATAAACATGGAATATGGACAATCCTGCCCTAAAGACAAAAAGGTTTTTTCCACAGATTTCCCTGAATGTTACTTTGCAAGACATAAGGAGGGAAAATGCTCTTTTTGTCCATGTTCAATCTTTTTAAATAATGGCATTATAGGTGAAACCATTAGTCGATTAATCGATTGAAAGAAAATGAATTGGCAACTATTTTGATAATTGATAAATCATTTGATTCATAATTTTCTGTTTTTCCCTGTTGTATTTCATCGTTACATATATTGAATGTGTCATTTTGGACTTTGACATTTTCCCCCATTTTATAGAAGGGAAAAAAAAGGATTAATCAGGGAAATAATTGCCAGATTAACTGATGCATATAACTGATGAGATTAATGATTATTTGCAGCCCTAAATGGCAGCCAAAACAACATTTCCGGCCCGGCAGCTTACCACAACATTATATTACCCAAAACTGAGCTAAAATAAAACTCGGGAAACTTTGCAAAGCTATTTATGAATCTGTGTGGGCCTCACAAACAGTCAGTAGTCAAATCCTGAAATGCACTTGCACTCTTCAGAGGTGATCTGCATGAAAGTTGGCAATGCTGCAGATAATGAAAAGGGCAGGCCTACTTTATGTTATATCTGCGGCCTGATTAAAATCTAACTCAACTACAAACTGTAATAGTGGAAGTCATGACATACTATCTCCCCTGAAAACTGGCATGATAGGGATGTGATTTTACATCTTAACTATGTTTTTTCCCGTTTGGAATTGATTTCGAACAAATATTTTCCATGGTGACATTTTGTTTGCTTTTCTTAAATCATGGCCAAACATAAACACATTTGTATTTGCTTCAATGTACCAAAAAGCAACTTACAGTTTCATGATTTGGCACTGATGTATGCCAGGCTACCTCCAAACAGCTGAGCACTAAAATTTGATAAAACTGATTTTTAAATGAAAGAAAACCTCTATGTTTCAAAAGTCAAATAGATAAAACAAATAAAATCAATAACTCCAACCAACTGCAAAGACCATCTGGCATACATTGAAAAATATAATATCTGATCTTTAGAATCTAATTTATGTGATATAGTCTGTAAACATATTTGATGCCTCAATTGTTCTTGCTGTTTGAAACAATATTGTGTTGCAGTAAAAGCCAAAGTTATTGATTGTCCCTGTTGTAATGTCATCTATCTCAGCAAAATGCAATACCGTTTGTTCATTTTTAGCTTCAAATAACGAAATATCAGATTTAAAGAAATTGTGTACGCTCAGAAAGATAATAATACAGCAAGCAACAAACTAAACTTTTCAATATTAAGAATATTTTTAACTTTAAAATCTAACAAATGATATGCACTGAAGTGCCTCCATGCAGCAAGGTCGGGTATTCAATCAAAGAAACAGAACTTACATGAAACAAACAACTCCAATAAAAGCAGAAGTAGAATCTGCGCGGCAAAAAGCAAACAAAACCTGTAGGCACAGATCAAAATACGATGACTAGTTCTCCGATTCACAAAGTCAAAGCAAGCAGCTTAACAGAAAGACTAGCTATTGATCCTCCTTAACTGGTCTTTCTTATGTGTCACTAAGGATATTCATTTCAAACTGAGCACTTCATTATTAAAGAGAAATTATGAAAAGGCAGCATGATGTGGTTAAGAGGTAAATGTGAAGGTAAAACAACACCCAACTGAGATGTGATAAATTACACATTTTCTAGACAGAGCAGATGATAGTTTTGTAGTATTATTCTAAATACATTTCCAACTGTCTTGCTGCCAATCACTTCTTAGTCAGAAATCTAATTATAAAATTAACCAGAAAGTCTGTGACATTTCTGGAACCAGAAATCATGCTCCATTGAGCAGGGTTATAGAGAAGTTTCACCCTGACAAACATGTTGTTTTGCTGCGAGCACGCAGCAGATTCATTTCCTCTTTAAAAGCTTTCATAATTACTATCAGTGGCTTAAACAATATATTGTCAATTGTCTCACTTTCATCAGTGTTATCAACCACATTCATAACTGTGATAGAGATACTTGTGTTACTAATTCAGCTTCTACTTGTGTTTCTAATAGCACGTGTCCAAATTCTGGTACTGTGACAACACCAATGTGACATATTGTAGCCCAACTGAGGCCATTTTACACACCGAATGTAGCAATGGTCAGTGTTTTGCTCGCTGGGCCACTGGCTGTCATCTTGTCTGATTACCATCTCCCACCACGGCTCAAGGGTCCCCCCCTCCCTTCCCCAAGCACAGACAAGGCAGCACAATAAGATTACTCACTGACACAAGAGGCAAAAAGGGAAAGAACACAAATGCACTGGCTATAATTTAGGTGCAATGAATTGGGAGAACCAATGTCGCTCTACTGTTAAGTACTCTGTGGCAAAGAAGCACAAAATCCTACAACAGGAAAATGACATCCATTCCCTTCTCACACTCAGTATGCTCAAATCTATAATCAATATTTTTGTATAAACAATGAATCAAATGACTATGTGTAATGTTAAAAATCCCACAAACAATGGTCACCCAACTCTGCAGCTCTACTGAGCTTTTTAGCCTCTTTTAGCTCCCTGTTTTGGTTTTACAGCCACACACAAATATTCTCAGCAACTATATTTTGATGCAGTTTCAAAGCATCAGAAAAGGCTCGAGTAACCCAAATGTACCTTAGCTGCGCAACACCAAACTGCAGGTAGACAAAGTTGCCAATATCTGATGAACATAGATATTCATCAGATATTGTCAGGTTATTAGGTACACCTAGATACTAACGCAGTCTAACACAACAGCCCTACAATAAATTCCACCCTCATGAAGGTTATAATGTTCAGTTTTGTTGACACCGTTTTAGAGAGGTGCTCACCATTTAAATCATTGAGGGTAGACCTCATTTCAGAAACACCTTTTGGATGTGGTTATTTTGTAGCATTTAAAAAGAGACTGAAGACAAGAAATTTAAAAATGTGACCCTGGCTACACCAGAGGAAGACACGCGAGGGAAATCCTGTCTTGCTCGGTCCCGGTCACTACTCCCAACACTGCTTGAGGATTCAATATTATGCATTGACTTGATATGTCCGGTCGTGCAATCAAGTTTTCTGATGGAACTTGCAGAGTGCAGGCCTATCCAAAAAATACTTAACTAGAGAAATTATATTCAGCAGTGTCATTACAGGCCATATGGTGGATACATTTTGAATCCTTGAATGTCCTGACAGTATGGTGACCCTCAAGAATTTTTATGTCCAGCATAAATTATAGGTGTACCAACAGTATTTGTGCAGCTGAGATGTCAGAATTCTGCACATGCAGTAATAGTGGGATTAATTAAATCTGTAACTAAAGCTGCCCTGACATCTATTCGTTATAACACCTTTCTTTGTCACAATATAAAACCTGTCTGCTGAGGGAAACAGGTCTCCTAATGCTCCTAATATGTGACTATTTTTAAGTTCATGTGCACAGGCATCATTCAGAAGAGTGACCTTGGTCATACAGCTGAAACATCTTTCTGCTATATGGTATTTTTATTTATTTATTATAATTTTATAAGACAATGAAGGAGAAACATGTTGAATTATGTGGTCGTTTCCACAAGGTCAAGATGAATAAAACTGGCCTAATGATGCCATCCTTATCCGTACAGTTGTAAATGTCCTGTAAACCTGTGGCAACGGTTTGATGGACAGAGCAAGCACAGAGCTTAACAGACTCCTCCTTTCTCACTGCCTCTGCTGGGTCATTCATAAACAGCTGCACCCTCCCCAAGCTCCCAATTCAGCAAAACGATGTCCAGCAGAAAGACTGTGTAAATAAAATAAGACTTGTTTCAGTGACCCTGAGGAAATACTCCTCATGGCTGAAGCATTGCAAAACCCTCAGCTGACTGATATTTGGCCACCAGTGATACTGCCTGATGTTAGTATCCAATCTATAAGCTAGAACAGATAGTCCCACACGGAGAAGAGAGACAATCTATTTTCTCCATTTCGGGTGCTTTCACATATGACCTGTTTGGTTCGTTCAAAACGAGCTCTGATGCGTTTTCCTGTTTAGTTCGGTTTGTTTGGGCTTGGGCCAAAGCTGTCAATCGAACTCCAGTGCAGCAAACCCCCTCATAATATTGCAGTACACGACGCCTCTTTTTTGTCCCGTCTCTACCTGTTTGTCATTATTCATAACATGCGATTGATTTGCTGTCTAATTATACTCACGATTGGTTGCTTCTTCGTGAGCGCTGTGAGGCACAAGAGAACATAAATAAACACATACGAAGCATTAAAGTGCAGCATGGCTTGCGGTCAGTGGGTCCATGTAGCACTGATGATCCAGGATGACATCAACAAAAGTGTCCAATCAATGAGTTACCGGTCAGTCTGTATGACTTCATGTTTACTCCTCTTAGTTCATTTGTAAAAACATCGGAGAGAACACGAACTGGGCCAGACCAAATGAACCGAACTGCAGGTGTGAAAGCATCCTTAATCACATCCCTATAGCACACGTTGAGTATTAAATGATCAACTTACCAGTGTCTTTATTGTTGCTGATATCAATTAATACATACATAGAATCTCTACATCTATTTTTTTTTGACTCATGAGAATTAGAACTAGTTATGATTTGCCAGAAAATATTTAAGAATAGATGTTTGGTTTTATTCATGTGGAAGTCGAATTGTCTGTTTTGTATGAAGGAAATCAGAGACAGAGACAGATTACAGATAAAACCAAATTGGCTTTGGATAATACAGAAAATTATAGTAAAACATAAAGGTTATAACATATTCAAAAGCCCCAAGATGTAAATCAGGCAATACAAGGCAGTAGATATTTACAACAACTTACATCAAAGTTTAAACTGGCCAAACAATTTCACACAGGACATACAGCAAAGTAGAACAAAAAAGTTACAATATAACACAGAAACCCAACTGGTGTTTTAATATGCTTCCAACAGACTCTCAAACATCGTTAAATACATTCAAACACAAGGATCAACTTCATCTATGAGCAGATGAGTTTGATTAAGGATAAAATCTATAAAATCCAATTCCGTCTGAGATCACATATTTCCCGTCACTCAACAACAGCTGGGAGAAAAAACTACAGCCCAAAAGGGATGAGAAAGAGGGGGGGAAAAAAAAGGCTTCTGGTCCGGGTGGCATCTTGACTAAAATGAGAAATGAGAAATGTCAGTCATTTTAAAATCTAGTTAACCTGATTGCCAGCACAAATACGTTTCCTACAACTCAAATTAAATGAATGATCCTTGAGCGCAAATACACTGATGGAGGGTGATTATATGTTTGATGAGAATATGAAACTATATGTGTGTGTAACTGTGAAGAACATAATGTATTCCACCTGAATCATGTCAGCTGTCACTATGCCACACCAAAGACCCCATTCACAGTCTGGCAAGTTTAACTGCTGTAAACAAATCCAAACACACACCCCTGCTTTGCTAACTTACAGAGAGCTTTTGGCTTTTTTTTGGCATAATGGATTCCTGTATAAATGAACTGAGAGCTGTACTAACGGTAAAACCAGTGACTGCATCAAACGCATGTATACAAATAATGAATGTGAAGTAATAACTGGACTGAAAAGAAGCAAACCGTTTTCACAGGGTCAGACAGGGTTGATGTCTGTGTATAAATTACACTAACATGCCATCATTTAGAGAAATATTCTGGAGAAAGAGGTAACATTCCTCTTATTTGCAGAGAGTCAGAGACAGCGAGAGAGAAAGCCCACTGATTTGGGTTAAGACTGCCTAACCGCATATCACAACACTGGCTACGAAACAAACATGACTATCATGATCTATTACGATGTACGACAGTGAGTAAGATACTGAAGGCCAATATAAAAAGGTACAGTCACCTGTCAACACTATTTTTTTAAACTTTATTTTGACCTTTTTAAACAAGTATAGAAAAATCGCCAAGAAACAGACAAAGAGACAAAAAAGATGTTAACCAGAATAGAAAATAAATGTCAATGCATGCCAAGATAAGAGATAATGTACAGTAAATGTACATTACGGCCTGAAAGTGCCGATACACGATTGCGCCCCACACGTGTCCAGTGAGGACAATGATGGATTAGTAAAGTTAAATAAAGCAATTCAAATAAACTGTACATTGAGACACTAAGTGGATTACACAAATCAACATGTACTGCTAAGTTGCAACTAACAACTAGTACTATTTTTACACATTTTTTTTTTTTTATTAGTTTCACAAAGAGATAGACTTGTTGTAGCTTTATGTGCTGGAGAACAATATTAACTCTCATGTTTTCACACTGTTATGGATTTAATTGACTTATTCAATTGAACCCATCTTTATTTTACAGACAAAAGGTGAATCGGTCAAGAAAGATCGCCATAAAGAATACTTTTAGTGATAAAAATCAGTTTATAAATAATTTGGTCATTTGTAACCAGTTTGAAAACGGACTCCCTTCACATGGGGCTGCAGCCCAGGTCCTCCGTTGTGACAATGCTTTGGTTCACCCACCAAGCTGAACTCAAAGAGAGGCAGCAGTGAGGCTCTTAGTAGCTGTTTTTTAATTTTATTTTGGGACCCAACTGACTGACAAACCAACCTACACTAGCTGCTGGGCACAGCTAACAAATGTACCCACTACATACCACTAAATGAAAATTACCCTTTCAACAGCAGCCATCCGCTGCCCCACTGCACTAAAGAGTCAATGGTCTCTTCAAATTTGCATCATCAACACAGCTGGAAGGGAGAAATGATGAATCTCTGTTAGAGCCACTTTGGGTATTTTTTCCAATCCCTCTTTCTCTGGCACACTTTTGAAGGGTCTTGCCAGTCCCACTCTGCCTCAATTATCTGGCTATGCCCAGCTGAGATGCAATAATCCAGACTCTCATTCCCTGCAATTTCCACACTTCTGTCTGCACACTCACTTGCCTTATGTTCACAATCACTTATGTAGGTGCTTCTTCCCCTGCCTTGAGGATCAGAGACACGAGGCTGAAGGAAGGGGGGATTTACTCACTATAGGCCTGATACACTATAGGGTGCAGCAGCTGACGTGATTATTTCTTACATGATAAAAGGTTTCATTTTGCATAATTTAGTTTGGTAACATCTTTCAAGACATACCTACATTGAAATGTATTCTTGCTTGCAGATGCAGCCAAAATGTAAAACCTATAAACTAAAGCGCTCATTAGTTTAGATATTAGTTTATCGCTGATATATCGGTATTAGGGTATATGTTGGCAGATTACTAAGAAGAAATTGCAGTACAGAAATGCCAAACTAAGTCAAGGTTATTTGGATTGGAAACAGCATCTCCATTAGAGTTTGTTTTGATGCCTGGCATATACGTATCTTCTGGTCACCGACACAGAAACAATTACCCAATCCACAAAATACCATACTAACTCATCTTTGACACCTTTTATATTTTGGATTATGTTTGTAAGTTTCAATAGGGACTTCTTCACATAGTGGTAATACTTAAGATCTGATTTGCCATTTACCAAACATTCAGATATTTGAGGCTAAAAAGGGCGGCAAACTACAAGTCAGAGCACTCAACTGTCGTGCCTTTGAGTTGAATCACAGTAACAGCATGCTAGAAGAAAATAATAGGAAACTGATCATACCTAAGAAAAGCTATGCAAATCTGTTCATCAGTGTTTCCCTTATAACAAAATGTATCCACCATCAAGTAAACCATCATATGTGGTTGCAATATTGTGTAATCCAAAACTATTTATTATTATGATTAATGTGGCTGCTTAACTAATCAGTTACCAATGAAGTTTAAGTTTCTGACAATTCACTTTTGTTTAGTTTTGTAGTTGATATTTGGGAAAAATAATAAACAATATATAGGCTGATATTTGATTTTCAGAGAACCTATGGTTATTATACAGTTTTAACTAAAATGTATAGCAGATTATTTTACAGTTGAACATAAAAAAATACATAAAATGTATATATAAAACCATCAACTTGAAGTATCTTTTTTCCAGTCCTGTCCAATTTTTGTTTTTTTATATTTTTTGTTGGAAGTCATACAAAACAACAGCCCCCACATTTAGACTTTGTTACGTTTCTAAAGGACAAAGCTGGACACTAGACAACACACAGCCATGACAATGAGCTTTGGCTGTGACACACAGTTCTCCTGACAGTCTACAACTCTTTTCTGTTCTAAACAAAAAGCATCGTGCTGATGCTGGTCTATTTTAGAAGTCACAGAGTGCAAAGGCCCAGCCGAAAGGTGGCTGTCCACATCTTACTATGTTAAATCATAAAGCACATAGTAACGCTTTCTCAATAGTAGTACATGGATGACATGGATGTCAGAGTTGATTCAGCTCTACAAAAATTCTTTAGGCTGCAGTTTGCGGTGTTGCTGTACTGGACTGCATCATATTAAAAGGTGTATCCCCAGGTTACTGAAAACACCTCTTATGTGATTTCAAAAACAACCAGAACAAGAATAGTCTGAAGCCTTTGTGTCATTAATACACTAAATGAACATGTTTGTGGGAGCCTCGCCAGGAAGGTGTGACTTTACTTAAAAACCCACATCAGTTTTACAAGAGTTTCCTTGTCATTTGTTTTACTTAAGAGAGCACACACACACACACACACACACACACACACACACACAACGTCCTCCTCACTTGAATGATTAGGTATTCTAAAATTCATCCTTACAACTCCATAGTTCATGAGTGACAGCTCTGTTCCTGTGTCTTTGTCTTTTCGTTCGGTTTCCACTAAGTGTGTGTCTTTCGTTTCACAGATAACTGACTACAACGAGGCTTTGTGGATGCACACAAAACATGCTTTCAGAAAACATAATGCTTGATTGTTGACTTTCTCTAGTAGCACATCACACAATAGATGTGCTTCGGATTAATGTCCAGTAGCATCTATGGCTAGGAAGCAATACAGAAGCAGGGAATCTGACCTCTTGTCATTACAACCAAACCATCCACAAACCTGTTTAACAATAAAGATGCTTATAGAGAAACAAAATAAACAAGTCCGGTAATTTGCGGAGAAGACATTTCAATGTGTGTGTACACGAGGGCTATCAGAGGGAGCAATTATCAAACTGCTACTTGTACAAATAAAAATAAAAAAACACTACAGAATAAGTGAATGAGAGTCTCACTCAGACTTATTTACTAAACGGATTCAAATTTTGTCTCCAACACACCTCACAGCAGACCCTCATAAGAAGAACAGTTAACAACACACCTTGATCAAAGCAGCCAAAACATGCCTGATGTATGTCTTGTATGTAACTGTATTACACCCTGATGGTAATTAGATAATTGAAACATTTGCACATGTCTATGGCCTGAACCGTGCGTTGTTCTTTACTACAGCCGTCCACTTTATTTCCAGGAAGAGAGCGTATGTTTCAAGCACCAGATGTGAACAGTGCAGACTCAAGCACAGAGGGAAAAGAATCACATGCGATGCAAGACTGAGAACTAAGACCATATCAGAGGGTTTGTTGAAATAGGTTTGTGGGATCAGGTCCTACCTGGTGCACTGAACTGACTGCTTCCAAGTGTGGTGGGCCTGTTTTTCCCTCCGCTCACAGGTGGAGAGAACATCTGAAGGGAAGAATATGGACATAAACCTACAATTAGAACAAAGACTCAACAGCCTAAAAGCAACCATTCAGATTATCAGATGCAATTATTCTGAAAGCTGCTCCCAGATTTTCAAAAATCAAGGATAGTTTGTAAAAATCCTATTAGTCAACAATCATATGAACGGATCAATTAGTCATGTTTTAGCCTATTTTGGTGCTGACATATCTAAGACATCAGAGCTGCAAAGCACCAAGATGTAAGAAGAACAAATAAAAAGACCGAAAAAGCCATCCTACCGCACTAAAATCCAGCAGGTCACTCAATTCCTTGTCTGTTCCAAGAGCGGCAATCCGCTGCTGAGGATTCATCCTGGCGATCTAGAAACCTGGAGGAAAACACAGTCCATCAGGTCACATCTCTGCTGGATTATTCAACAGCGGGGACGAGACGAGCGCCACAGGACACGGCCAATACCACGAGAGCTATTTGTTATGGATGCAGAATAAAGACCACCACTGTGAAGTAAAGTTGGCGCTGAATTATATATAGAGACACTGACAGTTTGGCCACATTACAGTTGATCGAATAGCGCAAACATTTAATTCGCACACGCTTAGTTCTTTTCCTCCACTGCGTTGATTTAAAACAAGAAAAGATAAGGTGGAAGCGCTCTGACCTGCAGCGTTGTTGCAGTAACAGTGTTTCTCTCTACTGCTAAGACATTTATGTAACTCACTGATTAGGCAGCGAGTTGTGCGGCAGGTTTTTAAAAGCATAACGATGGTTAGCTGGGGAACCTAACGTCACTTAGCTTGCTGGCTAACGCTAGCTGCAGTCACTGGTTCATTTGGATTGAAAAGAGCTAGCAGGCTGCAGCCAGCTGCAGTGGGTTTTAGAGTCACTGAAGACATTAGTACAGAGAAGACTGTGCCCCGCGAATGAGTGAAACGTACTAAATACTGGGTCAAAATAAGTAACATTGCCAAACAAATATTGCATCCCAGCTACAGAATACAAAACGCAATGATGGTCTTTCTCAACTCCCAACTTCTTTCACAGGTCCGAAAGCTTTTCAGCAAACTCCTTCTAATATTTTACCTTTTTTCCGATTAAAATCCCGACTAGGGTGATCGGGTGAAGTGTCGCTTTCTTGCAGTACGCCTCAAAAGAGCGAAATATAGGTTTAAACGGCAAAACCTGGGGAAATATCCTCTATATAGATCAGTTACGAGTTTCCCTTAGGCAGACATTTTTTGCTTTGCGAGAGCCTCAGCACCACGATGACATTGGTTTTTGTATCCCTCCGCCGAGCACAGTGACATGAAGGTCCCACACAGCAAGAGATGCTGCGGGAGTCAGCCCGCACCGTGTGGGGTCGCGCTGACGTTTATCTCTGCTTCAATACCACTAAAGGGGCATTTAATGGATACCAATGGGCTGCAGCATCACACAAATCTTTACATTTGAATGCCTGAAAAAATGCAATAGCCTACGATGTATTCATTTTGAATAAGGTTTATATTCAAAACTTGCCTCGATTGTTAGCTTATATTGTTGAAGCATAGTCCTTGGCCTGTCTAACAAAGCTGTTTATTCCTCGTGCTGGCAAAATAAATGTCAATACATGTTAAGCAGCAGAGGCATGTGAGCACGGCTGGATTAAAAAACAGGCAAAGTGGGCTGCTGCCTGCAGGGCCCCAGACCTCACAGCCCCCAAAAGCCCCACATTCACTGCATGTCAATTGGATTTGAATGATAAGGGAATCTACACTAAGTATTAACGTAAATATCAGCTAAGGTGGGTCCTGCATTATTTGCTCATTTTGCTGTGCCTTGCAGTTGTTACCCCAGACTAGCACTAATTATTATTATTCCAGCATAGGAGTGCTGGTTGCACTGGACATGTTGCACAGAGGGCAGTGGGGTGGGGGTGTCAGTAGGATCATGTCCAGGAATGTCTGCCCACGCCGACACCAGTAGCACAGCAGAAGGACCTAAACCTACTCCCAAAACTTTGCCCACCTCATTCAGTGTTTGCAATTTTAGTACCAGATGTGTTATCGGGTCGGTCATTCAGAGTATCCTGGAGAGACGAGGTCTCGGAGTCCCAACATCTCAATACAGGGGTGCCGCAGGGCTCGGTACTTGGTCCCCTACTCTTCTCCATCTACATGACATCCCTAGGCTCGGTCATTCAGAAGCATGGGTTCTCCTATCACTGCTATGCTGATGACACGCAGCTCCACTTGTCGTTTCAACCTGATGATTCAACTGTTTCTGCTCGCATCTCGGCATGCCTGAGTGACATTGCGCTTTGGACAAAGGATCATCACCTGCAGCTGAACCTGGACAAAACGGAACTGCTTGTGATACCGGCCAACCCAAAGATTCGCCACGACCTCTCCATTCAACTTGGCTCAACGACCGTTACTCCATCCAGCACGGTCAGAAACTTGGGGGTGGTAATTGATGATCAACTAAACTTCAAAAGCCATGTCGCCAGCACCACCAGGTCCTGCAGATTCATCCTCTACAACATCAGGAAAATCAGACCTTTCCTATCGGAGCAGTCTACACAAGTCCTAGTCCAAGCTCTGGTCTTGTCCAAACTGGACTATTGCAATGCACTGATGGCTGGTCTCCCTGCTTGCACAACCAAACCTCTGCAGATGATCCAGAACGCGGCGGCAAGAATGGTCTTCAATGAGCCGAAGAGAGCGCACGTAACCCCTCTCTTCATTAGGTTACACTGGCTCCCTGTTGTCGCCCGCATCAAGTACAAAGGGATGCTATTGGCTTACAAGACCACCACTGGTTCTGCACCATCATATCTTTGCTTGCTCATACAGACCTACGCTCCTGCCAGGTCCCTGCGCTCTGCAAAAGAACGACGCCTGGTGGTACCATGCCAAAAAGGAATAAAATCACTCTCGCGCACCTTCTCTGGATCCGTTCCACATTGGTGGAATGAGCTGCCTGCTCCTACAAGATCAGCAGATTCTGTAGCCACCTTTAAAAAGCACTTGAAAACGCATCTCTTCCGTCAACACCTGACTGACAATCACTAACTCTTCTTCCTTTCTACCTCTGCTATAAAAAAAAAAAAAATAAATAAATAAAAAAAAGAAACCCTTCCTATCGTTAGCTTTGTATACTGTGCTGGGCTTTAACCAGACTCGTTTTTGATGCACTTATGCTTTTTGTTACCTTGTGTTGTTATATTGCTTCCATTGTCTTCCTCAAATGTAAGTCGCTTTGGATAAAAGCGTCTGCTAAATGACTAAATGTAAATGTAAATGTTAAGAATATAATAAATCATTGATGAATTTGTATTTTTATGGCCGTTTTAAACCCCTGCAATTGTTGTCAAAGTGGGTGATTTTACGCCTTCCTTTGTTGCTACTCCATTAGTCCTACAGGATTAGGTTTATTGAATGCAATTAGACAATCAGTAATGGCAGTTCAGTTTATTTTCATTCAGTAGGTTAGGTCTGTAGGCAGGTCTGCCTGTCCTAGTATTCACAGGAAATCTTGTACTGAACATGATGTGATACAGAAGTCAGTGGCTGCTAAATTGTATTTGGTTTTTCTCATTAATGATGTGAATTGGAAACAATTGCTGTTGTCTTTTAAACATCTTTAATGTAACCAAGCCAAATAAGCACATTTAAAAAGACCGCAATGTATTTAACCTGCAAATAATTTTACTGTGAAATATGTGCTGATCTTTATACTTTTAGGAAACAGCTGAAATTATACCTAAGCATTTTTTCACTGTGATGTTGTCCATACGTTTAGTTAAATAACACATTTTATATTGTCAAGTTAAAAGACATAACTTTAACACACTTTTATGACTCAAGAATAACCGTTTTCATTCTGTAAGTCCCCCTTTCTTTCAGAAGTCCAGTGTCTCACTTTTCATTTGAAAAAGCACAAAAACTCCTACTACTACTGTTTCAGTACACAGTATTAACTCATGTAAAACCTTCAGATTTTGATCTATTTACTTTTGCTTTTTAAACTTTGTTTTACCTTATTTTAATTTTGATTTGTTTCAATTTAGCAGAGGGCTAAACCGGAAGTTAGTCTGTCTCTGGTCCGCTTGCCCGATGAGCCACCATGGCGCCACATTATGCGGAAGACGTTTAACCTTTTTGGCTTCATGCGCCACTGAGCAGCTTTCATAGGAAGGAACGGTGCCTCGCTTCCGATGCTGTATCCAGTTCTCTTTATACATCCAAGGCAAAACTGGTGTGGAAAAAAATAATGCAGTAGGCTACGGCAACTAAGAGTATGGCGGCGCCTATTCAAGAGAGCAAACATGCCTCACCTCACTGCTGTCAGAACTACCACGCCCCCTTTTGGGTGAAAACAAGTGCTGTAAAAGTGCTAGCACCAAATCAAGAAAACTATCGGCATCATTTTTAAAAGCTGCTGTGTCTCACTTTGCATATTGAACATTTTTTTAAAAACCCAGTTTATGATTTTCTTTACTACCCCACAGAGCGAACGACAGTAAAACAAAATCTGTGGCTTCAAGCTCACAGAGAGGATTAAAATGGCAAACTGGGGGACCGGCCAGTCAATGTATGTCTGTGGCTAACGCTTCGACCCAGATTGGTTAATGATGTTGAAGTCAAAGTAGTGAATGGTGATGCATTGAAAGGGCAGTACTTACTACTGAAACTCAAGGATATCCCAATTTAATGTTGGCCTGTAAGAAAAGGGTTAAGTTAGCTAACAGCCAGCTCGCTACCACTGGTTGCAGCAAGCTGGCTTTCCCCCTGGTTTGTTGAAACATAGGTACCAAGTAAAA
This sequence comes from Coreoperca whiteheadi, assembly GCA_011952105.1. Classification (NCBI taxonomy): domain Eukaryota; kingdom Metazoa; phylum Chordata; class Actinopteri; order Centrarchiformes; family Sinipercidae; genus Coreoperca; species Coreoperca whiteheadi. Next base: position 17,903,656 of record CM022485.1, read on the forward strand.
CTGCTTCACCTGCCTGTTCCCAAACCCCTCAGAGCAAATGCAGCAACTTAACGTTTGCTAGCTAATGGTGGTGTTCAGAATCAGAATCAGCTTTATTGCCAAGTAGGTTTACACATACGAGGAATTTGCTTTGGTACTTTTGGTGCCAAACAATAAACACAGTATAAAATATTATACACATATGTATATAGAATATGAATAATATAAACATGAAGAAGTAGAAAGAAACATAAAGCAAGTAATGCAGGTCAATAATCATAACTATAAAATTTAACATTAAGATAATTAAAGATATTAAACAAAAAACATACGAAAATAGAATAAAATATGTATAATATGACGACATTTTATTTAATATACAGTATGTGCAATGTATTTGCAGTATTACTGTTCTAAAAGGGGGGCTGTATAATGAGTCAGTGGGGGTCCTGGGTCTTGTTGATCAGGACGATTGCAGATGGAAAGAAACAGTTTCTGTGGTTTGGGTCTTGGCAGACTGCAGCCTCCTGCCAGAGGGAAGTGTCTGAAACAGTTTGTGTCCGGGGTGGGAGGGGTCAGCCACAATCCTTCTTGCTCGGCTCAGGGTCCTGGAGGTGTGCAGGTCCTGGAGGGAAGGTAGATTGCAGCCAATCACCTTCTCAGCAGAGCGAATGATATGCTGCAGGCTTTGGCAGTGGCAGCAGCGTACCAGATGGTGATGGAGGAGGTGAGGTTGGACTCAGTGATGGCGATGTAGAAGTGCACAATCATTGTCTTTGGTAGGTTGAATTTCTTCAGCTGCCGCAGGAAGTACATCCTCTGCTGGGCTTTCTTGGTGAGGGAGCTGATATTCAGCTCTCACTTGAAGTCCTAGGTGAGGATGGTGCCCAGGAAGCGGAAAAACTCCACTGTCGACCGGGAGGTCACCCACGGTGATGGGGTGACTCAGCGTCACCCAGGGTGAGCGGGTGGGGCTGGATTCTTCCTGTAATCAACAACCATCTCCGTAAATCGCTGTCAAATTGACTTCAACCCTAATTGTTAATGTTAACCAGGTGTCATCCAACTGAAACAAGCAACTGTTTGCAAATAGTGTCCAAAATTTAATTTTATGTGGCGTAGGTTTGTTAATAAGCACGGCAGAAATAAACTTTACAAAGGAGGTTTGGTGTACTGTAGCCCTGCTGAACAAAACATAACGTTTATGATGGGTTTTCTTAGAAATACGATGTAGTTAGTGGATTATATACATGCCGAATTTACCATAACACTTTACATTTTGATGAGAAGTCTCCAGCATCATGTTCCGAATTGTGATTCCAGTAACATTTAAGGCAAAAACAAAACTGCCCGATATGAGGGAGAAGTTTTGCTGATTAGAGGCTGCTCTTACCCAAAAAGGGGCGGGGGCATGACGCAATGGCAAAGTATCCGGATGTGCAGCTTTCATCTATGGCGGAAAAACCTAAGAAGCGTCCAAGAAAAGTTTCTGATGGTCCAGGTAAAAAGGAAACTCGGCGTACAGAGGAAGGATTACAGTCCAAAAAAGAAAGCGATCGACGGCGAGGACAGACACGTATAACCATTGGTGTAGCGTTTCGTCGTTGGACAGCGCTGAAAGAAGTGAAGGGACTAAGGGCAGACACGGATCTCGCGTTACTGCTCTTGGACAGGTTGGTATTTGTAAAATATTTGGAGTAGGCTATGTAGCTATTACATTTAATCTACCTAAATAATCCATTATTGTCTTGGAATTGTGGAAATCTATCAGTATGTTTGTAGCTAGACCACTTCAAAACCACTGTTAAACACTACACAGCGCGCTCCTTCCGCCGTGTGGGAACTACTTTTTCCTCCGCGCTGGCGAGAAACCAGACAAGAGGACTGCAGTAAATTTGGGTTTCAATTGGCTATCGCAGTGGCTTGGTGATGCGCAACGTGTGTTACTGTTGAAAATATCAAAGTCTTTTAGAAGTCTGTTACATATTTTACTTTTCACTACATCTAGCAACTGCTTTGTGGATTTATTTTCGTTTTAACGTGCATTATAGGTGGTTTAATAATTGAAATTGCATGAAGGCTAAAAAGCACTAGTTTACTCCAGTGACTCACAAATGCAGAATTTATTACTGTAAGATCATGAACTTAAAGAGCAGACAATGGACAATTAGAAAGGACTATTATCCCACAGGTGTTTATCAATAATTACCACATAACCTGATAGAGCTATGGATGCTCAAATGTTCCTATCGTTGGGTATGTGACTAACGTTGACTCAAGGCACATGCATATTGTTTCACTTTGAGAGGATGAGTTTGAGTGGTTTATAAACTTGGCCTGTGGGTGTTCTCATAGCATACTCCTATAGCTGCATGAAGTGAAAGAGGAGGCAGAAAATCTTGAAACTGAAATAGCAAAGAACATTAGGGTGTGGAGAAGGAATGGGTGGTGGATGAGCTCGTACACTTGCCATTGACTGCAGCCCCCTGGGTTTGACCCCTCGGTTTTCTTCTGTTAGCTGGGTTTGTCTTACTCAAGACCAAAACTCAACAACCAGTGTTACAAATTGCCTAAACACAGCCAAAGTTTTTTTTTACCCCAAATTAATTCTAAAGCTTCATAATAGAGGTTTCAGTTGGTTTACTTCTAAGATTAACCTTAATCTGAACCATAATCTTACTTTCAACATGTTTTTTTTGGTGCAGGTCAAGCAAGTGGACATGCATCGATATAGTGTGAATCAATCTCAATAAAATAAATACAAATTAAGAATGAAACACAAAAATCATGTGTGAACCTTTTGTGAAACGAGTGGGTTGTTGGTGTTTAACCAGGGATTGCAGTTCCTATCTTATCCAGATGTTTTATTGAATGAGGCCTGCTTCACCTACAGGAGCTTCAGTAAACTCAGTCCCAGAACCACCAACATGGAACTGTGCACTCATCCACACAGCACGTGTACTTACACACGCCTGCAGCCCTACTGCAGTACAACAGAGAGGGCCTGGTACAGTATAAGTACACAGTCTCTTTACAGCCAATTACTGTTCCTAATTGTTTTTAGCAAATTATTACTAGACTTAAGAACCTGCAGCACACTTTGTCCACAGTGCTTTTTACACCAGATCAGAAGTGACACGATGATAGGAATTGTTGCCGTAGTATCTCAAGATCAGTATTCTCAAGACCCGAATGTACCAAACTCAAAGTTTCTCGACATTTGTTCAGAAATCGTAGAACATCGGCACACAGTATAATGAATTAAAAAAAACTACTAGTTAAGTGGGTAAAGACTACACACTTTATGTATTTATCAACTTATAGTAAACATCAGACTGCGTCCTGACACATATATGTCAAAATGTTTCTGTGTGAAAACACAGTGTGAAGTTTTGAGTTGTTGGCAGCATGCCATAGGCAGTTCTGGTGTTAATCCTGGACACGCATTTGGCACAAGCACATTACATCAGATGATAGTGTATTTAATAAATTAGTTAAAACAGGGTAACATGTGGTACAGTGTTTTGATAAAAATGAAAGGTTCCACATTATTCATCCCTGTCTAATGAATACACACACTTTACAATTTGTGTGGTTGCAATCTGGATGCCTTTCACAAACATAAAACCAACTTTACAGTAAAGCCTAATGGGGAACACAATTCAAAAATACCCAATTATTGAATGTGGCAATAGGATCATTATCATGTTTATTATAGAGGCTTATTACATGTTAGTTTATTGAGAAAAATGTTTCCAATCATTTCATATAGGTTGACCATGGGCACCCAGTGTTAAATTTGGCATAGACTGGTTTACAGTACTGTCTTTTCTGAATCATCCAGATGAGAGACGCTTTTCTGAAAGGAATTGTATCCCTGAATTCACTTAAGAGCATATACGGTAATTGTGTTATCATTACAGAGCCCCCACTGTAAAAATCAAACATCTCATATTACTATTCTGCACATGAATTTTCTGTGCAGTAACTTCACTTGTACAAAGTAGTTAAGTGTTTTCAGCCATATGTTAAGACACTTTAGGAAATAAACGGCCCTAGCAAAACACCAGTGGACACTCCAGCGACTTGTGGAGTTTAGAGGAGAGGTATGTGTGACTTTCAGGTCCTGTAACTCAATGCCATATAAAACGTATTAACGCCACTGAGAACATAGTTTCTACCAGGGAAACTGCAGGGCTCAACCATGATGTGTTCATGTTCAGTTTATAGTGTAACACCGACTGGCAGCCTGTTTAGACAACAAAAGTGTTGAACGTCTACATTAAAACCTAAAAAAAGTCATGCAAGAGGAAATCATTTGTCATCCAGTTTTTTCATATACTGAAACATGGATCCATGGGAGGCACGGCTGCCCTGTATTATTAATTCCAGACTGCCACCTGTTGGACAATCTTCACCAATGAAAATACTCACCATAGTTTTATTGTTTAGCAGCTACAGATGTATAGCAGCCATGTAGAACATTTTAAATGTAAAGACCGTATATGTGTAAGAAAACATGTTCATATGCCCTTTAGTCCACACACAAATTCACCATTACACAAACTGTGTGGACTATGGAGGAAGGGACATGGCAGCCTGTATGCTTCCAACGCTTTTTCTTCCCAAAGGTGGGAAGAGTTTAGTGGTCTTCCAGATTTTTATTCCTGTTTGCCGGGTTTGACAGAGGTGAAGACAACATTTATATAAATGAAGGCAGACACCTCTTAGTATTACACAATTCAACAGCACGACAAAATGCAGCCTACAAAATGTCCACACAGTTGAATCATCACCTCTGTAAAACAACTGACCATTATAACCTTCATGAAGGCTGGCTTTATTGCAGGGCTGTCATGTTTGACTGCATTAGTTTTAGCTAGGTGTACCTAATAAACTGATTACTCCAGGAATTCTGATATGTGCAAAATTAACTTTTTGATTCCTCTTTTCAGTGAAATTGGTGCTATAAAAACATTTACCTGCCTTCATTCATCTGTGAGTTGTCACATGTTCTTGTGCATGTGGTGTGAAATGCAGAATGCACTCCCGCACAAAGACAATAACTGACGCAGCAGAGGCACCGATATCCAGACTTTAGTATGAGTCAAGCTGCAGAATCAGTGGATCCTCCATTTCGTATGATGCAACAAAGAGCCTCTTTTTGTTGGACCCTTCCTGCCCGGTAAAAGCCAACATCTTTCATGCCCCTAGTTTGTAACAAAGACTTTTTGTCAAACATTTGTAGTCTCCAAGCCCAAGATGAGATAACCCTGATGACATCACTATGACTTCATCAGGGTTATTTTCTCAGGCTTGAAAAAGCTCCATCAGAGCCCAAGAAGAAATTATACAACTGTTTACAAAGGCTGAGAAGTACTCTAAGTGACGTAAACTGACCTTAATGTGTAGAGTCAGTGGAGTACCCCTATACTATTTATCCGATCCGGTTTGGAAAGTTTAGAGGTCCACAATAAGACATATGTAAAACAAGCATTAGGATGGATGAAGCTTAAACTGTTCCATCTCTGCAATGCTGTCAGCATGTGTAGCCAACATTTTAAAAAAAAAAAGTGTTTATTTAAAAAGCACCAAAACTCAGCATTGTACAAAGAATCCCTTTACCTGGACGCCAACTTTCCAGTTAGCTAGCTGGTGACAACAGCTCGGTCTGGTTTGCTGGTAGTTGCTGAGCCTTCACAGAGGCAGGGAGAATGTGATTGTCTGAAATGTGAGGAGAAAGACAATTCTGTCGTGAAAAGTGATTTAAAATAAAAGTCACTGGGAGGGGAAGTGCTACTGTGAACTAAAAAGACTTGAATACGGTTAAATAAAAATAGCAGATAAAAAAATCTATAATGATCTAGATGCAGCTATCGTCCCGGCTACTCTCTCTCTTCCTCCTCTCCTCTATATTTCTACCCAGTAATAATCCCAGACTACTACATTCCCCAGAATGCAAAGCGACCACGTCTGTACGCTCTTGTGTTTGCGCTAAGCGGTCACGTTCACCAATTGCCGGATCAGACTGTTGGTCACTGTACTACAGACAACTCAGGAATGGTGGCAGTCGTCAGTGTAAAATTCCGTTTCTTTTACACTGTGGCTAGTTTGTATTTGTGTAACGATGCCGGGGATGTGCTCTGTGCCGGGCTGTAAGGGCTACAAGAAGGCGAGGTCCCGGGGAGTCGTGTTCCACTCTCTGCCCACAAGAGACCCGGAGCGGTGCAGAAAGTGGTTAAAGGCCATACAGAACCCCAAATTCGACGAAAACACACCAGTAAGTAAATACGGCAATATAAGAGTCTGTAGCCAGCATTTTCAACCGGAAGATTACGACCCGGACATACAGGCAGAACTTATGAAAACAACGCCCCGAAAAATCCTAAAGTCCCACGTAATTCCGTCTGTTTTCTCTGGAAGACATCAAGAGGACCTCAGCGCATCTCTGCCAGCAGATGACAGGAGCCGGACAGAGGTAAATCATTTATTTTACCTGTAAAAAGGTATGGTTTTATAAATAATCCCACATTTGTGTCTTGTATTTAAGAGCAAATTTGCGGCTGGAAAGAGGGATATTTCTTAAATACCAGGCCGAACATGTAGTGGAAAGAAGGAAAGAAAGGTCAAGATATAATTGTTGCCAAAACTTTGGGGGACGTATTCCCCGTCTCTCGTAATGTCACATTGTGACCTCTCAGCACTCCGTTTACATTACAAAGCGTTCACTAAACAAACCTCACGGGGAAAGTTGTGCCTCTCTCATACCTTTACACTCAAGTCCTAAAATAAATAACCATCGATTTTTCACCAACCCAGAGGGTCATTTCACAACACTTAGCTGTTCTGAAGGTATTTATAGATTTCAAAATGCTCAAAGACGCTTCTAGTTTTTCTAATCCTCTACCCTCGGGATGAAACATATTCCATCGCTGCATGATCAAAAATATATACATTTGTAACCAGTTTCCCAAGTTGGGACTATATTTCCTATTCAGATGGAAATGACATTTCCTTTCTCATTTTGCATGGCAAGAAAAACATGAACTGGTGAATATAAATTAATGCAATTTAACGTAAATATACTCAGAGAAATGTAACTGATAATAAAACGTTTTAAAGTGGTCATATTATGCATTTTGGCTTTTTCCCTCTTCTTTATTGTGCTATATATTGTTTTGTACATGTAATAGGTTTGCAAAGTGAAAAAGCCACCTCAAAGGGAGTTACCCTCTCCCACAGAAAACAGGCTCCCTAACTGTCTGAAAACGGCTCGTTTGTAGTCCAGCCTTTACTTCCGGATAAGTTATTACATCACATTGTAACCGGCATCATCAAACCGAGCTACTTATTGTTTAAACTTAACATCCTGCCCCTGGAGGATTTGAGTTAGTAAGTGAGAATCCTGCGCACAGCTAAAGCGGAAACTACCGGTTTTGACATTGTAATGATTTCTATGCAAAATACCGTTTAAAAACTGATTTAATATTATTGGTGCGGTTCGTCAGTGATGGTAAATGATTCGAAGACTATATTTTAATGAATATAGTGAATGACTCAGTAGGCCTAGTAGCATTTCCTTGATTGGTCTGACATTTGCTAAGTTTCTTTGATCAATCGGGCAATAGCAAACTTTTTGGTGTTTTTTGTCGATGTGTTTTAAGCACGTCAGAACGTTATAGGCTAGCTATTAAACTGTTATTCTAAAGTGAGGTTTTTAAATGCGGAAAAATTAATGTGCTGCCAAATTCACCCTTTCAAAGTAGATCAAATAAAGTGTGCTGATTCCTATCTCAGTTTGGTTTCAAGTGTACTTACTGAGTGTTTAGGCTAAAGGCGTTATTCTGTAAAACTGAATGTAGCTGCCGAGTTATGCCTCCCTCAGCATGTAGGCTAGTTATTAAATGCACCCTATGAAATTCACACTGTCGAGCCAAAACTTTGTGCTGAAAAGCGCAGATCTCTTGGTCCCTGGGCTCGGTAACGGACACACACACACACACACCTCCAAATGTTCACCGGCTGGGATGATGACGATACTTTATCTAGTTTTGCCGTATAATGGACCCAGTTCCTAAGTTAATTTTCGAATAATTTATCATCACTGATAAACTCCACCTAGAATATAATATCGTTTTTTTAAACAGTACTTTGCCGTAGAAATCATTGCAATGCTCGGACAGGTAGTTTCCGCTGTAGCTGTGCGCGCTCCCGACAGGCAACAGCTTGCGGTGTCGCCATGTCGAAGAGACGCTGTGTTCTCAAGTGCGAGGGGAAATTTTCTTTGCATGGACTTCCCAAGGACGACGAATTGAGGAGTCAATGGTTAGACTTTATTTTCAACACTGTTCCGCGGGACTACAACTCCAACCTTTTGCTGTGTTCACGTCATTTTACGGGGGACTGCTTCACGAACCTGCAACAGTTCAATTCGGGTTTTGCAATACGCTTACTCCTGAAAGACGGTGTAGTTCCGACTCGGTTTGGATCTCAATCTGGAGATTCAGAATCACAACCTGTAAGTATGCTTTATTAGTTATGGATCCTATCTAAAACAGGTAACGTAGCTAGTTCGGGTAGTTCTGCCTGTGTTTCGGGCTCAGACGTGTACGACTGAACCGAAGCCATAGTTACCCACTGAAGCGGCTTTGTTTTGGATCACACTAGCTTTCTCGGCAAAACCCACCCTACTCTGCTTCTGATTGGCTAGCAGTCCTTACCTAGGTACTGCGCATGTGCAACCCCAACAAAGATTGAATAAAAGTTGGATGCCTCACTCGGTATCTGAAACGGAGCGTTCAAGACACAGGGTGAAAAGAGGTGCTGTGCAGGTTGAGGAAAATATGGTGATTTTTGAAAATTTAGCCAAAATCAATTTGTAAACCCTAAAATGGGAATAATATGCCCATTTTAATATTATTTCTGGTCATACAAAGTTAGCACGGATGTCACATGCCTTTCGAAATTCATAGATTTGTTTCTAAATGTTAGAAATGTATTGCTGAGAACACGTTACAAAGAATGAAAACTATGTAGTACTGAATTGTGGAGTTAGACCGTAAAACAGTTTTTCACCATTTTTGTGTTCAGGACTCTGTGGGCGGTCCTGAAATCATCGCGTGGCCCCTCCCTAACACCAGTGTCCTGTGTGAGCCTATACCGACAGAAACTTACTGTCCTGCTCGCACAGCACAGTTCGTACAGCCTACGGTTTGCTAGCTAGCTAGCTAGCTATGCCTTCGTCCCGCAAATGCATATTCCCTGGATGCGAGAATTCACAGAACAGCTCGGTGTCCTTAGTTAAATTCCCGAAGAATGATGAGCTCAAGAAGAGGTGGATTGATTTTGTGAAGAGTCACCTTGACGGAGAGCTGAGGCTCACCAGCAACACCCGCCTCTGCGGTGAACATTTTACACCGGCTAGTTTTACAAACTTTCATCGGAGACAACTGGGACTCATTGATAGTCCGCGATTACTGGTGAACGGGGCCGAACCGACTGTCTCCGGCTCCGGCTCCGGGCCCCCCCACCCCTTCAGTCCCGCCGACATTTGGTGCCGTCGTCGGCAGCAACGTTATGTGCCCACGAAAGAGTGTAAGTTGCCGTGTGTGCTTATGTTGTAATTATAGTAGTTAATCCACAGTAACTCTACTAAATGTTGCAACCCCCTAACGTGATTTTACATCGTGTAAAGTTAACGTTAGCCTTGCATCATAAGCTAGCTGACCCGCCCCCAAGCGTTTGAGAGGAAAACAGTAATTTTACCTTGCAGATCATTGTAAAACACACTCCCTTCAAACTAGACAAAAACAAAATAAAACTCACCAAAACCATCTTTGTTGGCCTTTCCACTGTTCTAACAATCACCCCCTCTGGTTTGGTCCAAATAAATCCTTAATTCACCGAGTTAGATGAGAAAAGAAACGGCTCTCCTCGAAGAGGGACTCGTGCACTAATACGCACGCGCTGTACACGCAAAGCGCGCGGGGGGTGACGTCATCCTTTGCTCAGGACGCCATTACGCCACCATATCTTTATTCAGCACATGGTAGTTCGCGCTATATTAAAGTTCAGAATCTCGTTTACAGAACATTTAAGGCTCTGTGTTTGAATTAGGAAACGGAGGCACAACGAGAATTGGGATTCTTATCGTGCAGCAAACAGAACATTTATTCCAGATGAGTTTAGGAGTCTTTTATACGATTTTTCAGATACCTTCAGAACAGCAATACATGTTAAATGAATTTCTGGGTTTTTCGAAATCACCAGGTTTTAATTTTTGTGGAAAAACAAACGTTTAACTTTGTGACTCCATTGTGATGGCAAAACACACTGTACACTAGCTGCACTGAGCTGTCAGTAAATGTTGACTACCAAGTTGTCTTGGATGAAAAATGATTGTGTTTTGTTTTTTATCAGGCGACGGCTCCCAGTACAGCTGCTCAAGCCTCTACCGCAGTGGTTTCAGGCTCCAGTGTGGACAGCAGTTTGCAATGGGCCTCCTTGTTAACGTCAGTAAGTATGATGTAGTAAAGCAATGTTCCTAATACTTGATGTTTTGTTGTCATGGGTCAGCATGTGGTTAATTTGTGTTAGAAAATATTAGTATGCATGGTAGTAAATTAGGCAGCTTTTCCGAATGTAGTACTTGTGTTAGTACTTTGAATTAGTACTGTTTTCGCTCAAGGGTCCGAGTACATCTTCTCAGGCTTCTTCCTTGGGGGTTCAAGGTACTGGTGTGGATGCTGGATCACCTTCTCCCTCCCTGCCAATTCCTGTACGTAGAACTCATGTCATCAGAAGCCCATTTTCTGTGCAAATGAGTATTACATGCAGTCAGAAGTAATGCATGTTGGTCGAACCCTATTTAGATAAGTTGCTCACACGTATTTGTAACTAATTTAAAATGTGACATCTGTCTCTGTTATCCCAGATTGCCTCAGGAGCTCCAACCACCTCATCCCAGTCCCCTCCACCAGCTGAGCTCAGTGAAAGTTTGTGCAGTGTGGCATCTGTGGATTGTCTGAATGAGAGCTTCCACCAAGACGCTGAATTAAGCTCGACAGCAACATCAAAATCACATGAGAACACAGAAAAAGACTTGAGTCAGTCAAAGACTATTGTGAATGACAGCTGCTTGATGGAGCTGTTTAAGAAGTGTCAGACATGTGGGCAGCCCATAACCAAAAAGAAGGTGTCTCACTGTGGTGCACAGAAGAAGGTGAGGTGGAGCTGTCTTGGCGGACACATGGGCATATGGATGTCATCACCTCACCTTTGGGAGGCGTTTCCTGAAATCCACCTTCTTACGGCTCTTTCCGTGCTTTTTTCTGGAGGCACCTTTACCCACTTTAAAAAATGGGCCAAACATCTGCACCTGAATTTCATGGGGCATAAAACCTTTTTTGAAATTCAAAAGGCATACCTCAACCCAGAAATGAAGCCGATGAACAGGACTGAGCAGGAAGGGATCTTTGCAAAGGGGGTCCACCCACAGCCTGAAGGCGCTCTTCGTCACATTTCAGGTGATGGTTGCTGCGATTCTCCTGATTTCAGCATCAAGAACTAAAAAGTGTCAGACTTCGAATTTATCTCTCTTTTTCATAAATAAAACTGCAGGTTCAAGACTAAAACCTTGTCTACGCAAAAAGGCAGAAGTATGCTTATACATATATAAAGCCGGGTGTACGCAAGGTGCTGCCAGCACTAGTTGGCAGAACTGGACCATTATCAGTAACCGGCCGGTAGATTGAGCATGCTGCATTGGTGGCAGAGGCAGTCAGTCGAGGACGCGGTCTGACTGGCTGGTCAGCTTAGCACATTTTGGCATGGTTTTTCACAGCAGCATTTTCTTTTTTTTCTTTCACAAACAATAGACCATGATCCGACAACACCAGCACAAAGCAAATGAAACCCTTTAATAGTGCCTGTTTCATCTTTCTATCAGACGTATTCTTAATTACTATTCCAAGCATGAGATGGAACTGTTAAAACAGACTCCCAGTCCTGTGAAAATGGCAGGCTGTGTTTATCTTTCAATTATTATGTTTGGATTAGAACACAGACCAGTTATTTCCTCAGTCTATGTGCATGCTGGTGGTCCGCTGTAGTCTTTGTCTTTGCAACTGCTAACAATACGTGAAGCATTGCAAAATGTGCCTTTATCTGTGCTAGTGTTAAGAGAGTGGATTGGTGTGTCAGGGCCCTCTGGATCACTGTATAGTTGTATGTATTTATCACTTTACTTCAGTAAACACCTGAAATTATTGAGTGATTTAGTGAATAACACCGCAGTACGATAAAGACTACATTAGTGAGCCAGAAATGGAAGTCTTAGTACTTTACTTTCTAATTACTGAATGCTTTCTTGTTTTTACTTTGAAGATCCTCTGAAGAAAATTAAGGCCAAGTCAAGGAGAGGAGAGAAGGGAGCTCCATCGTCATGTTCAAGGTGAGGCAGCATGTACAGGCTATGCATAACTATTATAACAAAGAACTAATTTTACAAACAAATCGGTTTACTGTTAATGGAAATTACTAGTCAGCCTATCAAACTGTGGATTGAAAGGAAACTATGGGAGTCCAATACAATTACTCAAGTGACATCAGTCATGTAATCTGATGTTGGGTGGGAGAAAACTCACCTTAAACTTGGCGTCTGGACTTTAAAAGAAGTGGGCAGGGCTGCCATAATAACCAGCAACTCTGGAGAAGCTAAGATTATTGTTTGTAGCCATTAGTCTCTCGGGGTGCAGAGCTGAGTGATAATTCTCTGTGGGTTTGTCAGTACAAACAACCCTTTTCACACAGTAATTTGAGTACATTTGTTTTCATGTGAAAAGTGATTAGTGAAGATTAAAATGTAAACCAATGGGATACCAGTTGTAGAGAGACAGGCCGTTCAATTTTATAAAACTGGCAGAAAAGTGAGATTGTTGAAAAAACAAGATTTGGCTTTACTGGATGAACTTTTCAGTTGCACCTGCTAATGGAGAATCAGAATCAGAAATACTTTATTGATCCCCGAGGGGAAACTCTTTGTTACAGCAGCTCACTGTCACGTCAGTGCACACAAGAATAGATGTACTAAGGAAAAAATACAATACAGGTCAGATAAATTAAGTACCAGTGGGTAGAAGTATAAAATTTAAATAAGTGTGAAGTACAAAGTGGGTTTACCGGTTGATGAGAATAATATGGTATAAATTAATAGTGCATGAACTGTGAAGTTACGTGCAGCTTTTTAAGATTGTAACGAGACGGAGGATATTGCACAGCAGTACTAGAAGTATAAACAAATATCAATAAAACAGGGTATATTGCACAGTAGGGTTAACTATGTATGAGGTCATCGTAGAAGATGCTCTGTTTTCCAGGAAGTTTTAACTCCCTCTGGGACCTTTAATAAATATATATATTAACCAAAAGGATGATGTCAGACCTACAGAGGGCAGGCCCTCTCCCAAAGGGTCTGAAAAAGGCTGGTGACCCCACCCTGCATGGATTGTCTGATGTGTGACTTGGGATGTCAGTACTTAATGTGTCAGTCCAAGGCACTCCAAGAGTAACTCTATGTAGTTTCAACATATTTATATATTTATCATGCTTGTTATATGCATTGCTGTGTCTTATCTTTTTTTCAAATGTCCTATCATGTATCATCATCTGTTTGCACAAAATAAAGTGGAAAAACTATCAATAAAGGTATTTAAAGTTTTTATCTACACAACAAAACAGTGTGCCTTGATTTTCATGGAAATCCCATACCTCTTATTTATTTAAGTATTATCATACATCTGCATATTATTGTGATACCAGGGATGTGACTCATTTGTTAACTGTTAACAACAAATAACTCATTTACCATAATAAGACCACAATAAACTGATGATGACTTCATTTAAAAGTTTCCAATTCAAAAGTATATTTTACATCAAGAAGTAAAAGATCTTTAAAAAGCACGAGGCTCTTTTACTTTGTTGGCTACTAAGCAGAAATCTTATTTTTACTTTTGTTTTTTAGAGGCTGAGCGGTGATTGAAAACTCCGCTTAGAGAAGCCATGTTGCTCCATTGTGGAGCCATGAGACGCATAAGACTTCTTTTCCTTTTGGTTCTAAACTTTGGTAAACTGGCTTTTGTAATATTCCTTTTAACTGAAGCACAACTAGGTTTCAAACCACTTCCGATTTTTAAATCAATACCTACACACCATCGCTTCTCCTGTAATTACAAACCTTTCAGCTCAAACTTTTAGAGCCTTTATTTCACGTTTGCTCTAAACCGTTTCATAGTATACATATATTTTCATCTTTACAATTACTTCACTATTTGTTTGAAGACACAAACATTTGTGTTTGTACTCATAGTTGGAGGGTTGGTTCACCCAAATGTCCAGGAGTATTTACCTACTCACCCCTACTCTGTAGCCATGCAGATATTTTCAGTGGGATTTGTCTTATAATCCGTATAACATCTACAGCTTCTGACACTTCCATATATTTTGGCACTATCATATAAACACGTATTTGAAAAATGTTAATGCTAAACGACGTCTTTCTTGAAACGATGTCCAGATTCTTCAATCTAATCCACTGATTTAAATATATGAACAGCTTTCAGACAAAATACTCACAACTCAACTCAGGTGTTTGCCAAGCCAAAGGGTAAGTTTGTTTGCTTGACATTCCCAGATGAGGTTTTGTGTCTAATGACAAGGTTTCTTTTTACAGTTATGAAAAGAGATCCTTGATACTGATGACCTCTACTGGAACGTGTATGCAAGAGCCTACTGCAACGTCAAGTCTTGGACATGCGTCGGCCTCCGAAAGGTAAGCAGGCGTTACCTGGCCGTGTTCGTTTTTTACACACTTAAGTGGCGCTGACTGAGTTTGGGCACTGGCATTTATTATTTTATTCATTTATTTTGTTATTTGAGATGTAAACCCTGATTTTGTAGCGCTAAATTAAATCTTTGGCATGCTTGAACATTTTTATACAAATAAAATTTTCCGTTTACTTAGTCTACGAGCAGAGCGCGGCAGGAAATATGGGGAAGAGAAAAGGTAGATGACATTGATGAACGTGGTGGTCGTGTCAGTCCCAGACCGCTGCACAAACAGAACACCCTTGTATCGCTTGGCTTGCTCTGGGTGACTCGAGGGCTTTTACACTTAATGTCCACAAGCTGTAACAACTTCTGAATTGTCAGAAAATTACTTTCAATATGTCTCCGCAGAGGTAAACAGCGGCAGCAAGATGTTGAACATCAGAGCGAAACTACACATGTGGCATCAGAGGTGGACGGCCTCCAGGACAGGTTAGTATTGATCTTTTTGAGAATGTCAGTAGGTCTATATGTCTGTCAGTACTGTGTCGATGTTCCTAAGACACATTTGAACTCTTATCTTATTCACTGCCCTCACTGTAATTTGTCGTTTTCAGTTTTGAGGAGATGGAGGTCACCATTGACGAGGACGAATGCTCCAGTGTGAAGAACAGACTGTAAGTTTGTGCTATATTATACAGGGTATGTCGTATCTTAATTGTTGCATCTGTGGCTCATTTGATTCTAGTATCAACTTTTTATTTTTATCTAACAGATCTGACTTGGATAGTGATATGGGAAATGCCGCAGAAACAACTGAGCTGAGTGCTGCCGGAGTTGATGACAGCTGTGATGAAGACGTCTACGTACCAGTAATTCCTCAGAGGTACCTGTGTGTCTTTGATGAGGCTCATTTTCAAGAGTGGGGATCTTTAGAAAACTGAAGTGAATGACATTGGATTTAGACGACAACTGTATATTGGAGTTTTTTTTACTCAATTTTGACGTGCAGAATCTATTTGTGTTTTTTGTATTTTCTCTACATAAGAAGAATATTGTTTACTACTCCACACATCCTCCGTCGCAGACTGAAAACTCATCTGTTCAGACTGAAACTTGGCCCATAATGTTTCTAAACGTAGCACATGAAGCAGCTCAGCGTATTTGATCGAAGTTGACATACTTTTATGATTCTTGAAATTTTTGGATTGTACCCACATGGTTGAAACGCACTTATTGTAATTCACTTTGGATAGAAGCGTCAGCTAAATATATGTCATCTAATATTTAACCATAAAACCACTTTTAAACCGACCAAAAATGTAGAAAAAGTAGAAAACTTTCCAAAACCAATTAACTTACTTGATTCCCACAATAAGAGAATATTAGACTGAAATTTAGAAAGGGCAAAGAGGCTCAAAAAAGGGCAGCCGAAAAGAAGAAATATAAAGAACTCCAGACGGAAAAAGTCAAGTCATCACTTGTTGAACTGGAGTTTGGCCTTTCTCACAATTATAAGAATAACAATAGCAGTGGAAACAACAATAACTATACCAGTAATATTATTTATTTGCTCTTAAGCCAAAGAGTGCAAAGGTGTCACTTGAGCCACTTTAACTCGTCCTTCGCCCTACATCGTCTTTAACTTACACATACACTTACAAATAGTTTGGAAGAAGTATAATGTAAAAATGTTGAAGGATACAAAGATGTCCGTGTAAATATTTGTCCTTGGACTTTGTATATTATGTGAACCAGGTGTGTGAGTCTGTTGGTCTCTGTTGCAGGTCCACAGCGTCTGAACTCTTACTGGAATGTGAAGAAGAGGAGCTGGAGCCATGGCAGAAACAAACTCCACATGTTCACTTGAAAGATGAGGACGATATTGGCGAGTTCAGTAAGTCACACCAAATTCTTAAAGAACATGTTGGTGTTGAGGTTTTCAAACATCCGACTTCTGTACTCCTTTAAAATGAAAATAACAGTTATATGCATTTCAAAATGACCTGCTACTGTTGGTTGAATCTTGGTAGTTTATCTTGATATTGCTATTTGAGTGATATTTAAGAAAATATAAAAGATAATCAATAGATGGATTGAGCAAGACTAGACACGTCTGTGTTGCACATATTCTCACCTAAAATGTTCATTTGCAGAAGTTCTTGCATCCTGTTGAAATGCCTGATGTGATCTTTTTGTATGTTCTTACAGGTAATGACCAAACAGATTGTAAGCCGGAGCCTTCGCTTCTTCAGAGAGCTGCAGGGAGTACTTCACCACCTAAACTGAAAACACAAACTCCACAGCCTGTTGTCTTCAACAGCCAAGTAAGGATGTTATCAGCTTTATTGTATGTGTAATAATACCAGGTGAAAAGATGTGGTGAATACCTTGTCATGTAGTGTGAACCTTAAATGGTTGATACATGGACGGTTGGATACTAGTAGTGTTTGTTGAAATATGGACTCTGCTTCCCTATTTCTCAGGGCTTCATTGTGGCTTCTCCCCAGTTGACAAGCACTACTGAGTTCTTTGGCTCTCTTGGGACACAGCGCTGTGCCGGGAATTCATTTACAATAGTACCAGGTAAAAGCGAGGATCGCTCTGAGGAGACTTTTCTGTCATTTTTTTCAATGATTGTGTTATGTGCCTTGTGTTTGTATGATTATGCCATTTTTTGTTCCCTTTATTAGTTTATCTTAACAGTTTGTTTGTTGTTTTTCAGCTACTCCGCAGCACCTTTTCCAGAAAGTAGCTACAGCAACAGTAAAACCTGAGGCCTATGATGTTGTCCACACTTCTGAGGTCCATGAAATCAGCAACAACCCTGTGTCTTTATCCAGTGTCCAGAGTCCTGCAGTATATGTAACATCATCTAACCAGCTGAAGTCAGACCAGTCCAACTCGCAGACTCTCTCTGTACCCTTTTCTCTGCCTTGCTTTACCTTACTTGAACTTGAATCAATGGGCACATCAAACAAATAGTACACTTTAGTGCACCAAGAGAACACCCTCCATCAGTTGGAATGGGTAAATTCACAAGTTGTTATAATTACATGAAATGTTCCTGTCAGTCACATTATACTTCAAAGGTACAGCCTTATTGGAATATTATGTTCTGTAAAATAAACTCTGAAAGAAAAAAAACTTTTTCAGGTGCTTCATTGCTGCATGATTCAGATACATGGTATCTGGTATTATAGATAAACTGGTTCATAGTTTATCTATAATACATTGGGATTAATGGGATCGAGCACTGTTGAATCAGATTTTTTTTAAAGTTTAAATTGAAGCAGCACAGAAGTGTTTAGTTTTTTATTGAGGGCTGACCATGGCTGTCGTTCTTCTATCAGCCAATGCAAATAATAAATAACCCTTGAGGTCTATAGTGTTGAGTCTAATCCACCAGCCCGTTACCACCGCAATCCCAAACTTACGTAGTGAGTTGATCATCGGCGACTGCGTGCTACTTTCTGTAATGAGCTGGTATATAAGAAGGTAGTTTCAATAAATCTAACATTATCTAGGTTGAATTTTGTTTTGTTTTGAGTTGAGTCTAAGATGACACAAAGATATTTGAAACTGGAAACCACTTGTAGCTTCTCACCTGAATCAAAAACTGATTAAAGGATGCCTTGATAATCTTATAGACAGGACAGGAAAAAAAGACTCTTTAAACCCCTTTAGGAGCATGGTGTTCATTCCAAACACAGCGCTTTACCACTAACCCTCCCTGTCAGTGTTTTAAGGCGTTTCCAAATAGTGGTAGTATTACCCTTTGCTTCGCTTATTACATTAATAAAATATTTAGCTTTTCCTTAGTGATCTTGTTCCTTTACATAGCAAATGTTTGCCTGTCAGCACTTTGTTGCTGATTTAAGAGCACTATCCCCTTCAATGTATTTGTATGTGTACATTGTTAATGTTGAATTGGCCTGTTCTAGTGCAGTATGTTGTAGGCTTACATTACAGGTCAGACATGTTTTAGGAATAAGTAAACATAATATCCAAACGTCTGAGCTCGTTCATTGTTGACCTACGGGATCTAACAGTCTTTAGAGAGTAACATTCAAATAACACCCAAAGAATGAAACTTCTTGTATTAAAGATTTATTTACATAAACAGGAAAACACTGACTCAAACCCAGCAGTAGGACACATTTTCCTCAGATCTAAACTGTCGGGTTTACAGACCTCTGAGGAAAGAGGAACACTATTTTTAGAGGAATGTATTCCGAACAGACTGGGGGCGGGTTACATTTACAGGCCCGTCATATACATAGATGCATTTAGAGACTTGCTCTACAGATACTGTATATACAAGTGAAATACCTTTTTAAAAAACTAGGGAATTAATGACATTTGTGATATTAAGTCACACAGAGTAAACTATATATATTGTATTTCCAAAGCTACAGGGAATTAGCCTTTTTTCTTTTTTCCCCAAAATGCAAAATAAAAGGCAACATAATCACCCAGCAGCTGGAACATACAAATTGGTTGACAGATTTCATCAAGCTGCAGTGACGTGCTGCGTTCCCCGCCAAAGCTTACGTGTACACATTTTTTTTTACGAGTTGCCACTTGAAACACAGTTAAAAGACAAAATCTACTTTAATACAGTGGTATACGTATATTATTTCACGCACTCCTCAAATAGTTGTGGTAATTTTACACCTAATGCCCCGTACTGCTGCTCAACTTTTTTTTGTTTTATCCAAGCCACACTTCTCAAATAGCTGACATCCTTTCTTTAGGGAATAAAATGTTACGCCAGTATTTTCTATAAATGTACAACTATATTTCTTTATGGTTTAAAGCATCTTTCTGAGTGTTGAGACAAAAACCAGAAACCTTCTGTAGGCCTTTCATGTACGTTGTTTTTAGAATAGCAACCTCAAATTTAATATAATGGAGGTAGCTTAGCATTTACATGTTTTAATGATCGCAAACCATAGATTCAAGGAAGATAAAAATCAATGTTTGTGACTTAAAAACTCAAACAAGCTTAAAAAAAACATCTTAACGCAAACCCTGATACCAGTGTAAAACAAATCAAAGGCAAATTTACATTATTTTAGTATGTGTACGTTTAAGGAGACTACAGGGGAATTAAAATTGCATCAATAAAACACCAGAGCATGTGAGCATGTACATTCTGTGCCACTGGGTGGAGTTTTACAGTTAAGTTATTGACAAATGTGTTCATCTTTCTCAGCAAAGCAAATCGAAAGCCCTCTGGACTGACACCGGGGATCAGGAGCAGAGCGAAATACGGTCGTCTTTTAAGAAATACAAAATGAGCTACAATCATTTAAGTCGAACCAACAACTGACACAGAGCGGTCTGGAATCTGTCAAGGTGCATGAATAATGATCTCTGTTATTTTAAAGTATCACTATGCCAATTCTTCAACTACATATTTTATATGGCAAATAAGAAGATTGTAGTGTTTGTATTTTTATTTATGTGGCATGTGCATTGTTACGTTGATGCAGAGGTTCATTCTGATTTAGTCTGATGTTCCCCCGTCTCATGTTCAGGGACAGTCCCTGAGACAGGGAGCTGCTCTCTGACCGTGAGGCTCTCCGAGTTCCCCACTGACTCATTGCACAGATCTAAAAGCCCATCTGATGCGCAGGATGACGATAAAGCCGGCAGCAACGGCTGCTTTAATTGTCCTTCAGAGGAACCTTCAACGACACTCATTTCTGTGGAATTCTTTTCCTGATCACCTGCCGGCAACATCGGTTCTGATTCTGGTTGGTCGAGAGTGGCGAGTGTATCGCTTCCAGATGTGACACTTTCATCTAGTTTTACATCCACTTCCTTTGGTCTTTGAGCAGGTCCTGACGTCAAGAGGTACAAGACTTTTGCTGGCTGCCCCAAGATAAGATGCCTGCACGAAAGGAAGAGGACATCGTTGTAAAAGCATCCTTTAGCAATATACTCTTATCGATTGGTTAGCCAAACACACTGCTACCAAAACTTGACCGCAGTACTGGACATTTGTTAACAGGTACTTAGTGAAGCTGTGTGAAATCTGTCTTTTTAAGTTAGATAAGGAGACTTCAGCATGAAAGCTAATATGGGCTGTTGTTCAAAGTCTGGCTCTTGTGTTGAGTAGCAGGCTGCCGTATGGCTGTTAGTCAGTGTGACAGTGTATAACGCTGACGTTTCTGCTCTATGCAAATATGGTTTAAAATGAAACCATTTCATTGGCTGTATGATAACAGGTTCTCCATCTCTGTAGATGAGGAACTAGAAGGGTTTCGACTGGTTAATGCAAAGACGGGGGGCGTGATCGTGAAAGTAATATATGATTTACAGAGCAGATTTATATATTGCAGAAGAAAAAACATGCATTTTAATTTTCAGTTGGACTTTACGAAATAAATAGGTGTTCTTTGGTCTTCTACATTGTCAATATAGTATCATTAATAGATTAAATATAGGTAGATGACAGGATGTAATGTGGGTAGTTTCTACTCACACTCGATCTTTGGCTTTCATATCTGCTGGGTTAAAAACAAGAGACAACCTTTTCAAGAATCTTGTAACACTAAGTACAAGCCATGACTCAGGTGGTACTAGAAGAAAAATGATATACCTTTCTCCTGAATGACTTTGCATATGTGATTTGGTCTGTCAGTTAAATGTTTGGTCATCAGGTCAGCACCTGATGAGTCCACGAGGAGGTCACAGTTGAGACAGACAAGAGTTAATCTGGGGAAAAAGAAAAAAAGTCTTCTGTCTCAGCAGTCTACAAAAACCACTGTATTTAATGTTAGGCAAAATATAATTATTCAGGCATACTTACTTTAATGCAGATACATTTTTCTTATGATCCATTTTCAAAAATCTGTTTTTGGTTATGGTACTGTGAAATCTAACAATGGCCAAAGAAAGAATCGTCAAGATTTGTCAGATAAATACAGTGGGCCTAACACAAAGTGCCACAAATACTAATTCAATTCAAACTGTTTACTCACCTTATCATATGATTCCCAATGGAAACTTTGCAACTTGTCTGATATTTGCACGCACCGCAATTTGAAATCATTGGGAAATGCGAAAAGAAGTCGTCAACTTCTGAGTTGCACTCGATGCACGTGTAACATCCTCCATTGACTCTGAAAATTAGAGAAAAGAACACAAGACAAAGTTCAATTGTACGCTCAAGAGACTGATATTTAAACACTGAAATGAATTTCTCTTCACGCATTAGTTTTTTAAAAGAAACAAATCCCACTCTCCCAGCTATACACCATATTATTTTTAGCAGCCTAATGAAGAGTGTCCGGAAAATTAATTGAAAACACAATTAGCTACTTTGTGTGTTGCTAGGCTTTAATAACATCTATTAATTTGCTCCCATCCTGTCATGAATACCCAGAGGGGGGGCCTCTATATTAGTGGTCGGGGTGGGATGAGGGGCTCAGAATGGTTCAGGGGGTCTAAAGCTGGACATGCCGGGGATTATAGAGTATTATTGGGGGTCCCAGTTTTTCGAGCCACATGCATGTTCAAGAGCAAACTCTCCACATTACTAAAGATCACAGTGCAAATATTGTCACGCACACAATAAACCCATTTTTGAAAAAGTCTTATCATCCCAGTAATAACATCAGTTCAACTGGCATTAAATGCTTACTAATCAAATGTAACTTTGTCTGTGTTGACTGCTTCTCAAAAAAGCACTCCACCGATTTAGCATTGCACTTTTTTAACATTGTTGGACAGTTTTTTAAAAAATATGAGAAATGATGCAGCAGAACCAGAGACAGTCTAAGTCCCCACATTCTTCTTCCTTGTCAATGCAACTCAAACGCCAACAGTTTGTTTAGAGATTCAAGTGTGCTATGCGGCTAATGTAGCCTGAAGCCGCTAGCCTCAAGCAGAGATGAGGAGCGGGCTGGTAACTTCCCTTCTGTCTAATTCCACACCCCCCAGATTTTATTCCTTTAAAGGCTTTGCACAACTTTTTTCACATATGCTGAGATACTCCCGAAGACTGTAAAAGGGTTTTGATGCGTAAAATCGGTGGAGTTCCCCTTTAAGATGCATCATTTGTGAAACATGTTTGCACAAAACCAACGAAAAGCAGTTACCAACCTAAAAGTACTAATACCTTCTAATAACAAAAAGTTGACCCTGTGTTGGTTTTTTTGTAATTGCTGCACAAATTATCAGTCTAGTACAGCAAAGAATTATGTTCTGTTTCATAAAAAAAAAAAAAAATGTAATTAGTTACTTCTGTTGTGTCTGTGTGAAAAAGTAAACAACCTGAGATTCTTGAGCACCAGATTGTGCTTGGTGGTGCGGACAGCTTGCTTCTTGCTCTGAGTAGTCTTGGCTTTTCCTGCTCCAGAGACGTTTGATTTAGACTTAGATACACTGACTGGAGGTGTTGTTTGCTGACTGAAACTTAGTGTTTCTGGACTGACGATGAAGCCAGATCTGTCAGGGGGGATCGGCAAAGTGGGTGTCTTTCCTGTGAGGGAGGCTCGAATGGTCACCTGGAAAGAGAACACAATATGCATTGATGCTGAATTCAATTAATTTTAATTTAAGAATTGTTCAAATAAATGTCTAAAATTAATGTTGCAATGATCTTATGACAGGGTCAGACCTTTGTTCCTGGAGGAAGGCCCTCCAGGGCTTTAGGTTTTCTGAAAGTCTTGTGGACGTGAGTCCTGTGCTCCACTTTCTCCTTGTAGGTGAGGAAATTCAGCCGGCATTTTCCACAGCGATGGATCCCTTTTTTCTGAAATAAAAAAAAACAGCAGAGTGTAGGGGGAAAAAAACGTGATTAATAAGTGGTGCGTCTAGAAGCTAATTGCTGAAAGGTTTAATGTGGATTCACTGAAAGAATACAACAAGAATGAAAGAAACTGCTTTCATTGCTATTAATACAATGGCAATTAATTTTGTTTGGTTCCAACTCCACGATGTTTATTGCTCCTTCAGGGCAGGTGAAGAGAAGCAGGTTTTATTGTCAGCCTTTATGTATTGCAGTAAGGTGTTCAGTAGACAACTAAATCACTCCAACCTTGGAGTTGGAGCTAATAGTACAAACCAAACGTGAGTTTAAACTCTTGCAAATATACTTTTTACCAACTTGAGAATTCACAGAACCAGTAAAACATTAAACAATTTCCTTGTGTCACTCATGACTCCAAACTTCACTTGCTAGACTAGATGAAATGCAGCGACGTACCTGGTGTTTCATGTAGTGTTGCATGTATATGTGGGTACTTCTATTAACTTTGAGACAGAAGGGACAGAGCAGGTCTTTTGTGTTTTCATGGACACTTCGGAAATGTGTCTCCACATCGGAGAAGAAAGAGGACCTGTAATTGCAGACCTGTGGAATCAGTAAAACAGAATTTCAGTATCAGTGAATGTTTTCCTTGAAACCTTAAACCAAACCATAACCCAGTATAAAGTGACAGACCTGGCAGACATAGGGCATTTCCCCGGGCTTGTGGTTGTCTTTCATGTGTTCCAGGAGAACTTGCTCTGACTCAAACGCCAGCTCACATATCTTGCAATTGGCTGAAAAAGGAAAGAAAAGGGAATTACATAGGGCCACTCAGTGTTCGACCAAATTGGCATGTCAGATTGAGCTGTACAGACAATTATGTCACTTACTTGAGGATTCGATCGGGCTGTGAGCGCTCTCAATGTGGCACTGCAGCTGGAATGGAGTCATGTACTGTCTGTAGCAATGCTGGCAAGTTGTGTGGCTTTCCCAGCTCTCACTGTTCTGCTTTTCCAGCTCCAGGTGGTGCTTCATATGGTTCATGAACCTGCAAGAGAGGGTAGACACACAGCACAGAAATGTCACTTAACCCTGCAAACACCATCACAAAAACCATTAAGACATTAATCAAGTTCCACAGGGGTTTCATTAACAACAGGTTTAAAAGAAAACAGAGCTGAAACAATAAATCGATTCATATATTCCAGTCGAGCTACATAAAATAAATCTGCATCAATTTTAATAACTGATTCAATCCTTTTTAATATAAAAATGGAGCTTCAGCTTCTAAAATATGAGGATTCGCTGCTTTTCTTTGTCATATGATGAATGGTGAATTGCTTATCTTTGGGTTTTGGGCTGTTGGTCAGACAAGACTATAAATTTGAAGAGGTCACATTGGGTTCTTATTTTGTCACTATTTTTTTTTGACATTTCATTGACTAAACAGTTGTTCAATAAATTACAAAGCGTCTTCATTCACCAGATCGTAACATCAAACCAGATCATTGTTGTAAGTTAATAGAGCGCAGTGTGAAGTCAATTTTCAACTCAATCATCCCTTAAGAACATGAAGCTGTGCTTCCTCATAACATTAGAGTACAAAAACTTGTATGATATGAAAGTAATTCAAAACAGAATGAAGCTGAAAAGGTGACCCTACCACTTGTTAAGTATCATTATATATATATATATATATATATATATATATACATAGTATATTTTAAGTGTGCCAGCCATATACACCCCTTTTATCCGTTAATAAAACAGTGTGTGTTAAAGTTAACTGAATTTAGAACAAATACATACATAAATCACACACAAAACAAAACAAAACATAATCTACATATGCAGATTTGCTGTGATTTGAGGAATATTTCCATTTGTAAGTGCGAAAATAGACGCATAAAAGAAAAACCAATGTCAAGAAGTGGGGAGATCGTTTTTATATTCATGGCCTGCGTACATGCAGTGGTTATGGTCCAGGTCCCCAAGGCCTTAAAGATAAATTAAGTGCTCTCCTTGCACCTCACTTTCTAAGCATGTATAATGGCCGTTTTAATATCAGCAATTACACAAAGATTTTTGTTTGGCCTAATGATGTAGTGCTCTGCGGCTGCACCCAGCACCTCCACAGCTACCTGCCATTGCTGCCCCGACGCGGCACAGCCCATTTTTCAGCCTTCACATTCTGCTGCCTCAGCTCCCCTAATAGAAATTTTTATGTGGATGACCTATGACCTCGACTGGGAGAGTGTGGCTGCAGTACAAATGTGTTTCCCCATTAAAAGGAGCTTACAGAAGCTTTTTTTGCAATGTTCCAAAGCAAAGTTATTTAATCAAAAGGAGCCATTCTTACGCCACCTAAAGTAGCAGTCATTTTTCATGTTTAGGCCCATGAGGGAAAACAGTCTGATACAATCATCCATCTGAGACGAAAACTGAGGGCAGTGAGGGCCAAGGAAGACGTCCATGCTTTCTTTATTGGCACTGGAGAGAGATCTCTTTTCAGCAAGTCCTCGTCTGCATTTTGAGAGCATATTAATTACTGTATGTAGACTGTATGTATGTTTTTGACAGAGACACCACAGCGCAATGATCCACCTGTGGCTCACACACCATCTCACTCAGGAACAAGACCCAGAGATACTTGAACTCCTTCAATGATAGCAGAAATTCACTCCCTGACCAATGGGTACGCCTGTCGCAATAATTACGTTATCGACTTATTGTACGATAAGTGGACATGTGTTGTGTTGGTTTACATAAGAATGTCACCCGCATGATGCCAGAATACACAGCAGGGTTTTCCATCCCATTATAAGGCTTAGGGTGCAGTGCTTAAGTTTTTTCTTCCCCACAGCACTTAAGCCAAAGGAACAGAAATGCAGAGACACATTTTGCGGTCATTTCTGGTCACGCTGCTTCTGTCCTCATGCCATCTGCTCTGTGTGGTGTTTCACCGTGGGCGGGGCTCAGGCAGCTCCACCACACAGAGCGTGGAGACTTTCTCACTAGATTTGAATAGGCAGCAAATGTATTCAAATATATTATATTGTAATTCATTCCCATGCACGCTGCTCAGAGTAATCCCAGTCCTCATCTCTTCTGCCTACAGCGCCGGGTCTCGTCTCTCCTCTTGAGCCGTGTGCAGACAGTTGATGCAGCGTCTCTCCGTTTCTCTAGATTATCGTCTCCCTCCCTTTGTATGTTTTTTAAAAACGTTTTAACTTAAAATATACAATGTCCCTGTACTGAGTTTGTGATTATTTGGCTAAAGATTTCTATCTCCTTTCCTGCATCTGACACAACCCCGATAAATGCATCGCCAATGCCATGCAAATGACAATAATATCGTTTATCGCAATTATTGCTGGGAGCATATATATCTTCCAACAAAAGCAGTCAATCGTGACAGGCCTACCAATGGGGGCCACCGCAGAGGGCTCCGGCAAAAAATACAAAAAAAACCCCAAAACAATGGGCCGTCTGTCAAAAAACTTTCATCTGGCTCAACTGTTGCCTACAACAACGTGACACCATCCAGCAAGGTACTGCAGTGGCTAATCAAACACATGCAAACACACATTCCTGGTAGATAACTTTGTAATGTGAACCGTTTAACTTGTGAACATTGCGGCTAAAGAAAAAATAGTTGCCGTCGCGATAACTTTCCAGAGTTGTAAAGTCCCATCTCAGAGTATTATAAAGTATAAACCTCTCTGCAGTGCTCTGGCATCTACCGCTATTTATAACCCCGCTATTTTTAAATAGTTTGGCCAGAGATTCCGTGATATACCCGTTACTATTATGGCAACTCAGAAGAATATGCCGTGGTCCAACAAAACGTTTGTCTTCTTGCTGTGAGAAACAGCCACATCCCGACGATAAAAAACAGCATGCACTCCATTTCCTCCACTGTCCTGTTTGTGTGGGTAGCAGGTGTGTGTCACAGCAGTTTCCTGCGGCGTCGCTAAGACGACCAGGTACTATTGTGGAGGTACTATCTGCAATGGAAAACGGAGCGAAAAGCGAGCCGAGCCGAGCTGAGATGAGCTGGTACTGGTAATGGAAAAGCCCCATAACAGAGTTGTACCGTGCCCTTGCTGTATTTTACCTCTTTTGCTGACATAGTATATTTAGAAAGGAAAAACCATACCATATGAAAAGACATTTTTAATTTATTAAATTTATTTTACTGAGAGCAAGAAAACACGTTATCATACCTGATATTGTTCTTGAGAACTTTTAAACAGCTCTGACACTTGAAGGTGGTGTTGGTCTTCTGCGCCTCCTTCTTGTTCCCATCTCCCTCATACCGGCCATAGTAGAAATCGGAGACCAGCATGATGCGTTTGTTTGCACTAAGGTCAGGGGCTGAGGGAGCTGTACTTTCCTTGTTTGTAGAGCAGCTCTGAAATAAATAAACTTTTTACATGAATAAACCAACTTCATATTGATTCATTTAAGCAAAGATGCAAACACGTATACTCATTTTTACACATTTTAAAGAATTTGTCTGAATGCTTGTATGTGGTAAAAAAAACAACAACAACTGCATATAGGGGTACAAAATAGGCAAACAAAGACAAAAATTTAAGAAGTTGATGTCATTACAGGCGTAAAACAACAAAACAATTTTGGGGGGAATTGTTTGTCAATCCCATCTCACAGGTAAGACCGGTTAGAAAATATATCATTTGGAAAATAACATAGTTTGATCATATGTTTTTGGTGGATACTTAACTACCACATGGTTATGTTAATTTCCACTCATGGACAAGATTCCACGAGGTTTTTACTCACCCCCATGTGACATTTGAGAGCCTCCTGCGTAAGAAATTCTTCTTGACACTTGGGACACTTTTTCTTTAAGATCCCATTTTCCACTGGGACTACTACTTTTGTCGGCGCTACAGAAAACCAGTTAGATGTCACAATTAACAAACTATTAAAAACACAAGAGGAACTAAGATTAGGTTTCGGATTTGTTTACAGTAACGAGAAACTTACCCAAATCAAGCTTGGCTCTTTTTGCTACACTGTCTATTTGCTGTGGTTTCAATCCTCGTTTGAGCAAGATTTGATCTGAATGAAATCCAAGAAAAAAACATTTACATTTTAGTTACGGCAAGCTGAATGATCTGCAAGTTTGGTAAAGTAAAGTTTAAACATTACATTTAGAAAATTACCTCTGTTATTGCTATTGGCCTTTACAGGCACAGAAAAGGTCTGAAGAGATAGCGAGTTGGACCGGTAGGGTTGCTGCTGATTAGACTGCGTTGAATACACAGCAGGGCTCTGGACGTTAGACAACGTCACAATGTTGTTGCTTATTTGTTGCACCTGAGGCCGGTGGACAGCACCAGGTATTACTGTGGCTGGAGTGACGTGCTGAAAAAGATGCTGCTGACCAGCTGAAAGACAGAACAAACAAATTCTTAAGACAAACTTAGCATTACCACATCAAAACTACAAAAGCCTTTGATGAAGCTGTTCTATTACATCACAAAATCACTGATGAGAGTGGAATGAAGTTTACCTGGTACGATTGTAAATGATGTCCCAGGGGGGTACTGGGCCCCGAGAGAGGCAATAAACTCGCTGTTGTTTGCTAATTGTGGAGAAGTGACAATAAAGCCCTGTAAAAAAAAAAAAAAAATGACAACAAATTCACACTAAACAGGTATTTGTTCTAAATGCACATTATTTGCTAAAATAATTATAATACCAACAATACCTGGTTATTGATGATAACAGGCTGCGGAGTCACTGTGGTCAGATTTGGTGCTGCAGTATTCACTGCATTTCCTGCAATACTCAAAGGCAGCATTATCGGTGAGGAGCCGATGGCAGGCTGAGGAGCAGGATGTTTTATTTCTTCTTTCCCTGCACTGTTCCTTTGAGGAGGTGGAGGGTTAGGTTTACCATCCTTTTGGTTATTAGCTGTAATAACATACAAAAGGGCCACTTCAACAGGCTATTTTGTTTTCACATGTAAGTAAACTCTTAGCAGAGATTATGTGCAACATGCTGGAAGACAAGTGGCAAAAAGGATGAAGTATTTATTTTAAAAACAATTATAATTAATTTCTATTTGATTATAACCTATCAATACTTGGCTAATATTAAATAATTTAAAACCAAGTATTAAAACAGCAAAGGATGATTCTTAACTACACCTCATAGTATGATTACGCAATGATTTGTGCTTGTAGAGCTTAAACGTCAACAAAATTAGGTGTTTAAACCACTTAACATCAACATATTTAAAAAATGTGCTGTGACATACAGAGCACTCCAACGAAGATGGGTTCGTCGTCATCGTCATCAATCAAGTGAACTTCAGGAACTTGTTTCTGCCACGGCTCCAGCTCCTCCTCTACACATTCCATAAAAAGTTCAGACATTGTGGACCTGCAACAGAAAAACAACGTTGAGCCAACCTGAACACTACTTCCTATAGCATTTTTAAACACCTTTTAGATACTACTACTGGAAATCAAATATATCCTACAAGCAAATTATTTATACCACAAAATTTATTCTGTGGCATCTACAGTATATGGGGTAAATTTCCTGCCAAAAATTAAAACATGTTTTACAAATGACCTATGATTCACTAGTTTGGAATATAATCAGTGTAAACAGGCTATTGCAATATGACAAACAAAAACACCAAGAATGCTTTACTTTAAAGTTAATAACTGTATTTTGCCTTGAAACATGAACTTACAGTACAGGCCAAATATTGAGGTACTAAAGAAGGAAGGAATCGCTTGTCTGTTGCTGAATCATGATGACAGACCTTGCCTCCTATAATGCAGGCTCTGTGGGGCCATAAGAACAAATGCAGAAAATGTTATACCTGTTGTCTGGCTTAAGAATGAATCAGTGCTGCTCTGTCCCCCTGCACTGGCCACTTTCTTTGATTTGTTGAACTCAGTAAACCTGTAGATGTCAATGAATATGAAAAAAATAATTAAGACGTTTATCTTAACGTACTAAGACCTGAATGATGTAGCTAGAAGTTTTATGTGCAATAAAGCCCATCTGGAACCACATAATGACAGCTTATAAACTACTGTAAGTCAACACATTCCCCAGACTCTCAAACCCAGTGTAACGTTAACTAAATAAAACTGTAACGTTACATGATCAACAATAAACCTGTAGCCTGTTTGCAGCCAACGTTGTTAATTAACGTGGTGGCAGCCAGCGGGACGTAATTGATTACGTTAATCGCCTACCACAAGTTTGGCAAGCAAACAAACGCTCATTCATCTTTTCACATCATCAGGCGAACGACATTCTGAGTTAAAGCAAGAAGCAAGCTAACATTAGATGGCCACTGTTGAGCTACACAAGTTTATATATTTATATCAGATTGCATTTTTAGGTACCTGATAAAATTAGA
Organism: Coreoperca whiteheadi; assembly: GCA_011952105.1. Lineage (NCBI taxonomy): Eukaryota > Metazoa > Chordata > Actinopteri > Centrarchiformes > Sinipercidae > Coreoperca > Coreoperca whiteheadi. Next base: position 17,934,641 of record CM022485.1, read on the forward strand.
TGTGGATGACAAGCCAGACTGACAAGGATGCCTGCAAACATGTATCGGCCTTGCAAAGCGCAGGCATCTGCTGATGCCGATTATCTCAAAATGCCAGATAATAGGTCTATCGCTACATAACGTTACGTGCTGGATCTTTCCTTCCGAGCAGCAGGAGCTCCCTTTGAATGGCGTGAACACTTGTCCTTAAAGGAACCGTTTGAATGCACGCTTTACAAGTGAAATATTGTTCACTTATAAAGTTGTTCTGGCTAACATGTTAGCAAATAGCCTATTTACACATCCACCAGACAGAGTAATATTAGCATTCACTTGTAGTCTTATTTCTGGCCGCCTGACAAAAGTAAGTCCAACATTGAATCTCCTTCTAGCTAATCCTCCACAACTTAAGAGAGGACTATCAATAAATAGTCTTTAGCTTGCTACAACATTCTCCACAGAAAACATCTGCCTATTGCTGCTGGAAATGAGGTTGATGAGAGTGGAATTTATTAAAAGGTACGACCAAAACAACTGGGTTGAGTTGAAGGACACAAAAAGCTCCGTAGAGCTGAGGAGGACTGCACAGTCGGGCGATATTATCTGTTGGTTCATCACTACAGCAACAACTCTCGCGTCACATCTACTTATTTGTTCCATTGTCAATAAAAGAAATATCAGTCACCTGTAAACCTGCAATAATTGCATTTTTAACCACTTTGGGGCAACGCAACATGCTGTAAACACAACACGGACATAATATCACCTTGTACAGTTATTTTGTTAGCAAACAGTTGCCTATTTACACATCAAGGAGACACAGAGCAACATTTCCATTCAATTGGAGTCGTGTTTTTGTCCACCTGGCAATTGTAAGTCCAATAGTCACCCTACTTTTATCTTTTTCATGGCCACCAAGTCCTGAGGCAAATACCTGGCTCTTTAGCTGCTATATCCTCCACTATGTTCACCAGCTAGTCACTCACTTTGTCTGTCTGCCATTTGGTGTTGGGCAAGCAGTGTACAGTCGAGCTTTTTCCCTGGAAACATCTGCATGTTACGACTGAAACGGACACTGAGAGCGGTAAGAGTGGAACAGTAAAGTTGCATGCTGCAAAACCAAAACAATGTGCTGAAAGATGATAAAATGCTCTGTAGATCTTAAATTAACTGCAGGTTCAGTGCTTTAATCGACCTGCTTCACATTACACAATTATAGTCATTTGACCCACTGTTAATATTTAATATTGATTATAGCCCTTTTAAAAAGGTCCAGTGTGTAACATTTTGGAGGAGTTATTGTCAGAAATGGAATATAATATTTGTAAGTATGTTTCCATTAGTGTATAATAGCCTGAAGATAAGAATCGTTGTGTTTCTGTTACCTTAGAACAAGCCGTTTTTATCTACAGAGGAAGTGGGTCCCTTCCAAAGAGGTCGCCATGTTGCACCACGTGTTTCTACAGTAGCCCAGAAGGACAAACCAATCACTGGCTCTAGATTGGCCCTTTCGCGTTTTCGCGGCCTCCGTAGTTTCTCCTACATGCTTGTACGGGCAGAGTGATGCAAACTGCCATTTCACCGCTAGATGCCACTAAATCTTGCACTCTGGGCCTTTGCATTGGCGTAATATAAAATACGTTTCCTTTTTGCAACTGGGACTTCTTAAAACCGCCAGACCATAGCCATTAGAACAATATTTGCAAATGGGTGTATAGGAAACTGAATGTGAGAGCAATATTTATGGTTGTTATTCTGCATAGATCAGGACAAAGCTGCCGTTCAAGATGGCGACAGTATTGGTTGCTATAGAAATTGCTGATACAGCTGTTACACCTCTGCCCAAATAAAGAAGATACAAATTCACTTTCAAAACCCTATCAAAAGTTGTCATTATTTCCATATTCCTGTTTGCTAATGTGTGACAGGCCGTCATCTATCGATAAAGTACAATTTGGTGAAAATATCTGAGAATGTAACGTTAAAGATGCTGTTGTAGTTTTGAGCTTAACACGGCTCCCTTCACAATCAAATCCTAAATGTATTAGAAATGTAACTAATGAAAACAGGACTAATCGCTTCCAACAAAGCTGAACATTCACCAGACCAACTACCACTGACGTTAGTTAACATGAGCAAACGCGCTGTTAGCGTTGCAACCTCTGATATAGCACCGCTGTATTGTTATTAGCTTCTCGGTCCTTTTCAGCAAGGTAGCTAATGCTAACTAGCTAACGTTTATGATTTCCAGTGCTCCCGCTCTTCAACTGATGCAGTCTGCGACGGGACAGAAGCATTAAGTACAAATTCGGCTTTTTACGACATGAACACATTTTCTCTCAAATCCATCCTATCGTTATATTGCAAGAGTTATCGGTTATCGATCAGCACACCGTACCGTTAGCTAGGCTCCGTTAGCATGTTCACAATATCTGGGAGGTGGATGTTGGGACAAAGGCTGCACGCAGGAGTTTGGTGCACAGGGTTTGCGTTTCAGCCTACCTCTCTCACGCCCAGCCTCTTGGCTTCAAGACAGAGCCGTGTCCAGACACCCACTTCAGCCCAGTCCGTAACCTGAAGACTACAAAGTTCGGACACTGCGACTCTACTTCACGCAGGAGGGGGGGAGACGGCGCCGCTGGCCCAAGGCGATCACCGGACATGTCTGTTCTTTACTTCCTTTTCTTATCAGTAGTACTTCCGGGTCTCTCCCGTGGGGTTCTCCTGATGAGCTATCTTTCTTTCAAATGAAGTACCCCGCAGTTATTGCCATTTGAGTGACACACTTCATGGTCAACCAGTGTATTCAGTGGGATTGCAGTCCACAACACAAGCACTCTGAACGGCGTGTGCACTTCAGCCAGCCCTGTATGGGTGGACAGTTTTCATCCTAGTCAATCTTTTCCATCAAAGTCACGCGATTCACTCAAGCTGTTGGCCTACATCATGTGGGTTACAGGTTAATGAGATGTGCTGAATTGGGTTTCATGACTTCTGCATGACACCTACACTGCAATTTGATTTCTATTATGGATTAAAGGCGGAACATGTCAAAACATCTTATATTCTTGCATTTCATTTGATTTAGCTTGATTATATCCAACAAGTATAACAATACTACAAATGTAAGTTCTAAAAAGTAAATAAACTGATGCAGTAAATAATAATGGAACAAACTTTTTTTATCTTATACAATGGCACTAAATCATAGACGTGAGTATATGTGCACTGGTCTGTCACAGACAGTAGCTGTAACTGCCGATACAGTTAGATCATGATATCTACAAAGATGAGATTCTAGGTTTTTATTTTTCAAAAAAGAAAAATAATAGTCACACTGGTGGCTTTTCATATTGTTTTTTTGACTTTGAAGCCTGGTAAGAGTCAGTGAGATGCCACTTTAAACACCTGACTTTCTTTTCAGTATTCATTACATTTATCGTCAGGGTTTATTCAGGTCACACTGTATATGTGCTCTGTGTACAGGGATCCATTGCCTAAGAGGTCACATCAAGGTCGAGTCTATGTGGTCTGCTTTCCACTGTGGACAGTTAAGACTCCTTATCAACATCTACTTTAGAACCTGGCTGAGGATTTAAAATATATCATTTTAAATCATGACACCACACAGACACAGCAGTCAGCTCTTCCTGACGAACGTAAAGCCTTATAATTAAGTTCACCATCCAAAAGAAAACCTAACATGGTCTATATAGTCTATGTCATTTCCACACTGAAGTCCGTTATTAGTGGCACTGACACTGGTATACTCTGGCCATGCATTCAGACTTTACAAATATTTTCATCAGTAACATGCAAGCACATGAGGAAGTAAGTAAGACTTGTTCGAACAGACATAATAGGCTGCCCTTGTTCTGAACTAACCAGGAGACTGGGTTAGTTAAAGCTCCCATGTTAGCTGCAGCTAGGGGTCTTTCACATCAAAACAATAACAAAAGACGTAGTTTGATGACGTTGTGAAGTAGCGTGGGATCATGGGAGGTGTTGTCTTCACCACCATTGCCGTCAGCTTCTCCCGGTTAGGATTCCTTCAGTGTTCAGGAGGTTTTTACCGACAAACGATGTTCCTGAAAATGTTGAGCATGTCAGTATGAGGTGTTGTAAATATAATTTAGAGCGGAACATCGTACCTGATGTATGAGCTAGGAAAGGATTTTAGGTATGGTTGAGAAAATGAAGGAATGTTGCAAGGCTCTCTTTATTTTTCTTAAAGATACAGGATTAGACCGTTAAGATATAGACTTGTTTCTTTACTTACCTGATGGTCTCCGGTATATACACTCCGGGCTGAACGGACGTTCGTTTATATTTTAAAATTTTAATGGTTTTAACTCCAGCCAAAAGCAGAGAAATCTGGTAAAGGCAGCCCAAAGGCTGCAGTTTGAAGCCGAGGCAACAGGACAGCAGGCTCTGACTACTAAAGAGCACACTGCAATGAAAACGGAGCAAGTAAAGTGAGCAGGGTCGGCGAGGACTATACTTGTATAGTGTGTGTATCAGTATCTGTGTCTGTATGTGTATAGTTTGGCTGTGGAGGCAGAATCAGTATGCAAGAGGCTCGCGAGCGCGCATGAAACCAAAGGATTTCATGGACAATCCGCCCCCGATACCTTCTCAAATAAAGAGGCATACTGGTGTTCAGAGTCGACTGACAAACTCGGCGGATGGCTCATTTTTATGTGAGGTTAAAACCCCGTCGCACACAGGCAATACAAAGTGATTCATTTAATTAAACCAGAAGTACACACAGCCGCTTTAAATGTGATGTGACGGAGACTCGTTTTGATTTTCCCGGACCTAACGTCATTGCCACCGCTCATTTTTATTGGCTGAGCGTACGGATACGCGGCGTTCCCACGACAACGAAACGCCAAACAACCTAGGAAACCCAGCGACGCCTCGGGTTAACTACGGCTAAGTGTGTCGCGCATTGCGACTGTGCATCGAAAACCATTTCAGGCTAATTAATCCAAAGTTTTAACGAATTAGAGAGTCAAGAGGACATAAACCAATAAGGCAGGAATCGACGAAGAGCACCGCAATCATGGTAACGTTAACGTTAAATCATCGTCGAAGTTAGAGTTAACGTTAGCTTGACTGCTTCAAACAGAGAAGCTAACAGTTAGGTTACCACACTGTTACTGTTCACCTGTTTAATCTATTCGGTGTTCTCTAATGTGTCTTCCGTCACCGGGACAGAGTCGTAACTGGACGTACAATCAGCAACAGAGGTTAATGTCTCAGCGCCAGAGTCAGGAGCAGCACAGGCAGCAGGAGGCCAGGCGTGTGGAGCGGGAGAGGCAGCTGCAGGCCAGTCTGCAGGACGAGCAGAGCTTTGAGAGGAAGAGACACCTGCGACAGGTGCAGGAAGAACTCAAGGAGAGGCAAATGGAGAGCGCTCTGCTGAAGGTACGTGTGTCTGTTGGGCAGGTGAGGCTAGACAGCTTAACAAGTTGCCACTCACAATTATGTTGTGTTTAATTGAAGCTCTTGTGCTTTCAACATTTTTGAACTTGTTTTTTAAGGGGAACCATTTAATTAAGGTTCAAGGATTAGCTATACTGTACGGGATTGGAGTTTAGATGTAGCTCACTTCATGCCACACATATTCTATTGCAATGGCTTAAATAAGACGAATACAATAGGATACACTTCAGAAAGAGTAGCATTAAAGAAAAAAACGATCCTTTATTTACAAATGATATATGAAAACGTTTATATGCATATACTGTATACACACACACACACACACACACACACACACAAATTATGTACAACATGACTGGATAATAGTAGTGCAAAGAAATGTCAAATAGACTTCCTTGCACTTATATTTAAGGTCAATTCCAGAACATTATCTTAACTTTATACTGAACTTATTACTGTGCAGCATTCTACAGAGATGACACTGGTGACATGGAATATTTATTTTACTGTAGATTAGAACATTATAGTCCTTTTCATTTCTGCTGAATAAATCACAGGATGACCGATTCAGATGTCTGAATCAGCTGAAGAGTTTTTCTTTTTGAAGAAACAGGTAATTTTGTGGCTAACATGGAGGAACTTTAAGAAAAACCATGGTCCATTGGTGTCTCAAGGACCAAACTTTGAAAAGCATTGCTTTACACAACAGTACGTTGTATCATCAAGGTATTAACTGTAACTAACCTCAACTCAGATCCAGATAATCAGAATTAAATTTGCCTTGCAGGCAGAGGAGGAGAGAATAAACAGAGAAAAGCAACTTGAACAAGAGGAGAGAATGGCTAAAGAGCTGGCCCGCATCAACTATGAGACGCAAAGAGAAGAGAAAATGAGGCAGTATATTAAAGAGAACAGGTACGCACACTTAATTCTGACTTACTATATATTCTGGGTCAATATACAAATGCAAAACTCTTGTGTTTTTGTCTTATCTGTCTCTGCTTTGGTTATCTTCATTACTTATGTTCATTGTTAAAAGTCTATTTGAATACTTTTCAGCATGGAGCTTCGAGAGTTGGAGGCAAAGCTGAAGTCTGCATATCTGAATAAGGAAAGAGCTGCACAGATTGCTGAGCAGGAAGCTATGAGGTTTGAAACCATGGTGAGCACTGTCCTTTGTTAATTTCAGTCATTTACCAACAAAACAACAAATCTCATCGGCTGGTTGTAAAAGATGGATCCTGTTCTTCAAAATATCTTACTTTTAAATAACGTCAGATGCTTTTCTTTGCATAATAGCCACCAGGCAGAGATCCAGTGTTATACATATCTTTATAGAAAACACTGTAAGGAACAATTCATTGTGTACAGTTTGTTGAAAGTAAAAGAAAAGTTCTTATTCCTCCTAATAAGGAACTTTAATTTCAAGTTGAAATTCTTAATACAGAATATTTGTGAGGTGAAGCCTACAGGCTATATACGGTGTACGTCTCTTCTCTGACATTAGCGCGAGGAGGCAGACTTTGCTCGCAAGATGAAGAGCGAACATGAGCGAACAGCCGGTGAGCTGCAGAAGCTGGAGAAGAAACGCCACGAGGAGCTGGTGCAGTATCAGAGAGAGCTGGAGCAGCAGCTCGTGGAGAGGGAGCGCAAGAGACAAGAGGCGTACGAGGAGTTCCTCAAAGAGAAGCTCATGGTTGATGAGGTTGTCAGGAAGATTTACGAGGAGGATCAGATGTGAGTCCTTCGTTACTCATTCTTATACTCTAATATGAACTTAAACTGGCCTGTTGAATTCAAGAAAGTCAATATGTTCAGTCAAGTCATTCTATATAATAATATCCATGGAGCTGCCAAATTGCCATTACATTCAATTAAACCTTTAAGTTACTTACAAATTCAATCATTTAATCTATTCAAGTAACCAATACCGTATATATTTTGAATTCACTGGTTCAGTATGAGTCTGCATTTCAAATAAAGTGTCTACTAGAACCCGTTTCCTTCTTCAGACTGTAGTAGTATGATGGATTTATTGAAATATAATATTTTCTTGAAGGGAGCGACAACTCAAACTGGAGAAGGTCAGAGCCACTCAGCAGCACATTGAAGAATTCAAGAGACAGCAGGCCCAGTGGAGACACATGGAGCAAGAAAAGATGGAGGCCGAGAACAGACGCATCATGGAGTTTGCGGGCCATCAAGAGCACATGAAGGAGACCAGAATGGCTAAGATCAGAGAGAGAGAAGAAGCAAAGGAGAATCTTCACAAAATAGTTGAGACAACTTTCTTTTTTTTTAAATGCCCATACCTTTATCTGTTCATTCAAAGACATACGTCTGTAGGTGGCACCAGACATCACTCCTCTCTGTTCTCCTCTAGCTGTCTGAGAAGATTGAAGAGGAGAGGCGGCAGCGTGAAGAGCTGGAGCGAGTCCGTGAGGAGCTTTGCTTAGAAGAACAAGAAGAGGCTAACAGGCAGAGAGATATTGTAAGTATCATTGCTTTACTGTCTCACTTTTTAAACATCCAGGCTCAGCAATTCTGACCATGATGAAGATGATGAGATTACGGTAATGACAAAAGAGATAGCCCAAAAAATTATACTTTATATATTGGATATTAGAGTTGCAAGTAATGATTACAAGTTGTAATTATCGATTCATTTGTCAATCTCTTTTTTTAAATGAATTGTTTGTTGGTCTATAAAATGTCACAAAACAGTGAAAAAATTACGATTACAAGTTCCCAGATTCTACGGTTACGTCTTCAAATTCTATGTTTTGTTCGAGCAACTTTCCAAAACCCAAAGATAATTAATTAAGAATCATGTAAGACAGAAAAAAGCAGGTAATTCTCACATTTGAAGGGCTACAACTAGGAGCGTTTGGCATTTTTGTTTGATAAATGACTGACTAATCAACTAGTCAACTGGTGGTTGTAGCACTATGTTGAGGATGTTAGAATCATACCAAGTCTTATTTTCATTATTTTAGTTTTTACTGAACACGTGTTCACTGTCCACCACAAACCTCTTGAACAAAGCAACCTGAGACTTAACATCACAATTAGGTGACGCGCTTGAATAATTAACAGGATTTTTGACTTCACTATTTGCAGCTCATGAAACAAGAGACATATAAAGAGAACTGAGTGCTCTTGGGCTTGAATTTATAAGTGCACCTGAATTATCTGAATATGTCCTGTTTTTATCTAACAGGAAGAGATGGAGAAGAAAATCAGACAGAGGCTGATGATGCAGCAGACCTGCCAGGAGCAGATGGCTTTCAGAGAGATGCAGAGACGAGCAGAGCAAGAGGAAGAGGAGGCCTTCAGGAGAATGATGATGGCTAAGTTTGCGGAGGACGATCGGATAGAGCAGATGAATGCCCAGAAACGACGCATGAAGCAACTTGAGCACAAACGTGAGGTGGAGAAACTGCTAGAGGACCGAAGACGGCTGCAGCAGGCTGACATGGTACAAAGCACGCTGTGTGTGTGCATAATTACATCAAGAATAAGGTGGTGCTGGTGTAGTTTTACTGTCAGAAGTTGTACTGCAAGTTCTACGCTGTGGAAGGCAACAGGTAGCAGCAACAAAGCTGTAGTGTTTCATCTTTGACTGTAACGTTGATCCCTCTCTTCAAGGAACTAGAGGCTAAAGAACGAGCGATTGAGCAGGAGAGGGAGGCGCTGCGAAGGCGGATAGTTGAAGAAGAGAGGCAGAGACTTCTTAAACGTCACGCAACAAAACTCCTCGGATACCTTCCAAAGGTATGAGGCAGCGTATGAATCATCAATAATTTGACCCAGGTTCATATCTTCTGTAGATCCAACAAGTGTATGACCATGAGTGTTTCCATTTTCAGGGCTTGCTCCGTGAAGATGACCTGGAGCACTTTGATGAAGACTTCAGAAAAAATTTTAGAACACGTCAGGCAGATATCTTCTCTGAAGACGGCTGGGAAGGCGATGACTAAATGTTTTCCACTGAAATAGCTTACTGTGCCACTGAATGGCAGTTTAAGGTTACGGTGAACTACATAGTTAGTGACCACAAAGTTCTCCATTCCTCTGTATTCATGATAGCTCTTTTTGAGCATTCAGTAGCAACAAAATGATTGAGAGACATCTTTTTATTTGGACTGTGCTGACAGGATCTCAATTAAAATCATTTCAGAAAACATCTGAGGTTGTCTGGTGGCTAAATGATACAAATATCTAAATCTAGAGTCACTCTGAATTCAAACTCTAAATGTTTTAATTGTCACACTATCTGAAAGACTGTAAACTGACATGTTTTACTCCACAACACACAGAAATGTCTTTGAATGCTGAACCTCTCCATGTTTAGGACTTCCCCCAGTCTAGAGCTTTCGTGAACTCCTCTTCTGTGAACGACAGCAGCTTTGCAGCTTCAAAATGCATCTGCACACACAAAACGTTAGTCAGTTAATTTTTGGATTTAAAGACTATGAACAGGGTACGTGTGAACAGGGCACGGTAGAGGCACTTACCTTTTGTCTTTTGAGAATGTCAATCAGCTTGAGCTGTTTCTTGAAACCCGCGATGAGTTCTGCTTTCTGTTTTTTCAGCATTTTGTTTTCGGCAAGTAGATTTTCTTTACTCTGATGTTCCTCGCTTATCTTGTCCTTATTTAAAAGAATTTAAAAGACTTAAATGAGTAGAAGTTAAGCAGAACTTAACATTTTGCTACGCGAGGTCTCATTTGCAAACCAGTTAGAATTAAAACAACCTTGTTGAAATTCAGTTGTAGCGGGTACTTTATGTAAATGTTTAAAAAGAGCTTAATGAACTTTGCTCTTTCCATCTTCAAATATTGCACGTTGTCCACAGATATTTTCAAGTCCACTGTGCAGCTTAACATTCAGTTGCTTTACATGAAAGACTTCTGATCTCCCTGCATGCTTCAGTTTTATTGTTTAGGTCGCTGGGCTCTGTGTGCTGCAGTTTATCTCTGTGTAGGGGATCTTTTATTCTCTTTATTTTAAAAGATGTCAGCACATGACCGTACTCCTCTCGCACTTTAATCTTAAAACAACAATACTAAGACACTGATAATTACATGGCTTTAAAAATATATTAAATGGACCCTGTAACTCCACATTTAGCTGCCATGTGGAATAAATCGTTTGTATTCAAATAAAGATTCAATTCTTTGTGAATGTTAGAAATATGTTCTTTTTTTCCAAGTTTTAATTATTGAAATGTATGTTTTATTACACAATTCAAGTCCCTAGTCTCCACTAAGGACTAAATAGTGAAGTCAAGCACTTTCTGCCGATGAAATGTTTTGTACATTTTTGATAGAAACGACATGTAGCAGAGAATGAAATCAGAACAAAAAACCAAAACATTTCAGGCTGGTTTGGCTCAATTTATGGATCCTGTTTTACACACATTTCACGTTATGGTTAAGATGAAACACATTTTGTCAGACAAATCATTTATCCAGCCAAACGTTGTTGCTTTTTTTAAACAAAATATACAAAAAGATAAATATGAGCATCTTTAAATAAACCCTAATTTACAAAGAATAGTTAGCTTACAAGTTTGCAAGATTTTAGCACAATTATTCTTTGAGTGAAAATCTGTAACTTGTAATAAAAAAAAACAACATTTGAATAACTACAGTGATAGTATTAGTTAGTTAGTTTATCAGCACTGTAATTTGCTCACCTTGTTCGTCTCTTTCATCTTGTTCAGCTGAGTCTTTAACCTCTCCACCTCCTCCAGGGCTCTGTTCAGGCGAACCTCCACAGTGCCATGGACGGCTGCCGCTTGTTTGTGGGATCTATTCAGATTTTCTATTTCCTACACAGCCACGAGGTAATCACACATTTTACAGTTTGTTATAAAGAAATAATTGGACCTATTTTGCAATCTATTGTCAGTCTTTACATGTCAAACTTGAAAAATGCTCTCAGACCTTGTGTAAAGCAGATACTTGCAGTTGAAGACCATTACACTTTTTGGCAGACTCCTCTGCTAGCGCTCGGTGCTTCTCAGTCTGTGTTTGCTGGATGCTTGCTGATTTCTGCAGTCGGACTCGATCCTCCTCAGTCTCCTTAATTCTGGCACTGAGCTTAGCGTTTTCATCATCCTGTGACAACAGAAGCACAATGTTATCCATAAACAATGTCTTCAATATTTGAGTTTAAAGTCATCTATTAGAAACAACCAGTGGTTTATATTCTGGTGGTATATTCACACGGTAGCTTTTGTCTAACAGATGTGTGTCATGTTTGTTTCCACCCTGTTTTTTCCATCTCTAGATGGTTCAGATCTCTTCAGCTAAAGCGCTGCCCCCCTCTGCTGACATGCAGGAGCAATTACAGTTGCATTATTGTTTATCTACACATTTAACAGTACCTTCTTAAAATATTCACATGAGAGTTGATCCAGTTCCTCTTGCATAATCCGTAGTTTGGCCTTCAGAACTCGTATTTGAGCATCTGAAATGCCGTAACAAAACAGAGCAGTGAACACAATTGAACTTAGAAGCCCATGAAAAATTGCTTTCACTTACCCCCCCCAAAAATGCATTTCACACTTATTGAAATTTAAATTTCGTTTAGGATTCCCTGCTAGAAAAGAACATCCTTGTTAGAAAATGAAACAAATAATATGACTGTATTAAAGCTATAAAATACAATCCGAACCCCCCACGTCATTAGTACTTGCAGAAAGAGCTAACACAGACTCTATTGACAGCGAAAAAAATATCTTCAATGAACTTGTTGAAACCTGTGGATTTTGTCGGTATTTCTAACACCAAATGTCGTTTTGTCTTTTATCAATATTTGCAGAAATTATTTTTCATTTTTCATTATTAATGAATAAAACTAAGGTTTACTGTTTGAAAAGTGGCATAAACACTACCTGATCCCACATTGTCTCCAGCATTATACACATCATCCACAACATTTTCATGAGTGACAGAGTCGTCCATCTTCTCCTCCATGCTTCGTATCGTCTTTGCCACGAAAAGGTCACCTGTGTCTTCTACAGCTGCTAAATCATCGTGATGAGACGGATTTGGGGTTCTGAAATCAAGCGAACAACGTGAAAATCTTAAGCGGCCTTGTGAAGAATGTCAACGCAGACTATATTTAACTAAATGTATGACCTAAAGTTTTATTTTATTACAAATATAAATGGTTGTAAATGGCTCAAAAAATCATGTTATAATCACTCACGCTGCTTTACAGCGAGGCTCTTTTCCTTGTTTTCCAGTACACATGTTTTGTGATGTTGATGTGAGCCTTTTTTTGGTCCCCACCTAAGAAAAGGGATGGCAAATAGAAACAGCATAATGTAAAGTAGACTTACAGCGTTAACACACTATACCTGTGGTTTTAAACTAGCGTCTGTTGAGCAAAGTGTCTGCAGGTGTCAGAAATACAGTTACCTTCACGCTGGGCTCCTGCACAGTGCACTGATGAGGCTTTGTTATCCTGTTGGTAAATAGTTAGATCCATACATACATTAAGAAAGAAGATTATGTTATTTCTCTTCCACTGCTTTACAATGAATATTTGAATGGTCTGTATGGAGGCTGGAATGTTCCACTGGAATAAATGTGGACTTTTGCAGTGGTCACAAGAAAAGTAACCACTAAAAGGATTTAAATCATTCTTGTGGCATGCATGAGCCTAAGATATTTATTACCTTGAGTCCTCTTCATCCTCACTGTCCGTGAGCAGGAGGGTGGGTAAAGGTTTTGACAGAACTTCACCCTGTTCTTTCTAAAATCCGATTAACACCAAGAGCCAGGTTCACTTTCAACAGCAAGTCTTTCCTCACCAAAAAACAACATGTTTTTATGTTTTATTTTTCAACTAACTAATGTGAACATGTTGATAACTTACCATAAGTTGTTCTGCCTCGCTCACTAGAGCAGCTGTTTTGGCTTCCAGCTCTGCATTTAAGAGTCTGAAGGAAATAAAGTGGAGAAAGATAACATTTTATATGGTTACATAAATAAGGATTTTCACGTTACAGGACTACAAGATCTTGAAACCATGAGAGAAATACTTGTCTCAGTCTGCTACTCTCATTAAAAATAAACTTTAGAATAAACTTTCTACATTAAAATGAATGAGAGGGGGTCATCTGAAGATATTTTACATAACTAATTAAAATTGCATCAAAGCAAAGCCCACAGATGTTGGAACAGGTAGTCTTACTTGTATTGTTCTTCCTTAGCAAAAAGGTCATCTGTCATGTGCTTCTTTTTTGGACCAGAGGCAGATTTTACCTGCGGTCTTACTTCAGGGCTCTTGGTCCTGTCAGCATTACTGCTGGAGGATGGGTGTTTCTTGGGCTAAGCAAGACAAAGCAGTGCATTTTGTAACACTGATTCACTAAAGTGAAATTTCACATATCATGAGATTTGATATAATATACATTAATTTGCATTTCACCTTATTTTTCCCTAAACCTGACTGATAAATTGGCAATTGGCCAATATTCCCTTATTGCAGACATACCAGTATATGAAGAAAGTGAAATATAGAAATGGCTATAAAACTATAAAAGGTCCCGCTCAGTACAATCTTGGTAACAAGTCTTTAAAAAACAAATTTAAGGGATACTTATTTATGCTGTGTGTTTATGTTAGAAAACAAATATCAACCAGTATATCATAATCTGAGCTTTTTTAAACTCTCAAATATCGATATTGTTATTGGGCTTAAAGATGCAGTATCAGTTGGGCTGTACACAATAGTTTTCCCTCTTACGTCTTTCAGGTAAGTGGTCAGACATTGAGGGGTTCCTGATTAACTGAAAGGCATATAAATGGTGCCTCAGTAGAATGTGGTAGCACATCGTTGGTACACCCAAGTGATTTAGTGATTGAGGATGTGTAGTGATATAAGATTAGAGGTTGTGGTTTATGGTTTTACACTTTCTATGCATACAGGCACAGCAATTTGTATTCAAAGGTAAAATAAGTGAGGCTGTTTGGTTTTCACATTGAAATTCTGTTGGGAAAACTGAGTGAAAGCAATTTGTAACAGATGTTTCCTGACAAAACCACTAACTAACGTTACGTGGGATTAGCGTGGTTTCCAGTCTATTTGTTTAGCCGCCCACACACTTTAGCATCCTAATAACTTAAACTGTGTCTTCCTCCATCTCAACATTAGTGGCCACAGTATTTTGGAAGAGACATAACGTTAACTGATTAAGAGGAAGTTGTTAACGTTAGCTTGTGTTGATGTTGATTCACTAAGGTGCGCGACCTGATGGAAACAAATGCTTAGGTTTAAGGTTTTGCTGGTAGTAAACTAACGTTAACAGTTCTGTTTAAACCTTAGATAAATAAAGATGACCATATTACGCTACAAACCTGCGAGACTGCGGGCTGGAACGGACGGACCTTTTTATCACAACTTCTTTCAGCCATGGTGACACAGGGAGACGACGCGGTTCTGGTTGCATAGCAACTGCTTGCTCAGCGCAGACGCGGTACGGTGGTCCTTTAAGGACATTTAATGGCGTACTTTCAACAAAAGTTGTATCACAGAAAGTTGTACTAAAACCAGAAGGAAAAAAGTCTAATGATTTTAATATTTTTAGTGTTTTTCTTGACAAAAATGATCATTTTAAATAATTGTGAATTACACAATGAATGGTCATTACTTAGTTCTAAAAGTTTGTAATTTAACAAAATCACTATCACAACCAGAATCGGGTTTATTGGCCAGGTATGCGTGCACATACAAGGAATTTGACTCTGGTTTTACGTTGCTCTCTATGTACATACACAGAAGTAGACATACATTTAGTAGACACAAGTGTGGCAATACAAAGCAAAACAGCAGTGTATGTAGTGGACTGAATTAACTGGCTTTATGAAAGTGATATTTGCCCAGTAAACTAATTAAAGTTGTAGCTACTCAAGCAATTCAGTTTGATATTTCCATGAAATTGGTGGACTCAAAAGAGTTAAGTTAAAAGAAGAATGGTCAATATTGATGTAGACTTTTAGTCTGTGTCAAGGTCCAAAAGCACTGGTTCATAATAGCATTCGATAGCATCTTTAATTAGCCTTTTCCTGCATAGTAAAACACCCACTTCTTTTAAACTTCACAACAGTTTGTAACGCAGGCAGTCGTTGTTGTAATTATACATTTATAAAAAGAAATTGTAAGTCTCAAGCCTAAGCAGTGATAACCTGATGACAATATCTTTCAGTCCAACACAACTGTGGACTGAGTAGTCCTCCTCATGACAAGTTGACTTAAACTTCATGTGAAAAAATCAGTGGAGTGTCACTTTAACTTGATCACTATCATCAATACTGTACTGTTTTGTCAGGGCAAAGCAAGGCAGTTTTATTCATAGCAGATTTCATTACAAGTAGGCTCAATGTGCGTCTTTATATTGAAGTGGGCGACAAACCTAAACCCGATGGTCTAACAATAAAGTTGTTCTATAAGTGTTGCTGAAGTTATGACCCCTTTAGACTGTTTTCCCTTCTCCATGCACCTTGGAAGTATGTGAAGTTGTGCCAGAAACCTACTCTGATTCTATAATAGTGAAGTGCTTACAGCAACAAGTAACATATCATAAAAGAAAACACCCACACACCCAGAGACAGTGAAGAACCATCAGACAGCCCATAGACATATAGCCTTAACCTCAGAAACACACACTCAGTCAGACGCACACAATCAGTTACTAATCATAAGCCTGAGAAAATAGAAACTTTCTCAGTTTGCTTTTGACTGTAGCACAGATGTTACTGGTCTCAGGTCATCAGGCCCTACTGTAAATTTGCCTATTAACCCCCGGTTCTTCCCTGTCTCTCTGAATTCTGTAGAGTATTTCTGTGGTGAATATTAAATGTCCCCAGTTTTTTTGTGTGGTAATTTAAAACATAAAATGCAAGAAAGTACACCATAGAAACACAATATCAGCTGATATAATGAAGGTCTAACGACTAGATTTCAACACAGGGACCCTTTTCAAGACAGGTCTGTCAGATCAAGCAGGGTAATCACCAGTGGTGGAAGAAGTACTCAGATCCTCTACTTGACCAATGCAAAAGCCCTGCCTTCAAACTCTTCCTTAAGTAAAAATACAGAAATATTACTAGTAAAATGTACAATACAATATCAAAAGTGAAAGTGCTCATTATGGAAAAATGGGCCATGTGACTGATATATAATTATATATTACATTATTAGATGTTACTGATGCATCAATGTGTACATAGCAATTTACTGTTGTTGCTGTTGAGGTGTTGCTAGTTTTAACTATATAGTTAGTCCAGTGGGTCCCAAATGGTTGGTCCCCCTCCAAGATAAAGATAACTGAGGGGTCGTGAGATGAATAATGAGGTAGTAAAGGAGGAAAAAGCATAGTTCTGCTATTTTGGACTTTACTCTTGTTGACAGACCTTGTTTTGAGCAGTTTCATGCGGGAATTATTTTCTTTCTGCCAATAGTTCCTACATGAAACTGCTCACAACAAGGTCTGTGGATTATCTTGAGCAACCGTTGAGTTGCTGTTGAAAATGTATTTTTTTGGCACTTTGAGCACCACAAGCCGAGTGCCATATAGTCCCATTATATAAGAGGGAAAATATTTATTTTTGGGTTCGATCCCGGCTTCCGCCAGCCCGTGTCGAAGTGTCCTTGAGCAAGACGCTGAACCCCCGAGTTGCTCCCGATGGGTCCGGCCAGCGCCTCGCATGGCACCTCCGCAGTCATCGGTGTGTGAATGTTGAGTGTGAATGGGTGAATGAGAGGCAAAACTGTAAAGCGCTTGGGTCCGCTAAGGTGGAAGAAAAAGCGCTATATAAATGCACTCCATTTACCATTTTTTTAACTGTCCCTTTAATATTTAATAATTGTATTTTATAATCTTATATTGTGTTATGTAAAACATTAGTCTGAAAAGAAAAGGGTATCTACACCTCTCAAATGAATGTAGTGGAGTGAAAAGTCCAATATTTAGAGTAGAAATATGAAGCAGCATGGAAAAACTCAAGTAAAAGAGAATTAACTCAAAATTGTACTTAAGTACTTATAAATGTAGCTACTTACTTTACTTTTTGCCGCTGGTAAGCTATCAAGTAATAAAGCCTCAGTGTCAGTTTAGTGGTGCATATTTCCAAACAAAGGTACAATTGACTAAATTAACAGAAACTGTTAAGATGGGGTTTTTGGGGGCCCTGGGTGTCGGGGGCCCCGGGGCAGTTGCCTACATTGCCGTGTTGGTAATCCAGCCAACAGGTAATTCATTAATAGCCTACGACCATAATAATAATAATAATACATCAATTACACATAATACTCTGATTAGATAACATTTAATTTTGTTTTATTGCTGGGTCAATGTCAGCAACATGTATATAAAATAATAAATATATCCATATCTAAATTCACATTCATAGTAACGTGCTCTGTAATGTCTTCTGCTTTCATGTTGTTTTTAATGCTGGGCGTCCTAGTGCGCATGCGTTCGTCCAACAGCTACTACTCACCATGCACATGTAGAGAAATCCCATAACGTGAGGGCACAGCACACGGGAGGGACTAGCTTAGTTAGATGTTTTCTCGCTGTCCCTGCACTGTTTGCACCCGCCTTTACTTATATCCATGCATCGCCTCGCGTTTGACTGCGACACGTAGTTTTGCTGCACAGCCTCTTTAATCCACCAAGTGCTGGGGACTTGAAGCGAGCGATGTCGGAGGAGGACTGGGTGGCAACAACAACAGGGCGCGCTGCTGCGCCGTTAGCATCGCAACGTCCTGCGGTCCATGTTGCTTAACCCTGCCGGGCGAGTACACCCATCCACGCCTCCTGTCCAGTCCAGTCCAGCTCAGTCCAGTCCGGAGGCCCACCGTGATGGCCGAGGAGGACCCCCCGCAGCAGCCGGACCGCAGGGCGAGGAGCCTGCCCGGCCTGCTCTCCGGGCTGCAGGGCGCTGAGGCCAGTGCTCTGCAGCTCAGGATCAAGAACTCCATCTGGTGAGGAGGTGTTCAGATACTACAGTGCATAGTTTGATGCTGGAAGGGAAAATCATCATCAAGTATCAGATTTACACTGAGCCGTTTCACTGGTTGTGGTCATAAAGTCAGTACCCACAGGTGCAAGTAGTGTTCATAAGTAGCAATACCACGTTAGAATACTTCATTAACCTTACAAGTAGAAGTCCTGCATGCAAAATGTTACTTAAGTTAAAGTATTATCAGCAAAACATATTAGTATAAAAAGTAAACAGTACTGGCCCCTTGTGAGGATTATATTAATATATATTATATTATTGCATTACTGATGCATTCATATGTTGCATACTGTTGCAGTTGCTCAAGGTGGATCCAGTTTTACTCATAAACTGTTGTGCAGTTTAATCTACAACAATGCATCATATTTTAGAGATGATCATATTTTACAAGCCGATTATATGTTTTGTATGCAAATATTAATCTGTAAAGCACCTATAGCTGTCAGATAAATCTAATAGAGTAAAAAGTAAAATATGTCCCTCTGACATGCAGTGAATTAGAAGAATTAGTAGCATTAAATTGAAGTACTCAACTTAAGTACAAGTACGTCAAAATTGGGCTTAAGTACAGTACTGGAGTAAATGTACTTCACCCACATTCCACTACTGTCAGTAGCTATACATATTTATTTACATGTAGTTTCAAAGTTGACAGTTCAGAGTATCAAGCTTCATTTGATGATGTCTTCAGGTGGTTTGGGGTTTGTTCATTCAGACCAAGGAGTGACGGACTCTGTGAGCATGTGAAGTTTTTGTTTTAAGTGAGCTTTGTGTGAATAAATGTACGGTACAGTAAAGATCAGGCTACTAACCTGCAGTATTATGGAAACATGTTGTAGCAATTGTAGCTGTCTGTTGTAATGCTGACAGACTAAACTATAAAAAAATCTGTTGATCAGGTCTCAGAGTTCCCTTATTCTTTGACGGTCAGATGTTGACATGGACAGTGTTGCAATGTAGCTAAGTGCACTTACTCAGGTACAGTACAATATTGAGGTACTTGTACTTAACCTATCTCAATTGTATGCTTCCTTACTGCTACTCCACTACACCTCACCAGTCAATATTGTACTTTTTACTCCACTGCATTTATTTGACATCTACAGTCAGCAGTTATTCTGCAGATTAAGTTTTTATATACCAAACATATGATCCTCTTATAAAATATGAATATGCATTGCTTTACATTAAACTATCCAACCTCATATTGTAGTTGAAATTAGCTCCACGTGGAAAAGCTACAACTTTAAAATGTGGTTTACACTTTAATGTACCTTTTAATAATAATCTCATATTGTAATACATGATAATATAAACCGGACAGGTGCATAGTCCTTTGTACTTTTACTCAAGGGACATTTTGAATGCAGGACTTTTATTGGTAATAGAGTATTGCTACTTTTACTTAAGACAAAACATGGTGCTAGTTCACTCCTTCCTTCAACTCACACCCACCTCCTCATCTCTTGCTTGTTTACTGATTGGTTGAAGCCATTGTCGCAGTAGTAGCCATCTACATTCAAGTTCCCTCTGTTTCCATCATCAAAACACTTCCGACACGATTGCGATTTATCCATCTAGATTGTTTTGGTGTGAGTTGCCAAGTTTCGGAGATATCGGCCGTAGAGCTGTCTGTCTTTTTTTAATATAATGGGACTATATGGCACTCAAAGCTCCAAAAAAGACATTTGAAAAACTCAACAGCAACGTCTCTTTCAAGAAATCATGACCCGGTTACTCAAGATAATCCACAGACCTTGTTGTGAGCAGTTTTATGTTGGACCTGTTTTCTTTCTACTGATAGTTCCCACATGAAACCACTCGGCAACTCCCAGGAAAACAATCTAGATGGATAAATAGCACAGTGGGTAAAAGGAAAAATATGTATTTTTGATTTTGGGGTGAACTGACCCTTTAAAGTGAAATATGAAAACTACATGCAAGGATTGAAAAGAGCGTGTTAGGGTTAATTAAGTTTTTAGGACAAAAAATAGCTAATTTCTTTTAGCAATTGATAGTGTAAGTGTTTATTGTCTGTGGTTGCTGTCATTTAAAGCCGAAAACACGCTTTTTTTGTGAATGTGAAAGAACTCGAGTACTATCATTTAAATGTCAAACAGCCATAAAATGCCAAAAGGCTGAACTACCAGAAAGCACAACAGTTCAGAGTTGAAATGTCTGCAGGAATTCCTCAACAGAAACACGTCACTGGTGCTGAGGCCAGGTTTTCAGTAACATACTGGGATATTGAATGCTTGTCCTGCTCCCTAAATCTTTAACATTTAAGAGGATTGGAGCATAAATGTCGACGTTCACCTCAGCGGCCCGCTGCTGAGTGCTCCATGGTAGAATGAGACCGTCTTGGTCGGGGTCAGCAAGTTCATTTGCATCTACACCGTGACTGTGTCTTCATGTGGAGCGATAGTCTTTAGTGAGGTGCTGCTGTGAAGGAAGCTGCTTTCATTCAAGCCAGCCAATCAGAGAGTTAATTGAACCTGGATATTACACACAGTGTGATTTGAAGGCTCTCTTCAGATCACACTGTGTGTAATTATTTTATACTTTTCCTAATCTAAGTCTCAGGTGTCATTCAGTGTACCTGCCAAATCTGCCTTACTAACAGCTGAATGACGGCCTATCAGCACTGGGAAATCCTTGGCCACCTAGTAACAGTGAATTAAAGTGAACTGTTCTTGTCGTGGCTTAGAGCGTCCCCTGAATCTGACCTGCTCAGTGTCGCCAAGTAAGAGTCTTTAAATGAGACTTACCTTCTGTCTCACAGTCAACAACAACCTGACCTGTCTGCAGATTAAGAATTAGACCTGGAGAAGTTATTCATGTATCTGGTTTGACTCTGAGCAATGTTTCATTGGTTTAAATCAGTATAGAGCTTCAGGTTGAGTGTCTTCTGATGTTTGTTTTTGCCTGAGTAAGTGCTCCTGCATAGGACCTTGTAGTTTATTTCGTCAATTTCTTGCTGTCAAAATAGTGATTGGTGTAAGTTAATTTACGCTGCACCTTTTGTCTAAGTGTACAGTATTTTTGTGACTGGCCTGCTTTTATTATAGAATATACAATAGGCATGAGTATATGGATAAATATCAGAAATTACAACAAAACATTTGGGAACACTCTTAAAGGATTTTATTTATTTATATTATTTGCTTTTTAAAGAAAATTTAACATAACAGCTTAAAAAAACATGATTTTTATCAAATTCTTCCTTCAAGATTAAATTCAAATGGGATGAAACAGACGTATAGTAGATTTCCTCAGTGACTGCACATGAATTACTGTGTTTCTGTCAGAGACAATGTTACCACAGTCTCTCTCTCTCTTTACATATGACCACATGTGTTCCTGGTGGTGGGATACATGACCTAAGAGATGCTGAAGGGAGGGTCGTCTCATACCAAACATTCCTCTGCTTTATAAATAAATACACTTTAGACACAAGCGCTCATGTTACACCGGCTTCATAGTAATTTGTACTATGTCTCTATTTTGCAGCAAATCTGTTCAATCAAAAGTGGAAAACATTCTGGTGAGTATTCTCAACGTGTTTTTAACCTACAAATAGCAATTTGCAACGAAGATATATCACTAATTTGTTTTTGCAGCTCCCCAGAGAGTGTGTTTGAATAAAAGAGAAATAATTGTTATTTCTTTGCCAAAGTTATGGTGAATTAAATGTTATTGCAAGTGGAGTTGTAGATACCTTTTAACTTAGCAGAATACCCCAGTATCATGTTTCAGCTTTTGATAAAAGAAACCCTCAATGCAAAACAGTCAGTGTGGAGCCAAGGCTAATAGAAGCTGGCCGGGACTTGGTTGTCCTCATGTTAAATTCTATATATAATGTGTGATGTAATGTTGTTAATACAGACTGGTTCATCTACTCTCATCCCTGCCGTGCCTTTTCAAAAGCAGAAAGATAAAAATCTCTTTCCACCTTGCACCCTGTGTTGTCTCATGTCAAAGGCAAAAATCTTGAATAAACAATCTTGATGGTGAACTTGTTTTTGGAAATAGCATAGCTCCACAGCTTAATAAAATGTATTGCATTGAATTGATAATATGTTGATTGATCTTTGACAATTAGCAACGATGGAATCTCCAGTGGGTGCCTGGCAACCTCACAGTGGCGAGACGAATCCAGGAAGTCACTTCTCCCTGCCAAGAAATAGTATAATAGCATAACCCCTTATAAAACTTGTTTGTACACTTTGGATTTTGTACAGATTAAACTAAACATACATAACGTGTTAATTAGTGAACTCTAGAGGTGCTGGTAGTTGGATTTTGTTACCTTCAGACAGAGCCAGGCTAGCTGTGTCCAGTTTTTATCCTAAGCTAAGTGAAAAAGCTACTGGTTCCAGCTTCATATTTAACAGATAAAAATGAGAGTGGTATCAGTGTCATCTAACTCTGAATGTACACCCGGCTCAGTCTTGTCTGACGATGTCGTGATTGCTAGACGATTATTTTATCTGTGGCTGAGCAGCTTGGTAATGACTGCTGGTCAACATGGTGTTTAAGAGTCGCTATCGAATTTCATACATGTTCTGTTATCTGACAACAGAAACAACAAAAATGTGTAAATGAGAACAACTATATTGTGAATTCTGCTGTATTAACACACAGTATAAGTGATTACAGAGAGAAAGAGGGCACTGAATGGAGGTTTGGGCCTTCTCCCTCCCTCCTGTGATAGGCTAAAATTGGCATCATAACATCTTAAATGCTGATGCATCTGACTGGCTCTAGTTCTGAGGAAAAATCTAAACTACAACAATGGAACAAATTAAAAGCACTGGCCATGGCACACCAATCAAACATTCTCCAACAAACACGTGTTTGTTTGGTGAGCCATGGCTGTCTGTCCTTGTTTGGAGATGTTTAGTCAGATTCGACATGTTCAGTCCCTGTTTGTACGTGTTTGATGACGTTTGGTAGGATTGCCATGCTGTCAAACTGACAATTACCCCGACAGTACACATATAGTACGTGTATCCATAGCAACGCAGCTCGCGCATGCCCAGTAT
Source organism: Coreoperca whiteheadi (assembly GCA_011952105.1). Classification (NCBI taxonomy): domain Eukaryota; kingdom Metazoa; phylum Chordata; class Actinopteri; order Centrarchiformes; family Sinipercidae; genus Coreoperca; species Coreoperca whiteheadi. The sequence continues at coordinate 17,958,158 of CM022485.1, forward strand.
TAGTAGTAAACTCACTGGAACAGCTGTGTATCTGATATGGCTTCGTTTTGGACCTTGGAAAGATAGGAACTCTTGGCAGAGCTGTGGGAATCAAAAAAAAGAGCTGTGTGATGTGTCATCGCAGCGATTTTGCAACCGAAACAGCCGGATGAAAGCAATCAAAGAGATTGCTGAAAAACTCAGGACTAATGAGAGTGGGCTAGCCTAACGTTAGTTACTTGAACTCTCTCACTGAGCAGTAGCAATAATTGTTTCAAGGTAAAGTGAGTTAAAAGGGGAAAGGAGTTCACTGTGCAGAGCTGATGACACAGTAACATACAGACATTACTGACAGTCCAAGTCAGCAGAGCAGCAAGTGAGTCACACTAAAAAGGCCAACGATGCTCTCTGAATGATACACAACAAGGTTTTAGCAGGACTGCATCTGAAATGCAGCCCACAGATACAACAAATTTCCCACTGTTACAGTGCTTATTCATAAGAATGATGTGTATTTAGTTGTAGTCCTTAATGGCTGATGCTGCTCAGTTACCTTCAGCCATGGATGAGCTTTGGTTCCCTAACAACAAAGAAGTTAATCTGAGAAGATGGACAGAATAACATTTATTCTTAGGAGCCAATTGAAAGACTGAATATATATCTATATATATATATAGATATATACAGTATGAGTGAAGACATGTGTTGGCAGTGTGTGGATGTGTGCCTGTACACTCATGCAGCGAGCTGTCCCTGAGAGAAGGGAGCTCCCCTGCTCTGCAGAAGCCTGTCTGTCTCTGTGTGTCTGTCTGCAGCCATTTACACTGTATGTGTGCACATGCTTGTGTGTATCAACTGTACAGCTGTATGAATGCAATATGTTTATGCTTTATACCTCTGCAGTGCCTGGATTAAGGTCAGAGTAGAACTTTGTCCATGCTCCTCACTCTTAGCCGTGGTGCTTCACTGTGGTGATGTTTATGATATGCAGTGTCTTGGTCTCATCAGACTATAAAAGCTTCTTCTGACAAACTATAGCTGAGATGTCATGTGAGGTTTTTTTTAACGGTGGCTTTCTCTTCACTGGTCTCCCGTAAAGCTGTGACTGGTGAAGCTGCCGCGCAACAGCTGTGCCATACTCTTTCCATGTGTTTAAACTCAGACTCAAGATGGACAGTTTTTAAAAAAGGATAAAACTGATGCAGCAGAACCAGAGATATCGTCTTCTTTATTCCATTCTTTCTGCTTCCTTGTCAAAACCTGGCGCCTGCATTACCCACAATGGAACGCAACTGACAAACAAAACACAAACTCCACACATGAAGTAGTAACCAGGCCTGTAAAATTGGTGGATTTCCCTTTTAACTGTACTCAGATGGATGTTCAGTGACATGGACATTTTCTTGTATCCATCCCCTCACTTGTGCTTTAGTCTTTCGTTGTCTTCATGATGAAGGTTTTGCCACAATACCAACTCACAAAAAGATAGACTTCCAGATACGGCTGTATTTATACTACACTCACATAAAACCCCTTGACGATACACAGTTGATCTCCATTAATTATGTGACTTCTAAAACCAGTTGGCTGCACTGGTCATGATTTAGGTGTGTCAAGACCGTGAATACTTATGCAAACAAGTCTTTTGTATTTTATCTTTTTAATGAAGTTAAATCACTTTGTAAGATGTTGAGGTTCTCTTTGGGAGTGACGAGGATGGACAGGATCAGGAACGAGTACATCAGAGGCACGGCTCATGTTAGATGTTTCAGAGATAAAGCCAGAGAGGCCAGACTGAGGTGGTTTGGACATGTTCAGAGGAGAGACTGTGAATATATTGGTAGAAGGATGCTGAGGTTGGAGCTGCCAGGCAGGAGGTCTAGAGGAAGACCAAAGAGGAGATTTATGGACGTGGTGAGAGAGGACATGAAGTTAACTGGTGTGAGTGAAGAGGACGCAGAGGACAGGGTTAGATGGAGGCGCATGATTCGCTGTGGCGACCCCTGAAAGGGAACAGCCGAAAGGAAAAGAAGAAGAAGAGATCTTTTTTCACTTTGACATTAAAGAGTCTTCTCTGTTAATCCGTTTCAAAAATGGTTTGATTTAATGTTGTCTTCCCTTTGAAGAATGTAGTTAGAGGTGCTGAAGACTGTTTGCAGCTCAGAGGTTTGGTTAGTACAGTCTAGGCGTGTGTCTACCGTGTGTGCTGAGTATGAATGAATGAGAGTGAGCGGTGACTATGCAAAAACCATAATATGCACGCATGATCTAGAGTATACTGTATGTGTTATGTTTAATGTGCCTAAATTTGTTGATTCATTGCCACAAGCTTTGCTGTTGGTTGTATTGTTGTAAAGAAAACAGGGCTAGAATATCATGTGTGTGCATTAAACGTTGAACCGCTCAGTGTGCTCTATTTAAATTAATGATTTGTTTGTATTTTATTAGCCTCTTGTTCAGTCACATTTGTACTGAGAATAGGCCAGGATCATAGTTTAACCCTTTAGTGTAATAAAGGCAGATGTGCCGCTGTTTAGTAGTGTCAATGACAACAAGTAACCGAACAAGACATAATTATATACCGCTCACTATTATGAACTATCCAAGAATCACTCCCACTTTCAGTATGTGTGTGCTCTGCAGGTGTATCAAGACTACCTCTACTTCTGAATCCATGGCAGGAAACTACTTTGTGCTGATGAACAGGAAGGCCAAATATTAAAACTCCCTCTTTTTTTTTTCTACCCTCTTTATTTCTACAGCAAGATGTCGAGAAGTTCTCAGACATTGAAAAACTCTACCTCTACCTTAAGTTGCCTTCTGGTCCCAGCAGTAGCACTGATAAAAGGTGAGGATACACCTGCTTTCTGACAGTATTTAAGAAACTGGACATTAATGAAACAGGAAACCACTTTAACGATTAACCACTGATTGTGGCATACATTTCTGTTTACTTGTCTTAAAAAGCCGATTATGTTAAGGATATAAAATGGCACAGAGCTTCAATAAGCTTTGATGATTTCTCAGGACTGAGATTACAGTGACTTGAGTCAGACAAGTGTTGTATCTTTTGCTTTTTCATTTGTCAATCAACCAATGATCCACATCTCTTCTCAGTGACCAGAGCGCCTTGTCATCAAGCCGCACACAGCAGCAGCATGCGTTCAGCTGGATCCGCAATTATTTAGAGGAATACCCAGAGACCTCTCTTCCCAAACAGGAGGTCTATGATGAATACAAGTAGGTATAAGTAGAGTTGAGAGCTGAGACTTTATTGTTTCTCTCGCAGTTTCTTATTAAACACACAAAAAAATGTTTTCCATTACTTAACTATACACTTCACTATTTATTTGAATTTTTATTGTTGGTTTTCACCTTTTGAATAGATAACAGTTTCTAATGTTTGAGATTCTTTCTCGTCTAAATTGCTGCCGGCTGAAGCGTCAGTATAAATAGACACGGCAGGCATGGGAATCACAGGGAGCAGCATGTGTTGGTAATATTAGAATGGAAAGTCTGAGACAGCCATTGAAATGCTTTGACAGTGTTATGTAACTGTCTTTTTAACTCTACCAGTTCAGAAATACAGTGCCCTCCAGAAATATTGGCGCCTTTAGGAAAGACAGGTGAAAAGGCTTTAAAGAGACGAAATGTGGTTCACTTGAAGCAGCAAAAACATTTTGTTTTGTGCATTGAAACGGTCGCATATGTCACAATCTTTTTTCAAACTTTATTGCAACAGATATTGAAATCTTTCTCAGGGAGCTGTTTCATTTCCATTTGATAGCTGATATTCACATATTTTCCCAGCCATACACTGTTACTTTGTATGTTTATAATTTATTTGAAAAAAAAACCCATCCAGTTTTTGGGTTAAAATAACATGAAGGAGAAACTACAAGATTAAGAGCAAAATCAACCACAAATACAAGAATGTCAGATATGGAGTTCAGTTTGAATGGTTCTCTTTTTACCAATTTTTCCAACTGTGAGTCACTGTTACAACTCTACTGTTGCAATTCTACACACTGAACATATTGTACCTTTTAAACCTGCGTTAACTGATTTGGCCACTTGGGGGCAGTACAACAAGCTGTAAAGACAACATTGACATATTATCATGTATAAAATTTATATATAGCAACAGTTGCCTCTTTGCACATCACGGCAGTTACGGAGCAACATTATCATTATGGATCATTATCATATGCATTTGGAGACGTGATTCTGTTCACCTGATGTAAATTCAATATTTACTCTCTTTTAGCTCTGTTTTTGGTCTCCACCAACTCCTGAGAAAAAATATCTGGCTATTTAGCTGCTAAATGCTCCACTATGTGTTGTTTGGTGCTGAGCAGGAAGTGTACAGTGGCTTTATCAAAGCTCTTAAGATGAAAACAGCTGCCTGCTGCAGCTGAGATCGCTGATTGACATTATAAGTCATTTTGTCTATTGTTAATATAGAAATATTTATTAGAGCTGGTTTAATTGTTCCAACCAAAATTATTACACAATGACGAATAAGTCACATTGATTTTCAAGATTTCAGAATTTAAAAAAAATTGTTTTAACATTAACAACTTTTATCACCTCACATTCACCAGGGATGCAAACATTAATGGCACAGAAGATAATCTGCTGTGATGATGTGATTTTGATCCATGATTCAAGGCATTTATTAATTCTATATTTTTAATTACATTTGTTCTGTCTCTTATGTCTTTCAGGAGCTTCTGTGACAATCTTAACTACCACCCACTGAGTGCTGCAGACTTTGGAAAAATTATGAAAAATGTCTTCCCGAACATGAAGGCGCGTCGACTTGGCATGAGAGGAAAATCTAAATATCCTTCACTGGAATGGATTGTAACAGTCTGGCCTCTGTCTCTGGTCACAGACCATCTGCTGTTGCAGTTCATAAGCTCTCTAAATATAGATGTGAAATGAAATGAAGTCCCCCTCTGCCTCGGAAGCACAAGTATAATACAGAGGCCCCTCGGGGGAGTCACTGTGATCTTGACCTTCATGACACAACTGAGATTTCTTTTATGTGCAAAACCTAGTTTATATTCATGAACTTCAGTCATTCAGGTTCATTAAATTAAAATTGTGTAAGGTGAGCTCATAAGTCGTTAATTTTATGGGTTATATGTAAAAATCTCAAATGTTTGCCTGGCAAAGGGAGTTTGCTTTGAACTCATATTAGTAAACTGCAGGATTAATTTACATTTATACAATATTTCTAGTATAATCACTAATTAAAAGAATCTGTAAAAGAACTGGTTCAATATCAACATATAAAACACATGTAAATTGTCAAATAGTTTTAGATTAAGGTAGTTTTACAAAGTGGTTAAATTAGTCTAAACACTTGAATAGCAAAACATCGTCTAGTCTTTGTTGGGTTTTTGTTCTCTCTGAATCCCATGAAATATAAAGTTAATGTGTCACTTCACAACATCAGTCATTTGAGACGTTTTCTAGCTACAAGAGACTGCACATTTAAAGGTGAAGTGAACATTATTTTTGAAAATGTAATAAAGAATTCACATTTGGAACAGCCCATGGCACTACATTGCTTAAAACAAATGTTCTGTTTGTTTTACAACTACATATTTGATATGTACAGATTTGAAAAGCTGTCTATTCTGATAGTTTTAGATATCAATAGATGTATTAAGTGTATTAAGTGTTGACTTTTATTATTGACTAGTTGGTAAGCTAATTGTTCCAAAATTAGATGTTTTTACTTTTTTAACTGGTAGTGTGCACTTGCTAATTCCTCGTGTATATTACACTCACACACTACCTGCTCCCTCTGTTAGACTCGGGAGGGTGTAATAATGTTTATGCGCTGCCCCATGTCAGTGTGGGGATTTTTGTATATTTTAGTCATTTAGTCATTTAGCAGACGCTTTTATTCACATGAGAACATTCACAAACCGAAGGCGCAGCTTCGGGACCATTGTGGGGTTCAGTATCTTGCTCAAGGATGCTTCGACGCATGGCTGGGGGATCGAGCCGCTGACCTTCCGATTGGCAAGCAACCGTTCTGCCACCGAGCCACGGCCACCCCGTGTAAAGCAGTTGGTGTTCGGTCTGTGTAATGCTTATCAGTTAAATTTTTTATTTTTCTAATATTCCGATTTTTCTATCCAACAGTCCATAGATAGAACATTTAAAAAAACATTTCCAAAACCTTAATCACACATTGATCTGTCAAGTGAAAAACACAAATCTCTAATATTCTTTGTTTTGTTTTTTTTCATGGAAGATTGAACTGATAAGTGTGACATGGACTGCGCACTGTCCGTATTTTATAGTATATTACCAGCAGATACATGTATTTGATCTTAACACCAGCTTACATATTGCTATAGTGGACTAAGGAAGAGGCCCTTTGTTCACATGCCATCTTTACCCACTCTGGATCTCCATAAAACAGGGGATGGAGTAAGCACATTTACATCCTTCATTATTATTATTTCTCTTTGTATTCTGACTCCATTGTTGTCACTGTCCTGTCATGCAGTATCTCATAGTATCGCATATCTGTTGTGTGTAGCTCCAGTGTGATGTCCTAGAGTCACCGGGCCAGCTGAGCAGCATAAAGGAGGATGTGCGATTTGCAGCCTGTGATCTGGTGTGTGAGTGGGCCCAAAAGGTGCTGAAACGCCAGTTTGATGCCGTGGAAGACTTGGCTCGCTTCCTAATCGACAGCCATTACATCAGCAACAAGTCTTTGGCAGCTCTCACCATTACCACCGCAACAGGTAAGACACGGTTCAGTCTGCGTTACAGCTCCCTGTGTAAAAACAGGTCAATAGTGGCATCTGGTGGCATTTGCCTGTTAATGCTCTTTTATGCCTGGCTGCTTGTTTTCGTGAGGGCAGCTGTATTTTTTGTTTCAAGTAACTGAAATGTTTATAGCTTTATTTGAGTACTCTGGTCAAACACATACATAAAACACTCCTATAATAAACAATTACAATAACAATTAGTTATCTCTAGACCCAAGAATAATCTTTTAAAACCAACAGTTACTGTATGTACAAACAATACATGTATAAACAATAACTTAAGGTGTTGTCTAGTGATCATACCTTATTATTCCCTTATACACGTATATAGCTTGTACATTCAGATATTTAGATAAAGTGATGATGAGGTTATTACGTTTTACTAATAACAGTAGCATGATACGTATCTAAATCGTCCTGGTTCCTTTCTTTAGAGGTTAATACGCCACAGACGCTCTCTGCATTCGTCCCCACTGCTGAGGCTCTCTCCTTCCAGTCTCATGTGACAACCCTGTCCTCGCCTTCTGTCGATGCAAAGCAGCAGCTCCAGAGGAAGATCCAGAGGAAACAACAAGAACAGAAGCTGCACTCACCTTTACCTGGAGAGGGACAAATCCAGAGGGCAGATGACGGCGTGCCTTGTACTAGCCCCATCCCTCGGTCACCTCAGCCAACCATAGGGATCGTGGTCGCCACTGTCCCGAGCCCCATCACGGTGAGGGAGCAGGACTCTCAGTTTAGATTCTACTGTTCAGTGTAATTTTGTCCTATCTACTGTTACCTGATAAACACAATTTGCATCTAGAATTACCACCTTTTTGAATTGAACAACTCCGTGAATGAATTAATTAGTAAAGATTAGTCTGAGTACTGTCTGATATTTGTTACTACTGTGTCTCTCAATGTTTTATTGTTTAATTGTTTATTGAGTTACTAATAAGTGAATCTGCTTAAAGAAATTGTCCTGTTGCTCAATTTTTCACTAAACATAGACTGTATTTTTCCACAGCACTACGCAAATGTAGAACACCACATCAACATGGTTATTATAGCCACAATATTATGTCACTTCAATTGTCTGTCACTCATTTGTGTATTGTTTTAAAACTTGGATGCAGTTCAATTTTCAGTTTTTTTTGTTCGTCCTAACATATTTCTAATACCTGTCATATGACAAAGGATGGTATTCCTTAATATAGCCTGGCCTGTTCTGAAAATAATAGATGTCCTGCCTTGTTGATGGCCAAGTAGTGACCGTTTCATAAGCCTGGTATTAAAGAGGCCCAAACAGCTTTAGTTTCACCGATTTAGTTATGGTAACAAAACTGTGTGACATCAAACAGTATTCTCCGTGTAGGAAATGAGAATTAAATCAGAACCGTGCATTTTGGATGCAAAGTTTATAATTATTGAATGAAAATCGACAGGTAGAAATGACATAATATGTGATTATGTCAGCTTGTGATTATCATCTAGAATTCCGTTGTTTCCCTTTCTGATTGACCTTCCCTCTCTGCAGGTACAGAGAAGCAGGCAGCTGATGTCCCCCAGTCCACTGGGAACAGTAGAGAGCAAAGTGCTGCCGATTAACTTCCAAATGGTGACCCAGCCAGTTCAGGCAGTGAAACAGAGCCCCAAAACTCCGCAAAATATTCTAGCCAGTCTGGCGGGAGAACGCTCTGCTCGCCAACGCTATGCGCAAATACTGCCCAAACCTTTGGCCACGACTGCTTTCACTCTGCACTCGCCCCCCACCATGATCATCGGCAACAGCCCCATTAAGACAGTGATGACTACATGTCATGTCAGCCCAGTCAGTTTGGTCAAGATGACAGCCATATCTCTTGCACCCAGCTGCAGCAATACCACCACTTCCCTCTCAAACACCACTCTGCGGCCAGCATCTGCAGGCATTAGCAGTTCTGCAGTTTCAGAAGACATCAGCTACAATCAATGCACGAGGAGCACCTCTGCAGTCCCCATTCTGGCCCCGGTGGCCAGGCCAGGGCAGACTACTAACACCCATACCATCGATGTTGAAATGGAAGTTGAAGTTATACATAAAAACAGCCAAATGCAAAATCCTAGTAGTCTAATTTTGACTCAAGGAGCAATTGCAAATAGGGCTGGAGGGGCTGTACAGAGGGCTGCCAGTGTGCCCATACCTCAGACTAGAGGCTTCCTGGGTCTGGAGGAAACGTCCAGCACTAATTGCAATGGAAAGTCCTCCTCAAGCACTAACTGTATGGCACCAACACTGTGTAACACTGTTGAAGGCAGCAATAGTGGCGCCAATAATACAAGCACTTTGCACTTAACTCCCTCTACTCAGAATACCAGTGCTGTTTCTTTACTAAACACCAGCAGAGCACCTTTATGCGGGGAACGCAGCAGTGTTACATCAGCAAAGGAAGGTTTTTTGTCCACTAAGAGCCTCAGGAAACGCTCGGGCCACAGTCCAGACTCTTCGCCAGTCAAAAGGGCTTTTATGGCCCAGCAGCCAGTAGAGGGAGCTGCTGGTCCTGGATATGGGATTAGACACGCGGTCGGTAATGTCCCCAGGCCAGGAGCAGCAGCTAGACCTGAGAGTGCACCAGCTACCAGAGAGATAGAGACGAAAATGAAATCATCCACTCAAGTCCATGCATTCTGCACTTCCTCTTTCAGAGCCAGTGGCTTTTACTCTGTTGCCAAAACACAGAGCTCAATGCAGAGGAAAAACCCTTCCACTGTTATGGAAACTAGCACTTCAGTCAGTCACGCATTAATACAGCAACAGCAGGGACACACAATGGCCACCGTGCATGCCATACCTAATAACCCCGGACCCCAACAACATTCAGGTGTGAATGATGTTAGGAGTTCCAACTCAACCACAGGGAGTCTGGAAGGAGCTCAAAAACAGACCTACACTCAGTCCAACCCTGCTACTGAACCTTTAGACTTCTTCAATCAAGCTTCATCGTCAAGCCAGCTCCCTATGCAGACGGATATGGACTACTTTCCCTTTGATGATGATGTGACTCAGGACAGCATTGTGGAGGAGCTGGTGCAGATGGAAGAGCAGATGAAATTCAACAACCTGCAGGAGTTTGGAGACTGTGTCACACTGCAAGGTCAACAGGCTGTGATGCCCGACAACATAATGTCCACCGATCAGACCATGACTAGTTTCTATCATGCCGCAAACTGCCGGAGCAACCCGATCCAAACTCCAACACCAACACCCACACCCACATCGGAAATGATGGGAGGAGCCCAAGGCCTCGCGGGAGAAAGCCCCTCCTCCCACGTGGCCTCCACCACCCCAGTGGACAGCGCACTGGGAAGCAGTCGTCACACCCCAGTTGGTACTCCACACTCCAACTGCAGCAGCACTGTGCCTCCCAGTCCAGTGGAGTGCAGGAACCCGTTTGCATTTACACCCATCAACTCCAGCCTCACTGGTTTCCATGACGGCAGCACCGTCTCCAGCAGCCCTGTTAAGCCCATGCAGAGGCCGATGGCCACCCACCCAGACAAGACCCGACTGGAGTGGATGAATAACAGTTACAACAGCAGCAGTGGGAGCTTAAACAAGTCAAACGGTGAAATGGGAATCCTCCCCAGCTATCAAGGCCTGATAGGTGATCAGTTTCAAAAACCTCACGCCTTCGCCGTCCCTCATGCGCGGCACCACGACAGCCATTTTGGCCGCTTGACTCCCATCTCGCCTGTGCAGCAGCAGGTAGCTAGCATGGCCAAGCAGGAGGGTTTTGCTGTGCCTGCCCCTTTGGATAACAAAGCCACCAACACACCAGCTGCAACTTTTCGTTGTCGCAGTGTAAGCCCCGCTGTGCATCAGAGGAATTTATGTGGAAACACAGGAAACCTTCCTCATATCCCTCATTCAGCAGTGTCTCCCTTTAACTCTCCTGTGACGCCTGAGGTGTTAAACATCTTTGCAAACAGCCAGACAAATCTTGGAGTGAGCAGCATGGCTCAGAGGAGCCATTCTGTCCCACTCAACGTCATGATGCAAACTGAGGTCCTGCCCACGCCGGGCCAACAACGCAACAGCAAAAACATCACCAGTGTCCTTTTGAGCAAGCTGGATGGAGACCATGATGACACTGTTCGGGGTCTGGGCATCAATAATTTCCCCTCCAGCTACAGTGCACGCATGAACCTCACCCAGATCCTCGAGTCTGACCCCAACCTCGCCTGCAGTGACAACCACCTTAGCCTGATGGCCTCTGACCCCACCAGCACATGCAAGTTGCAGAGGCCAAATTACCTCATCGAAAATGATATTAAAGAACAAATGCTTCTCTCAGCCGGTGACAGCCGAGTACAATCAGCCTCTGGAGAGCAGCATCGACAACATGCCCAGTCATTGTTGTTAACTTTGAGTGCACAGCAGCATCAAGAAGAACTACAGCAGCATCAGCAGTTGGATTTCAGCAGCGCTGTGAAAGACCTCCTGACAGACAACAGCCTTACTGCTGGCAACCAGCTCATGGAACAGCTAACTACAGGTGGGGCAGATTTCCCTTGTGAAATCAGAATGACATCGGAGCTCTCCAGCAGCATCAATGACCTTAACGCAATGGACACAAACCTTCTGTTTGACCCCAACCAGCAGCAAGGGCAATATCACAATGCTACTGCTGCTGCAGAGGAGTTGGTGAATGATCCGCTATTTCAGCAAATTACGAGCGAGGCGGCACATTCAAGTGGACTCGACTGGCTAGAAAGCAAAGATCATCCAGCTGTTGGGTTGATGGGTTGAGAGCTTTTTTTTTCTCATGTTGAACATGTTAATATCTGTAGTGGCTGTTTGTTTTATATAATTAGAGGCATTTACATTTTATAATGCAACACTGGACACTGAAGGTTTGTCTAGTTAAAGTGCCAGGCTGAACTGCAATGATGCTGCAACGCTCTGATTAAAATGCTGGTCATTTCCCTTTAATCAGAGAACATCACCTCACGTCGTTTGATCAAGAGCATTTTCATTACTGAACAAAAAAAGAAACCTAATCCTAAACCTTTTTTTAAATGTTATTTTGTGATATTTCACTGAAGAGTCAGTGAACAAATAATAACACAGCCATGGATTTCTTAGAGTAATGTGGAACTTAATGAAAAAAGATTATTATTAATACGCCTTTTACCAAAATATTTCTTTATATCATTGTGTCTAAATCTTGGCAACTGCAGGCTTTTTCTAATTAAAGCATAAGGCACAAAACATATTTACTGCTGAACTAATAATATGCCATAATTGAAACATTTGTATGTGATGTAGATTCACTGAAAAAAACTGGATGAATCACAAGTATCTTTGTAGGAGCTTTAGCTGTCAATCTGAAAAAGATCTTAACAACAAGACATGTTTAAAGGTTGACACTCAGATTATAGAGGTATCATTTCATGACAAACACAGAACCAAATTCATCCATGTAAATCAATTCAATATTTTTTTGTTATCGGTCATTACTGATGATGCTAATTATAAAATCAGAAATGCAATAGTGTTACTTCCTTTACTGATGGTTCCCTTTGATGGAATACGTGAAGAGTACCTGTTAGTACTTAAAATGTACCAAAACCATGAGAGGAAGTGATAAATGTCTAAACTGTCATTTCATCTGGTTATCATATCCAAATTTTCAAGTTTTGTTTTTTATGTAGGACCTTCCTGACAATCATCACACACTTTGAGCATCGCAGATTGAGCCAATAAATTTCAATCTCTCGACAAGTAATTGTCTCTTATAGTCATAACTATGAAGTTGTAGATGCTTTAATGAATCCCTTTAATTTACGTGCACAAAATGTCTTTGTTAATTGTTCAATAGATATATTAAGAAATATCAGCAATACACTAAGAAATGAGTTGTCTTAGTGGTTCCGAGTCGTTTAGTTTGGATACATTTACCCAAGAAGGATGACTTCTGTCCTGCAAGGATGCCCTAAAAAATTGGTAGTTGTGACAACTATGGTAGTTGTGATTGTGGAGGATCGTGAGATATCGTTCATGTTCTAGCACTACGTACAACATGACTTACAACTTTTAAAAAACACTTACCTAAGAATTAAGCTTGATTTAAAGCCCCCCTTAAATGGGGGGGGTTTCTGCACCTTTAAAGTACGAATCTTGTATAAAAGAAGGCTTATGAGATGGTAAAAATAAAAGAAAATGATAGCAAATTTTCCTTAGCGCTCAGAAATTGCATTATTTGCATTACGTGCAAATTACTTATTTCAGTTGAAGGTGATGGTTTTCATCTGAAAAAGGCAAAATGGACGTAGTAGATGAAATTGAATGGAAATTAAGACTTGATTTCTAAAGTTAGTATCATGTCTAAAGTTAGTAGCATCAAGAGCTTGAACAAGTTTGTTCCCTAATGTAGCGATTATCATATGGCACTGACAATCTGTAATACTTGTGTTTCTTTACATTAATGCACTGTGTTTGGTTGGATGACAGAGGAATATCTTTCACTGCATGCCCTGCCAGCTAATCACTGATCAAATGTAAAAGTGTTGCTTTACACGGCTGATGAGCTGTGTGTAAAGTAGGCATGCAACCACATGAGATGAGCCTCACAGGTGCTGCTGAGGGTTTTGGTCTCTGAGCCTTATGTCCATACCAAAGACTTTAAATATAACCTGCAATAACATGCACTATGATCTCGGGTATCTAATATAAATCTCCTATGTGAGGGACAAACCAAGTTATGTTTGATAACAGCCATAACAAATATATTCTGTAACATGACGTATAAAAGCGGAAATAAGTGGAAGAATTGGTGACATTTGCAGCACGGGAAAGCATTTCTTTATAAAATCAGGACATCAGGACAATATTGAGGATTTCTTCGTTTACTATTGTTGATGCTTGATAAAACACTGTAAGATTCCTGAGTGTGTTTGTACTGCCGGTCACACTAACTTTATTTGTTGTACAGACGGGGTGTGTGGCCCATGGTCCACTGTGTTTTTGTTTTACTACTGTTTATTTAGAGTGTGCTGTTTGTACAGAAGCTGTAATCTTGTGAATTCACAATAATCTGACTTGCACTGTTATGATGTTTTGTAGCATACTTTTTAAGTGTCATAGCACATTACCACGTGTCATATATACGGTTCTTCCTTATTCAACCGATAATTTGTCCGATACATTGTGGTGAAAAATTCGAAAATTTTGCAAAACTCTCAAGATTCAGCTTGTTATCCAAAACCTATAGAAAACTATAAATATTTGTACACGTTTTAAAATGTGGAAATGAGATTCATGTCATGATATATTATAACTTCTGTAAAAGCAGATTATATCATTGTAATAATAATAATCTCAGTTGGAGTAAAATTTAATATTGAGCAATTTAGACAAACCTTTCTTATTTATGTTCAGTTTTTGAATCTGTTCTCTCAGTTTTGATGTTTATCTTTACTGTGTCTGTGAAAGCATTTGTATTTATTTGGTTAGCATTGACGTCTGTGTTTAATGAAGACTTTACCCTTCCTCTCCTTGAACGTGGTTCAGAGCTGTAGAACTGCCCTCCACTTTATGTTGCTGTGGTCAGTGTACAGGGGACTTTTTTTATAAGGGGAAGTGCTTGTTGATACTGGTTTTTAAAGACTTTTTAAAACTAATAAACATTTTTACGTACATCCTGGTATCGTGGAGTCAGTGTTTCTTTAATATCTGCATAAAAGAAAGAGCTAGCCATTTGGTAAGAAACCGCCTGCACAGGGAGCATGTGCTTCTTCACCTTTGAAATGTCCCACAATAGGCCACTTAAGTATGTAGAGGTCATTTGTTTGGCATGAGACCACAACATTTAAACATTTTCAGAAATAAATATTGTAATTCTACTTTTTGTTAGGACAAAAAAAGTTAATGGATGTATCTATCATTCACCTGAATCTCTACATTCACTGCACTCTGACAAATAACTTTTGCATGTACTAATATTTTTGAGAATGATTGCCTTAATCTGTGTCTGTAATCTCTCCCTTGTTCACCCATTCACTAGCCCCTAAAAAATAAACACCATAGTAAACTCTACAGAGTCAGTTATTAAGTTTACTAAGCACTAAACTGAGATTTTAGCCAAAAGAAGCATGTTATACGATGGATACAGCATAAATCTGCATCATTTGCCCACTGAGAATCTAGGCACTCAAATAAAAGTGCGGGAAATAAAAACACTGCACTGGATAGCGACAGTGGTGGACTGTCTAAAGGGCAAAATGGTTTTATCATGTGACTCAGATTTAAACTTAAACTACTACACCTCTGTAGTAAAACTAATTTTCTAGCATGTAGGGCAGCCTATGGCACTGCATCACGTTTTCATTGGGCCACTATAGGGGCATCGAGGAGGGCACTGTATTTCTTCCATTAAGATCTACTTTCATTGACAAAAGGACTTTTTCTGAGAAGATGTAGGCCCTACACCTTTTAAACCCATGTTGTTTAAACCGTTGAGACTGTCCGAACCCCCAAGAATTCACTGATGTAGGCTAATTAGTGATATGGGCAATATTTTCAGTTGTGATTAAGTTTGAATAAGGAAACCAATAGTTGCTTTCTTGGTTTGAGTAGTACGGACTGTCTTAAACTGTTTAAACTGTTGAACAAACAAGCTGAGAAATACTAATAAAATCAATGTCTCCATTTATTTTTATATATATAGACAATAAGTGATGCTAGCCGTGATAGTAGTAGGCTATTTAACCCTTATTATTTTAATGGTAGGCTATATAGGCTAATAATATTTTACCGAATTTTACATATTTTGGATATTTTTAACTTGAGTATTTTACACAAAAAAAAGAGTCAGTTTAATGTCATCCTGACCAATAGGCTACACACAGTGAGCAGCAGAGCTGTGAAACATCAGCAAAAAGAGATTTGTCTAGAAGAACTGCCTGATATTGTGCCCGAGTTGCCAAAAAGTTTCCATTAATTGATTAAAAGTCAGCAATGGTGTTTTAGGAGGTATTTAGGTTTGTCAATCAGCAAGAAAACTTTATATTGGCATATTGTTCAAAGAAGTCTGGCAGAAGTTTCGCTCTGTAAAAGGTATCTGTATAATGTGTGTAAGCTTCCAGACGCTTAGCAGGACAAAGTGGGATTAGAAATAACATACTGTACATGAATAATTCAAGCCATGTTGTATTTTCATAAATTCAGCTGTTTTGAGACAAAGGTCAGTATTCACAATGATGTGCGCGACATTTAATCTGGCTCCATCTCGCTGACAACATGATATGACAACGTTCATCATAAACTTTATATACCCTAATCCTTCATATTGATTATTAATAAAAAAGAGTTATCTGAATATCATCTGATGTTTATTTTATAAGGGATAAGTCAGGTCTAAAGGGATAAATTAAACTAGAAAAGAGAATATTTTACATCAAAACTACAGTTTTTAACTTTATAGTTGTGTACTTCTAAACCCCAAACCTGACATGTGAGGATGCAGTCACAAGCTAAGCATCAGCAGTTAAAGCTCTAGTTTTCCTTGTTTCGAAGATTTAATTGTGTGTGTGTGTGTGTGTGTGTGTGTGTGTGTGTGTGTGTTTGTGTTCAGTATTGTCAAGTATTATTGTGTGAATACCATGCTCTGACACATAAAGAGAAAGCAGTGGTGGAAGTATTCACATCTTATACTTAAATAAAAGTTCTAATAAATTGTAAATGTACTCTGTTACAAATCAAAGTCATCATTTATTCAAGATTCTACTTCAGTAAAAGTACAGACGCAAAATGTACTTAAAGTTTAGCATAGCTGTTTTGTAGCAACATTACTATTCTAACTTTCATAGTTGGTGGAGAGCTAATTTGAACTAATTTAAACTGTTAGCTAGTTTAGTCCCGTGGTTCCCCACAAAGGGGTCGGGCCCCCTCCAAAGGGTCACCAGATGAATCTGAGGGGTCGTGAGATGATTAATGGCAGAGTCAAAAAGAAAAAAACTAAATTCCGCTACACACATTTGTATGAATTATTCTGACTTTTCTCTGATGTTTGCTTTTGTGGTGAAATCCTAGAAGCTGTTTCTTCTTGGAGCCTCAAACAAGATCACAAAACACGATCTGAGAAGGTTTAAAGGGGAAATGCCTCTTTGGTGGAACTGCTAACAACTCATAGACATCTGAAACATGTAACAAGGACACATTGTATTGTATTTTATAAGCTCATCATATGCTTTATGTAGATAAAAAGTAAATATGAAAAGTAACTAGTAACTATAGCTATCGAATAAATGTAGCAAAGTAAAAACTACAATATTTCCCTTTGAAATGTGATGAAGGAATAAATGGAAAGTACTTCAGAATTGTACTTAAGTACTGGAGTACATGTACTTTTGTAACAATTTAGCAGAACACCCCTGTGTGGTGAACTGTAAAAACATTTAAACCTGCAGCTCCCGCCTTCTAGCTGCGTGACACTTAAAGTAACTGGAACTTCCCTGTTCGTGCAGCAGTAAAAAAAAACAGTGCCATGCTCTGTCTGAGCAAAACGGACTGTTTGATTGTTGACAGGCCAGCGTCTCTGCCCTTTTCTAACTAACTGTTTACGTTTCTCCAGACCTCCTACTTTGTATGGGCCAGAAGTATGGCTGCACAGGATTAGTTACAGTAGCAGCTTGCCAGACATGTTGAGACCATTAGTAAGACTAATTTTTACTCTGAGGCTGCGGTTCCCAACAGTGATCCTGGTTTTCAGTACAACCACAATTATCTTGCATGTCTTAGTCCATTAACTACAAACAGTCAAACCTTACGTTATTGCATAAGTCTTCTGAGCAGGTTTCCTAACTTCCAGGCAACCATTGCTTTCAGCTTCATTTCAGTAAAGTCAGTTTCAATAATAAACCACCTTTCAGAAACGAGAAACTTAATATATTAATACTATTTATATATTATTTGGGAATTGCATCCATTAACTAAGTTTCCAGGAAATCTAACCTGTGATACAAACACAAAGCAAACATAGAAGCAGGGAAAATTATTATCTATATTTGGTAGCTTCTTGGATCTAACTGATGTATCATTATAAGATTTTTTTATTTTTTTATTAGCTCACAAACATCGATATTGGTATTGGCCTCCAAAATCCTGTATCGCTGAGGCTATGGTTGACATAGGAGAAATGCAAGTTTTCACCTATGAAAGTATCAGACTATTTTGACTGACTTTTGACTTAAATTTGAAGAATCTGAATCTCACATGAACAAATACATAATTGCATTTCACTGCACATATTGTTTGTGTACCTGACAAATAAAAATTGAAACCTTAATTTAAATGAATTTGACTGATGTCCCAACTCCTTCACCATACTTAGCTGTAGACTGATACAGTCAGTGTCACTGGTGAAATCTAACTAATACATTTTTTTGTACTTAAGTATAATTTTGAGGCACTTGTACTTTAGTTTTGTATTTTCATTTTGCGCTACATTGTACTTTTTACTCCACTACATTTATTTGACACCTATAGTAACTTTACAGATTAATGTTTACCATGTTTAAAATGGAAATTAGTTTCACCGCGAACAGCTAACAAAATGCAGCTTACATATTAATGCATCAATAATAATAATAATAATAATAATAATACAATATTATAATATACTGTATAACAATGTAACTGACTGGAGCAAGAGTACTTTTTGCCAGTGGCGGAAGAATCACTCAGAACTTTTACTTAAAAAGAAGCAATACCACAGTGTAAGTAAAAGTCAGCTCATTATGAAGAATGGCCCATTTCAAAATAATGTATATTATAGGCTATTATTCGATTATCAATATTGATGCATTAATGTGTACATCACTTTAATGTTGCAGCTGGATATAGTGAGCTGGGTAGCTTGTGAATTTCCCTCCACCGATCAATAAACTCTTATCTTAACCTTTGATAATACATCCTGATTTATTCGTTGCTTATATTTTATATTATCAATCTGAATTTGCAAAGTAACTAGTAACCAAAGTTATCTAAAAATGTAATGGAGTAAAAAGTACAATATATGCCTCTGAATTGTGGTGGAGTGAAAGTATAAAGTAGCAGCAAATGGAAATACTTAAGTAAAGTACAGTACTTGAGGAAATGCACTTACTTTTCACCCTGCTTGTTGCTGATAGTACCGATATACTTTCGGTTAATTAACATTTTGAATGCAAAACTTTTATTACTTCTATTACAGTTCTTTCACTCATCAGTGTCAAATATATTTAGTAAAAGATTGCTTTCAGTTGTCCTCGAGGTGGTTTGCTTCTGGGTTTTGTCAGGTGGTGGAAAAGTACACATATCTTTTACTTGAGTGGCAATACCACAGTGTAGAAATACTCTGTTACAAGTAAAGTCATCATGCAACATTTATTACAGTAAAAGTAAAAAAGCATCCGGATCCAATTTTTACTTTTAGTACCAAAAGTAAAAGTACTCATTATGCAGAATGGCCCATTTTATAATAATGTGTACTATATTATTGGATTATGATTATGTATGCATTAATGTATTGATAATAATGTATTTTCTCGGGCTGTAGCAGTGAAAGGAACAAGAAAAAGAAGAGGAGGAGGAGGAGGAGGAGGAACCAGAGAAGGAGGAGGAACCAGAGAAGGAGGAGGATGGATACAGTGAGTGACGACGGTGTCACAGCTAGCCACTCCGTCAGGTTCACGGTATCTACCAGCGTAAACACACAGAGGGCATAATAGAGGCAGTAGTAACTAAACAGCACAGGAGTCTACTGTTGGCCGGACCACTGTCTTCTTCTTCTTCTTCTTCTTCTTCTTGTCGCCGCTCTCTGGGAGGAAGAAAGGCGAGGAAATTATGGCTGCACTTTCTCCACAGATCCGAGGACTTCAGACAGATGAGGTAACGTTAAACTCACGCTCCTACCGCATTAGCAAGCCGTTAATTAATGAGACTGCTCATATGAGCATGTCGTTAGCCAGCTGGCTAACTAGTTAACGCTAATTGTTGCTAAGTAAACTCTTGAAAAGCTGGAACGTGCTGGAAGTTAATTAGCGAGCTAACTAACGCACTAGCTGGTTAACCTGAGACATTAGGAGTTGTGTGTTAGCTTAAACGTGTTACTTATTGGTAGAAAATCGATGTAATTAATCTGCTTTAACGTTACTTCTCAGTTTCCGTTCATGCTACCCATTACTTCCAAATTAGAGCGCCCCACGTTAGCTGTTCACTTTTTCAGCCAGGAAACCTAACAGGCTCCTGAGCTGTTGACGCCTCTCTGTTGGCCAACGGCCGTTTCCCGTCCCCAACACACACACACACACACACCAAACTGAAACCAACCAAACTCTCAATTATCTTGTCAAAAACTCCTGTTGACAGAGCTCTCAGTCACGTCAGGGCCCCATGGTAGCGTCTAATACGCCAAGCCAGTGTGAGTGATTGCGAAATGTCATGACGATTCACTGACTTCCCAACAAAAGCCTAAAGAGCTGGAGTTATGATGGGAAATGTGCACCAGTTCCCAAGTATTGTCAGGATGTTACATCATCCAATGATTGTACTGTCTGTGCACAGCCTACATGTGATAGGGATTCATATCAAAAAGACTGTTATTACTATTATTATGATCTAGTACCTTGGTATTGATATCTGTGGCATACTAACCTGTGTATAACATACCTGTACAGGCCTGTGTGTGTGTGTGTGTGTGTAGTGAAGCACCTTGCCATAGGACACAAGACAATAACTATCTACTGTACTTGCTAACCAGGCACTATTATTGTATACAGTTAGTACTAGAGTAAGGTCCTAGATTTTAGTTTTAGTTCTGCTTCTAGTTTAGATTTAAGTTATTTATGTTTACATACTCTTTGAGTATGTCTTATGGTTTGTGATTTATGTATGACTGTAGTTTTCCATCGGGATTAATTAAGTACTCTGTCTCCATCTTTGTCTTTATGTCATTAACATATCCATAAACTCATTAGTTTTTTGTTGTTGTTGTTGTTGTTGTTGTTATTTCAGGATGAATCCAGAATCCTAAAAGTGAAAGTCATTGCTGGAATTGGGCTGGCCAAAAAAGATATACTTGGAGCCAGGTAAGTTGTTAATAGTTAACACTTACTTGTACTTATGAGTATGTCTGCAAATAACTATAATAATATAGTAATAATATAGCTAATATTACTTTCATCATCAATTAACCTGTCCATTTTTTTTCTTGATTAAATAATCAAATCTTGTTTTTCCTCACAATTTATTAGCTAGAACCATCAAATGTTTGGAATTTTAGCTTGAAATAGTCCTTTTTATTATGAATCGGCTATCAAAAATATTTCAGAATATTTTTCTTGCTATTGACTAATTGATTAATTGACTAAACATTGTAGCTCTCCATGAATTTATTGATAGTTTTTTGATTAATTTATTAAATCTTTACGCTCTAATATGTCAGAAAATAGTGAAAAATGTCTGTCACATTTTCCCAGACCCCAAGGTGACGTCACACGTCAAGTTGCTTGTTTTGTTCATGCAACAGTCCAAAACCCAAATATATTTAATTTACAAGGAGACATCAAAGAGAAAAGCAACCAATCCACACTTTTGATGAGATGGAACCAGGTTGTTTTTCTTGATGATTTACTTAAATTATTGCTTATCAAAATTGTTTATTCATTTTCTGCCAATTTCAAACCCATGCCATACTATGTTTTTAATTTTCTGTCAAATCGAAATCATCATCCTTCCTCTGCATATTTAGTGGCCAGTTCCTGTCAGTTTTCTTCATTATCTACTGTAAAGCTGGACAATCAGAACTTCCTGAAAATTGCATCCTCTAAACTATTGCAGAGTGACAGGAAGGTGACGTCAGAGCCATGTGTCAGTGAACCATGAATCAGTTTGTGTTTCATTATTCTGGTTGAGTCTGCCATTCCCTCCAAAATCCCATTAAGACCCAAAGTAATGTGTTTTGTATTGTTAGCAAGAAAGATTCTCATTTATACTATGCGTGTTTTGGAAAGAGTGGGGGTGTAAAGGCTTAGAATGGCATTTTCAACACAAATGCACCATCGGCTTCAACAGGAATCTGAATTTAGAGGGTTTTAGTTAAAACGTTTTCTCTGGTATTTTCTGTGCAAACATCCTTGACCTTTACAACACTGTCACTTTCTCATGAAGTGAGGAAGAGCATGAATTGGTAATGAGTGTTGATTAGGTTAGGTTCCCTTAATGCCCTGTTTACGATCATTTCACACCTTGTTTTTGTCCTAATTTTTTCTTCTGAATTCTTGATTAAACACATTTAAAAAAACTTCTCCATAATCTCTAAATGCCATATAACAATGAGTTTAATCAAAAGTTTATGAAATGTTATTTTGCTACGCTATAACTAAAATTGCTCTATTAGTATCACTCTAATGTCCAGTCACTTAATACATTACTAATGACACAGTATTGCTGCAGGCCTAAAGTGGCATTACGATTGGGTAATGGATAATGCACTGTGATTGACGGATGTGGTTTTAACGCATGTCACAGTGCCTCAAACCATTATAAAGGAACAGTTACACTCAATTATGCATTGAGCATGGGGCAGCTCAGACCATTATGTTAATGTTTCTCATGTCTGAATGCGGTGGCTGATCAGATCAGACAATGGTGTAAAGTGTTTTGCTTCCCTTAGAAATAAAGTAGAGACTCATGGCAGAAGACCCACACAAACTACTAACACATAAAGAGCAGAAAGTAGATCACAACTGAACCCGAATCTAAATGTGTCTCTTTTTTTCCTGCAGTGATCCATATACAAGACTGTCCCTCTATGACCCTGCCAGTGGAGAAATCACAAGTCTTCAGACTAAAACAATAAAAAAGGTGAGTAAGTGAACATCTACATTTGCATTACCACTTGTTTTATTTGTGTGACTCGTATTTTATTTTTATTTTTCCTTCCAATCTCATGTTACACGAAGACACTGGACCCAAAATGGAATGAAGAATTGTTTTTCAGAGTAAGTGAAACATAGAATAAATTAACATTAAACATTTTAAAATGCATCTATTTACAGTAGCTCTTCTGTTGTGTGAATATTTTCACCTATATGTATGTGCCGGGAGACCATTTGTGGCATTTCGTTGCAGAAAACCAGAAACATTTACTGTACACTTATTTTAACCATGATCATGGCTCATTGTTGAACCCAGTACTTCAGAGTTTTCACTTTACAGTGGACATTATGTTTCAGGTTGATCCCAGGAAGCATCGTCTGCTGTTGGAGGTGTTTGATGAGAACCGTCTGGTAAGTTATGTAGTTATGTTCAACCTTTCTGAAAAATGTAGCTTGTAGCTGGTTGTGTTGGACACATTTTTGATTTTTTCTCTCTATCGATGAAAGTACATCTTAAATGTTCACTGTAAGTAGATTGATTCCAAGTGTGGAAGGCTTGAAATCAGGCCTGCAATGAACGATAATTTTCTTTATCAATTAATCTGCCAATTACTTTCTTGATTAATTATTTAATCGTCTATAAAATGTCAAAAGCCTGTAAGCCCAAGCAGATGTCAGATGTTAAAATACTTGTTTTGTCCGACCGACAGTGTAAAACCCAAACAAATTCAGATTTATCGTCACATCAGACAAAGAAAAGCTGCAAATCCTCACATTTGAGAAGCTAGACATTTTGTATTTTTGCTTGAGAAATGGCTGAAACGATTACTTGATTACCAAAATAATTGCAGATTCATTTTCTGTTGATCAACAAATCGATTAATTGACTAATTGTTGCTGCTCTTGTTCGCCTACAAGCAGTGTTGACATCTGTTTCCTGATACGAAAAACAAAATATATGTCTTAACCTTCCACAAAGCTAATTTTTACTGCACATCACTTTAGTACATTTAGCACAGAGTACACAAGGAAAACAGCCGTCGATGTTTAAATCCAAAACTGTTCTTAAACGGTGGATAACCTGCTTTGCATGACAGATGTCAGTTTGTTATTATTAATGGGTCATGTGTTTTGTTAACTATGATGTGCTTAAAAGCCCTGCACAGCCATAGACAGGGCTACTGGCTCTGTAAACTGGTCTGAAAAAATATTTTTCAAAGTATTGGTTAATCAATTTTAAGAGCTACCCTGCTATAGAGGGACATGTCGTAATTGATAGTGCTAGTGTTGATAGTTGTAACAAACTCGTATTGGACACAGCCCAAAGATGTTCAGGCCAAGAAATCATCTCACAAGGTTTGGATATTTCAAATGGACAGATTAGAGTAAAACAAATATTTTGACATAAAAACATGATCTTTTTCCGTAACCTAATGTGTGTGTATACTATAGAACATGAATCCCAAACAAGGGAATGTGTCATATTTCTGGGGATAAGCGTATCCTTCAGTCAGTGCAAGGTTAACTTTGGTTTGTCTGCCTGATAAAGCCGCCCTTATTTTGCCACGACATGTGTGATAATGTTGGAAATCTGGGATACCTTTTTATTCAGAGCTGTAAATACGGGCAAATCTGGCTACATTAAGGGCATCCTAATCAGAATCGGAATCGGCTTTATTTGCCAGATATGTGTACTCATACAAGGAATTTGACTTTTTCTGTGCGCTCTATATAGCAGTAGACATAAGTGTGGCTAAAAAAAACAACACAAGAGTAACATTTTTAAACAGTATGAAAATGAGTGCAACTGGTGCTGAACTACGTATGATTAATGTAACAGGTTGCTATATGTACATGAGGTAGTTGGATATGACATTATATACTGTATGTACAGCGTGCGTAGGTTCAAAACTGTTAATATTTACATAAACCATGAGATAAATGTACAGGTACAGTGGCTGCTAATGTCACAGGGTTATTGCACAGGGATAGTTCCTGACACAATGACTTGTAAGCCTGTCGCTTACAAGTGGATGTAGATTGAAAGAGTCTCATATCACATTGGATGTTGACTATCATGCAGGTGATGGAGATTATTATGTGCATTGATATGTAGCTAAATAGTTTTTGTTATGACAAATGCAAAGGGTTGTTGTGTGTAGCAGCAGCTTGGTGAGAACTGATGTTTATGTTGCTGTGTGATGGTAGATTGAGTTAGGACAGGAGACTGGTTACTGTTCTGATGCACAGCAGGTCCTGGGACACCTGAGCAGCCAGACCACAGTGAGAGCACCACTGGTCTCAAGTCTGAGACTTGCTGGTGACTGTGTTATCTGTATGTAATGTAAACACATTCAAGCAGTTATCCAGCATGAACCAAGAGCTCACTAAATATCAGCTAACCTCCTACAGGCATATTGAATGTGTGTAATGACATGTAGTGAATAAATTACATCGTCATCTCTCAGTCAACATCACAGGATTAGTGGGATATAGTCAACTGGGCAAACCAAAATGTTGCTCACTTGGAAGAATTTTATTATTGCTTTTTTCTATATCGAATACAGTATTAGCAAAGTAACACATTCAGCAGCTAGTGTAGCCTACCGTTCCACTCAACATAGTTTTTTTTTATTGATTTATGGCTGCATATGCACATGTAAAGACATACGTACACAAAACCGTTTTTGGATTCTGAAAACCGGTTAACTTGTTTTATTTAAACTAAAGTAGCTTGTAACTCTCTGTACGAAAATATATTTGCATTTCCCCCACTCTAATTCCCTTTTAAGCGATTTTCTACCAAAAAAATATAATATTGGTTTTTTTATTAGTTGAGATATTACTAGTTTTTTAAATATTTCCTACTGAATTGTAGTTATAATGAGTACATGTCACTTTTCTAAGAGGTTCTGCACAGAACTAACAATGCTGCGCTGAGAAAATAAAATCATGTGATTGTTTTGCCCCACTCTCTCTCAGCTGTTATAATTCTGATCATTCTCTTGCAGTGTTTTGTCTCTTTGTCTTTGTAATTCTGTATTCTTCTTGGCTATTTGCAGTTTAAAGTGTTAGCGTAAATACATTCAAACATAAAAACAGGCACACACACATAAACGTAGCTTATTCTTCACTCTGTTTTCTTGTAGTTTGGCTGAATGTGTCATACGTGTCATTATCTCACAGGTTTGCAGGCACATGATAAAACAAACCTGGGTGTGACTGACTCAAAGCTGCCTTGTCATGCTCAAGGTAGATTTCCAGAAATTTGGAGGATGTGTCAGCACAGCAGCACTTGTGGGTGTGTTTGTGTGTGTGTGTGTGTGTGTGTGTGTGTGTCACTGCTGCTCCAATACACACAGGAATGAGCAGAGAATGCAGGAAACATGTTAATGTTTTGCTAGCAGCAGAGTCTGAGAATGAAACTGGGTCTGTTGGTCTGTCCCTTACAAGATATGAAATGTGCTGTTCATTGTATAATTATTGTTCCCCCAATGATAAATCATAATCATTTTTGGATCCACAGTTTAAACTTTCACTTAGTGCCATTATGAGTTTCCTTTCATCAACAGTTTGTTTCATGAATCTTAAACTAATTGCAGTATTCCATGAAATTTCAAAACTGGTGTTTTGGATTGTGATGAACATTGAAGCTTTTGATCAGTAATTTTGTAAATGCTAGAAGTGAAATACTTTATGTACACTTAATTTATGCTGAGTTCAGCACTTCTTCTGCTTGCAGAGCAGGTTGAGCTGTTTAGTGAAGGAAGACAGAGAGGGAGAGTGAAGGAGAGCTACGGGCAACACCACGAAAGGCTCCATAATCTAACGGCAGCGTTGTCTTTTATGGTTCCAAGTTGTTTTACCACCAGCTGGAGACTCACATACCCTCACAGACACCAGTGGATTACGTATTCAGAATCAGACACATAAAAAACTAAATAAGAAACTTTCCAAGGTTTCCTTTCAGATTCCACATGCTGACATCTGTGCAGCAGGCCCTCTCTCACTTCCAGAGACAGCATGAATAGAGGGTATGCACATGACATCATCATTTGCAGACGTTTCCATGGTTACTCCCTTGAATGAATGGCCATCGTGAATTCACATGAAAAACACTGATAAAATGGTAAAGAGCTGTTGTGCAACCAACTGCACAAACATATTCAGAAATAATTCAGGAAGAAGTTTTTACAGACTGCTGAAGGCTAAAGAGAAGGGAAGCAATCCTTTCCAAACCAAACACTTTTCTCTTTTGAGAAAAGAAAAGGTAAAAGAAACAGGTCCAGACTTGTCCAGAGACACCCAGAATATCCTCTGAAGCCCAGGTCATTTTGATCAGGCTGACAAATCCTGATTTAAGGCATCTGCATATCTTCACGCTTTCTTCAGTGTAATGATACTTAGATATATTCATCTGGTCTCACTATGCGTGTAGCTGAACATCTATGCAGGGAGCAAAAACACACTTCAAATAAAGGTTGAGGACAGCGGATTGCCTTTGAGGTTTTTACAGGAAGCAATTGTAACAAAAAGATTGGATTCACTGAAGTATAGACTAGCTTTCAAATATTGTGCTTCATGTAAGGAAGAAGTAAAGAATCATCAGTGATAGATCAATGTTAAGTCCCTATATGAAGTACAGCACAGTAATCAATCTAATAAACATACACATAGAGGCCACAAGACTAAAAGCAAAAGGATTACAATACATAGCTTACCCCAACAGTCATTGAACAGCTAGTTACTTAGAAAGTTGCATTAGCACATTTGCTCCAGATAGCTTGTAGTGGCTAGCTTGCTTAGCAGTGAGCTGATCATAGAAAAATGAAATTCTAATCAACAATCACAGCTGTAATACAGCACCTAGAGATAATGTGGAGCATTACCAACATACAATGGAAATTCAGTAGTTATATCAACAGAGAGCAGTAATTTGAGATTTCGGACATTTACTCATTCATCATTCCAATGTGGAATTTTCTATGTTCATTTACACACTGCGGACACGCAAGTAAAACGGCAGACAGCCAATTTAGTGCACTATATTGTAAATAGGGAATGATTTCGGACACAGTCTGGAAACCATGGCACTATTCGAAATTGCATATTAACATACCATTCATACTAAGTATGACGTAAAATTGAGTATGTAGTGTGTTCCAGCTGCATATCGTGTGGATTTTATGTACGCGAGAAATACCCAGATGTATACTAGATTAGCAAGAAAGTCTGATTATGCAATGTGAGCTCGCATACTCAACTAGTGGAAGATGTTAAGTTGATTTACATTTGTGACAAACAATTTTTATTTCAGGTTAGCTGGGACCGGTAATGTGATCAATACATGATGATGCAGAGAAGATGTATTGCTTGAGTACTTCAGTGTGAACAGTCTGCTGGTAATGACATACTTAATCGCTAATTTAGTATGCAGTACTTATTGATTGAGTATGTAGTACGTTTTTCAAATTGGTGTTTTGTTTTCCTCCAGACATCGCAAATCTCCCCATTCACAGCGGACATCGATTTGTTTTGTTTCGTGGTTTCAGTCTCAGGCTGTGTTCGAAATCACATGCTAACGTACTGCCGACTACATACCCAATAAATGTGTTGTGTGTGTCATCACCAGTCTTATTTTATCGCCTAGCACCGCCATCAATTAATACTGCTTTTGGCTGATGAGTGATTATTAATAGCAAAACACGAGGTTTACTGGTAGTTTGTCATGTTGGTTTAAAAAATAGGCTGTGAGTTCCACTGCAGCATTGAAGTGTCCTCTGGTGAGTCATGTCTTTATCCTGGCTGTGTCTCATACTATTACACCTTGCAGAGTAATGTCCTGAAATAAGCCAGCCTGACTCACAATAGGCTGCCATTAATAATTGGGACTGTCAACAGCCATGGATAGGAAATCAGACCAGCACTGGCTGTTACATGAGGTGTCATATAACAGGCGTTGTGCCGTTGTCGAAGCAATCCCAGTTCTTTCACATTCTTATCTTCTTGTGTTTTCTGTAGGCTGGCAGATAATATGTCACAGGGTACTTTATTTCTGCAAAATGTTCTGTTTCTTTGCAAGCAGAAATTATTTTCTGAAGTATTTCTTTTGCTTTAGTTGTACTTTTGCATTAAATAAGTTTAATGACTTTTGCAGTTTACAATGCCTTTCCTCCATACTTTAAGAGGCTATTGTGATATTGTGTGCTATGCGATTTTGCAACCCAGTCCTTAGTTTGATACAGAATTATGTTGAAAGTCATTCCCTTTTAATTTCCTGTAATTCAATAGCAGTGGGTAAAAATATTTGTGGGGGCACAGAGCAGCAGAAACATTAGAAGCATAGCTGCAGCAGGAAGTCTAGAGTGAGTGGCCTGAGGCAGATGTAACAGTTTACCAGAGCTTCAGTCTAAAATGCAACGAAGAGGGGCTACCATGTTTCCAAAGGGGTAAACTGGAGGGAGGTGGCTGGAAAAGATACAAGGTGTTCGATACTAGTCTGACTGGAACTAAGGAGGTACAGTTAACTAGCATCTAAGCTAAGGTTATAAAGCAGGGCAGCAGTGGAAGCTCTGTCTGTTAAGTTTTAGTGTAATTTTTTTTTAAGCTCCCTAAAGGGGCTAAACTCTGGGATTGCTCTAGTTTCACAGGTCTTATGTTTGGTTTCCAAACAGACCCACTGACCTCCTCTGACTAAAATCTGAGATCAGCCAGGAGAGGAATGTAGGTTGTCACCAGAGCTATTTTGGCAATGTCCCGCCGCTAATGATTGTGATCAAGAGCAGAGTTCGCAGCAGTTGCTTTGCTTTCCTTTTTTCCTACAAGCAAGTTTGATCATGCAGCGCTCTCACTGGCGCTGCAGGGATTAGAGAGTTAAACGGATGGCAAGTCGGCTGCGCTTGCATTTCGCGTCAAGGAGAAGCAACACGGACCCTCTGTCAGAAAGCCTCAGCAGCCATGGTGAGGAGAGTGGAGTCACGGTGCCAACTCGTAGCCCCGCAGAGATTCTGGCGCACAGTTCTGTCCACTTGAAGGTGACTCCTCTGTCACCAGACTATGCTAATTTACAGCAGTACTCTTCAGTATTCATACCCAGGGTTAACGCTGGAGGGTGTAATAAGAAGAGCATTCTGCAGATCTTGCTGCAGCCCTGTGGAAAGCTCAGTGGAGAGCTGGATGGCAGTATAGAGGATGGAGACCCGGGGGGCAGTCAAGGAGGAGCAGGTAGTGGCTCTGACGGAGGCTCGTGCAGCAGCAGCATGGCCAGCGATGCTGGGTACTGTAGCAGCAACAGCATCTTTGAGCCAGAGGCTCCAGAGAAGCACAGGACCACTCAGGAGAGGAGTCTGCTCTGCCGCAAGTCCAAGGTCCCACTGAGACGGTGCTCCTCCTTGGTTATATTTCCAAAGAGCCCCTGCAGCACCCCACCTGCTTCCCCAGTCAGTGCAGTGGCTCTCCCACCAGCGAGGGGGTCTCATCAGTCATCTCTTCAGACATCTGCCAGTGAATTCTCACAAGATGAAGAGGAAGTGACTTGCAAAGGGTCCACCACCACGGCAGTAAGTGGCCATCGTCTCCCAAAAGGAAACTGTTCAGTCGAGTTCAGGGACACCAAACACATGGTGCAATTTAATATTCCGTTACAGGATGAACCAAAATGCAAAATGGAGGACAGGAGCAAAGTAATGGAACTGTCATCAACTTTAGACAGATCAAATCGTCACTCTAGCAGCGTGCTGCTGCACTTTGCCCACCAGAGACCAATGATACCCGGGAAGGGAGCTACAGCTACGGCTACAGTCAATGTGGGATATCCTGAGGCTCCTAACCCAGCCGCTCACCCTGAGGGTGAAGATGACCCTCGCAAAAAACTGTATCGTAGTACCTCTGCTTGTTTGTTCTCCTCAACTAAACCATCAGGAAAAGTCCAGGAAAGGCCTGAGGAAAACCATTTTCATCGCACAATACAAAGGAGCTTTTCCCTGGAGTTGCCCTACCCTAACACTGGAATTTCATGTCATGTTTCAAATCCAAAACTCAGTAGCCCTTGCTCTCCACATGTGCACATTCATTTGTCTCCTTTTTGCCCAGCTAAGTTGCCTAGCTCCATTACTGATGTAAACACAAGCCACAAAGGGAATAATACACCCAAGAGCCCAGGTCAAGACACCAAGGTGAGTGTTAAGTTTTTGAATTGGAATTAACTGTTACCCCTGACCATCAGGAATGCCTGAAACTTCACAGTGAATTGAAAGGCAAACAGCTTTCAAATACAAATCTTCGGGTTATTGTTGCTAAAGGAAGGTTTAACATTCAAGAAAATGTTTTTCTGAAACTTGTGCACTACTAGATATTTTTCAATATGGAATATATTGCTGTGATAATGCTGCTTTCCTTCACTGGTATTGCGATTCAAATTCTAAAAACTACGTCAACTCATCGTCAGTTATTGGCCTCACCACAAGCTAGAGCGAAATTCAGTAACCGAGAAGACTGCTACAGCTAAGTCACGCAATTAACAAGCCCAATGAGGACAAACATTTAGAGGTGTTTTGTTACATTACAGTAAATCCATTTGCATATTGGTGTCCAAGGAAATCGTGAATGAGAAGGAAAAGTTTCCCATCTTTCATCTTGTGAGTGTGATTGCTTGTTGGTGTGTGTGAAGACTTGTTCAACTTTAGAGTAGTTCTCCATTTTTATTATTCTGTTAGCGCTATGAGTAATCGACTTAAGTATTTATCTGGGCTAATTTTAGTGGTGGGAAACGCAGTGCCCCTTGCTGATATAAATAAAGTGCCTCTGAAATATTCCCCCTGACTCCAGATAGTCTGGTGGTCTGTAGCACTGCCCAGTCCCGTGGATTCAAATTTAACATCATGATACTAGAGCAGTCATGCCATCCATCTGTGGACATGGTGTGTGTATGTGGTGGGGGGTAATGTAATGTAGGCAGGATGGGAGCATGAGCCTTTCCCAGTAAAAGGGTGGTGTGTCCCTTCCCTGCGGGTCCCCCTGCCAGGCAGTGTTTGTGAAGTATCAGGTGTCAGCCTACCCCCTGCATTTAGCAGGTTGGCAAGTAAGAAGGTCTCCTCCAGTAATTAGCCAGTCCATTTACTTTTAAAGATCTAAATTTGCTTTTGTAAATCTAGATTTCATTTTCTCTCTTTAAAAAATACCCTGAAATACCAGTATCAAGTATTCATTTCACCTTAGCTTTGATGCTCATAGTCCTTCATGCATATTTTGTCCAGTGTCACATCACACATCTCCTTCTTAGAAGTCTGCATCAAGTACTACACATCTTTGTTTACATTCTGACTACCCACAACAATGATTCACACACTAAGGTGACACTTATCAAGAAGTATCAGAAGATTCTTTATTGTCACATACACAGTACAACTTCTAGTGAAATTCAATTTCAGCATTTATCCATCCATCCATCTTCTTCCGCTTATCCGGTTAAATTACAATTTCTGCATTTAACCCATCCTAATTAGTGGGAGCAGTGGGCAGCTGCAGCGCCCAGAGGAGCAATATGGGGTTCAGTATATTGCCCAAGGAAGATTCAACATGTGGCTGGGGGGAACCAGGATCGAAGTGATTTTTCTGACTAAATATGGCTAAATTCCCATCCTTTTACAGCATAAAAAGTATCACCTCATTCTACTCTACTACTAAAAAACCTAAGGAAAAAAATAAACAAGATGACGAGATGACATTTCATATATATAGACTAAATGTGACATAATTTGTTAATTTCAAGCAGTAGAGAAACAAATTACTGTGGATTCACCCAGGTTGACTAAGAGCAGAACAAGCTACAGATATTGCTACAAAAACAAAGAAGAGCTGATACACTATAGTTAGTTAGTACAGTTGAATGTGTCAGTTGTGATCCAACTGGCTGTGGTGTTTAGAAAATTCCTACAGTGGAAATTTTTTATGAAAATTTCAGGTCCGCTGTTCTTATCTGCAGTGTCCTCATAACCTCATATGCCTCATTGCACGAGTTAATGAACAACAGGGTGTGACTACATTACACAATCAGAAATCTATGCTGCCCCAAGTCATAATTTAATGAAGGCATAATGTTGTTGCAGCTCATATTTATGGTCCATATTTAACTAAAATAAAATTTTCTGGGGACCAAAAAGTTGGACCTACATGCCATTATTGACTGTCCAAATTGAATAGTCCATTCGAACCAATCACCGGAAGCGTACCATAGTATGTGTCATTTTATTGGTTAAAAAATGTTTTCTCTTCCTGTTTTGGTGACAGGTGAACTACTAGCGCTTTTGCTACCAAAATGACAAAACTTTGTGATTTTTGCATGTTTGCAGTCGTGGCCCACTTACCTCACTGGTCCACTCTGCAGGGTAAATGCAAACAAGTCGTGGCAGGATCTCATCAGAATCAGCCGTCTGGGAAAAGATGCTGGAGCGTCTTCCCTGGAAATGCCTGCATTATTAAATTATTTAATACCCGCTGCCTTACAAGACATTCATGTGCACACTCCTCTAAAGTCTACTGACATGCGCTCCAGATCAACAAAACTACCAGAACCTGGCTGTGCTCCATGATGTACGACATCCAGGTAGAAATTTGGAGGGGCTTGTTGTCTTTTTACCCACTGACTGTGTGACTAAATTCAGAACTGCATCTCCACCACGTAGCTTTTGTTTACAATTTTTATAACCATTTGATTTTTTTCCTTTGTGAACTTAAAAAGACAGTTCGAAAATGTAAACTTGCTTTGATTCAGAGGCAAGACCCTTATGTGTGAACCCGCTCTTAACTAGTTTTGTGCAGCTGCCACAGTGTTTGTGGTTGTGGTGGAGGGTTGCATTTCCCAGTTCAAGTTGTATTTCCTTCAGAAGTGATAACGTGGTTTTTGAAAATATGAAATATAGACAGCAACCAAGAAAAATATGACCTTTTAAAATAAAAATAAAATGTCTTGATTATAAATTCTCCTCAGAATAACAAATGAATAGTGCAGGGTTTCACAGTTGATGTTACTGCCTCTCACAGTGTCAGCAAATGGTTTGGAAAGGGGTGGAAAACTAATTATTTTACAGCTACGACGTAACTTTGTCACGATAATGACATGAGACTCTGACAGTCTAATGAGTCAGCCTTTATTAGCTCCCAGAGTGACTTTGCAAAAGTATAACTTATTTTATGGAATTGTTACTCAGATGTGTATGAATGTTCCTGATCAAGATCGTCCGACGCTTTGTTTGCCTGCTCCAATAACTTTAGCTGGGTTGCTCTTCAGAAGTTTAGGTTTCACAAGCTGCTGTCCACCTGTTAAAAGTAGCTTGTCGTTGCAGAGCTAAGATGGATATCACTGAGCCTGCTCCACAGATACTAAAACATGCGTCTGTAGCTGCTTGCCACAACCTCATGCAGTATGTGCTCAGCACTGCTTAATGCCACATGCTAAACTGAGTTGCATTTCGTGTCACATAATCTTCAGGGATTTTCTGAATGGACATTTATCCATGGTTATCTTTTTATCTTTGGCAGTCTTGTCATGTGTCCAAAGCATACACTTCCTCTTTGTTAAGCTTGGCCTCACCTCACCTCACCCAACAGTCAGGAAGTTTCCAAGCAAAGAGACGGTTTCTCTTGATGGAAAACTCCTGTTTCTGTATTCTGTTTAGTACTGATATAGAAATGACCTACTTGACTTTTCATACCAGCATGGACAGTCATTGCTATTAGCCTGTAATTGTTTATGCATTACTGTTTATGAAATACTGAGCTGAGTTTTAATTTTACAGAAGGATCAGTTGTCCAGATAGTCTGAGATTGTTTGTATAGTTAAGTCTTTCAACATCTGAGAAGACCGTTTAAAGTTATGAACGGCAAAGTATATTGATACATATTGTTGCTAAGGTTTCTAAGAGCTACAGAAGTAGTGGGTGCTAATGCTAATATACTGTGGTTATAATGGAAGTGGAGGTTAGATGAAGGTAGATGTGATCAGTGCCGACAACTGATGTAACTGTGACACTAAAATGCTATTTTTTCCTTCTACATTTTCTGTGTGTGTATAGTAGTACAGTAATTCATCAAGACTTTACCCATGTACTGTGGTGTGTAAATATAAGCAACATTAATGACACTGAGAACTGATTCCTCCTTAAAGAGTCAGTTCACCCCACAATCAAAAATACATATTTTTGGCAAGCTTAGGAGATATCGGCCATAGAGATGTCTGCTTTTTTAAATATAATGGGACTATATGGCACTCGGCTTGTTCTGCTCAAAGCATAAAAAAAATATATTTGAAAAACTCAACAGCATCATCGGTAGAAAGAAAATTGTTCCTAGCCGAGTACCATATAGTTCCATTATATTCGAGAGAAGGCCGACATCTCTAAAACATCTCTAAATTTTGGGGTGAACTGTCCCTTTAAACATCAGCATTTTAGAAGACCTCGTGTTTCCGAGACAGTGAGGTCTGAAAATGCACTGCAACCATAAAAGCAGTTGCTCACTGGAAATGGATTGCAACTACAGCTTGAGAAGATATTAGTAATGATAATAAATATGCTTGACTTACTAGAGCGTACTGAAGAATAAATCAAATTATTTATTACTCTTTTGATAATTAATCAAAATGCCAAAATTCCTTTGTTCCAGTTTCTCAGCTGGATATTTTTAGGTTTTGGACTGTTGTTTGGACAAAATGTAATGTCATCACCTAGGGCTTTGGGAAATTGCATTATTCTGACATTGTATAGATCAAATTAATCAATTAATTATTAATCAGTAATGAAAATAAGTGTTGGCTGCAGCCCTACTTTGTAAACTTGTGATTACCATTTTAGCTGGCAGTCTTTATCCAGAGTGACTAACAGTAAGTGCTGCCATTGAGTAAGATTTCATTCCTGGATCAACAAAATTGCAAACAATTTGTAGTAAGACTTGTGTTTCTTGATTTGTTGACTTCTGTCTTATCAGGCGACCATCAATGAAATAAACCATAATTACCTTTATTCGCTATGATGTGCTTCAAGTTCACATGAAACCCAGAACTGGTTAGAAAATATTTATAAAAATTTAAAATCATTCCAAGACCACCAGTGACTGTGCTCATCAAACCAGTTGTGAATAAACACTGGACTTGCCAGTGTGGTTAAATTAAAACCCACATAGGGTCGATATTCATGTGTTTTTTTTAAGAATGTAATGGTTGTTCAGGCTGGCTGTTGCTGGTGTACATGTAGTCTTTCTTGGCTGCACTATTAGAAGTGCAAGGGCAGGACGAAGAGGGCCTTCATCTATATTTGTTCATGTAAACACTCTATACCGCTGTTGGACAGTTTGACCTGCCGTGTTAATTTGGTCACAAAGCTGACTCCCACAGTGTGTGTGTGTGTGTGTGTGTGTGTGTGTGTGTGTGTGTTTGCCTTCAGCCGTCTGCCGTCTGCCTTTTGAGACTGTAACGGCAGCAGTAAAGGCATGCAGTGAATGTGTGAAGTGCTCAAAGAAAAGAAAGTTTAGCTGACAAATGATACATTATTTTGGACCCAGTCTCTCTAGCAATAACACATTGCAGCCATTCATTGTGATCTGATAAACACACTCCTATCTAGGCTACATGCCGAACTTTACGGAAATAGATCAAGTCAAATGACTCTCATTGTTTCAAGTGCAGAGTTTGTGCTGAGGATGAGAGATATTTTCTGTTTAATCTAATGATTGGAGATAGTTTGTCAGAAGAACTGGCTTGGGAAGAAATAGACAAATTCCACAAGAAAAAAAGCCTTGTCTTGATATGATAGAGGTATGATAAAATACCACTAAAATACATATTGCATGTTCCTATGGGGCTATTACAGTGGTTCTCGTTACTCCAAAGATGTCTGAATAAAAGAACATGTCTAGGCCAGTCCGCTCTGTGTGTGCGTAGAAGGAGATAATATTGTCACGATCCTGACATTTGTGTGTGACTCACTCTCTCTCTCCCTGTCAGACACGTGATGACTTTTTGGGACAGGTGGACGTCCCCTTAAATCAGATACCGGTGAGTGCTTGGTTGCAGGAAAGCCTTCTTCTTTGTATATTGGTGTCTGTGACTTGTTTTAAGTTCATGGAAGTTGAATGTATTTACTTTTTACTGTGCGAGCTCTCAACCTCTATCTCACCCATGTCACCATGTAAATATAAACACCCTTATTCTGTAGTGTCTGTTCCACATCATTGTCTACAGTTTTGGAAACACAAGTCTGTCATGTTTATGTTACGTTCCTGCTTTGTTTCATTATAAATACAACACCCACAAATTAGCCTTCATGGTCCAATGTCACCATCATTTCATGTAATGGTATCTTTATCTTAATATACTGTTATGATACAGTGTTGGCTAGAAGATTTATTCATGTGGCTGTAAAAGTGTTTGGAGAATTAAATATTTCCTTTTTATTGTTTTGTTTTTTCTCAGACAGAAAATCCTAATACAGAAAGGCCATACACATTCAAGGATTTTCTGCTTCACCCCCGAAGGTTGGCATGATTTCATGGTTATTTAATCTTTGGTCTTTCCCTGTTTTACATTCCATTTTTACATGTATTTATTTGCAGGAGAAATGATAGGCCACAGTTCATACAGGGTTTTTTAAACACTCCTGACAATATTAATTTCTCCCTTGTTCCAAAAAAATTCTTGTTTGTCACGCAGCCACAAATCCAGAGTCAAAGGTCACCTGCGTCTCAAAATGACCTACCTGCCCAAAAACTCAGGTTCAGAGGAGGAAACCGCAGATCAGACTGAGGACACGGATGTAAGTTTGCAAGAAGATGGATCATGGATCATTTCCTTAATATAAGTCTTATCTACAAAACGAAGTCTATCAGTCCAGCTTATATTTGTCGCACTGTGTGTCCATGGTCTTACTAAAAATGCTGATGATTTCTTCAGAATAATGTTAAGCCATCTCAGAGCTCTCGTCCTCATCCTAGCCAGTGATTTTCCTTCTAGTGCTGGTGTGTGCAACTAAACAGCTGGCAACAGGATATTGTCTCCATCTTGCTTGTGCTGCCTTTTAAAAGTTTTTGTTTATGATGTGCAGCCTGGTTGGGAGTTTCTGGAGGCTCAGGACATGTCAGGTCCCAGACAAAGCCAGCTGCTGCCTGCTCTGCCCCCTGGCTGGGAGGAGCGGCAGGACAACCTGGGAAGAACCTACTTTGTCAATCATGAGAGCAGAACCACACAGTGGCAACGACCCACAATGCAGTAAGACTGCTCCCCTCTCTCCAACAAAGTTACCTCACTTTCCTTGTTGGTGCGGTACTGATGGTGATGTGTGTGTGTGTCTGTCCTAAACAGGGACAGTGATGTGGAGATGCAAAGAAGACAGAACAATAATATGGACGTGGAGCATGCTTTCAATACACGCAGACAGATCTCAGACCACGACGAGAACAGCACACGAGAGTCTCCTGAGGTAATTTTTTTACCTTTTTTTTAAAAACAAATTTGTATTTGTATTTGTTTTACTGTGCCCTGCTTGTCTTGCGTTACCGTGTTCTGTTCAGACCTGCCTGTATTTTCCATTCAGTTTAGGATGATGAGTTTTAAAATATTAAATGTTAAATTACTTTCAGAGAAAAAAAAAAGAACATTTTTAAATCCCAGCATGCCTAGTTAAGTGTTTGCAAATGACAACAAGCTCTTAACCCACAACTTCACTGTTTTGGTTAAATCTCACCGCTGTCATAGTGTCGTTTTTTGCCACTGCAGGCAGCTGTTTTAAGTGAAAAAACTCTAAAAACTAGGGATGCACCAAAATTTTTTTAGCCAACCGGTTTTGGCTGAAATGTAAGAAAGCGCCGAAAATAAAAGCCGAATATGTAGCCACGCCTTTCCCATGCTCCCATCTCACTCGCGCTGTCATTACACATCTGCGCATCAAAGACAGAGTATGTCGGCGGTTTGGAAACACTTCAGTTTCTGATGAGGACCGCAAAGTTGCAATATGCAACATTTGCGCTGCAAATGTTTCAAGAGGCCGGTCGACAGCAAAGACAGGTTTGATATACCACCTAAAGTCACGACACGTAACTGAATATGAAGAGTACCGCCAAACAACATCGGTTAAAACTCCAGCCAGAAAGCTGAACAACTTTTCTTCAAAGAGAAACGTGGCTCTTTTGCTTAATTTAAAAGCAGACCAATTTAGTGTGTATAGTTATGTTTGCAGTTAGAGGTTGGGTTTAGGTTTTTTTCTTCTGTATGTGCACTGTTTTTTTGTACAGTAAGTTAAAATTGAAGTAATAAAAGCAGCTAGTATTTTTTTTGCACACTTTTGTTGCAAAAAGAACTTGAAGAATAATATAATTAGTTTTGTTATTGTTAAAACAATCATTGCCTTGTTATTTGATTTTTTTGTTGTCAATAAAAGTTTTTTTAATACAAACATAAAGAAAACATTTACATTTTTTTTAAAACAAGTTTTTTAATGAAGCCATTTTCAGTTTAGGTATCGGTTTTCAGCCAAGTGCATCCAAAACTTTCGGTTTACTTTTCAGCCCAGAATTTTCATTTTGGTTCATTTCTACTAAAAACCCACTGTACGCTGACCTGCTCAGCACCAAACAGCAGAAAGGCACAGTTAGCAGCTAGTTGGTGAATATAGTGGAGCATTTAGAAGCTAAAGAGCCGGATATTTCCCTCCGGAGTTGGTGGAGACAAAACGAAGCTACAGGAGAGTGAATATTGGACATAAATTCATCAGGTGGACAAAAAAATGACTTCAAATTAATGGGAATGTTGCTACCCATCGGCTGGATGTGTAAATAAGCACCTGTTTGCTAACAAGTTCAACATTCAATATCTCACTGATGTGTTCACAGCATGTTTCCACTAACTCCAAGTGGCCAAAAACATCAGCTAATGCAGGTTTCAGAATATCACACAGCCTGTCCACACAGTTTTTGAGGTGAATGGTGTGAGAGATGGACATGAAGGATGAGGGATGTCTGTTCTGATAGCTATGTAGATGTTGATGTCGTGGTGAAGCCAAGGTGATGGTTCTGGCTTTTCCTCTAAGGGGTTTGGCATAAACACTTGAGGGCTTGACTACTTTCATTTACTCTAAACAAACTAACTTGTAGGTTTACTATAAGACAGAACTCTCAGTGGCTTACACTGTATATTTAAACTGAGTAATTTGGCAGAGCTGTTGTTGTCGGACCTTGGCCCAGTCCCACACTGTGTGATCTTGATGAGTCTCGTCTGTCTCGTCTTCTAGAGCTGGGAGATCATTACAGAGGACGAGTCCACCTTTTACCACAGCAGTAACCAGCAGCTCGGATCACCTCCCACCCGTACGCCTGTGCCTGAGTTCCACTCAGTCAGCGATGAGCTGAGAAACATTCACCTTTCAGGGGCCACAGCTCGCGAGTTGCGCACCTCCCAGACAGTGAGTTATTTTCTGTGCAGCATAAGGTTTTGG
The DNA here is from genome assembly GCA_011952105.1 of Coreoperca whiteheadi. NCBI lineage: Eukaryota > Metazoa > Chordata > Actinopteri > Centrarchiformes > Sinipercidae > Coreoperca > Coreoperca whiteheadi. The sequence goes on from CM022485.1 coordinate 17,998,296, forward strand.
TTACCGAAAGTCAGAGGAAGAGAGACTCCTAATGAGTTTAATATGAACCAACAGTTTACAGTGAGAGGGAGAGAGGTGGAAAAAGTAAACACTTTAACAGCCAAGTGATGTGATTGTCTTTGAAATCCTTCCCCTTTCATGCAGGATCACACTAGTAATTCAAGCCATTCCAGTCTTAGAGGAAGTGCCCAGACTTCAACAGGAGAGGAACATCCCGTTAATCCTGTGGTGAGTATTTCACTCTCTGTTGAAGTCACTCCTTCTTTAGTTTGACCGAACCAGTCTTGCGTCAAAATGTTGCTGAATGATTGTTCAGATGTCATTGTTCAAGATTTACAGGTATATTCTTTAATTGTCACAGCTTCTGTCAGTTCCTGTGGTGTGGAAGTTAGGAAATAGTTTTAGTGAGGTTATATATTTCTTTGTGTTACTGTTACTGAGCTGTCAGTATTGATCACTATATTCAATGTTTCTGTCATTCAATAGCTGCTTCCAACCTCAGCTGGGCTGCCTGCAGGCTGGGAAGAGAAGCGAGACACTAAAGGAAGACGCTACTATGTCAACCACAACAGCCGAACCACTTCATGGACACGACCCCTTGTTCAGGTACAAAATGGGCTTTGTATTTTGCTGACCAACATGCTCAGTATGGATCTGAAATCAAGTGAAATATTTTTTGTTGGACAGAAAACCTCAGAGGCAGCAGCAGCAGCACCAACTGGTTCAGGTGTACCCCAGAGCCCACCTCCGTCCCAACCGCCTGCCCCCCCTGAGGAATCTCCCCAACACACACCAAGCCCAGAGGCCACATATGAATCTGGCTTCCTGCCAGCTGGTTGGGAGGTTCGCAGTGCTCCCAGTGGAAGACCCTTTTTCATTGACCACAACACAAAGACTACTACCTGGGTGAGAAAGCAGCAGACTTCAGATGCGCTTTTCCTCCAATTTTAAGTGGCGACTACCCACTTGGGGGTGCAGTTCCTTTAATTGCCACTACAGGCTGGCTCCAAGAAAACCAATTGAATAGAAATACAAAGCCAATTTTTTTTATTTCCACAACAAGAAAGGGTCTCAATTGCTAAGTTAACTTTTTCTAATGTGTGTCATGGTGACAACAGAGTCCTCCTTACCATTCGGTAGTATCTCCAACACGATTTGTTCTGTAAGCATTTCCTTTTTGTTTTCCTCTGAACAGGAAGATCCCAGGCTAAAGATTCCTGTGCACATGAGAAGGAGAACCTCACTTGACCCATCTGATCTCGGCCCTCTGCCGGTAAGTTAATCAGTTACAGAAAATCAGTAATAAATCAATTGAAAGGCTTTTTTCAACTTTAGGCTTTAGATCTCAGGCATTTATGGTGGGGGCACCCGATAGCTGATAGTGATTAGTGCGCATACCACATGGGAGTCCCCGGTTCGATTCCTTGCTGGCCGGACGGTTTGCTGCATGTCATTCCCCTACTGTCTCCCCCACTCTTCAGCTGTTCCTTTCAAAAAAGGCAAAAAGCCAGAAAAATATTCTTTAAAAAAAGATAATCATTTATGGTGCAGTATTTGCTCTGTGTTGTAATATGTAATCAAAGCTGATAGTTCTGCCTGTTGTATTTAGTAGTCTAAATCCAACCTAGTTAAGAATTTTCTTCCTTCTTAGCCTGGTTGGGAGGAGAGGGTCCACACTGATGAGAGGATATTCTACATAGATCACAGTGCGTAAGACATTTAATACTAAAAATACATCTTTAACTAAATGATGAATATGTTTCCAAAATAATGAATGGCCTCTGATGTATTTTATTTCATAGACACCAGGACCACTCAATGGGATGATCCCAGATTACAGAACTCAGCTATAACTGGACCGGTGAGTATAAATTGTACTTGACAGATGTAACGTGATATCAGTTCTCTATCCATAGCTTACAGGTTTCCTGTAAATATGTGTCATTGACCACGGTGTGGGTGATAAGGTTAAGGTTGATTTGTTGTCACTGAACACTGTCCTTTGTTGATTATAGGCAGTGCCTTATTCCAGAGATTATAAACAGAAGTATGACTACTTCCGTAAGAAGCTGAAGAAACCGGTGAGTGTCCTCAAAGAGCAGCTGTAACTTGACCTTGGAGACCTTGGAAAATACTTGCTAAAACTATTCTAATGAGGACTGGTGTTGCCTTTACCTCTGACATCAGTTTCCCATTCTCATTTTCACACATGCTGTATTTATTTAACCTGTAGATGACTAAACTTTCTTCTTAATAAACTCAATACATTTCTATGCAGGCTGACATCCCAAACCGTTTTGAGATGAAGCTGAGACGAAATGCGATGCTTGAGGACTCATACCGACGCATCCTCTCAGTTAAGAGGGCAGACCTGCTGAAGGCACGACTGTGGGTGGAGTTTGAGGGAGAAAAAGGACTGGACTATGGTGGCGTGGCCAGGGAGTGGTTCTTCCTCATGTCCAAGGAGATGTTCAACCCGTACTATGGACTGTTTGAGTATTCTGCCACGTGAGTCCAAACACTGTCTCTTTCTATACTTTCTCTAATGGTCTTCTACATCATGAAGATGTGTTTAGATGAGTACAGACATCCAGAAACATTCATGTATTGCACAACCCTTTCACATTTAGAGGAACATGTACCGGTGTTTTGACTTATGTTAAGCACCAGTAAATGAAAGACATCCAGGATGGATATTCTGCTTCCTGGACTCCTATACAGGTCTGGAAAAGTCTCTAGAAATCAGTGAAGTCTCACTGCTCATTCGGTGCAATCACAGACTATGTGTGTGATTTTTGTTGTTGGGAAGATACATTTTTGTTTATACAGTGTTAAACCACATTAAGATTCAAATTGCTCATCGTCTTTCAAAATCTACAAATGTGGTCATGGAACACTGTAATTGTGAAAAGGAAAATTATTTGCAATCAAGTTCTCCACAGAGCAGTTTATGTGCTATTTACATAACTTGGAAATACAAACTTCAAGTAAAAAATTCCTGTACAATCACAGAATTGTATTTATAACAGTGGCAATATAAAAATACACATAAAAGAGCTGTAATTATCTTGGGGCAGGAAGCAGGACACCTGACTTAGGGAAATATTTGTCCTTTGAAGTTCCTCTTCATGTTTTTTGATTTGTCTACCAGGGACAACTACACGCTGCAGATTAACCCTAACTCAGGTTTATGTAACGAGGACCACCTGACCTACTTCAAGTTCATCGGCCGTGTGGCGGGCATGGCCGTGTATCATGGCAAACTGCTCGATGGTGAGTGCTACCTGATTGCCTCGTTTTCATTTAATGTTAAAAAATGTAGTTCAAAAGTTTTCAAAGTGTAACGAACAACAGCTGTGGGAACACCAAAGGGATTAGAGCAAATTGTATGATTTTATAGATCCTGACATTTTTGTTTCGGTTCTTCAAAGCCTTCTTTATCCGGCCTTTCTACAAGATGATGCTGCAGAAGCCGATCACTCTCCAGGACATGGAGTCTGTTGTGAGTGTCACATTTTTCCACTGCAAATAATTCAGCGATCACCTTGAATCGGGATCTTCCAATCACAGGGAATCTGGAAGACTTTCCTTTCGTTAAATTTGTTTGTTGTCTTTTCAGGACAGTGAATATTTCAACTCCTTGATGTGGATTTTGAGGAACGACCCAACAGACTTGGATTTGAGGTTCACTATTGACGAAGAGCTGTTTGGACAGGTTTGTTCAATGTGCTGCCTCAACAACCTTCAACTTGTGATGACTGGTTTTCTGTGTGATTTACATGACTTATCCCATTCTTCCTGTTCAGACTCACCAGCATGAACTGAAGCCCGGCGGGACAGAGATTGTGGTGACTAATGACAACAAGAAGGAATACATCCAGTAAGCAACAGAAAAAACACTTCTCAGCATCTTCAAATGTTGAAATGATGGTGTGATGCTAATCTGCGGTTTTGTGTTTGACAGTCTGGTGATACAGTGGAGGTTTGTGAACAGGATACAGAAGCAGATGACTGCCTTTAAAGAGGTAACAATTTATTTGCTACATTTTTTGTAACATAGACACCATCAAACAGTAAAAAGTAAGAATAAAAATCTGTCATATTTCTGTTTTAGGGATTCTTTGAGTTGATACCACAAGATCTGATCAAGATCTTTGACGAGAATGAGCTTGAGGTGAGGTTTTCTGTCTCTCCAATGTGCTGAAAATAACCAGATTCATTCCAGAAAGTTGAATAACGGTGGGTCTACCTGCCCTCTTGTCCTCCACAGCTGCTCATGTGTGGTCTTGGAGATGTGGATGTGAATGACTGGAGAGAGAACACAAAGTACAAGAACAGCTACTGCTCCAACCACGTCGTTATCCAGTGGTTTTGGAAAGTAAGACAACTTTCCATGTCTGGAGCCAACAAGCTGAACTGTGGACCTTTTCAGAGTTTTTTCTCCCATTAGAAGAGCTTTGTATTATTTATTTGTATATCTGTTTGTGTTGTTTTAGACGGTGCTGTTGATGGATGCAGAAAAGCGAATCCGGCTCTTACAGTTTGTGACGGGAACATCAAGGGTCCCAATGAATGGCTTTGCTGAACTCTACGGTGAGATAACGTGCAGCGTTTTTTATTACTACCTACTGAGTTGTTGTTAGAAAGTGGTGTCTTGCTTAATGTCTGTTTTAGTCAAAATGATCCACTTATCCACTCAGTACAAATCATTGTTTTATTTTCCAGGGTCTAACGGACCACAGCTGTTCACCATCGAGCAGTGGGGAACACGTGATAAACTCCCCCGAGCTCACACATGGTGAGCACTTCACTGTGATTTTTTTCGTTAGTGTTTAGAAATATACTTTAGACCATTTTCAAATTTACTGAAGTCTGTGCTGACATTTAAAAAGGTTAAAGCAACTAAACAGCTTACATTATTTTCTGCTGTCCTTGCTACTGATTTGTTGGTTATGTTTAGCAGTGAGGTTTTATTACAGTTCAGCTTTTATCACAGCTCCGAGGAACATTCACAAATATGATCATTTTGCTGTAATGTGGCTTGGATGTACGAAGTCCCCACTGTCTCTAAAGATTATATTTTTTTATTTTGTGTGCACAAGATCCATGTCTTGATAGTAATCCGTCCATGCAAGATTAAAAAAAGATATATTTTGGGGCTTCAGGGACTCCACAAGGATGTCTTATTGGGCTCAAAGACATAATATGACATCATTACTGCAGAGTTGTACATCAGCCCTGACTGACCGATGACACTGAACATTGTGCTTTGCTTCCATGATCTAAGCTTGCAATTTTGTAGCTGTGATAATGAATGAAAGACTAATAATAAAAAAAGACCAGTACAAAATAATGTCAAATTGAACAAAGTGGGTTGAAGCCCTCTAGTGGCTGGATTCAGTCATAGCTCTTACTCTGCCATTTGAGAGTTGATTCCTGCAAATGCTTATTGTTAATGACTCATGCTTGGATGTGATTTTTACCTTCGTTCGCTCATTGTCTTTACTTTCACCTCCTAAAGCTTCAACCGACTGGACCTTCCTCCTTATGAGTCTTTTGAGGAGCTGAGGGAGAAACTTCACATCGCCATTGAGAATGCACAAGGTTTCGACGGGGTGGATTAGTGCTTCTGCCATAAATGAGCTGAACTGACATTACTGCCACCAGAGTAAAGCCAGGCATGAGAGGCACAAGTTGTGCAACAGACTCGGGTCTTAACCTGCCAGCTGTGTGACAGATGAAGGACAGTCACACAACCATCACTTTGGTCCTCTGTTGAGGCACATGCAGAGAAAGGACATTATATCTGGAGTAACGGTGGAAATGAATTCCTCCGCATGTTCTAAAGTTTACAAATCAGGTTTTCTTATTATTGGATTCTTTATTGTAAGTCGCTCAAAGGTGTATTCTCTCTTATTTGTTCTGCTAGAATGCTTAAATATTTAAAGAACGTGATTCTGTGAAATGACAATGTTACAGAAATTAATGTGAATGCAAAGCTATATACTGTATAACAAAAGCACCTAACTTTGAAAAAACATTAGTTTAATTTGGGCTGAATTGCCTCAGAAAAACATTATACTCAGATTCTCACATCGGGTACTTGTGAGATTTTTGTCTTCCCGTTGTAGTTGGTGGGAAATTAGTTTAGTTGTGTTGCTCCTCTTTGGAAATCCTTTAAAGGTCCAGTGTGTAACATTTAGGAGGAGCTATTGGCAGAAATGGAATATAATATTTATATGTATGTTTCCATTACTGTATAATCACCTGAAAATAAGAATCGTGTTTTCATTACCTTAGAATGAGTCATTTTTATTTATATAGGGAGAGGGTCCCCTTCTACGGAGGTCGCCGTGTTGCACCACCACCACCATGTTTCTACAGTAGCCCAGAATGGACAAACCAAACACTGGCTCTAGACTGGGCCGTTCACGTTTTTTTAGTGTTTCACGGCCACCGTAGTTTCTCCGACACGCTTGGAATGGAAGGATGCGTGTAGGAGTGGTATTCAATTGGTTGCAAACGGCAATTTCATCGCTAGATGCCACTATATCCTACACACTGGACCTTTAACTTCAACACAAGTTAATTCTTGAAAGCGTGGACCATGGGATAGCATCAACTCTTGACGTTTGAATGAAAAAAAAAATAGAAATGACAACCCATGTCTCCTGTCCAATACCATTCGCCTCCAAAGTTTAAATCCAAAAAACATGACATTGGCCAAACTGGAACAACATTACAAGAAAATGTCCAGATGTTTTAAAATTTAAAGATGAAGGCAACAACGTGTAAGAGGTTTAGTCCAGATGTATACGAAGTTTTAAACGGCAAAAGCTGAATGATAAATTGGCAATTTAACCTAAATAAAACAGATGTGAAGATATTTTCTCTCCATTTTTCCCATCATTTAAATTATCTACATAATTATACATTTTTCATTCCATCATACAGGAAACATTGATGGAAATCCTACATATATGCACCTCAGAAGCATTTGTAGCAGAAAATCTGCAAGTTATACACAAGTTTGAGCGACTACACTTAAAGGTGGGGCGTGCGATTCTGGAGAAATCCGATACCACGACAAATACCATGATACAGAGCGAACAACAACTCAGCAACTGATATAACAAACGTGAGCTAGGTCATGGGTTTGCAAACTGTTCCTACAGTTGCTGCTGCAAAGCTAACAGCCAGAGAGGACGAGAGGGTTTCCCAGTAAACCAGCTCCAGACAGCGATACTCACAACTCTCCTGCTACCATAGCAAACATCACAACAACATATCTCGACTAGAAAGTGAGCTGAATGTCCGTGGGCAAGTCATTTAACGTTACCTGACACACAAATCATGGCTGGAATAGGGTCCGAGCCACTTTGTTTATTTCCCATTTACAGAGGCAGGGCTGTGGACAAACACCAGAGTTTTTTTCACTGAACGGAGGAGATATTCACTAAATTTGACAGAAAGACGTGCATTGGATTAGAATCGCATACCCCACCTTTTAAAGCAAGTGTAATGCCAGGACCAGTAACAGGCTAAACTAATTATACTGTAGTTTGTATCTGTGTAGGCCACAGATCCAAAGTAGTGACTATATGCAGTGTTAGATTGTGCTGAAATACTATGCATAATTGTACATATTGACATGAGATAATTAAATATCACTTGGCTTTTGAGTTTTTCAGTTATTACATAAATACATTGTACAACCAAATATAACTTTGCCTTCTACAAAATGATGAAGCATTTATTGTTAAGACTGTTAAAAGCCACTCCATTTGGCAAATAATGGTTATTGGTGCATCTCTAAATTATACATCCTCACACTCAAGTTCAACCCTGAGTGTTTGTGTATCAGAGGAATAGATAAAAATGTATACACACATTATGTCTCCTGGCCAGTAGCTTACAGAAACATTATCCGACAGACTGACCTTATCATACACTTTGCATACAGTATGTTAAATACTATGATTTGTTGCCTTTTGTCAATGAGTGATATCATTTTGTTTTCTTCTACTCATCATGGGTGTCTAAATGCAGCACAGTGCTCTATTTTTAAGAGTGCAACTTTATAAATTGTTATGTTGGTTGTCAAAATGTGTACAGATTGTCTGTTTTCAAAAATGCGTAATCACTTCTAAAACCTTTTGTAGGAAAGTAACTGTACTTATACAGTAGTTTTGACATTTTCTGAATGGTAAAACATGTGTTTACACTACCTGCCATGTTTACAGGTCGTTGATAAAGGAAGATATCGTGGGCTGGTTCTTGTCTCTGACAACACAATTTTATACTTATGCTTTTATAAAGTGAAGCACTTTGTTAATATCGATGAGTCTTACTTCTGAACTGTCTGAATCTTTGCCAATCTGTCACCTGCAGACCGCTTAAATCGCCCTGAAATGATCCTATGCTTCAAGTGCACATTTGTATAAATGTTTACATGTGAACATTGCTGAAAATAAGCACATTCTCTTCTTTCATTTGTGTTTAAGATTAAATGCAGAGGCCTTCGTTTGTAACGTAGAATTTGATTGTTTAGTGATGTTTTAATCTCTAAATGGAAGTACTGTTATACATGTATTGGTGTCTACCGAAGAATGATGACTAGATCAACACTTAATTTCTCATATATCAAATTTTGTTATTTGAATTTAATTATAACACCCATAAGTGCATTACGACAACAACATGCATGCAACCTATACACAACAGTTTAAAGGGTGGAATGAACGGTAGCTGATAAATCCCAATTTCATGACCTATAGCACACCAAATTAAATATAAATATATTTGAAAAATAAAGAAATATAAAAACAGTGTCTTTGTGTCTAACTCTCCCACATATTCAGCTTTTGTAGTGTTCAGGTTTTTTTTCTGATGTGCATTTGTTTTTTCATTATTATTACAGTTTTTCTCCATTGATCATTTCATCCAACTGTATTCTAAGACAAAGACTTAACTTTTAATGATTTCTATTTCTTTTCAAAAATTTACACTTTAACTCCCCGCATTTAGTATTTATAAGCAGCATATAAACATTGAGTAAATGGTTTGTAACACACTGTAATGTAGCTGTAAGGAGATATAAGTGTTTATTAATGCATTTGTCAACAACTATATCTCCTCCTGTGGGCACCCATAAGTGAAACCTGCTGCAGATAATCAATGACACTGTAGTGAAATATGGTTGTAATAATATAAACTATGTCTTCATAGGATAAGTTTTAATTATTGACTAATACTGCTCATTAATAAACATACAAAATGTCCTTATTTCGGGTACACATAGTGTGTTATAAACCATTTATTAAATGTTTATTATACTGCTTATAAATTCTAAATAGGAAATAAGTGTTTCCCAGTGGTCTTTACTTTTCACACAACTATCACATAGAAAACATGATTTGCAGAGCGTTTAACACAAAAACAAGAAGCTGAGTGCAGTCTTTAGTTCAGTCTTCAGTTGTGTTTGCTAATTTACAGCATGAGAACATGTAGAGGTATTTGTTGGTTTACCTGGTGTTTGCCAAAAAATGAATAATAGAAGCAAAGCGAGTGGGGGAAAGCAGCTGTGATGGAGGGGGCTCTGAATGTTATGTGGGAAAATCGCATGGAGCGACAGCAGTTGTCCGACTTTGCAGTATCATATATTACTGGACAATGTGAGGTTCCAGCAGGCTGCAGTTTCCGAATCCATCCAAGAATATCAATGGTCTGTCTTCCTAAGTGAAAGTGAGAATTATTTCAGCGCGACGTTGCAAACCTCATGTCCAGGTCACACTCAGAGGTCGCGGCCTGTGGCGTCATCTCTCTAGTCATGCCAAGGTTGGATTAACTACACCACTTATCTAAGGTGTCCGACCAGGGAGAACATTACAGTGTTGTGTGATGAACATCTATGACCTGACAGTAAAGAACAGATATGGAGCACGAAACAAACTGCCTAAAATATTTTGTTAATTTTATTTTGTTCTGTGTTTCAACACTTAACAGCTGCAGGTTTGAACCTATGATTTGATGCACTGTGTTGGTTGATGTCTCATTGTCTAGACGGAGGAGTGTTTTGTTTCAGTATTTCCTTTTAAGACACCAGTATGTGATTCGGATGATTGTATGAAGCGTTTTGAGGAGCAGACATCTGCTGCTAAATAATTCATTGCTGTCACCAATTCTCCAAACTGGGATTTTGTTTCAAGCAAGGCATCGATACAGAAAAAGAGATTCTTTTAATCGATTTCAGCTGATTTTCTGTTAGATCTTTATGCAATGAACACCATTTGACATTTCAATTTTGACAACTGATGCTGATCATCTTGCTTCCATTATTTTAAAATATCCTTTAAGTTCTTAAATTCCTTCCAGAGATGTATTGTTTCTCTTTTGGGTGCCTCACAGGATCTAACCGTATTCATGTGGCTTGTACAGATTTAGATGTTTGTAGTACCGACTTATTCCAGCTGGGGGAGATAAAAACACATTATATTCTTCCTGAAGATCACCATCTAACTTTTAAACTTACATCTGATTGGTTTGTTTCAGATCACATTGGCAGGAAAACATCAGTTTTTCTCTTTTACTTCTAGTTTTTTAAGTCCAACTGTTGTCTGTCTTTCATGGGTTTCATTGTGGGCTTTATTTTAAACAGCATAACAGAGCTGGGAGGACAGTCTGACAGTTTATCTCAGGCTGATTTGGCTGTAGTCAAATATGAATCTGTGATACCTTCAGTATTAGGTACTCGTTCATATGTAGGGTTAGCTGTTAACAAGAGCAGGGTCTGTGGAGATGACTCATCAACATCTGTGTGGTCGGAGACTTTTTCCTGATTCAGCTCAACAGCCACGGCCCCCAACCCCCCAGCCTCTCTCCCCGTTGTGGCACTAAAAACCCCCTCCCCTCCACAGGGGTCAGTGGAAAGGTCACACAGGATTCAGGCCAGTCTTTTGGACACTTCTGGGGTCAGCGGGGATGGGCGTGTGTGGTACCAAGAAGACACAGGCCTCGGCCAATGGCAGCAGGTCCACTTTACAACCTTACCAACATTCAAAACCTGATAATGACTTTTGCTCCATTGGTCCGGCCGCAGAGCTTGACCCGAGTTCACATGGAGGCCGACCATCACTCCACCAAAAACTGTGCCATACTGGCAGGTGCCCAAACTGAATTCTTGTTTAATTTCACATCCTGGGGAAAGCCTCGCTGAGCATGAATGAGGCCAGGCTCTCACTTTCTCACATTATGTAAGAGTAGTCCACAACCTGCACTGAGGCTGTGTTCAAGGATTTGGTTATGTAATACAGTATAAGTACTTTACAGGGAAACATCACAAGCAAATAGGATGTAAAGTGTGTGTGTGTAAGAGGTTGTTGTAGCAGATTTTAACAACATGTGTTGGAAGAGGTTAGACTCGTTTTTATTAAATGGTTAATATCTTGAGCCTATTCATGATGACATTATAGCCTTTTTACTGAATTTATTTTGGGGGAACAAACACATATATAGCACCCGGCTAAAATTCAGTTCATTGAGGCAGTTTGGACTTTTGAACATAGGATCCTCCATATTTTGAAATGTGCAACAGTGCTACCGTTAGCTAACATCAGTAATATTTCTGCTGCGTTTCTAAACATAACTCTTTAATGAAAAATGCAGTTTTTTGTGTCCAAATCAGCACTTCTTTTTATATTTTCTGATTGCATGGACATCACAGCTGAGCTGCAGTCCTGCTGTTGAATGAAGGTTCACAGAGGGAGGGGCGAGGGCCGTGGGAGCGAGGGGGTTTGATCTTTCTCCACAATCACTGATGGACATTGGATCAATATCGACAATGACACAGCAGCTGTCCTGCTCCTATCAATGCTTCGTCCTAATTGCAGGGCCCAATTTGGGTTCCGTGTATTTGTATGAAAGGTGCTATAAATAAAGTTGAGTTGAACAACTACTGAAATTATGTAAATACACCACTAATAGAAACAAGCATATCTATTTTTCAGAAAAGTATAATTGTTCTTAGTTTGGCGTATTCTCCATATAATTTACATCCAGAGCTATACTGAGTATATTTACATTAGAAAAGTACAGAAGTACTATTTAATGCGACGTTTTGTGAGACATTATCGATTAGCAACTGGGCAAAGTGGGCAACTGCCCAGGAGCTCCAGAGCTTCCGGTGCCCTGAAGGCCCTGTTTGTGGTTATTTCATTGATTAGAAAGTTGTTTGGTAATGTACACTATTAAAGCATAATATCAATTGAAATGATAAGGGCGTTCAGGTACAAGACGTGCACTTTTACACGTCTTGTACCTGACCTGTCGTATAAACGGGCCTTGTGTGAAAGTGTGCATGGTGTCTATCTCGAAATAAATGTGTGTTTAAACACATAATCACAAGCAGAGTAAGTGGGGGCCCACATCTAGTGTTTGTCCTTCAAGTTAACTCCACTAGTTTCAAGAGGAAATATAGTACATTTTGCTCCTCTGCATTTATCTGACGGATGTAGTTGCTAGTTACTCAACTAGTTACAAACTTTCTATACATTCAATATGATATTTTCTTATAAAATGCTGAGGGCTACCCAAAAGTATTAAATAGTTAGACCTAGTGCTGGAACACCCTTCAACATTAATATAAGGTAGCATATATATATATA
>CM022485.1:18010982-18064701 GCA_011952105.1 Coreoperca whiteheadi
ATATATATATATAGTGATGGGTTACAGTGATGCACACTCTGTCTGAAGTAAGAGTTGGATCAGGGCTGATGTGTGAATGCAGAGGTGGCTGCAGGGAGTTTAGGAGGTCACAGACGGCTATCGCTAGGTGGCGTTGGACTTTAAGCTTCATTCAGACCTACAGACGCGATTAGCTTTAACTTAATTGACTAATGGCCATCCCAGAGGAGGGAAACTCAACACCAGCCCTGCTGCTCAGTAGCAGCGCAGTTCATCTCGTGGAAACAACTATGAGAGAGTAGCTAGCATGCGCGGACAACTCATGTAAATGGCGCCTGTCAAAAGGAAATTATATCAGCGTTTGCTGTTCTTTGTCGTTTTATTCCCAGTCTCAGGTAAGGAACGTTTTCGTTGATATTGTGTAAATAACTTGTTAGGTAACGTTAGCCACATCACTGTGACTGTGAACTGTGAAGCTGTATGTTTGACTGTGGACCCTCAGCAGGAGCTGTCCGCAGATATAAGTTTAAAGCTCCTTTGTAAATTAACGTAACGGTTTCACGTTAACGGTTGACTTAACGGTTGACGTTAGCTTGACCGAATGTGCTAGCGTTAATGACTGAGAATCAACTTCAACATGTATCACCAGAGCCGGTGACATTGAATAAAGTAACATGTCATCATAATGACCAGATTAACCCGTTTGGTTATTCATTTAACGTTACACGACACGAAACGCTAAATTATCGTGTGTCTGAGTGACACTATGTTTATTCAACTGTCAGTTAACTTTCAAATTTAGCCGTTTTTTTCTTCGAATGTTCACCGTTAGCTGTTAGATTTGATAAATATGTTAAACAGTTAACGTTAAATAATGTTTTTCAGCAGTGGTCTCACCCACCCGGTCAATTTAACCAGCTCCAACTGTTGTTAACTTTTATAGCTAACGTAGCGTTACTTCAGTTCAACACTGTAAGAAGCTAACGTTTCAGCTGAATATAAAGAGATGCTATTTAAGACTATTAAGTATTTAACCTTATATTGTACGTTAAAGTAAGTTACTACAAAGTATTTAGCAACAGTGTGATTATCTAACCAGGATCATCCAATTACAGAGCTGAGATGAGAGATCAGCAGTGTGTCAGTCCAACAAAAAAAAAAATCTAACCATTCAGAGGATAGTGAGGCGCAGCCTCCAGAAAAAAACAAAACATGCAGGCTGATTCAAAACTCACCTTTTAGTCCCTTTAAGCCAGCTGTTCCAGTGTGTGAAGGCTTTACATGTGTTGCTGGACTCCTGTTAGTGCTGTGTTCCTTCTCTGCCCTGACAGAAGGCCCCATGCTGACAACCACATTCACTCCTCATGTGCTTTTCTTCTCTCTTTCAACAGGTGTTTTATGCTTTAGCGAGTTATTTTTCCTCAAGGAGCCCCATGATGTTACTGCCATGCGGAGAGAAGCTGTTATTTTGGACTGTCAGGCACATGGAGAGTCACCCACCGACATCCGCTGGCTCAAGAATGGAGTAAGAGTGGTGGAGAACGAACGGGTGTACCTGCTCTCCAATGGCTCCCTTTATATTTCAGAGGTGGAGAGCAGAAGAGGAGACAAATCAGATGAAGGGCTTTATCAGTGCCTTGCTCAGAACAAGTATGGTGCAATCCTGAGCCAGAAAGCCCGTCTTACAATCGCAAGTGAGTATCATGCTGGAATCACATCGGAAACGTGATTCTGGTATTCTGGCTGTTTGCTACCATTTACCTACAATAATCACTGAGTGAGATTCAAATCTCCCTGCATGAATCATCCAAGGAGATTTAAACTTACACACATTACTGTTTCTTTTATTCATGTGTTTTTTTGCTGCTCAGTGTTGCATTCGGGGCGGCTTTGGTGGTAGCAGTGGAGGAAGAGGGACAGAGTCTTCAAAGTTAGGCCGCAAAAAAGATGCTGTTTGGGAAGGGGAATATGCCCATTGGTGTGTTAATGAAGGAGCAGCAGCTCTGAAAGGTTAGGAGCTGACCAGGACACCGGCTCCCCAATGCTAAAGAGCAGATGACCCCTATTCACAGGCTTGGGCTTTCAAGTTATTGCGTCCTGATCGCTTGAGGAATTGTTCTTTTGGAATGCTTTCTCCTCCAGTGCTGTGCGAGTTGGCCTCATATTTGAAGGGGGGGGTAGAGAAGCTTCAGGCAGGGTTGGTCTTTTTGTACCTTATATCCCCTCCTCCTACACCAGGGCTGTGCCACTTTTGAAGAATCTGTTTTGACCCTCATCCCCATCTGCACTAAAAAGTTTTTTTAACATTCCATGCAAGGGGCTCAAATTTAATTTTATGTTAGATTTAATGAGGCAGAAAATAGGTGTTTTGCATGTCTTGTCCTGGGATTATAATCCTTGTTTCCATGTAATTCGATAGCAGAAGATTGTTTTACTTTGGAGTCCATTCCTCCTCCAATGTGATCCTGATGTTGAGTAGATTCAAGTAGTTCAGAAATGTTTTTGCTGAATGCTGAAGATTCACGCTGATCAAAGTAGTAGAAAATTATACGTTTATGTATAAATACGGTTTCCTGTGAGACCAGTATCCACCACCACATCTGTATAATTATTAATAAGTGCTTTATAACATTGCCCGGACTTTTGAAATAATTGTAAGTGAACTTTGGCTTAATGAAACTTTATGGACAAATGGAGTGCAATTAGCAGGAGAGACATAACAGTTGTTGAGTTTCTTGAGACAGTTTACCTGAATTATTACTGTACTTAACTACATGCAAATGCTCTCTGGTAGCGATCCCAGTCATAACTCAGATGTTTTCTGGAAAAGTTAAAAAGTATATATACATAGGCATATGAATTAATTGAGTAGTTTACCTGCTTTATAGTTTGAAGTTAAGAGGTGAAAAAGGCTGCCAGTAAGCTTTACTAGTTTGTTTTAAAAGCACTTAGACCTGCTTGAGGGTCTATCTGGAAGCTCATAAAGTTTGCACATACCTGAGAAATGCTCAGTTGAAGGACACAGAGGTAGCAGTGGGGGTTGTAGCCAGTGGTGTGCACACACACATACGCACGCACACACACACACACACACACACACACACACACAAATGTGAATTGCCATTTCCCAGTACCACTGCCTGACCCAGAGTGTCTAAATGACCAAACTTTATTGAAGGTCTGACCAGGTCAGTAGGGCCTGGAGGCTTTGCCCACAATTGTTTTCTGCCTCACTACTCTGGTGAAAGAGTGAAAAGCTTTTCACTCTGACCCTTTTCGTCCACATTGTGCCCAACCCCACCCCCCCACCCCACCCGGTGTTCACAAAAGAAAAGGGTTTCTTTAGGGCAATTGTTTGTCCTGATATCAGTGACCTGAACAGCTGGACCAGTTCACCACTGCCAGGCTAATTACATTAACTGTAAAAGTTAAAGATCGGAGATTGATTCTAAGTTTACCTTTTGATTGAAAAGTCAGTGTGGCAATCCTAATTAAGCAGCGTGGCTCTTTCAGAAGCCTTGCGGGGAGCCCCAGTACCTCCTTTCCAGAGCCGATTAGATATCCCTCTTTATCAGTCATGCTACCAATTCCTTTCCTATAGCTTAGTTCTTTATAGGATGTAGTAAGAGTGACATAAGAGTTTTATGTCTCAAGTGCAGGTAGATGGTGACGGAGGGTAACCTTTAACATTGTTTTGCTAAAACACAAAGGTGAGAAGGGATTTGGCCTTGATGAATGAAGGAATGTGACCCTCACCATGTGACTTTTGTCAATAGACTTCAGATTGATGAGGATTTCAGTAGAGAGATTGCCTGCTGAGTTTGCTCTCCTTTTTTTGGCCTTTTGCACCACGTGATCGCAGATATATAAAGCATGAATACTGAGAAAAATGCACAGGTATGGCTCAGTTGTGGCTTCCATGGTAGTTTCAGACATGTTGAAGAAAATCATGGACCAGTCTGTAATGGTAATGCACTGTTGTACCCTGGCATTACTGATGCAGTACAAGGTGAAATCTGAGGACATTTCTGGGGAAAAAAACACCCATTCCAGGAACAATTGAAATTGTGGACCTCTGATCAACCAAGTAGAAAGTAGATGCTTGGGCCTGTGTTGGAGAATATCCCAGCGTTTTTTCCAGCACAACTGTGTTACATTACATAATGTGTCATCTTCCACTAATGGACAGTAATCATTTGTGATTACTGGACTGATTTTAATTTGGCATTACACACAAAGAGTACCTTGTTGCATTTGTTGCAAACATGACATAGTGGTAAGCTTAAAGATCCCGTGTGTAACATTTAGGAGGAGCAATTGACAGAAATGGAATATCATATTTATAAGTATGTTTTCATTACTGTATAATCATCTGAAAATAAGAGTTGTGTTTTCATTACCTTAGAATGAGTTTTTATCTACAGAGGCTGCAGGTCCCAATCTCCGGAGGTCGCCATGGAGCACCACCATGTTTCTACAGTAGCTCAGAATGGACAAACTAAACACTGGCTCTAGACTGGACCGTTCGTGTTTTTCACTAGTTTCGCAGCCACCGTAGTTTCTCCTACACCCTTGGAAGGGGAGGTTGAGGCTAATTAAATTTGAAAACTACAATTTCACCGCTAGCTGCCACTAAATCCTACATACTGGACCTTTAAAGTGTACCCTGTTGCTGGTTGATGAATCAAAAGTAATCTAGTCAAGTGCTTGTATTGTGGTGATCACTTTCATTTGCAGCTGTCATCCAGACCAATGTGTTTTGGGGATGCACCAATCCAACTTTTTATCTCCTGATGCGCACTCTTAGCAGTAGTTTCATCCTCATTCAATGCAAAATTTGGATAATTAGATAAAAAAATAGATAATTACATCTGGAAACTAGACTCAACCCAAACTATGAGTGTATGAAGACAGGAAATGACAGCTGTAGGAGAGAAGTAGCTTAATGTAGAACTTCTTGGTATATTTAGGCAGTGTATTCAAGGTAATATGAGAACTATAAAGTTTACCACATGAAACCCAGGGCTGTCCAGTAAAGTAAGTGTCAGTGCGTTGTAATGGTATCCTAGATTACAGTTTTATTGTGATTGTTTCCAGCTCTGGTAGGGAGTAAGGTCATTCTCACAGATACAGCTGTTATACATCTTATACTGATTATTATTCACTTTATTAAAGTTAAAATCTGAGAGCAGAATGATCTTTAAAGGAGGTATTTGAAGGAGCTGCTGCTCTTCACTTTTCAAAGTTTATTTTACCTTACTACAGCATTATTTTGTAGTATAAAGGTTGCCAAGGAATGCATCTGACTTGCACTGGCTCGGCACAATTAGAAACCCCAATAAGACGAAAACAAAACTGAATGAATGAAATGAAGTGTGAATGAATGAAATGGCCTTGAGTGCGACAACTCAAAGCTTGGAATCTTGTTTTTCTCCCCTGCTGGACATGAAAAGTTACCATGGTTCCCCTGCACGGCAGGCACAGAGGTCAAAGGTTTCTTTAAATTGTTCAATAGATGGAGGGCAGTGAGACAGAGCACAGGACTTTTCTACAATAATGCTGGATGCTCATCTAGTTTTATCAGTTGCTGCAGTGGTCATCAGTGGGTCTACTTTTGTTTTTATGAGCATCTTTCTCTGTTTTACTTTTAGTTATGTGACATCAACACATTTTTCTAATATGCCACGACAAAAGGATTAAACTGTTAAAAAGTTTGTAGCTATTTACAGACTGACTTCTTCAACTCCATGTTCTGATATGGAGATTAAACACAATGAAGCCACTGTCTGTGGTGAGTGCAGGGTTGCTGTTGAATGATTGGAAAACTTTGTGGCAGAGATAAGGGATTGGAGGAGGGGATGAATGCTCCTTCCAACACCGCTCCCCCACCGCCCAGTCGTTGCTTTGAGAGGTCACGCTGCTCATGGGAATAGTTCTTTGTTTAGCCAGGCCAGTGGTCACTTGACTGTCCTGCAGCCTGTGTGTAGCAGCGGCACATCTGCCAGCCAGCTAGTGATTGATTTGTGGGCTTTCTCAGCTCTGCATTCTTCTCCTTCTTGCTTATCAGCCCTCTTTTTTTTCAGAGCCTTTTATTAATGTTCAGTGGGGTCACTGAATATTGTGAAGGACTCATCACTTAAATAAATAGCTGTGTTTTTCAGTAG
Organism: Coreoperca whiteheadi; assembly: GCA_011952105.1. Classification (NCBI taxonomy): domain Eukaryota; kingdom Metazoa; phylum Chordata; class Actinopteri; order Centrarchiformes; family Sinipercidae; genus Coreoperca; species Coreoperca whiteheadi. The sequence continues at coordinate 18,017,126 of CM022485.1, forward strand.
GAGCTGTGGAATGAGTAAATGTAAAATTAACTAATTTTGGTGTAACCGTGTGGTGCACAGGAATAGGATCCATAAGAACAGTACATGTAAAACTTTTCAGGGTTGTTTCAGAGATTCAGTGATGGTTTTTCATTGGCCTCCTGATGTTGTAGGCCATCGAGCCTGCAGGATCAGGAGAGGATGATCAATATTAATGTCTCCCCCAAACGATTGGACCCTGGGGGGTGGGTTGGATTGGGGATAGATAGTTGGGGGTCAATTTTTTCCTTTTATTAGAAAGTTGAAGAATGACTTTGAATGTGACTTTTTTCTCAGATTGTTTCGTCAGTGCAAAATAATTGAATTTGTTCAACAGCACTTTCATGACAGTATCTTGTCCTGGCTTGACTGAGGATGTATTTGACACAGAGCGTTTCCCTTATCTGAATAAGAACTATACATTTTGGGTAGGATATAGAAAGTGAATCTTTTTTTATATGAGATTCGTAAAATGTGCTTTGGTCTATATCATCATGACAGCTCTGTCAGTGTTTCAAAGTGGAGCTGATGGTTCTTAGTGGGATCACAGTGTATAGGAGTGTCCAACATTAGTTCGAAAAAAGGTACAATGTCTCCATGCACAGTATTATTAAGAATAACAGCAGTAAAGATATTGGCACAAACAAAAACAAAAACTACACATTGTTCCCTGTGCCATTTGTGCCCTTTTAAGTTGTAAATGAAAAGAAAATTGTAAATATTTTCAATTAAGATGAAGTGCTAAATGGACTTTCAAGAATAAGAAATCAACAAGTTTGTTCTAAGTACCTCTAGCAACTCACATGCAGGTAGACTATGCTGTGCTGATCCCTAGCTGAGAAACTGACCACAGTAACCAGGGGAGAGAAGGCTGAAGAAATTCCTCCTGGTATTTGTAAAGGAACCTTTGTTTGGGCCTGACCTGTCCACTGACCTTCAGTTTGTTGAGCATCAGCAGGCCCATCTGTTGTAAACTGAAGTGAGGCAAATATAGCTTCACTCCTCAGGTTCAGTTTGGCCTGTAGGGCGAATGTACTGTAATACACCAGGAAGGCATAAAGACATTTGTATATCTTTAACTTTGAATTTTGAACTCTGGACATTGCTGTCACTTTAGGTCAAGCATGCAATGAGTTAACATGCCACAGCTTTTGTGCATTAACATTATACTGATGCTTCCCTCACCACTGATTGAGAGAGAGAAAGAGAAAAAGACTCCTGTGTCGAGGCAGCTTTTAATTTCATCATATTGCAATCCACTCTAGCTGTGGTATAATGTCTTGCAGCAGCTGGACCCAATGTATGGTTTTATTTGCTGTAGCGGCAGCGATTGGCAGATGTCATCGATACAGCAGAAAAGGATATTATTACAAAACAGCATTTTACAAACCTCGCAGCTGGAGAACAAAGTGAGGGATTTCTAGGCAGGTTGCTGGGCAGCAGTGCTGCTTTCGGGTGGCCACGCAGGGCTCTGCCTGAGCTGGGTGCTAGCCAGGCTTTGTGGAGGTCAGAGGTGAGAGGTGAGAGGTGAGATGGCTGGGAAGGGCAGATTGTCAGAACAGTTTCTTCATGCTTTTGGTGAATAGGTTGAGGAGTTTATTCTGTGTTTAAGTTGGCTAAAATGTTTAATCTCAGCAAACATCATCGCTCAGAGCAGAAGTTCAGCCTCCTATTTTCAGCTGGAAGTGTTCCTGCCAAAGCTCGACAAACCCTAGCAGTTATAGATTTTCCACCTTGTCTTAGTAGTTTATCAATAATCAATGATTATTCAGCTTTTTGTCAATCCAGAATAATTTGACTGAAGGGAAAGGCATTGAGTGAGGCTGAGGAGCAGTGCAGCTCATCTCTCTTGCCCTGCAGTCATATCACTTCAGCACGTTAATGGCATTTTTGTAAGAGTCTGCGTTAACATGGGGGGGTGAGAGAGGGTGGGCGTGTGAAGGAGGGGGGTTTGAGTGCCTCTCCCTGCTTCTGTCTTCACATCAAAGAACCACTGTGGCGCTAAGAGGGGTAACAGCTCAGGACTAATTTGATTAAATGTGTCAGCGGTGAAAGGATCTGATCGGGACAACAGTATGCCTCTTGTTCAACAGGAACGATATTAGGCACCTACCTGGGATTTTTCCTCACAGTCTGGAAAACACAAGTGTAATATTTAATAAATTGTCATTTCTCGTATCAGGTCCCATGGCGGCACTATAACAGTGGAGGGAAAAATAGACCCAGTAGCCATTATAAGATACACTTATACCAAAAGGTTATAACTAATCAATACATTCATTTTAAAATGATCTTGTAATCAGAAATACAAATGAATCTTCACAATTTTCTTTCAGCAACTCGGCCAAAATGAGTTGCTCTTTGCTCCACAAGTGTCAGCTTGATTTGAAGGCAAGTTGTGTAAAAGTCATAATTCACTGAATGTTTTTTTGGCAGTCAGAAGTCTCCTGCTGTTTAGCACCACAACACCTGGCAACACTATTTACACACAGCCATCCATCATGGCGCTCATAGACACCACTCTGTATTTATGACAGCGGAGGGATTTCCTGTAGACCTTTCTCGAAAGCAAAGGTTTCCACGGCATAGTGTTGTATGTCTCAGCGGACAAATATGCTGATAAAGATGTTGGATATCCAATTCAGTAGAAAGAATTAGAGTTGGAAATGTGAGGGTCAGACATTTAAGTATTTTCACTGTTTTGTTTATGGTTTGGTTTCATGAATTCACCTTTTTTTCTTCTTTAAATATCGTAATTCTTTACACCACAGTGGGTTATCAGGTAAGTTAGTTGCTCACTTAGGAAATATGTAACTAGCTTTACATTTATCCATATTAAGGTGATTCACATATGTGTATTTGTGGGTTCTGTGCAGCATTTTCAAAAGATTGTGGCATAATAGGATCATTTTGGATCACCTTGATGCCCTGCCTCCGGCTCCGGCTCCTTTCTGTTTCTTCTTTGCTGTGTGCTCATGGCTCCCTGCAGCAGAAGAAGCACTGGATGTTGTGCTCGGAGGTTAAAGATCACCACTGTGTGTTTGTTTATCCATTACTTAAGAGGTCATAGTTTCATCGTGAAACCAGGCAGCACTTTTACAACTTCAAACAGACCAACTGTAATTTGGTTGAATACAACTTTATTCTTCTGGTCTTTTGATTTGTCCATCGCTGAACAGTGGATAATTTGATATATTCATGATAATCAATGAAATGTTACTGTGGTGTGATGCTTAGTGTTTTTTGGTGATCTCAGTATTTGGTCTTCACCACGAACTGCAGTGCAATTGATTTCTTGAAACAAATGATTGACCTCATGCTTCTGCAGCTTTTTGAGCACAGAGGGGGATGGTACAGCAGTGGGTGACCTTAATGGCCTTTAGAACTTTTATGGCCCAGGAGGAACCACTGCCAAAGGGAGCATTTATTAACAAAAAGGGCTAAAACAACTTAAATCATTATAAAATGCATACAATTCTGTTGGCTGTTTAGTTCACTATAGAAGGCCTTATTGTAATTCAAGGTGGGCCTCATTTGCTTGCTGCTCAGCTGGTGGCTGACAACAGCTCAGTTTCAGGGAAACCCTATCTGTGCAGGACGTAGCTGTTCCACTCCAGTCATCACCTTCCTGCAGCACTCAGCAGGTCTGTAGCTTTAAGTTATAGGCATCTCTATTTTCTGACAGCCATTGGATCTGACTGAGATGGATGTATGTCTGAAATACATCATTATTCTTGGAAAGAGACAGAGGTAATTCAGAAATAGATAATAAAATGATTATCCTTTGGATTGATCTTGTAGAACCGGTCACATACACTTTATGTTTATAATGACATTTAATAGTGAAGATATTAATAGTTATTTAACTTCCACTTGTATCATCTTTCCTTGCTGATTGGTGGGTTTCTCTCTAACCCTGACATTGTGAGCAGTTTTGTAGTTTTAAGATGTTTTTAAAAACTGATTTTATGTCTTTGACTTCTAATGTGGTTTTGAGTTTTATGTCAAAGCAAGGTTTGTGGCCACTCATGGAGCAAAATACAGCAACAGCTTTCACAACAAAGAAATACCTCAAGCGAAAGGAGTTTCCTTTGACTTTATCTTTAAAGGACTATATGTAAGAGATAAAAACATGAATAATCTGTTTGGTTATAGTGAAGAATTCTACTGTTTGAGAGTGAGTGTTGTGCTTAGTTGAAGCTGTACATCTGGGCCAGTTCTTTTGGCAAATGTACAACCTCAATATGGGCCTGGAGAAGTTGATAAATGTTTCTGAGTTACAATGCAAACAGTATATATATATATATATATATATATCATCTCATCCTGACACACTCTGAGATAATGAGAAAAACATTGTAGAAATTAATTTCAGTTTGGCACTAGTAATACAGAACATTAAATGTATTTGTAGTTGTAGTGTATATTAAAAGTTGTCTCTTGTTGCTCTGTTTTGCTGCAGGTATCTCCTCTTTTGCAATCCAGCCGACGCCCATAGTGGTGACTCAAGGCTCAGTCGCCAGGTTTTCCTGCAAAATCAGTGCACACCCTCCTCCCATCATCACTTGGGAGTTCAATCGGGTCACATTACCCCTTTCCAATGAAAGGTATGCACCCTGTTGTTTTCAGCCTAACTTCATGGTATTGATTTTTCACATACTTAATGGACAGCAGATTTTTTGGAAGCGGGACATGAAATATAATCTGTGACCACTCTTAGCCATAATCAGGTGTATTTTAAGTGATAAATGCTGTATCGTATCTGTGTGTGTCTCTCTGTCGTCCAGAATCACAGTCCTGCCCAGTGGTGTTCTTCAGATCTATGGGGTGCAGCGGGCAGATGCTGGAAATTACCGCTGCATTGCCACCAACATTGCAAGCCGCCGCCGGAGCACGGAGGCCACCCTCACTGTCACCCCAGGTGTGTCAACCAGCTCTTTTCTTTGCTAAGGGATTTTGTAAAGGGCATCAACACACAGTATAGTAGTGAAATATCCATCACAAAGCAGAAACGTTTACCTAAATCTAGGTAAAAGGAATATTGGATGAGTGTTCTATATTTGATTTTATGATATATATTGTGAAAGGTATTAGAATATTAAAACTGATACTGCAATATCACAGTAAGGTAATTGGTTTGTGTCTCTCAAGCAGTTGTAGACTGGTCAATAGTTGGCTGAAAGGCTTATTTATTCACTAAAGGGACAGCACAGATAGAATGAATCTACAATGTCCTTTACATCACAACCCATGCACTAAAGCTGTCTTCCTCTCTCAGCTTCCAGCCCCCAGCTTCCCCAGAGGCCACGCATCATCGCTGGGCCACAGAACATTTCAGTATCGCTGCACCAGAATGCCATCCTAGAGTGTATGGCCACAGGCAATCCCCGACCCATCATCTCCTGGAGCCGAGCGGACAGCAAGTCCATTGATGTTTACAACACCAAAGTGTTGGGAAATGGCAACCTCATTATCACAGACATCAAGCCCCAGCATGGAGGAGTCTATATGTGCAGAGCCACCACTCCCGGCACGCGAAACTATTCTGTCGCTTCAGCCAATGTCACTGTGTTAGGTAAAGATATATAATACAGTATACTGTACAGATTATGTTTTGATAATTCATAATTCAAAAACTTATATAAATGTGTGTGATATATAAATATATATTTATATATATATATTTATAATTGATGGTGTTCTTCTAAAGCACCACCTTCCTTGGTCGAGTGGCCGGAGAGCCTGACCCGACCTCGTGCCGGCACCGCTCGCTTTGTGTGCCAAGCTGAAGGAGTTCCAACGCCTCAAATCACTTGGCTCAAGAACGGAGAGAAAGTTCACTCTAATGGTCGTATCAAGATGTACAACAGGTATCTTTATCTTTATTTAAAGGATTATTCCTGAGTCAGATGTATTTTACCATGAAAATACATCGTTTAACAGTCTTTGTTGGCCAATTTAAAACAGTTTAAATAAACAATTCACTACTGTCCCTACAGTAGAAAACAAACTGAATAATTTACAGCAGTGCAAATGGGGTTTTAGCTGGTTTCCCTGTAATTTTCTCCCGCTCCTTATACAACTGCCAGTACTTGTTAAAGGTAATTATAGAATGACTACACCCTGGTGAAGGGGCCTCAGGAGGAAGCTGTCTGTGTGGATACTCTTCATCTGTGTGTGTCTGTGTCCCACAGCAAACTAGTCATCAACCAGATCATCCCTGAGGACGATGCCATCTATCAGTGCCAGGGAGAGAACGATCAGGGATCGGTCCTCTCCATGGCGAGGCTCATTGTGGTGATGTCTGAGGATCGGCCAAGTGCGCCCAGGAACATCCGAGCTGACACCGTGTCGAGCTCCGCCATCCTTCTGGCTTGGGAGAGGCCCCTGTATAACTCAGATAAAGTTATTGCTTACTCGGTGCACTACATGAAGGCTGAAGGTGAGTGGTGTGTAAACAAACAATTGTCTTTTTGTCATACAGGGATATTATCTGTTGTAGAAGGAAATTGCTAAAATATTTCTATATGGTATTTCATGTTAAGAGAGCGCTCCACCCATATAGCATTGCACTCCTGTAACATGTAACGCATGAGGATCAAAATTGATGCAGCAGAACACGATTCAAATCAGATTTAACACAGCTCCCTCTAGAGCCCCAAAGGCTTTATGCTACTTTTTTCAAATTTGCAATAGTACTCCCCAACACCTGGACACAGACTCTGATTTGTTAAATCGGTGGAGTTTCCCTTAAAAGCCTCAGAAATAGCAGTTTAGGGATTTAAATTCTGCTCTTTCCTGTCTAGAATGTATATTGTGGGAGCTAACTATGTGTTGTCAGTGCTCTGTTGGTGGGCAGAGGTCAAGCCAAAATAAAGACGACCGACGGCTTTTTCTTGACAAACAGGAACAGTCCTCTATAGACATTTCAAGATGCAGGGTCCCTTCCTTTTGGCTGATAGGATTCAGTATGCAGACAAAACTATTCACACAAAACCCAAGGGTTGTCTTGTGGCAGCAGAAAAGCCTTTCAGTTTTCCTGGGAACTCTTGCTGTTGACATCAAGAGTCACATTCAAACAATGTAACATTTCAGAAAAAAAATTCAGCTTGTTCATTCAAGCACTGCACTTAATTATAATGCAACTGGCTTCCATTGGGGAGGTGAAACGGACAGAATTTAACTAAAGAAAAAGGAACACCTGCTGGAGGTCAGAATAAAAAGAACAAGTAGAGAAAAATCTTTCAGGGATTTTCTGCACTTAATTTTGATTTAGTGACATAGTCTCCTTGGTCCCTGTCACAGAGAATGGCTGTTCATTGACATTGGCAGAGTAACAGACAGTACGCTCTGCACCTGAGGTTGCAGACAGAGAAACTTGGCACTTAATGGAGGCTATTATGAAAGAAGGGACTAATTAGCCCATGTGATGGAGTGTCCAAAAGTGTGTATTCTGTGAGGGCAGTGGGAGGGTGTGAATTGGACAGGAAGGAAGACTTTGTTATATTTTTCAGAGAGGCTTACTGAGGCATTCAGACTAGGGAGAAAGCTTTTTTGTTTACTCCCCAAGTACCTCGTTAGCCAGGTCAGAAATCAGACCAGGTCATGTTTTTCGTCCAGGGGACAAATACATCTTTTGTGTGACTTTGCTGATCTGCTCTAATTAAACAAATATTACACAGTAGGTCATTTGAAAAACTAGTGCAAATGAAACCTGCTGCAAGAAGTGAAGAATGTTATGTATGAAAAATATTTGGGACTCCTTCCTTCTGTCTGATCTTGTTGTTTTCTTTTACCTGATGAGAGAATGAGTATGAGTAAATTGTATCTCCACAGGTGATTAGACCACAAGGTTCTGTTTCATAGCAACAACAACATAAACGTTTACCATATTTTTACACCTTTTTGTGGACTGGATAATAGGTAGTATTTTGAACTACTACTTTGTATATTATTATTTAAATCTTGAAATATTCTGTAATGCATCTAAACAAATGTGAAAATTAAAAGACAAAAAAACGTGTTTCTATATCACAAGACAGGACCGATTGCTTTTTAGAAAAAAAAAGAACTTCTGAACCAGAAGTATTGATTTGGTTTATTTTGATATAAAATTGTGATATTTCTTTGACGATGTGGTTATTTGTCCAGGATTAAACAACGAGGAATATCAAGTTGTCATTGGAAACGATACAACTCGATACATTATTGATGACCTGGAGCCGGCTCGCAACTACACGTTCTACGTCGTGGCCTACATGCCCATGGGAGCCAGTCGTATGTCGGACCATGTATTCCAGCACACACTTGAAGATGGTGAGGCCTACACCCAGTGAAGGCCATAAACGATATAATCAGTCCCACAGTGAAAACAAAGTTAGACGCAAGTCATATATTAGAGTAAGATGCACAGATAAAGTAAAAACAGTGCTATGATTGATCTTTAAACAGACTGTTGGGACAGTAAGCTCAGAGTTTGTTTACAGAATGTTTTAACTGTAGTGAATGAGCTTGGTTGTTGATGTAAGAGACAATCAAATTATTTGTGTACACAGCATATACAGTATGTGTATCTGTGTCTAATGCCCCTGGATTATTTTTTGGTCTTGGCCTGTGGGTCAAAGGCTGCCATGTGTCTGTTCTGCATGACTGAAGTTATTAAATGATATTATATTGCTGGCAGGGCAAGGTCTTGATCACTTTAAATATGTACTCTGGTAAAGACAATTCAATCCAATTCTAATATCTTTAGATTAGTTAAACATGTAAGATCCTGTGTGTCAGATTTTCACATGAAAATGTTTTCTTAAAAACAGGAAGTCTAGCTGTAACCACCATGATTTGTTCTGTCCTCCAGTTTTACAGTCAGTTTGTATTAGGGTGGGCGATATGGATAAAATACTAATACTAATAAAGACAAACCTTAAGAAGGAACCGCTATTCAAATCACCAAGGATGACTTTTCTGTTTTCTTCAGCTTCTTTTGGTCTTAACCTTCCTGTCTTGTCGGTCCACAGTTCCCCTTCGTGCCCCTGAGCTCAGCCTCACCAGCAACAGCCCCATGGACATCCAAGTATCTTGGCAGCCCCTTCCAGACAAGCTGAGTCGTGGCCGAGTCTCTGCCTACCGTTTGTCCTATCGCACCAGTGCTGAGAATACGGTCTCACAGATGGAGCTACCTGGAGACAAGACCCAGCATCTCCTGGAAAACCTGCAGCCTGACACCATCTACCTCCTGCGTATAGTTGCTGCCACCAATGTAGGGTGGGGTGAGCAGTCTGTCTGGACTTCCCACCGCACTCCGAAGGCATCCGGTGCTCAAGGTACTACATTTGGAAGCGTTGTCTTCGTAATTTCTGAAATGGCAGCGTGTAGCCACAAAGATAAATTAAAAATGCTGTCAGAAATTCAAATGTGCAGGCACGTTGAAAAAAACCTACACATAGAGGGACTTGATCCAAAAAACTGAATTATCACTGCACTCTTCTGTTTACAACATGAGACAGAGTCAAGAGAAGAGCTTGCTCTAATAATCTTGTTAAGGCATTGCGTTTGTTACTCTGTGACCTTTGACCTGCACTGTCAGTAACATTGGAAGGGTTTCAGTCATGGGTCATAAAGGGAGCGACTCAGGCCTCTGGGTGGGAAAGAGTATATGGCTGCTTAGAGCCACATCTGAAGCTTTGAGGCGGGGGAGGGGAGGATTTGTTTATCCTGCCCATCTCTATTGCCCTCTGTCTCCAGTTTAAACTCAGACCGGAGTCTTCTATTGGTAAACTTCGTTCCCCTCATTCCTAAAATTAAAATGTGTGCAATCACTCCCTTGACTACCAGTGTGGTTGTCTCTGATCTGCATTGAGTGTGAAATAGCTGGTAAGGCATCAGATGGTAGTTTCACTTTTCAAAGGAAACTCTTGGTCAGGAACCTCCTCTGGTCATCACATAAACACTAGAAACAGCTTGGTGAAGAGATTCCAGTTTTCTAAGAACAAGTTCCTGTCCTTAAAAACTTCAGCCATAAAGAATACATAGCAGAAAAATGTCTCTGAAGTCTTGTTTGGTTTGGTGTTAGTTTGCTGTAGTACAGTACGAAAATGAAAAGTATTCATTTTGACACACTGAGCAGCATTTTGATCACATGGACTTTTATTCAGTGTTTTTGTTATCATGGACCTGAAAAGACTGTTTGTGAACACTTTAACCTTTCTTGTTTTAGTGTAGGATTGTAAATCCATCTCAGAATATCATTTTCAAGATACAAATGTTATTCTGACTCTTTTCTCTTTAGTCCCTCTTGCTCCCGAGCTGCATTTGGAGCCTTTAAACTGCACCACTATTTTGGTGCGCTGGCAGCTGGCACCCAGGAACTCGGCCAGTGTGCAAGGCTACAGACTCTTCTACCATGAGGAGAGCCAGTCAGAGAACGACCCGGTTCAGCTGCGTGCCTCGGATAATACACACACCATCGGAGGCCTTGGTGAGTTTTGTTTCACATCTTTTGAGTTCCTCCTGTCACATGGTCTGCAGGACATACAGTATTTTCATGGTTTTCTTATATACACAGACGCTCAAATACATGACAGAAGCTTCACCGCATGTTGCTTTTATACAGTGGATGATCTGATAAGATTTTAGAGCATCTTGCTGCATAGATTTGCATCTTGCTGAAGAAAAAGTACCTAAAACCTCTAGAACATTAGTGCTTTACAGTACGCGTTCCTATCAAATCTGTCAATTGTGATGTGAAAAAAAAATATTTTTACTATCTAAATCCTGAATTTGAGTCATTATTGGCTGTAGTAGCATAACTCATAACATTTCATATGTTACTGAATAAAGGGAGTCATTAGGCAGATGAAGAACTCTTGCTCTCATACTAGAGTATATGGAAGGATTTGAGCATGCACCCACATATTTCTAGAAATAATTACATTTTTTTATTAAAAACTTGCATGTCTTAACAGTCATTTCAAGTTTTCAAGTTCACAAAAGTTTTAGTGAAATAGTTTGTTGTGGAAACGTTTGGTTAACACCAGCAGCAGCATCTATTGACAGCCAAGCTTATGAGTGATTCATTAGCTGAAGTCTTGTCATGTGTCGAGCAGTGGTTCATTAGCCGTGGAGCAGAGCAACGCCACAACCAGCTTCCATGACTTCCCCACCTCTGTGCAGGATTTCAGTGTGTGTCAGTGTCTTTTCAGCAGCTGCTGGATGGTGTTTGGGACATATCACATGTCTGTTGGCCTTTAGGTCAGATTCATTTTGTCTTTTTTTTTTTTGTTCGAGAGAGGAAAGGGGGATCAGGCCAATGCAGTGGACAACTGACCATCTGTGGCCAGAGGGGGTCAACCAGGTGGTCAGCAGCTGACTTGTAAATCAGGAAGCTTGGTGCTTGAACGGGATCAGAAAGAAAGATGAGGAGGCACTATGAATTACTATAGGTGTTAACTCTAACTGCTGCTGGCATTTAGTTAGTTGCATATTTAGTTCAATGGTTTTAGCACCACTATTATTAATGCTACTGCTACAATATACCTACTATGAAACCTAAAAGAACTACTCCTGTTTCTACTGATAATACTGACACTAATAATATTGAAAACTAATTCCGATAAAATTACAATAACTTCTAAACTAACTTAGCTAAATATAAAATCATACCAGTTTAATAATATCTTCAGAAAGAAATAACTGAGAAAATTCAACTAAATTCAGTTTCATTTGTGTTTTGATTTATTCATGACATTTCTATTATATTATTTTTATTTTATTGTCATAATGGTTGTATTGCTGTGTATTAATATGGAGAGATCTGCAGTTTCTTAAAGTTGCCTGAGTGATTTTCTTTCTTGCTTCATCAGATTGCTTACTATTGAATAAATGTTCTGGGAGGAAGATGATAAATATTAAGCCAATGAGCAAAATTAGCAACATCAAAAATAGAGCTTCAGCCGAATAAGAAGAATTATCTTTTTGTTCCTCTTTGATAAAGGAGCTTTGCAGGGCTGTGTTTAGAAGAGAGGGAAGTTGTTTTGTTGAGGCAGATTTATTATGTGATTTATGACTGCTTTGAGCAGTGTTGCTGGAGGAGCATTGACATCAAAGACTCTCATTGTGGTTGGCTTTGAGAGCCACAGATAGATACGATAGTTTATTAGCCAAGACTTAAAGGAAATGCAGCCTCTCACCAAGTGAGCTGCAGGCCAAACAATGAGCATGTCTTGTGAGCTCACTATCTTGCAGTGCTGAGATTTCTTTCTCATGAATTAGCTGCAGCACTGTGCACAACGGAGGTGTAAAAATGCAGCATCTGACCTCCTGTGTGGCAACACATTCTGCATCAGAGAAAACCCTGCTGTGCTGTGAGGAATGTGACTAAATTGCTTTAACGCTTTTTACCAGTTATTACTTTCCTCTTCAAGACATTACATTTTTATACTGTAGCTGCACCACATAATTAAAGACCAGGCAAATTGTTGCTATAGCACAATTCATACAAGAGGCTGTTTTAAAATTCTTCAATACCATTTAGATTTCAAAAGGAATTGAAAGCAAACTTGAATTGAATAAAAGAAAATGTACAGAAATTTAGAGGCAATCCAGATATACATCCTTGCTAAATTCTAAAACCTACTCTGACATTAGCAAAAATTTAAAAGAGTCATAAAGTCCGTGAACTTACTCAGTGTTGTAAGTTATATAGCAACATCTACTGTCGCCATAAGCTACTGGTCATACCAGCCCAAATAAGGCTGTAGAAGCAAAACCCCTGAGGGTAATGAATTGAACAGTGTTTTATGTTTGATTGCTAATGAGTGTCACTTTTTACTTTCATGAAGAAGCATGTGTTATTTCTTCTCTCAGAAGTCAGGTGATCAGGTGCTGAGCTGGGACACACCTTACATCTTTTGGTAATCTGTTCCAAAGTAACTACTCTGCATCCCCAATGATAATACATAAGATAATATGCATTTTCGGAGGTGTAAGATCAAATATTGGTCTATTTAATTATAAATAAATACATTGATTGTTCTTTGCTACAACATGTTATTTACTGCAAGCCCTTTTCATCAAAAAGTGACAACTAGTAATGTTGAAATTTACTCACATTACTCACGTGACCTGAATGGAAATAGAGTGGACAGGGCGTTTGTTTATTCAAAATTCTCTGTTGTTCTGTAGCAGTGCAATGACATTAATGAGCAACAAGTTCATAATGTGGGAATATTTTTCTGTTTGTAATTTGTGTACATGTTGCTCTCTACCTGCACATCAGGAGAGTCCACATTTTGTGTGCTTGAGACTACCAAATGCTGAATGTTGATTTTTCTCCGCAGGTGATCTGTGCAAATTAAATCAGCTCATTCTGTAAATGCTATTTCCTATAATCTTGGTGATGTTGTACACAGCAGCTATCCCTTTTTTTTGCCAATAACATTGATTTTTGAACTATCAGCTGTGGCAAAAGTGGATGCTGCTGATTCAGCTCTGTGTACAGCTGCAGAAGGACATGCTCTGAGCTGGCTGTTAAATTATCACTCATGACGAGCCAGATGATTGAAAGCACACCCTGAGAGACAGGAATGTCTTTGAGAGGCTCCAGTTTGGTATAAATGACACGCTGATGTGACCTTTCCTCGCATGTGTATTCTCTGCACGGCCCGTGAGAGGAACATGTAGTCATAGTCCAAGCTTAAATACCTCTCATACCTGTTGGCACCAGGCAGCGCTGTGTGCACAACTGTAGATTTATCTCACAGCTACAGGCCCTCTTTTGCGTCTGGTCCACTCCTTTTATTAAACACGAGCCATAGCGTGCTTGGTGTGAAAACTAGATTTGTATTGGCCATCAGTTTAAAAGGGAATTTTGTGCTTAACTTGTGTGTGTGTGTTAGTATGCGTCAGTGTGTTGATTTGTGTAAGTAAGGGCGAGAGAGAGGGAGAAAGAGGGGGAGGAGAGGGAGATGATAGATGCTGGTGTGAGGAGTTGACATTTATGGCCCCTGTTCAGGTCTGACTTGCTGCGGCCCGGGGGCCCAGAACAAAACCTCAGGGGCCAACATGATCTGCATTTTGGCTTTAAAAAACAAATGGCTCAAATATAAACCTTTAATACAAAATAGCAAAAATTATGGAAGTAAGGCCGTGTGAGATTTATCCCATTGGGAAGGAATTTCTTCACTCATAGAATGGCAACTCAAGCAGGACGCAGTACTCAGTAAGAATATAATGTATAGCCACATTTATATTTTGTAACTCTAGCTCTGTGGCCACTGTGTTTTGTATCACTGTAAACTGAATGTCATTCGATTTGGGAATCGAAAATTAAATAAATGGTAGTTGCAGCCTTAATATCAGGTTCTTATAGAAAAGCATAATATGTTCGATGAGTGATGACCACTATTTTGTTTGCTTGCTTGAAGTAGTGTGTGTTATAGATGGATAAGTAACATCCTGGTCTTGTTTAATTTAGTTGTTGTTTGTGGACACACCAGAATATAATAACAATAGATGTGATGATGTTTGAAGGTAACAGGTTTGTGGTCCATTGTGAGTAACAAACAAGCCTGTCCTCTGAGTTTTCTCTTATGGATACCAAGTTATCACCTATTAAGTGGCATTTTATTTTTAACTGTTGGTGTTTCCCTGTTTTTCACTCATTTCCTCTGCTTGACACCCCCCCCCCTTTACAGAGAGAGCCCCAGAACCCCTCCTTTTGCAGGATTTTGCTTGCCCAGATTCCATGTCAAAGGTCGTGGCCCAGATGTCACAGCTTCCCCCCTCTGTGAGGGGGGAATTACGGCTGGCCCATTGTATTATGGGGCTAGGTAGAGGTGCATATTATGTGCCTGCTCCTCTTTAGAGGTGGATGCTGAGGCATAACAAACTGATCAGAAACTCTATATCAAAATTATAGGCCTTCTGGATTTATTCATCTCTTACAACAAGAAAATTAAATATATCAAGAGAACTTCTTTTCCTTCTGATCATCTCCCTGCTCTGTCTTGGTATGCTGAACTGTATCTACCCTGTGCAGAGAATTCATCCGGCCATTCATGATGCAGTTTAAATCAGTGGTGATTAGTATTTTTCTTTTACTCTTAATTGTGAATATCTATGTAGTTGTAGTAAAAAAGAGGTGCATCTCATATTCCACACCGATGACCTCAGATTCTTTCAGAGTTTAATCTCAGCCTGACCTGCTGGCCCTGGTCTGGCTCCAGAGAAACTCCTCAGGGCTGCATGGGGGTGCTCCTAAACTTCGCTAACGTCCGTGAACACAAATTAATCGGCTGTGGTCTCCCTCTTCTCTAGAGCCCCTAAATGTCTCATACAGCAATAGAAGTTTGGTTTTTTGTTTTCTGCAGGATTGTCAGTAATAATAGGGTCAATAGAATGCTCTGATCGTATATTGTCAAGCAAAAATAGTTTTGCAAAAATGATTTTCATCTTGAAAATCTTGTGTCTCCCAGCAAACTGTGACCAAGCATTTGAGAAACATTAGTTAAAGAGGTTGCATTTATTTTACTGTCTGTATGAGTCAACAGACACGAGATTGCAACATTCACATCGGACCCTGATCATTATTCTTTAAGGGGTAAAAGGGACATTTGGTCAGATGGCTTTTGTTCAGCACAGGGTCTTCAGGGTCACTGAGGCCTGCAACTGCTGTTGACTGTCAGCGATGTCCTTCCCAGGGGATTTTGTCCGTCGATTTAACCCCCAGATTCCCGACCTGAATAGGAGTGGCCGCTGACCACTGACCAGCAGGCCTGACTGGGGCTGGAGAAAGGGGCTTCTATTTGCAGTCAAAAGACAGGGTGATGGATAGAGGAGCTCTTCTGTTCTGCTGCCCTGAGTGCTGCAGAAACTGACCAAAGGACTTACAGCGCTGAGCATCTGTCGCACTGCCTCACCTCTAGTTCCCACCACACCATCAAACCAGAAACCTCACTGACCCCACACCCACACAGTCCAGGTCTCTTTCATGTATTAGCCCTGCTTCCTGTTGGCTGTAGGAGTCACATTCTCATCTGTGTTGGGGTTGTGGTCCGATGTAAAATAATTACATTGAATGCAGAGTGTTGGTGAGAATAAATCTCTATGGATGTTTACTGAAGGCCAGATGTGAGACCGCCCATAGGCTGATGTATTTTGCAGCAAGAACTTTGGGTGTTTTTCACATTTCTATGATGATGTGATTTTATTTACACATTTTGTTTTTTTTCTTTATCTTAATGTAGACCCAAGGAAGAAGTACCACGTTAAACTTCTGGCTTATAGTTTTGTCGGCGATGGCTACCAGGCAGACCAGACAATCAGCACCCCTGGATGTGTCTGTAAGTCCCGTAATATACTTGAAAATACTTTTATTTTCAGTCCGTCTGAAACATGATGATGTCACTTGTATTACCCTATTTATAACTACCAAAGTAGGGGAAATAACATTACTTTTAATGTATCTCTCAGCTGTTAGAGATCGACTGGTGCCACCTCCACCTCCTCCGCACAATGTGTATGCCAAGACAAACAGTTCCACCGCCGTATTTCTGCACTGGGGCCGACCGGCCTTCACCTCCAGCAATGCAGTCAACTACACTGTCCGCTGCAACCCAGTGGGCCTGCAGAACGCCTCCCTGGTGCTCTACCTGCAGACGTAAGAATTCCTTTATAATACAACTTTTCATTTAAAGCAGTTTTAATGCTTTTTTTTAGGCCACTTGGGGACTGACCTCAACAAAAAGCTGAACATAACTCACACATTTGGCATATTATAGTCATATAAAGGTATTTTGGCCAACGTGTTAGTAAACCCATTTACACATTATTCAGACACGGAATTGTGTTTCTGGTCACCTGATGAGCTATAATATTGATTAGTGCAGCTTTTAATACATTTCTGGGGACTACTGTTTGAAGTGGAGGGTTTCTTGGAAAGTGAAACCAGATGTATAACACATGGCACTGTGTGTTTTGTGTAGCTTAGTGTATGATGGCTTGGTCTCGTGCCACATTTCAGCTCTTATCTTATCACTATTATGTTATTGATAATAATTTGACATTTTAGCAGCGGTTGGTCATCATAATCATATCACCTAAACTGTTTCTTTACACACTTTACACTTAACAATATAAATACTTGACTCACACTTGTTGACGAAAGTTTGCAGGTCACCAGAACCTCTTAGTTGTTTCTTTTCCCCCATTGCCAGCACAGCTCCATATCGCCATCTACTGGGCCAGACCTTTTATCATAGGACCAGTTCACAATCAACATCTGTGGATTAATATGACTAACTACCTCATATTATTTTGAAAGACATGTGGCTGTTAAAGTTATTAAATGTATTTTTTTATTATGTGTCATGTTGTGATCAAATGCCATTGAGTGCATTTTTTTAGAGTGATCTACACAACTAATATCTCCAAACCTTAGCAAATCACATTGAACAGATTTGGATGATAGATCCTCATCTAGGTAATTGACAACTCTAAAATTGCCCCTAGTGAATGAATGTGAGTGTGAATGGTTGTCTGTCTATGTGTCAGCACCTGTGACGAGTTGGCCACTGTCCAGGGTGTACCCCGCCTAAGGCCCAAAGTCACTGGGATAGGCTCCAGTCACCCGCGACCCCCAACGGGAACAAGCGGTAGAAAATGAGATGAGATGAGATCCTCATCTAGGCACAAGGAAATGTAGTATGTTTTTGAGTGAACTGGCCCTTTAAGCCTCTTTCATGTCTTTCTTCTGCAGGAGTGAGCAGAGCCTCATGGTGCGAGATCTGGAGCCCAACACCAAGTATGAATTTGCAGCTCGCCTTCACATTGACCAGCTGTCCAGCCCCTGGAGCCCTGTGGTCTATCAGAACACTTTCCCTGATGGTGCGTGCAAAAGGATCAAACATTTCAGTCTTATTAGTTATATCTCTGAAGGGTACCAGAGGTTTGTTATTGCTGTTTTCAGTTAGGATATCTTAATGTGGGGGGAAAAAAATACTACTTCTTCTAGGGATATATCGGCCTGTATTAGCTCATTGTGGCTATATCAGTATTGGTATATAAGACAGTCGATAAGTGACAAAAAAAATGTGTAGTACACAAATGCCAAAGATATGTTTTGAAACATTACATAACCATTAAATTTCTTGGTTGCAATTGTTTAAAAAAATTCTTATTTAAGGGAATGATATCAAAAAAAGTTAATTTATGTTATTCATTGTGTAAATAAAATTAACGTTGGCAAATATATTATTATCAGATTTTTCAAACTCTCAAAAATCAATATCAGTATCGGCCGCTATAATTTCTATACATATTGCTGTTACAGATGAAAACCTGGTAATTCAAACTGTGAACAGTTTCACGTTAAAGTTGCTCAGAGCTCGAAAAGCACACTTTTCTATTCTGTGGTGTTTATAGTATTTTTATTGACCATGTTCTTTTCATCCATCCCCACCCAGCTCCCAGTCTGCCCCCTTCCAATTTGAAAGTGACTCTGATCGAAGAGGACACAGCGCTGGTTTCATGGAAACCCCCAGATGAACCCAATGTAGATGTGACACATTACACGATCCTGTACGCCTCCAGACACGCCTGGATAGCTGGGGAATGGCAAGTTCTGCAAAGAGAAGGTAAGGAGGAGTGTGGAAAGAAATGCGTAGAGAAGGCTGTTATACAGGCGTGCAGGGGAGGGGGAACCACAGAGCCTTCCTCCTGTCCTACACAAATGATCCATTGGAAATTGGTAACTCATTTCATTCTCCAATCTATGTCTCTGTTCATGGTGCCAGGACAAGTTGAGCTCACTGCCTTTGTCTTAATGATAAAAGACCAGTTTGGAGGTTTAATGTAATAAAAAAAAAAGACTTTGGTTTACCTACTTATTGACCCCCTATTCACACAAAGACCATTTTGAAACATTTCTGTTTATAAAAACCATTCCATATCTTTTGTAGTGATGCACTTTATGCAAATAGAATTATTATTTCAGATTCCAGTCAAAGTTGTCGAGATACGCCGATCTCTCTCCGGGTTGGTTGATGAAAAGGGATTCACCTGAGACCTACAAATATCCACAAAGTGCAGCAGTGTTTAATGAATTTAGGCCTCTATTTTCAGTTGTTTACAGAAATAGAGATAAAGTTAATGTGGAGAGCTTAGAAAATTGATATAATACAGAAACAGAAGAAATCTTTGTGAAGTAAACCTTCGTCTCAGTCACAGGCTTCAGTGACAATAAGGCTGGTGTTGTATCTGGTTTGTCAGGCAGCGTTGGTGTTTTTAAGAGCAGATGACCCCAGGAAACACACAAAAAAGACACAATACCCCTGTTGCCCCTGGTGAAGGGGTCAAAAGTGAAGCCGTTCACAAAGCCCCTCCAGCTCAGCTCAGCCCAGCCCACTATCACCTCAAGCTGAACACCCACCCCCTCCATTCTCTGCTGGGACCCTGGTGGTGTGTAGACTGGGTGGTACTGGATAAGGGAATGTGTATAGCCCTGATCCCCTGACCCCCTGGTTTTCCTCTCAGAAGCTCCTCTAACATAGCACCTCTCAGCCATAAGGATTGTTTTTGTCTTTGTCTTTCATGTCTTTCACTGCATCACAAAGACCAGCTGACTGAAAAGTCAAAGGTTTGTGTATCTCAACAGAAACATTTGGGGAAATTCCCAACTTATTTGCTTTCTTCCTTTTCAGTGATTAGTCAAACAAACGAGATGTATCATGTTAATAAGTGATCTTAAGAGGTGGTGGATTTTGTTCCCATTGGACAGAGCCAGGTTAACTGTTTCCAGGCTTTATGCTAAGCTCAGATAACTGGCTGCTGTCTCCATCTACCTATTTAATGAAAGTGGTATTGTTATCTAACTCAAGAAAGCAAATAAACCCATTTCCCAAAAAGTCCCTCTATTCCTTTAAATATTACAACTCAGTGCAGTTAAATACCCAACTGTAGTATGCGATCAAAAACTCTGTGATCGTTTTTAAATTAGCTTGTTCTTTCCAGCTACGCCCTACACAACCTCAGAGTAAATAATCAGATGTGATTTAAAAAACCTAAATAATAAGAAACTTGCTTTATGAGTTTTAGAGATGTAAATACTGATTACATGTGTCTATGTGATCCCTGACCGAATGAATATATTTTTACTCATGGACCACTTATTTGGAAATGCTGAACTGGAATCTGTACTTTAAATCAAATTTAACTGTCTTTTTATGTCAGAATTAATTTATGGCAGAAATTACAAGCTTGATCAATGAAGCCACACAAACAAGTACAACAGTTATTGGAGTTTAAACATGTTCTTGTGCTGTCTGCCGTTCCTGATGGTCTGTGAGTATCGGCATAAAAAAACCTCACACTTTCCATTGTTCATGCATGAGGGCTGCAATCATCCTGTTAAAACCAGTGAACAAAAACTAATTTTTCAACAATATTATTCCCAATGTGCAGTTAAACACCGGCGTTTAATCTCACCAACAGGGAGCATCACCATGGCACTGCTGGAGAACCTGAAGCCTGGCCAGGTTTACTTGGTGAAAGTTTCTGCGTCCAATGACATGGGTGATGGGCCGTTTTGTCATATGGTGGAGCTGACAGTACGGGCAGATCTCTCCTCTGGTCATGATCCCCGTCTCTCCCGTGGCTCCACACACTCCACAGGTCACTTGATATCTTATTTTGGGGGTCTTCCTTTCATAGAAGTTGAAACTTATTGGGCTTTTGGAGGCTGCGCTGAGGCAAATGATTGATATCTGACAGTGTTGCCTTAAACCTTCACAGCCTTTTCTGATGGCTTCTACCACCTGGACCAAAGGTCAATGACAGGGATCACTGTGGGAGTCTGCATCGCTCTCATCTGCATCATCATCTGCGCTTTCATCATTGTCTGCAGAGGCAAAAACAGGTGCTTAGTATATCTGAACACATCGACAGCAGTGCTCGCTGGCTTTAGAAACAGGGGCCAATACATATTGCCCAGTTTCTTTAAGCATCTTCTGTCTGTAGTGACGTCATGTCTGTTTCACACCAGGAAATTTTCAGCTATTAAAACATACAGAGAAGCAGTGAGCACATCTGCTTCGGCTGCAGCACATCTGGACTCTGAGGGACAAGCTGAGAACGCGGATGTGACTGTGCCAATGACGAGTCAAAACCATTTCATTGATGCAAAGGTACTTAATTAACACTTAGTGCAGCACGTAACATGGTGGCAAAAACCCTGGAAAAACTTTGGAATGTTGTTTTTCGGGTCCTGAAAATATAAGGAAATTTGTAAATATTATTCACCTTTTTGGAAACGTGAAATTGTAAATAAAGATACTAATCGTACAGATCCATTAATCATAATAATATACAGTATTACAAACATTTTGGAATTTAAGTGTGGGGACCCTGATGTAATCAGATCAGTATCAAATCTAGTTGTATGAGAAGCAAAGATACTGAAAATCAAAGCACTTTCAATCATATCCATTTTACAGTCAGTACTGGATATGGCTCATACCTTTTCATGCTTTAAAAATGTTCTCTTTTTTTCTCTTCTAGGGTGGAACAAATCTTGTTATTAATTGCCTCGGTCCTGTTCAGCCCAGCTCTGAGAAGAAAGAGAAATGGTTTTCCTTCAGCACTAATGTGAAAAAGGACAGTAAAGCAGTGCAGGTAAGATTAAGAATCATGAGTGCTGCTTGTTGAATTGCCATCAGCAAATTGTAGATTGCAGATGTCCCAACAATTCTTTGCTTATCCAGTGTTTGAAATTACAAGAGACTTTCATGCCCTCAGAGCGTAACCTCAGGCTACATGAAATCCTGTCTTAAAATACTTTTTTTTTTTAAAAGATTGCAGACCCAAACCTCAGCCGTGGCGCTAACGCTGATCTTAACCATTTGTAGCCTAAACTGAAACAAAACTATTTGATTGTTTTTCTCATTTGTTAATCATGAATCAACTGTAAGTAAGAACCGTGAAGGATCTCAGGAGGATTTAAAGGTTTAAAGAAAATTTTACTCTAACAGCAACAAAATAAAGTGTAAAAGAAACACATTCGGTGTGTAGTTAATATACATAGGGCTTTCAGGAACTGCATTAAAGACTGTAAACCCCACAGGTTGGAACATTGTATCAGAAAGACTTCTGAAGCTCCTATTTGTCATTTGGATAATAGGATGCAAAGGGAGAATAAGATCTTTTGAAATCAAGATTTTACACAACCGAGCCATAAACACTCTAACTGACTAACTGAAGCAACATCTTCTCTGTGCTGTAGAATATGAGACATGCCACTGCCTCCTACCAGCCAGGTACCACAGTGTTGACCTTTGAAGAGGAGCTGTCCATGTCTCCAGACCAGCCCACCACCCTGCAGGCCCTCCTCTGGAGTCCCGGTGACACGGAGGGTTCCTCCAACAGCGAGAGCAGCCATGCAACCGGTGACTCGGGTCGTTACTCTCACGACGAGACGGAGATGACCAACCTGTCATCTGGTCCCAGCAACCGCCCACCGTCTCTGACAGGGGAGGATGGCGGAGGTTCGGACTGCAGCGGCCCCTCTGAAGAGCCGAGCGAGCTGCTGGAGGAAAGTCAGACTGACCTGAAGTTAACGGAGTCCGTCGAAAACGGCTGCTGTCAACAGGAAGCGCAGAGCAGTTCTCAGTCTGCACTTTCTCTCCACGTGTGTGGGCATGTGTCTGAGTGTGTGTGAGACTGTGTGTGCGTGTGAAGGCAGTGGTATGCTCGCAGAAAAGTCAAACTGTGCTTTTGTTTATTTATACACTCCATGCCAGTGAGGGCGGTGAAAAATTAAAGGAATAGTTCTTTGCCTTCTGGCAGAGAGTTCGATGAGAAGATCGATGCAACTCTTATGTCTGTTAGATATAAGGCTACACCCAGCAGCTGGTTAACGTACCTTAGAACAAAGACTGGAAATAGGGGGAAACAGCTAGCCTGGCTCTTTCCAAAAGGAACTAAATCCACCTGCAGCACTTCTAAAGCTCACTGTTTATCATGTTGTATCTCGTTTGTTTAGTCTGTACCTAAACTGAAGTGTACAAACAAGAAGCTGTGATTTTACAGGTGCTGGACTATTTCCTGGCCAGGACCTGTACCGCCCTGGAGTCTCCACTGGTCACCTGGCAACAGCTCAGAGCGTAGAAATAGTCTGCCCCATAACCCTCTTTAAAATCGCAAAATGGTGTATTGTCGTTTTTGCAGGGATTAAGCAAACAAGGAATAACATATTAATTACTGAGCTTTAGACGTGCTGGTAGGTGGATTTTGTTACTTTTGGATGTAGCCAGGCTAGCTGTTTTCCCCTGTTTCCAGTCTTTGTGCTAAGCTAACTGGCTGCTGGCGGAAGCTTCGTATTTACTGTAGAGACATAATAATGGTATCAATCTTCTCATCTAATTCTCGGCAAGAAACTATATTCATCAAAATGTCGAACTGATCCTTAAACTACGTAGCTGCCACCAAGATAAACAGGAAAAAAATAATGACACTCAGAACACTTCGAAAACAACAAATCATGACAGAGGAGAGGAATTTAGAGACCAGTCAAAAAGCTCCAGATATTCTCTGACTCAGCGAGCCAAGCGGAGGACGGATTTGACTAAAATTCATCCACATAACCTTCCTGCAGTTATTTTCTGTTGCAAGTGTACTGCAGGCCTGAATGTAAGAGTGAGAGAGAGGTGTAAAGACAAAAAGAGGGAGTCCTTTTTTGTGATTATTTTTTCAGGCATTTTTGCCTTATTGGACAGTGAGAGCTGCAGAGAGAGACAGGTAAGGCGGGGGAGAGAGAGGGAAGACAGGCAGCAAAGGGCTGAATCAAGAATCAAACCCGAGCTGCTGCGGTAAGGACTCAATGGTACGCGCTCTATCAGGTGAGCTACTGGGGCGCCCCCCCGCAAGGGCCTTTAACAGGCTTAGCCCTTTATCCTCTTCTGGTCCAACACACAATGAACAGGAAGCCAACAAAGGCCTTTTACAGTATAACATGTTGGCAGGGAGGGTCATTTATTTTACTTCTTTCTTTTTCATTCAATGAATGTCTTTTTTACACTTTTTCTTTATCTGTGTGCGTATGTTTTTGGAAGAAGAAAAATCTCACCCACCGTGAATGTTTAAAAAGCCTGTCAAAAATGTGACAAAAGTGACATTTCTGACATTATTTAAGAGAGTTTATCACTGGAGTGAAAGGGAAGCGTGAGTCCTTTTCACTGATTATCTACCTCAGTTTACCTACGGGTAAACTTCCACTGTATATTTAATAACTACTTATACCTACGTTATGTGATGGGCTGCGTCATTACATTTGATACTTCCTGATGACTTTTCTCTGACTGTCATCCCATTTTGTGTTTTTCTCTTACTTTGTTCTGATTAAGTGGATAGTAAGGGCGCTGCAGCTTTCTTCTCTCCACCTGTTGTGTGGACTGAAGGATGGAAAGCACACATACAGTTTCTTATTTATCTCCTCAGATGTCGCTGAGGTACTGAGGCAGTGTTAATAATATTTTTTGTTCATTTTGTCCATTATTGAGTAATGGTGTGAAAAGATAACGAATGTCTGCTTTCTGTTTTGTGTGTCAGTGTGCAGCTGCCCTTGCCGTTCCTGTTTTATACTACCTCATTTAAGAATTAATTTTATTGTCTTGTTGTTTTCCTAAACTCAGGAAACAAAGTTTAGTACATTTGAAAAGTCATGTAGTGTTACATGCTGAACTGACAGGGTATCTTCTCAGTACTAAACTATTGTAGTTTGTAATTGCCTAATAGAATATGCTATGAATGTTTCTCTGACATTGTTTGCGCTGCCCTCCCCACAGATGGAAACCCCCTCTGTAGTTTCTCCTCAGGTCCTATAACGTCTGTTTTTCTTACAACAGACTCTTTTGTTTATTGACTTCTTCCTTTTTATTCGTGTAAAGATTCACACCAGAAGTGCTTGCAGTGGCATGTCGGTAGAGAAAAGCTTTATAATTGGCCTTAATGTGGGAAGACTCCCTCAGATGCTGAAACCAAAGCCTAATCTTTCTGAGGGAGAAGCTCCACATGAGGACGCAACACATGAAGAATGATTGTAGTAAATGCAATGGAAGTGTTTAATCAGAGATGAAAGAATTGAATGAACATCATGAAACGTTTTACTTTGAAAAAAAATCTATATTTTTGTTAGAAGATAATGTACTACTGAGTACACTTGTAGTTACTTTTGTTCCTAGTAGTTTTTTTGTTTTGCCGTAGAGTAGATAAAGATTAGCACTTGTCTGCCAAGTAGTTTGTATTATCGGCCAATGTGCAGCGGTGACTGTGACGCTATAACCCAAAGAGTTGTTTGCTACCTGAGTTTATTTTAGTCTCTCAACTAATCTCTGGCAGAAGGTTACTGAGGAATGTGAAATAATCGAAAAACACATTAGACCAAAGATGAAACGCTGCCTTTGAGATCAGTTGAGGCGCTGCTCCTCAAACAAAGCCTTGCACATTAGTGGCCTTGACCTGCAACTAAATGAGTGCAGAGAGTTGCGGGTTAAAACTCTGAGGAAGTGCCAGCAGGATACAAGGGCACTTAATGACAATGGAGTGACAATTAGTAATCAATTTTATGCACACAAGTCAAATTATCCTGTCGCAGAATTCCTCAAACTGTTGTAAACAGATGTCTGTACATTTTTAAAGTGAAAGTTAAATACAGTATTATATCGATTAGAAGTCTGTGTTGCAACAGTGCAGTCGTGTGTAAATGTGCATGCGCTGATTCTTCACCTTGTGAATGAGTGAAAAATAATTCACAAAATGATTTAAAAGTTGTGTTTGGGAGAATTCCTCACATGGGACATACATAAAGTAGTTTTATACAAAGAAATACATGTGAAGAATTCAAATGTCATGCCTTTATATAGATAATTTGAAGATCTCCCAAAAAGGAACTCATATCATAAAAAAGATTGTAGAAAAGTCAGCGAGCGCACAAAAGTTTTCACATTTCTGTGTTTTTAATCAGAGGATTCTGCAGCGGATTCAATCATGGGACATGTTTGGGATGAAAAGTGACACAATCAGTTTGAAAAGCAAACAACGTAAACCAAAGATTTTTTTTTTAAAACGGCACCGTTGCATATTGGCAAGAGATGAGTTTAAAAGCATCCTATCTTTGTGTGAAATGTTGTCATTTTCAGTGTTCTCATACTCATTTTATAACTGTATGCAGCAGGAATAAAATGTTACACTGTCTTTCTTAATCATCATTTTATTTCCACAAAATCAGATCTTCCTCTTTTTTTTTTTTTTTTAAATGTGTTGTCTTTCAAGATAAATCGTTTTTTATATATAGTTGAGTCATGTTTAATTGGCTTTTGAAAAGTACACATTTTCGTTTTACCTTGAACCCTATAATGTATTCATATATCATGTATTATTACAGCTTTAAGGGCTCAATCCAGAACTTAAAAAAGCACTATGTTCAAGTGATGGTGCAATACTGAACTCCTACTTCACAAAAACTGTAGTTGTTTGATGTTATCAAGTCGTGATAATTACACATACATCTACTGGAGTCACACAGGTTCTGAATTGGGCCTTTTGTCACTCATACAGGTACATAAGTGCTACCTCAGGTTTTTATGTTTTCATATTCTCATGAAAGGTGCAGATGCAATATACTTGGGTCATTAATGTCTGTAGGGCTGAGGTCAATATGGTCCATCATCAAACAAAGGACCCGGCATGTTGGTCTGCTGTCTTTTATCTCATAAATGGTGTTATGCTGGAATTATGTTGCTGTCCAAGCATGTGAATTTAAAGGGATAAAACAAAGAGTCCGGTCGGCGTGTGGTCTGACTCGCTCTTTGTTCTCCCTTTTGTAATGTTGTGTTTAAATAATGTGAGGGGGAGCGCTGCAAGTCATTTACAGTCAAACTCAGGGGAACCCACAGCTGCTCCTCCTCAAAGAGAAAGCAGGTGTCTTGAAAATTGAATGTACCTTTTTATAATTATGATATGTTCTGTTAATTGTTTTCAGTTGTCAGTTTGTCTTTTCCAAGGAAATCACTCGCAAGTTGTTTTTAGCCAAAAATGCTTAGTTAGGAGATTTTAGACAGTGGTTAATTATGGAAAAGTCTGATTCTCACTTTAAATAAAAGTACAAAAGTTGCAACTCGTCTGCAGTTGTTTTTACTGACCGCACCTATTTTGATATTCGTTTGTCACTTTCATGCAAAAGCTGGATGTGTAGTTCAGGTGATCTCTCCTATCAGTCAACTGCTGATCAGTATTAACAATAACACTTAAAACAGTGGTGAAAAGTAACTACATACATGAATTGTGAATTAGTACAAGTCTAAGGTGCTTTACCTGAGTATTTCCATTTGATGCTACTTTAAACTTTAACTCCTTTACTTAAGTTAAAGTACTAATACCACACTGTACAAGTAAAAGTCCTGCATTCATCTTAGTTAAGTAAAAGTATTCAAGTATAATCAGGAAAATGTACTCAAAACATTCAAAGTAAAAGTACTCATTGCAGAAAAATGGCCTGTGAGTGTTATACTATTATAAACAGTATTGTATATCATTAATGTATTAGTACTGTGCATTAAGCAGCATTTTACTACTGCAGTTGTTGAAGTTGGAGCTAAGTTAATATTAACTATTTCGTACAGGGCTGCATCTAATAACTATTCTCATTATGAATTAATCTGCTATTTATTTTCCTAATTAAGTGATTGATTTGGTTTGTAAAATTCGGAAACTGATTAATGCCGTCACAATTAGCCAGAGCCCAAAGTGACACCTTCAAAAGACTTTGTGTTGTCCAACCAACAGCGCAAATCTCCAAATGTTCGGCATCTTGCATGAAAATGACAAACAATTGTGAAAATAGTTGCTGATTAGTTTTCTGCCAATAGACTAATTGATTCATGGATTAGTCATTTCACCTGTACTTTAAAAATCTGTTGGGTGGTTTAATTTCTAACAATGCATCATATTTTATAAGCTATTCATATGTTTTGTAAAAATCCTAATTTGTAAAGTAACTAGTAACTAAAGATGTCAGATAAATGTAGTGCAGTAAAAAGTACGACATTATGAAGTGGCCTGAAGAGACATCACACAAATACAAGTGCCTCAAATTTGTACTTAAGTATACAGCAATTGAGTAAATGTACTTAGTTCAGTTTACAGGAAACCTTTTGCTCCTAGACGTTTACATTTGCCAGCAGTTAATAGTTATTTACAGACTTACATACAAAACATGATTGGCTTATTAACTGTGATGCATTGTTATAGATTAAACAAAGTATTTAAGGTAGTTCAAATTAGCTCAACCTTGAGCAGCATTAAAACATTAATATTCTGCTTAAAGATAAATGTATCAGTAATAATAATTTAATAATAAACTATATATTGTAACACTTTTTAAATTAGAAAAAGTAAAGTAAGGGGCTGTTCTCCATAATGTGTACTTTTAATTTAAATTTTGCTGCTAATATGTTTGTATTCTTTGATAAAATGTTTAATGCAGGACTTGCAATGTTGTATTTTGATGTATAATATTGCAACGTTTACTTGCAGAATCTGAATAACTATGCCACTTAACATAAAACTGCATTATACTTTCAAGCAATTCTCTCAAAAAATAAATCACACAAGTTACCTAGAAAGTGAATAAACCCTAAACTGGGACATTTATGGTTAAAATTAAAAATTTTCATTTCTAAGCACATGTTGAAGATTGTCTTATATACACTATTACACACAGTCTTCATCACCTTACTGTGCTTTTTTTGGTCCAAAACTAAATGTCCCTAATTGCTGCATGTATAAGAGCGTATCCTCTATTTGCCAAGTCATAATATGCTATGAGAAAAGGCCCCGCACACACTTACAGGCCTACAATTTACAAAATTGGCACAACATTCACCTCTACTGGTATTACATGTTAACAGCAGATCACAGGATTACTGATGCATAACGACATTATCTGACAATTATTATGAAAAAAAAGAAACCGTAATAAATAAATCAGCATATATAATTCTTTATAATTTTGAAGGGCTCGCTCCATAAAGCTCCCTCATTCTGTAGAGTCTTTTGAGGCTTCACACTTTAAGAATCCCCTCTCCATAAACGTCAGATACTAAAATCTTGCTTCACTAACGCGACAACAAACTGGACCAGATGCTAACAGTGTTTCGTTCGTTGTCGTTGCTTGAATGTCATCATATATCAGGTAGGTTTTTCAACTCTTTCCCAACTCGACATTGTTGTAGTTTTGTGTATTTTATGTCAGTTCTCTGTTTACCACCATTATCACCATACCTACATGTGGTGGTTTTGTTGACAGGTGAGTCTCCACAGGTTGCACAGTATAATAAATCACTGTACACGCAGGACACTGAACCCAACCTACCATAACTTTATATTCGTCAGCCAAATGGTCACGCGCTCGCAGCCCATATCAACAACAAGCACGTGCTTTCCGATGGACATTTAAACCAGCGACGGTTTGTTATATTGTATCTTTGTTTGAACTTTTCATATTTGCCAATGTGCGTTTTCAACACATGTGCTTATGCTACAACACAGAACAAAACACACAATTAACTCCGCATGCGGTCTGCTTTGTCACGCTTCCTTGTTTATTTGTTTCGCAGCTGCAAGATTTGTTTCCAAACGGTTTGCTCCACCCTCGCTCAGCCTGTTTGGAAACCGCACTGACCCACGGGAATTGTTGTTCATAGAGAACGACGTAGACGTTGCGCTGCGTGTCCAGCTATACCACTTTAAAACTACATTCCCCGTCGGTTTGCAGTGTCGTTAACGGATAACCTGGGCTTGGGCATACTGCAATAACTCTGCTCGTAAACAGCTGCCTCGTCGCTGGGCATAAACCACCGGTGAGTTTAGTCAGTTTTCTTAGTTTCTAAAAAGCTAACGTTAGTGATGTTAAGGGGCTCCTAAAGATAACGAACATTGTCGACATGGCACTACTTATATGTCCGGACAATGCCCAGAGAGGTGGCGTTAATAACTAAGCCTGTTGAGTTTGTTAATTAGATGCGAAGCAACCGCAAAATGTCGTTATTTAACGCTAACAGACGAAGCTAACGGCAGCGCTGACCGCGCATTTCTCTGTTGTTGAGGCCGACGGCGGCTGTTGTCTTGCCGCGGGAGCTGGCTGCATCTCTGTTAGCTGGCCACCGCTAGAGGCCGCTCTTACTTCTCTTTGTTTGTTTGTTTTATATAGTTCGCTAACTAACGTTAACTAACTAAGTTACAGAAGTTTCTTTTATTATGTTGTTTTAATTTTTTTTAATTGCAGAATACAAATGTATCAAGCGTAGTAACTTCCAAGAAAAGTCTTAAGACTGAACAAATACGATCAAGATGCGAAGTACAAAAAAATCAAGGGTTAGAAAACCAAACAAAATAAAAGACATACAAAGTAAAATAAAATGTAAAATATATCTGTTTCATCTTCTGTCTGGGGCCCAGTTAAATGATAAAACTGACAAATATTCATAAGGAAATAGGGCTCTTCTAGATCCAACGGTTATCAATTTCAACGAAGAGAGACTCTTTCAAATATGTAGTGAAACGTGGGCTGGTTTTTAAGAATTTACATTTGAGTAAAAAAAAAAACCATTTTTATTTTTTCCAAAGCAGCCAGATGTGACTCATAGTTAATAGTATAATAATATAGTGTAGTTATATACTATAACTACTGTATTTCTGTACATTTGTGGTACATTTGCAGTGAAACAGTTACAGGCTGCTTATCAGGCGTGTTGACCCTGTTACCTCTTGGAAAGAAAACAGTCAGATACACAAGCAGCCTGTTGGCGTACACCTGATTCTGAGTTAGATGCTTGCATCATTGTTTGTTGTCAGTGTGACACCACACCAAACAGCTGGTCTGAATTGCAGGATCAACCCATTCATTTTCATCAAATGAAAATACAGTAACGTAGTAGCAGATGCTTAAATCAGTTTCCTTATAAAACTGAAGTTTCATCATCGCACCATTTTTCAGATCTACCTTATCTTTTTCTACACAAGATACAATCTTCCAGTGTTTAACCTCCTGATCTCCTTTAGATCCCTGTTTATTGGTGACAACTGACCGAAATGTCAGAGACGTCAAGTGATGCAGAGTCGTCCTGTGGATGGACCATTATTAGTAATGAGGTATGAATCCTTTCTCCTTGTTCCTAATCCCAGCTATTTTCATTTGTTGTTGTGTAGTTTTTGAAATGTTGAGGTGGCAGCAAGGAGAGAAGGGTTTATTACAATGTGAAATAGAAAAAATAAGGCTTAGTGTCTGTGAATGTCATAAAAAAGAGACACTCAGTTGATTATCTCAAACATACAAGTTGATGACAACTTTCAGCAAATTGTTTAACACTTTGGCCCTTTCTTCTCAATTCATTTCTGGAACTGTTTTCTCTTTTTCGATTTGGAGACTAATTTCTTAGCAGCATATGAGCTGACTTTTGTGAGTCAGTAGAGACAAACGTTATAGTTTTATATGATAAACTGTTACTTCAATTGTAAACAGATACTTTTAGACATAGTACACTGATGTGACAAAATCCAAGCTGGGGTTTTGGTAATAAAAGAGTATTTTTGCACACAAGTTATACATCTGGAAGAAAAAAACAAGCTGGTGTTGTGCAATTAAAGACTATTTTTGCTCAGAATTTGTTGCAGTTGCTCTTTTCCCCTTTTTATTGGATCTTTTTGCAATATTCCTAGCTCCATATATACGCATACATGTTACCTTTATTTATATCTATATACATGATGAAACCTTTAAACTGAAATACCTGTAGAGTCATGCTGACCAACTGATGCTTTTTAGCCTGCTGTGGAAAATGTCAGTTATCTTTTACTGCAGGAAGCTTTTCTAATATTTCTAATAAAAACAGTTAATGCTATAAATCATCTTTCATACCGTTGAAGTCTGAATTATTCATGTTGATCATGTATTAGTTTTAAATATGAGTTGATAAAGACGTATTTTTCTCCCATCATGCCCAGTTGTAATGCATGTGTATTGTGTTAACAGGGTTCAGATATCGAGACTTTGGGATCCGAGGCTGTGGTGGAATATGAGGCCGAGCTGTTAGAGCGCCTGCCAGTGGAGGAAGTAGAGGAGGACACAAAGGCAGCTGCATGTGCTGGTAAAAAAATATTCGGGTTTATGTGCTTACAGGAAAATAGGGAATTGACAAAAAAAGTGAGAAAGACTAAATCTCATTCAACTGAATGCCAGTTACCTGTGTGAACTTTATAAGACATCTGAAAGTCACATGGTAGCTGTTTGCTATACTTTAAAACTCATTTTATCAACTCGCCTTTTTAATGTTTATTTTTATGACCTATTTCTCATAACTTGCCCTCCTTTTTACATTTTGGAGCTAGTTTTACTGTGTTTGTTGTGCTGCTTGTCCTTGGAAAATATTTGTTTTGAAAATAAATATTTATCATGATTAGAGCTGAAGAAAATAGTTAATTAAATTCAATGATTAGTCAATTGACAGAAAAGTAATCTGAAACTATCTTCTGAACTGATTAATTAAAGTCAGTTTTTAAGCACAAATGCCCAAAATTCAGTTTTTAGTTTCTCAAATGCGATTATTTGCTGGTTTTCTTTGTCTTGTATGACATTAAATGGAATTTCTTTGGGTTTTGGACTGATGTTGTGACTTTGTAATCATAACAATCATAATTCACACATTAATCTTAATTTGTATTTATTATATTCTCAGCTGAGTGTGTTGAAGAGAGGGTTGCTGATTCACTTGATGACACTCTGGCAGAACAAACCATAGATGAGACACTGTATGTCTCAGAGGTGAGAAGATCTGTAAATATTCCAGAGCCACTTTGTTGCTGCTCCTTTTGCCTTCCACCTTTATTATACAGTATAAATATCTTCTCCAGGCTGGAGACAACACTACAGGGAAAGAGCATGTGAGTCTGTTGTCCTCCAGCGATCACTCGGACATTGTGACTCTCGGAGACTTGAAGGAGGAGCACGCTCAGGTGGAAGAGGAGGCCG
Source organism: Coreoperca whiteheadi (assembly GCA_011952105.1). Taxonomy (NCBI): domain Eukaryota; kingdom Metazoa; phylum Chordata; class Actinopteri; order Centrarchiformes; family Sinipercidae; genus Coreoperca; species Coreoperca whiteheadi. The sequence continues at coordinate 18,050,217 of CM022485.1, forward strand.
CGGCCCACGAGGAGTTCTACCTCGGCACCTCCTGCAGCAGCCAGTACGCCTTCACTGCTGCAGAGACTGGTAGGGCTACAGCACCACACACTGACACACTGAACTGTCTCATGTCTTTTTTAGCATGCTGATTTTGTTTACACTCACTGCCAAAAAGTCAACACAGAGAAATTTGACACATCAACACAAAAACCTTCTTCCTCTGCCTGTTTTCTATGTCGACAAAGCAGGGTTGATGTTGAGTCACTGGAAACTTCCACAGAGTCTCGTGAAGTTAGGCTACCATCTGAGAAGTCAGCTCACTGGAGGCCGCTCTTTTCCAGGTGGCCTGATTGAAACCAGAGTGACTCTAACTCTAAGCTTGTTCAGCAACGCACAAAACTAATGCTGATAAGTTGCTGACAAGAACTCATGCTGATGTGAGCCAGCTGTGCTTCTTTTAAAAAGCATGTTCAATCACATATGAACAGCTGGCCTGACTGTCCAAAGGTCACGAAATCCACCTACCAGCACCTCTAAAGTTCACTAATACCCCTTTTCCACCAAGGCAGAGCTGGTGCTGGTTCGGAGCCAGAGCCTAGTTTCAAATCAGTTCTTTTTCTTTCCACACACAAAGTAGCAGCTCTGAGCCAGGAAAAGTGGTTCTTAAGTAGCACCAAATCGTTGCTGGTCTAGAAGTAAGAACCGCTTACTGCAGCGGCTGGGGGCGGGGTTACCGTGACCGACAAGACGAACAGTTTTCACTTATGCTTCTTACACCAACGCTTAATACATTTTTTTTTAACTGCAATGTGATCGTTTATCACTAACACAGGCTCTGAACTAGCACCCGGTTCATTCTGGTGGAAAAGGGGTATAATTAACATGCTTTATCTTATTTGTTTAGTCCGTACAAAAACCAAAGTGTAAAAACAACACGTTGTAATGTGCCGGACTATTTCTTGTCCGAGCATTTGTGTGATATCGATCTTCTCATCTGTGTTTATGGAAGAAAGCCTATAAATGTAAACTTATTATTAATATATAACTATTCCTTCAATGTATCCTTTAAAAAACATTTCACAAACACAAAAATGGATCAAGAATTTGCAACAGTATTGATCAGCGTTCATGAATCAGTTAATCTTAATCTGTAGTATTTGTTACCTGCATGATTAACCTCACTTACGCATGTTATTATCTTCTTTCTGTTAATGTCTTTCCACCATATGATCACTGTAACCATACCTTTGTGTATTTCGCTTGAGGTTTCCCAGCGCAGCAGCCTGCAGTGACAAACTCAAGCAGCAGCGAGGACGAGGCAGGGCGAAGTGCCAGTACTGTTGTCCGAAGACGGAGGTTGAGGAAGAATACCACGAGCATCGCGACGGAGCCTGAGGAGGAGGCGCTGGAGTCTGGCCAGAGTGAGGAGGAGGAGGAAGACGAGGGGCAGCAGGAAGAGCAGGCAGAAGGTAGACCCGCTGCTGCTCTGGATGTCCGAATGCACGGCCAGCGCAGCAGCATCCTCAACACGTGTATCCTGATCGCCCTCGTCATAGCCATCAGCATGGGCGTTGGCCACTTCTATGGTAAGAAATTCACTGCAGAACTGGAAGATTATACTGACCTTATTGTAAATGCAGAAAATATACTTTAACCAAAAACGTATTTATTACATATTTGTTTATTACTAAAAGATTTATAGTACAGCACCTTCAGCGTCTGTGAAAGATCAAATAATCTCACCGATCTTCAAAGGGATTTAAGTCTGGTTTTGACATGGCCTCTCTGTCTCGAAAAATGTGATGTTGTGCTTGTTTTTCTTTTCTGTACTAGAGTGTCTTACTGCTGGAGGTGTTGGAAACTGATTTGTCAAACTGATTATCTGTCAATTAGTCTCCAGTTGCAGAATTAGAAATGTACTTTGTGTCAGAATTGGTTCTTGGTCTTTCTGACCAGAGTTTCTCTTCACACGGCTCCTTAGTTTGGTTGTATCTCAGCGGTTGTTACCTTTGGTGGGAACTACATGGCATGTAGACTTGCCCCAACAATGCTTTCTAATGTCTTTTGTAAATAATGTGTTTGTGTTTCAAATCTCACTTACAGGAACAGTCCAGATCCAAGGAAGACAGAAAACTGTGGAGAAAATCAGAGTGAACGAACTTGATGTTGTGAGAGATCTGCTTCACCGACATGTTAGAGAACAACCTTTTACAAACCAGGTCAGTGACAACACAGGTCACCACTCAGAACGTACATAACAATAATCATTAAGTCATTCTGTGACATGCTCTTGAAATTTGTTTCTTATTTCATGCATAATACTTGTTTTTGTATTTATTTTATTAATGTTTACTTTATTCTTAAAGGCTTGTTCAACCAAATATAGAAACCCTGCACATTCCAATGCAACAGTCCTATAATAAATCTTTCCTTTTTAATGTGTAATGTTTACTTGTTTACACTGTGTCAGAGAGGTGACGGTTCAACTCTGGTCATTCTTGAGGCTGTATGTTTGTATGGTATTATTAGATTACATTATATTGTAGGTTTATATTTTTATTGCTACGTATCTAAATGAATTTACATACTTTAAATATAATGCAGTCAAATATACCATTGAGTCAACAAAGAATTAAAGCAGAAGTTTCAAAGTAAGGCTCTTTTATTTAATTGCATTACAGACAGACAGGTGTTTTTACTTTTTTCGGTCATTCTGTGTAAATGAGGAGCATCCTTAAATATTAGCAGCAGTTCATAGTTAGGCAGGTCTTAAGTTCAGGCAACTTGGAAATCCATGTTCCACTCAGAAGATATAAAACAAATACGGAATAAATCAGTTTGACAGATTTTAAATTATGTTGTAATACAAGTCATCGTAAATGTATCACCTACTTACTAGGATGCCGAATGATTCATATTTCGAGTGAACGTCCTGCTCACCTTCATGAGTCGTGACCCAGGTAACCATGACTTTTATGGACAATAACTAGTTTCTTCCTTTTCTCACTCCGGTCCAGAGGAGTGATGTTGGTCTGGATGATGTGGGTGAGCAGAAAGTCATTTCACTGCTCACAGAGGTGATTGAGAAGATAAAGAAAGAGAACCAGGAGCTCAACATCAACCAGGCGCACATTCAGGTAACGTGGGAGTCTGTGTTCTGCTTTGGTAACATAATACAAACGCAAATGTTATAATAAGGTAATGTTATGAGTTAGAAGTCAGAACTGAAGCAAAAAGCTCTTTGTTTCATTTGTCTTCCTGAACACTGTTTAACTGTTCAAATGCTAAATGATTTATGTTTGCCTTAAATAATCATCAGTCATGTAAACGTCACTTTAAAAGCTATAACTTTCCCTCTTTTGTCCCTTTTCCGATAAAGGCCCAGAGAGATGACCTGGAAATTTTGCTGAAACAGAAGGCTGAGGAGAGGACGAACATTGTGTCTCAGCAGCAGAGGTTGACAGCTGAGAACCAGCAGCTGAAAAGCTCCCTGGAACATGAAGAAAAGTCCTTGTCCACCTTACAGCAGGAGCTGAGAAACCTGCGCTCTATGATCAGAGATCTGGAGGCGACAGGAGCTGCTGCCGACTCACTGCTGTCGGAAAACCAGAGGCTGAAAGACCAGCTGGAGGACGACAAACAGCTGATCCGAAGCTTCCACGGCCAGAGGGAAGACATGATGGCTGAAGCACAGACACTGAAGAAGAACCTCGACAAGGAGAGAGAGATTACAGATGAGCTGAGGAGAGAGTTACATCTGCTGAGAAGCCACATCCCTGGAGCTGGAAAGGAAGCCAGTTCAGAGGCAGAAGAGCTGCAGTCACGTCTGATGGAGCTGGAGAAGAGACTGAGCTTTGAGCAGCAGCGCTCTGACCTGTGGGAGAGGCTGTATGTGGAAACCAAAGAAGAAAGAGCCAAAGGAGACACGGAGTCCAAAGGGAAGAAACCAAAAGAGGGCATGGCAGGGAAAGTGAAAGAGACATTTGATGCCGTGAAGAACTCCACCAAGGAGTTTGTCCATCACCACAAAGAGCAGATAAAGAAAGCAAAGGCAGCTGTGAAGGAGAACTTGAGGAAGTTCTCAGATTCTGTGAAATCGACTTTCCGACACTTCAAAGATTCAGCTTCGACCTTCATCAACAAAGCCAGAGGCTTTTATGACAAGAGACACGATGAGAAGGATTCAAAAGAGTCGTGGCAGCACAGATCTCACGAACCTCATCACAGACACCCGCACAGATTTGATGACTCCTTCCAGAGCAACCACAACACCCGAAAATCAGGACATAAAGTTCACGAAGATCGAGGTCAAAACACCCACAAGGCCAACTTGAAAGGGTGCTCCGGGGTTTTCGACTGCGCCTATCAGGAGTCCATGAGTCTCTTCAACAAAGCCATGGAGCCGATTAGAGCAGACGAATTCTACCAGCTGTTGCAGAGCTACCTGCAGCAAGAAGTTGACCACTTCCACCACTGGAAAGAGCTGGAGACGTTCATCAACAACTTCTTCCACAACGGAGTGTTCATCCACGACCGGATGCTGTTCACACACTTTGTCAGCGGCGTGGAGGACTATCTGACCGACATGCACGAGTATCGCGGCATTGATGACGATGTGTTCGGAGATCTCGATGACTACGTCTACCGGCACTTCTTTGGAGAGGCTTACACCAAAAGCTACGGCCCAAAGTAAGTTTCTGGGGTTGTATTCATAAAGTATCCTAAATGAGTGAGAGTTTCCTCTTCAGATGTTTTCACAAAGCTGCGTAAAGCAGCTTTTACTGAGGAACTTCTCAATAATGTCCAAGTTTTCCAAGAATTTTCCTGGAATTAAAGACTTCATCTAAAACTAATGTAGAGACTGTGTTGAATTGGCACTTTAGTTTTCCAATTTATTTATTCCAAATCTAGCTGATTACTTTCTCCTCTCAGACTTGGAAGCTACTTTTAATGTTTCTCCTAACTCGGTCAGGAGAAACTTGGTTGGTTCATATTTTCTTACATTTATCGGGCTGCAGCTTGAACATATTTGAGTTTAACACTAATATTCACATTTGTGTTTTGTGTTTGATTCACACAGCGGGCCGTTTGAAAGACCCGACACAGACTCGAAGGAGTCGTCGAGGGCAAAGCATCAACAGCGAAAGCAGCAGAGAGCCAGATCTCGGCCTCACAGTGAACGCAAATGGAGCAGATCAGGAAGAAACGCAGACAGACACATGGCTGACGTCAAAATAGAACTGGGTCCTATGCCGTTTGATCCCAAATACTGAAAATATCTCAACTGGTTTAGCTGCAAATTCTATTTTGTTTTTGTAAGTTTGCACAATGTTCACTTTTTAATGCTACTGAACGTCCTTGATCTGTTTTATGTTTAGTGAAGTGATCGTTATTATGTTTGAGTGAAAGATGTGGCACATCTTGCGTCATCTGCACATTTGTAACATAAGTAGTCGTTCATTTAACATTTTTACAAATGTGAAAATGAAACACTAAATTATGGACCTGATGAAGATATGCCACCTTTTAGGATGTTTCCGTGTACAGACCGTAGACTGTATACAGTCAATGTTACAGCAGAGTGGTTGTTATAATTTGCTGCTACAAAGACAGTTTGTGTGACAGGGTTGTAATTTGCGTTCAGAGTTAAAATGCGATTTTCTAACATTCCACCTCGAGCTTGTTTTGACTGGACCTGGCAGTTTTATCTACATGTGTTGGAAAAAATGAACATAATGTAGTTGTGAATAAACAACAAAAAACACCTCTGACAAGGGATATTTCAAAATAACATTTGAGTTTAAAATATATATTTCAGTAGCAAATCCACATCATTTGACATTCTCATTAAGAAAATTGCCATTGCTCCAGTGTTTGTCAGTGCCTTTCATAAATAAAGATGCTTCCTCCAACTCTTCCCTCCGGAAAATGAGTATGAAATATCTCTGCTGTCCTCACAAAGTGGTTCCCCTGCAAAAACACGAAGATTTCCTACAACGACAAAAAACAAATTTTAGACAAAGTTTTATACTACATAGAGAAATATAATTTGTGAATATCTTACCTTCTCCAAAACATCAAACAAAACCAGGTGGGTCGGTAGAGAAGATTTGTATGGAAATGAAGTCCTGAGCCAGTGAAGCGGGTCGTCGTAGAATCTGTCGGCTTCATCGACGTGAGCCCCCTCTCTGAGATCTGGAGGACACTCGAGAAACCTCATCTTGATCGGGCAGTGGACGTGGCTGCAAAGAGAGAAACCATCAACCAGCCAATCAAAGGTAGGACGTTCTGCTTTCACCCAGCCAGTATCAGGTTATTGTAGTTTACATGAACCTATTCAGAGATGGATGACATATCCATTACATTACATTTTGAAAATAATAACCTTCAACATGATACTTCTGGGGAATAACAGCACAGTCAATGAAACACTTGACAGGATCAGATTATGTTAAACACTGCAGCATCAATATGTTTGGAAAATTTTGCAAAATTATAAAAGGGTTTGGTAGAGAAACAGGTTTATATTCCTCACAAAAGGTAAAAAATAAATAAATCAGGTGTTGCCACCAGTAATGAAATATTTCAAACTATACACAGCCCTAAGAGCTAGTAATCTATATAACAAGTGTACAGCTGGTAATACAATTTCACCTCAAGGTCTCTTTAATAACGGTTCTGGACCTTTCGACTGTATCACATGATCCTCATCAGCAGATTCAGTCGCGCGACTGCTGTGGAACATATGATGCAGTCGTAAGCTTCAACAACAGCCACTAAATGGACCTTGAGGTGAGACTGTTGTCAACTGCTGTTCACAAGGTCATGTAGGAATGATCTTTGCTGGGAATAACATCTTCACCGTTCAGATCCCATCATGCAGCTCATCCCCTGCAGTCTGTCCCTCAGGTGTGAATGGCTGTGCTGTACCTGTAAAAAGGTGTTGAGTGGCAGGGCATGAGCAGGAGGACGTCTGGCTGCGGAGGGGTGGAGCTGCTGCTGACGTCACAAAGTGTCTGGAGACGGCTCATGACGTCCAGAGTGCCTCGCTGGTGGATCAGGCCGGTGTACAGAGCCGCAACCAGGTTACTCACCAACAAGACGAATGCAGCAGCCCGGCGCCACGCTTTGAGATTAGCCAAAGATATCCCTGTAGCACAAAAAGTATTAACACACACATCTGGCTGTTCTTTACCACAAAGACATTTTGTAATGTGAAATTGAGAACTTACCACAGAACACCATACAGAACGGCAGCACCGGATAGATGAATCTGAACTCTTTGTGAGGAAGCAAACTGAAGCAAAGGATTCAAACATGTCAGTTTGTCTGCCGAGCATAAAAACATCAGTACCGACCAGGACCTGTGCTCACAAAACTGCTAAAAGTGCAACCCTGTGGAGGTTTTGACCATTTGGAGGTTTCAACATTACTAATAAGGCCTTATTAGTAATGTTAAATTAAATAATTTAAATCTGGGTACCTACTGCATTGCTTTCTCTAATAAGATTGTATTATTGCTATACTATTCTATGTAACAATGTTTACATGAGTGTGTCCCTGTTTTGTTTCTTCTCATGCTCACGATACAGTCTTGCCGATGGTTTCACACTACGCCACGGATTACAGGTGGCAGCAACGGGACAATAAACACAGAAATGCAAATGTTTTATGGAGGAAGTGAGTGCATTTAGGTGAGTAACACTGAACATAAACATACTGTAACTTTGTTTACAAGAAAACTCCACAGGGCACCTTAAAGTATGAGATGACATAAAAAATCCTTCACTATTACTCCGACTCACAAACTTAAGATGTTTGTGAGAATATTTGTGAAGTTTATTTTGTTTTTACATTTAAAAAGAGCTCCATAGGTCTTTTAAATTGGAGTCGACTGAGTAGATTGTAGATAACTACAGCGCAGAAACATAAATGAAAATATTCTGTTCTTCGAAGTTTGAAAAATACTAGCCCATGAATGTGAACAGACGTTTTACCTGTAAACCACGAGTGTCCAAATGACTGCTGCCAACAGAATCTTGTATCTTTTGAATGCGATGGTGCAGCCATGAAGAAAGAGAGGAAGATGAGGGCCGATCACGACGGCAAACCCCTGAGTGAAGTACCAGTGCCAGGGATGGGAGCCGTAGAAATCAGCCACACCATAGAAGATGTTAAACTTCAGAAAGTTGAACTGCACCATGGTCCACTGGTAAACAGAGAGCGTTAAACTTCATCAGCAGCAGTTACAAAAAAAAATAAAAAATCACATGGATTTAATGTTTTACCTTTTCATAGAATATGCAGTCGATTACAGCTGAAATCACAAGAACCAATGCTCTGGAAATGAGGAGAAAAGGATTACAGCAATAAAGACACGAGGATGAAAAACAGATGAAGTTGACGAGAGATTAAAAGTACAAACCCTATAGGAATGAAGTTATGAGTGATGAGTCTCAGTTTGTTATCTTCCTGCCAGAGATGGTACATCAGCAGAGGAAACCAGACAATCAGGGCTGTCGGTCGAACAATGACAGCCAAGGCGACTAGGGTCAAATATTTTTTGCTGTTGAAAAACATCAACAATGTGTCTGTAAAGTATATATTTTTAGAGATGAGATTAATTTAAAATGAGGAAAGGTAAAGATGTAACGAGTCAAGACCTGCTGTGTGTTTTGGACCCGGGGAGTGGGAAGTAAAACAGAGCCAGAGAGGTGATGGTGGTCTCCATGCTGTTGGTCAGAGTCCTGGTGCAGCAGTACCAAGAGAACCACGAGCACAGATGGCAGAAGAACTACAGACCAGAACAAGAAGAAGCAGTGAGGATAGTCACCATCAAAATGTGTTCAGCAAGTACGCTTAGCTTCCTCATGATTTCACAAACATCCAGCCCTTCTCCCTTTTTATTCTTTACTCTAATTGTGTTTTTTGTAACGCTGTGTTCGTGTGTCCTGCAGTTTTAAATGCTGTGTGGTGAAGCCGAGGACAATAAACCAACTGACAATCCAAAACAGTTCTTTAACTGTAAAGGAAAGTCAAGGGAAAAGACAACCAAAATAATCATCAAAATAATGTACAGCATGGATACTCTTACAATACACCAAAACATACGGAGTAATCATGTTTATACGCTTAAAATCTTCCAGTTCTGTGTCCTCCGTTCATTACAATAATACACGTTCTTCAGCTGTATTCTCTCCTCAAGTTTAAGCAAATAAAGTCTGAGTTGAACACAGAAGATCTGCATGAGCTCTGAACAGACATAAAGGGCTGTCTGCTGAATGAACTGCAGAAAATCACACAGTATACAAGTAAACTCATTACCATCCATTTTGCAACATCACGACTTTCCAACGTTCGGACGAGGAAGAAGAATTTTACATCTGCGAACGCAGCCAGGAGTGCTTGAATTATTCGTGGAAGCCATATCTGCAGAACCAACCAGACCAGGGTCAGTGAAACAAAGTGACTATCAGAAATGTATTTGGTCAAAGACATGCCGATATAAATGTTTTCTGAATAGAAGATATGTAAACTTGCCAGGAGATAGACTGAGTCGTAGTTTATGAAGTGTAATATCTTGTATATGAATGCAAAGAAGAGTGGATAGGAGAATCCTCTTATTCCGGCCTTCCATTCCCACGTCAGATACCCATACGTCAACACCGTTAAGGTTTTAAATGCACCATATGACAGAGTAACAATAAAAATAATATCAAGCTACAGGTTTCAGCTTCATAAATGTGACGAGTGGCTTGTTGCAGCGGAACTGAGTTCTAGTTGGCAAAACAGCAAAATCACATACTGGTGTCTAAAAAGAAAATGCTCCAAAAAAAAACAACCACACCTTTTCAAATCTTCATTTTCACGTACAGACAGACATACAGCAGGTGACCAGTCTGAGGTGTTGCTTTACGTGTGACTTCTTACTGATTATAGAGTTTTCTACCTCTGCATACTCACACAGCGAATGATCCGACAAAGCAGAAACTGATGTTTCTGTAGCCAAACCCGTGGTCTGCTCTCTGCACACAGACCAGTGGTCTCTACCACTAGGGACACTGAAGCCAGTGGTCCGGACACGTTAGTGGTCCGAGGAAGGTTTATTGTGGTCCCCTGGCTGTTTCAGCAACACGGTTAGAAGAATAAATATCAGATATCATAATACTTTGTCAAGTAAATTAACTGTATCATCAATTATGCATATATTCTTATTGTTGCACTATATTTCAAAGTTTTTGTGGTTTGAACTTAAAACTTAAACTTTGAAATATAGTTCAACAATAAGAATATATGCATAATTCTTCTAATTGTGTTGCTGAAACAGCCAGGGGACCACAACAAACCTTCCACGGACCACTGGCTTCAGTGCCCCTAGTGGTAGAGACCACTGGTCTGTGTTACAGAGACCAGACTGGCTACAAACCCTGCTGATGTTTCTTCATTGCTAAACCATGTTTTCTATGATGGTAGTAAGTAAAGTTGAGTAAGACATATATATCTGCCGTCTACACAGAAAGCCTTTGTGTTTTCTGCTCCAGTCACCTGAAATTGGCTGCAAAAGAAAGCTGAGAGCTAAACGGAGAAATATCTGCTCAAATCCAAGACTACTGGGAATTCCTTGATAAATGACTCCTTTGTTAATTTTCTCTGGTCTTAGCTTATTCTAGCCTTCTTAGTGTTGTTGTCATTTTTAGTATTGTTTCATCTGTTGCCTGATTTTGTATTGTTTTGTCTGCAGCTTTCTATACGGTCATCTTGGCCAGGTCTCCTTTGCAAGAGAGCTTCCTCAATGGGACTCACCTGGTTCAATAAAAATAAATAAAAGAGAAGGTGTGTGAAGAGAACCAAAGATAACTAAAAGTTACAGCATGAGACCACCCGAACAATGGCGAGAAACTGAAAGTTGTTTAGTTGCTGCAGATTAACTTGGATACATTACTTCTGGGATCTATTGATGGACGTTGATCATTACTTTATTTATTTTTACTTAAAGCAGCCCCCACTTCAGGCTCTAAGTTGCAGGTGATAATGTCAAAGGATATTTGAAGACCATATGATGGGAAACCTCCAGAGACTGCCAGTACTCATCAGGGACGAAGCTGGTCTGAACCAGGAAGCAGTTGATCAGCCTGAACGCCACGGAAAACACAACAACTCTGGCTCTCAGCACACCTGTGGAGTTCAACAGAAATCACGAATATCATTCATGTTACGCTTTTATGTTCAGCATCGCAGCTGTTTGGTCGCCGTTACTTAAATCTACTAGATTTAGTCCAGAAATATCACATATTAGGGTCCCACCGTTGTTAAGGGGAGATTCATCTTCCTTTGAGTAAAGTCGGGATTTTCGTTTCCTCAGTTTGACATTTTCGACTTTATTCCCAAGTTTCAGACGTGATCGGATGCTCTCCATCAGGACATTGTGTCTCTCGACAGAGTGCACCTGTCAGGATGTAAGTCAGGTGTGTTCAGTCGGTCACGAGCCAAGAGAACTCTTCAACACGAGGAAATCAGGCACACTCAGTTAAAGACGCGAAACTAACGGAAGCTATTTGGTGCGGCTGAAAACCGCTCACGGCTTCCGTTTATTTGACCAACAGTGTTAAACCTTTACATCTTCAACTAAACGACAATGAATAACATGAACTTCCAGTTGTCACACGGTAAAACGCGCTCACTCAGAGGTTTTGGCTGCACTTCCGCACTCATAGCTGCTTCCGGTGGACCGCTGTTTCCCGACTTCAAAGTAAAGGTTCAGTGCGATGAGCCTCTGAAACATTTGGGTCAATTTTCTACTGACTGCAGTTGATCTATATAACGTATATATGGAGGCCCATTTTACACATTAAAAATTGAGGAAATGTTAAATAGGACAAAAATAAAACTACTCACGGTAAAGTAAAAATTAAAGTTACAAAAAGACATCACTTCATTCACATTACATCATTACTGTTTATTATTACTGTTTTTCTGCTGAAAATGTGTGTGAATGCTGAAAGCTGAAAGAGCAGACATTTCTGCAATTGCAGTAATAGCTGAAATTGTAGAAATATGAAATGCCTGAAAAATATGAAAGCTTACTGCTCTAACACCTGGAAGCAGAAATATATAAGTGGCAGAATTGGGAGTTTAAAACGTTTAGTTAAAAAGTTGAATAGAAGCATAAACGCCTTAAAGACCTGAATGTTTTTACATTTGAATGGTCTGTAGGTAAAGTGTGCAGAAAAACACACAGAAGAATAATAAAGCATTGCTGAAAATGCAAAAATGTGACATGAATTGCCAGAATTGGAAGCAGTTTCCAACCATTGGAAACTCAGAAAATTTAAAGTTTAAATGGCATCTTTAGCCTAACGTATGCTGAAATAGTGGCATTTCAAAGTATGAGAAAGTTTGAAGAGATTCATCAATTCTTCAATTGACAGAAAATTAATTGGCAATTATTTTGATAATAGTTTAAGTCATTTCAAGGTTCCAACTTCACAAATGAGAGGATTTGCTGCTTTTCTTTTTTAATGATTTTAGCTGTTTAAATTTATTGTTAATAATTTTGAGGTTTTGACTATTAGTTCAACAAACAAGCATTGTGAAGATGACCCTTTAGGCCCTGGGTAACTGTAATAGCATTTCTCACTATTTTCTGAATTTTTACAAACCAAACAATAAATTGTTTAAATAATCAGCAGCTTAATCCATAATGAAAATAATCATTAGTTGCCATCCTAAATAGAATAGTTAAAATGAGCTCCAACTCAACCAACTACAGCAGTACATGAATGCAGTAATCATCGAATGATATAAGCTTGCTCTTACACATCTTCCAAAATGGTTGGTTTTTCTGCACACTGGACAACAGCCTGAAAACAAACATGGATGCTGCAATGCAACCTTAGGTCAGTCAAAAATATATTGCATTGCAGTAGTAGTTGGAGAGCTAAAGCTTCTGTTGAGCTTTGAGTTTAACATCTGAGAATCTACTGATGCAGCATTTCCCCGTCATTGGTACCTCACACCGCCACCTTGTGGACAAATAGAGGAACTGTAACTAAGAGATAAACGTTTCAAACAGAATTAGTTGATATTAGTTTGATATTATGATGGATGGATAGGGCTTCTTGTGATATGATGCCAAGCTGCTTAAATAGAGAGAACGATAGCTTTTGTGAAATACATCACAAGTATAAATGTATCATTTACTTATTATAAACTATTGTTCAAACAAAAAGGGAGGGAAGGGAAACAAAGACAATCATACTGCTGGTTTTACTGGTTTCCGCCTTTTTTAGTCTTGAAACTTAGTTTTTATCATTTGTTAAACACTTTGTAACATTAGCTTTGAAAAGTGCTATACAGATACATTCTAATATATTATATAATAATAGAATAATTAGTATGATATTGTATGTCCAGGAAGCTACCCATCAGGTTAAGCATTGAGCATACTAATTTTGAGTCACGACAACACAAAATCAAATGAAAACCGCAAGGTATTAATATGAATTTCAGAAAGCCCAAACTGTATTGGCCTGCCGTCAACACAGTGGTCGCACAGCACAAGTGTGTAGGATGACACATATTTGGAAAGACAAAAAGAATGTAAGATTCACAAATAACCAGCAGCAGTTTAGATGCAGAGATTTGTGATTATTTGGTGACCTGGACAAGTTCTCAATGGTGCTGATTATTCGTCCTCCAGTCTTTAGGACATTTGACAAAGACAATGACGGCTTCATCAATATTAAAGACTGAATTGGGGGACTGTCCGTTGTCCTTCGAGGGACCTTGGATGAAAAAATAAAATGTCAGCTCTCAACCTTACACACCCACAAATACAACTCAGAGTTACAAACTACATCATTTTCATCATAATTGTATGTACTATGATTTTCTGCTATGAATCTATAGCCTACTGTACATACGACATCAATTTCCTCTCTGTCCGTCCTGGGAGAGGGATCCCTCCTCTGTTGCTCTTCCTGAAGTTCCTATCATTTTTTCCCTTATAAAAGGTTTTTTGGGGGTAGTTTTTCCTTATTCGAATCGAGAGGGTGTCGTATGTTATACAGATTGTAAAGCTCTTTGAGGCAAAATTGTGATTTGTGATATTGGATTGTAGGCTATAAAAAACTTGAATTGAATTGAAGTACATTTTCCTAAAATATACATGACTCTCACTTTGAGGTTTATACAGTGCGGTATTAGTAGTTTATCTGAATACTTCGTCCACCTTAAAACTGAAGGCTTTGTAACGTGACCGTTGCAGAGCTGCAGGCGTGTTACTGCACACTCCGCTAGGGGGCGAACTGTGTCCTTATGCTGTCCTGCCAGAATTTAGAGTAGAAGAAGAATGCATGCCTACCGCACATAAATCTCCTTGGCGTTCTTGTAGTTGTATCTTGTGTATTACCTCTGTGGTCTTCCGACGGGCTGTGTTTGGCGATTACAGACACTTCGAATAAACCGCCTCCTCGGTGAGTTATGAATGTTACACAATATCCCC
>CM022485.1:18069998-18230277 GCA_011952105.1 Coreoperca whiteheadi
TCGTGAGGTGAAATGGTTTTTTTATATGGTGTTGGGGGGGTTTTTGGTAGTGTCCTTTCCATGTTTTTGTGTGGGTGTGTTGTTGGTGTGTTTGTGTGTGTGTGTGTGTGTGTGTTGGGGGGGGGGGTGATAGTAAAAAAAAAAAAACGTGAGCTGTGTTATAAGAAAGGAATCTATTTGTGGCAGATTTTATTGGTCAACCATGAGACAGACGACACAGTGCTCTCTTGTATGTAAACTTGTAAGAAGTGTCACGTCTGACAAAATATTTCACCCCTCTCACTGTTTTGGTGTCTTATAAGTCCATGTGGGCTGGGCACCTGAATTTGCACAACAAGTAACATAACAAAATATTATCATCAGATTTGTTGTGATCGGTTTCATGTAGGGACTATTTTCTTCCTACGTGAAACTGCTCTGTGGAGTCTCTTGAGGGACCGGGTCATGATTTCTGGAAAGAGACGATACTGAGTTTTCAAATGTATATTTTGGCACTTTGAGCCGAGTGCCATACAGCCTATATCTACAAAATTCAGCAACTCACACCAAAACAATCTAACGTTAGATGCATGAAGAGCGGTACAGGTAAGAGGAACGATAACGTTCTGTATTTTGGATTTCGGGGTGAACTGTCCCTTTAACGTTAACGTTAGTTGCTGATCACTATCTTGTCAGATAAATGGTGGAGGGAAAGTACAATATTTCCCTCTGAAATGTGTTGCAGTAGCTGTATAAAGTAGCATGGAATAGAAATACTCGAGTAAAGTAAGTTAAATAGCAGCCTAAATGTACAACGCCGTCTCTGTCGGCACGTTAGGGTTTTGTAACGGCTGGTGTTTCCCCTTCAGCTAGCTAACGGTAGCTAGCTGTGAGTAACGCTAATGTAACGGCCGTGAGCTCCGTGAGGAGGAGCTGTTCCTCAACAGCGCGACAACCCCGGAGAGGGAAGGTAGTGTCCAGTGCTAGTGAAGCTGGTCTCATGTCAACTAATAGAGCAGATGCGACGGAGAAAGTAAAAGTCTTCATTTATTCACATTTCGGAAACGTCTTCAGAGGTCACTTCTAGCTAAGTCAGTGTTTTAACACCACGACGCGGTGCGCAGCAGCAACGCCCCGGGGCTGGTAAGTAGTGTTAGTTAACTTAAGTGTGTTTCCAGGAAATGTCAGTCGAAGAAATCCGTCTGTAGCATCTGTCAGGAGTTAGCGAGAGTTTTCTTTTGAACTTGAATTCACTCGATTATCTGCGTTAGAAACAGATCGACTGCTCACAAAACTGCTTGTCAAATCAACCCTCACGTAACGTTAATCACAGACCGTTGGCGTTGGGAAACATTTTGTACACCTGCCTTCACAGTTGTTCGCCTTTTCCACGCTTGCTCAATAACTATTACAGTCCACTGTTTATATAAGTAAAACACGGCTATCTCCCAGCTGGACTGCAAGTTATTAACATTTATCACAGCTCCCAGGCATGTTTGGACTCATATGTAACGTTAGGCTGCAATATGTCTGACAGAGGAAGCTGGGAAGTTGACATCCAATTTAGTCTTTTTGGCTGGATCCATACTCAGTAAAAACGTGATTATTTAAGAGACCGCCTGACCACCAGTCTCAGCCACATGAGGACCAGTTGAGGGTCATTAGATATTTTATTTGGTTCAGATAACCGATTTGAGTGTTATTTGTTTGTTTGTTTGTTTGTCAGTGTTATGTGCCTCTCACTGCCTGGTGCTGCTGCAGATAAATCCTCACAAGGTATTTTCATGACTAGATAGTTACCAGCTTTGGGAGCCAGAAGTTTTGCATGGGGCCCATATCTAATCATTGGATTTTATTCTGAGTGTCACGCTGGTGCTGCACCCTTTCAAGTTTATGGTATATACATATCCGGATTTTCCCAGGCGACGCCGGCCTCTGTGTTGGACAGCTGCCCAGGGTGGGTCTCCCACTCTCCTTGACAAATATTAAAGTTGCTTTTTGTTTTCTGGTCTGAATGGGTGGTAGTACCTGCCTGGCAAACACGGCTACTAGGTTAACTCCTACTGCAGAAGAAAGTGCCAAGAGATATTAACGTTCTCATGCTCCATTTAAAGTTTATATAAATGCGAAAGCCTCATTGAGATTAAAACATTCTTTCAAGAGAGTCCTGGCCAAAATATGCAGAAATAACAATAAGTTACAGACAAACAACATAAAACAGATAATAAAAAAGATGCCACAAAATCATAATTAAATAGAAATGTAATTATAAAATCATTAATAGAATTTCTAGTACAATCATATGAGATGATTTCATCAAGCTAAATAGCAACTTAAAGTCTTCCAAGAGCTGTCAAACATGTGGTATCCCCATTAAAAACTGTCACTCACACTCGCATCAGCTGATACAGATATAGATTTTATTCATGAAGTCATAATCCAAGTGCAGATGCAACACAGGTTAATGTTTTCAGACTTTCTGTGTACTAAGGTAATTAAGAAGTTTTTAAAAGAAGGCCGTGATATTTGAATTCAGAAAACGGATGCACTCAGGCCCAGATTAACCCGCTAGGGGGCCCCAGGGCAAAAATGCACTGTGGGGATGTATTTACCCCCCGTTTCTCCCACTTCCTGCATATTGTATATGTATTAGTTAGTAATTTGTTTGTGGTAATTTAATTAAGAACACTTTTTTTGTAAATCGCACCATGTGACCACATTATATACTGAAATAATAAAGGCCTTAAAAATAGAATTTTATTTAGGACCCCTCTTCAAGACGGGGCCTCAAGACTGTGTAACAACGCAGCTGTTTCAGGCCCCTATAGTTAGTTTATTATTTTCTTAAGTGGTGCATACCTAGTACCAAAGAAACGAGCAATTAATTAAATTACCAGAAACTAACTGCCAGTTGGTGAGCGTGAAGTGTTTGGGCCCCCTGAGGGTGTGGGGCCCCTTACACACACATATATATATATATATATATCAGCAAGCTGCCAACTACATTGTGTAAGATTGTTACTCTAACACATAATAGCCTGTTTTTAGATATAAGAATCAGTATTAGAAGAAAAAAATGTCACATTATTGCGTTCCTAGTTTCTTATTTGTATTAAGTGACATACTCCCATTAAAAAGAAAACACTTAAATGTTAGTTCAGCAAATGGCAGTAAAAGAAAATAGTGATTTTGCATTTTAAAGTGGATGTTGTATGAAACACCAATATATTGGTGCATTTCTATGAATTAGGAATAATAAACACACCTCCACACCATCCTGTCATATCATATGTCAGGTATATGCAGCTGTTGGTGCGGTACTAGACAAAATCGTTTTTGTTCTTAATGACATCAACAGATTTAGTTAAGTGTCACTTAGTTTTAGACTGCTATTTAAATGCTGCTTGTGAGATCTTTTCCACTGAAGGGACAACTTAATCTTGTAGTACAACAGGGGCTCGTTTGTTGTCTGTTAAAAGGTTTTGGGAAACATGAGACTGTCCAGTGTTATTCCTCCTTAACCCAAATTATTTGAACAATTTCTAAGGCAAAGAAAGTAATTAGGGAAAGTTAATATATTGAGAATTGGCAGACCACTCATCTACAGGATTTACAGTGAAGAAGTCTCAGAGCGGTGTTCTTGCCAACTTTTAGTGCTTTCTTAATGTCAGCTCTTTTCCTCCCCTTTGACGTGAAACCAGCGTCATTATGTTTCATTTGGAGAGGTCTACATCCAGTAGAGGAGGCCGGGTAGGGACATTGTTGTTTCAGAAAGGTTTATGTTAGGCAGTAATTAGGATAAGACTTGTTCTCTCTGATTGTTTACTGTGCACAATGTTTTCTTGCCCAACACAGCAGAAGATAGTGGGATTGTTGGTTGACTGGGAAGTGTAATGTACCCACGAAATGGCCTTGAAATGTTTTTTAGCACAGCTTCATGTACTAGACATATTATGATTTAGCATTTGCTTTCTTTTAATTATAAGCTGTGCTTGTTAACATGAGATTATGCAATTTCTTGTTTTCGATTGGAGCTCAAAAAGAAGTTTTCGGATTAGCCTGATAATAGTCTGCAGAAATCTGCTGACTCAATCTGCATCTCCAGCAGTGTGGTTTTGGTTGACTGCATCACTCCTTTGACCTGCTTTCGTTGAAACAGAAATCGTGTAGTGTCTCAAGTGTTTCTGTCAGGGTTTTCGATAATAACGTCAGTAAATTGGGTAGAAAAAAATATAATCTGCAGTCAGAATGAGTTGTGACTAAGAAGAAGTAGGCAATATGGCTGCTTTAGTGCTGGTTTAACTTTTTAATGTTGACGTATATTAAAATATATGACGACGTTTTATCACAGCAGACTCTTTTTTTTGACTTGTCATAGCAGGAAACATAAACATGTTGTTAATAAAATTACTGATGTCTCAGTTCTGTTAATCTTCCCGTCAGCCATTCCCGTGAGCCGACATGCACAATACCCGGACCCACACCTACATGTGATGCAGCCATAATGAATGTTATTAATTACACCCGTGCTTGTCCTACTATGACAAGTCAAAATGTACGCTGTGAAAAAGGGGACACGCAGTTGCCAGTTTTTTTTGGTACACCTCGTATTTAATAAACTGGCAACTGAGTGCATATGCATCAGTGAGCCTTTTTAAATGGAAGATAAGAGGAAAGTGGTTTACTGAAAGATGGCCTGTTGTGAGTTTTAAGCTAATTAGTAGCCATTTTGGTCATCTGGGTGTGGATGTTGTGATCTGAGGAACACGATATCACTGATCAAAATAAAGCAAGCTAATGAGCAGCCATACAGTATGTTGACAGTCTGTGGGTTTCAGTGCTTAAAGAGCCTATTTGTAGCGAACATGTGGCTCACCAGTGGCTACATCTAATTTATTTTATTAATAACGAAGCGGGGTAGGAATTTAAAACACAAACAGTCATTTCATTACAATTTTTAAGAGTGGGTTTCAAGATTTGTTTTATAGTCGATGGCAACTGATCAAACCTGAGCTTCTTTTAGCAGCCCTGTTGGAAAGGCTTATGGCTTTTAAAAATTATAAACAAAACCTTATTTATAATTTTTAACCTACTTGAGTCAGAACAGGCCCACGAGCAGCAATGTGGACTTCTTAGTTCTGGGGCTCAGTGGTCTTTGCTCACCGTTTATGGCCACATCAGTGTTTCTGGCAGCCGTTTCCATCACTGCATTTATCATGGATCTTGATTTTGCACGAAACCATAAGCTGCTTATGGCTCCGGATGAAAGGTTCACTGGGGGTTACAGTGAAAGAATGTAAGACCTGTCTTAATACTTTTCTACGCACTGGTCATATGATTCATCTTTGCTCTCTTTTAAAATGTTTTGACCGGAATTGCTCAACCATGTCAAGTAAGTGAAAAAGTTTCATCCAGTAGATATCACAGTGTGCTTCTCATTGTGTAAATGTAAGAAAATGTGTGCCTCTACACTTAAGTCCTTAATTAATATGAAGTTAACCTTTACTCCAAAGTGTGTAGAACAACTAATCTATAGAGAGAAATTACAACTGCTCTCTTGCCAGAGTGATAGTGAGTAGAGAGGAACTTTAGTGTTGAGTATGTTTTGGTGTGTGGAGGAACAGAGGAATTTAAAACGCTTCCTGTCACTGTGTCGGCAAGATGAAACCACTCTTATGTTACACACATTAGCACGCAATGTCATCAACTGGAGCTCTTGCATAATATTGGAAAAGTGTAAAATATCTTCTGTATTTCTTTCTCCAGCATTGACTCTAGGTTAAACTACACAGTATATGGGGGTGGACCTGTGCCTGTTTCTTTTGTTACTTTTAAGATGTGTGGGAAAATGAATGTTATGCCATATGTATGTATGTATGTATAATTAATAGTTGGCAAGCTAAGCCTACATGCTGTCACTGACAATTTTCACTGGTCCTTCAGATTATACATAAACTGTAGGCTGCAACACAGCATTTTGTAATTTCATAGGTCAACAAAAGAGTGCATTGCAGAAAAGGTAACACTGAAAGGAAACTAGTGATGCACAATGTGGATTTTTTTTCCACCAAACCAATAAATGCCTACTTCTCGTGGCCGATACCGTTCCAATAACTGATCATTTCTTCACATTTTTGTAAATTTAACAAGTAGTTAATAACCTGTAAGATTTATAATTTAATATTCCATAACTCTGACCTAACCAAATCTAAGTGACATCACTTCTGTTAACACAATAACAACACACGACAGTTATGACTCTTTAAATATTTTTTTAATAAAGTTTGGTCTGCGTGGCTCTATCCAGGCGAAGCGATATGACGTCATGAGCGCGACAATAGTAGCTATGCGCGTTAAAACGTCGTTTGATTTTTATCGGCCAAAATTTAATTTTCCAATATGATTTCGATCATTAAAATGTGCCCAATACCGACCGATAATCTATCGGAACAATAATTATCGTGCATCCCTACAAATAACTAATAATAATTAATTTCATCTTTATCATCAGTTTTGTTTCCCCTTTCATAGTTAACTCTTTGTCAACACACTGTATACGCTATATTACATTGAGTGTGGGAAGATTGCGAGCTCTCACTGAGTGAGTTATTGGCTTGTTGGACACACATAATGGGCTCAATGTGTCATTATAGTTACATAAATCTTAAGGTTGGCATCTGTAGTAGGACATAATGTTCCTCTCGTAACTAAATTGAAAAACTGGAAAAGACATAACGTGTTTTAGCATTTGTTTTTATGGCTGTTGTCAGTTGCGCTGCGCCAGAGTCAGGATTGAATTCATGTAATGATGATAGCCAGTACTGCAATTAAATGTTAGTTTCATCCTATTGAATCAACCAGTTGGACTGGAAGGACAACAGACTAAATGCCATAGACAGATACAGGCTGCCAAAATCCTATTGTTTATTCAACATAGTTTAAGATGTTTCACCTGAATGATCTCCAGGAACTTGAGAGACAGATCTTAAAGCCGCTACACAGCCAATGTCCAGCCACACAGGTGGTTTCACTTGTGTTGCCTGATTGGAGCTCCTCTCCGGACTCTGTGGGTTTGTGCTACAAGCTGGACTTGATTGACAGCTCCCTCACTCTGCTGTTAGGGTAAGTTGTCCAAAATGTCATTGGTCCATGGAGTTTTGTGACGTCAAGTTACTGCGTCTGCTCCATTTCAGTGCGCTGGTGCACCACTTAACACCTGAGGGCGAGGGCTGGAAAAACTGTTTAAATGGAGTGTAATCTGTGGCAGCAACCAAGTAATTGTCAGCTGACAAAACAAACAAAAACGTCAACCTACAGGGGAAAAGCCATGGTAGCTTTCCTAGTTGTCATATAGTGGCCATTATGGAAAGTAATGTTCACAATATGATTTTATGAAAGGCTGAATGGCATGCATCACTTCTCTGTCTTATCAATCTCCCTTCACCTGTTTATGTTTATATGGGCCATGTGGTCGAGGTAGGCGTATACACTGTTTTCGCCACTTGAACTGAGCTGGGCATCCGGCCTGAGTTAGCCGAGGAGACAGCGTTTAGCCTTGGAGTGAATAGCTAAAAAGCCGTACTGGACCTGTTGTAAACAACAGGCTACGTTATAGCATCAGAGAAATCCTGGGCTGTGTCTGAAACCACTCCCTGTTTACTTCTTAGTGCCCTATATTTAACGTAACTTTATTTGAGCGTCCACATTTAAATCTATCCACTATATAGTGCCCTCAAAAATCCCCACAATGGAATGAAAAAAAGTATTCTCCCTGTCAAGTACGCTACTTTCAGCTAATATTCCCACAATGCAGTGCGATGAAGATTCATAACTGTCCAAAATGTACTGCTCAATATTGAGTAAACAACTGAATGTCTATTATTATATAGAAAGTAGTGAATAAGACACAGCCCTGCTCTAGAGCTGGCAAGTCATGGCTCTCTAGAAAACATGTATATACCACAGCAATATGAATATTTCCTTAATATAAACGAGTAGACTGGTGTTTTTCCATATTGTTCTTATTGTCAACAAATCCCATGAAAAGACCAAAACCAACAATACTTTCTCTCTCTCTCTCTCTCTCTCAATACTCTCCAACCTTCGATACAGTTGACCACTCTATCATTTATCAACGGCTGCCCAATATTGGGTTGTCTGAGCAGTCTGTTGGCTGGTTTGAAAATTACCTCTGAATGACCCAATGTGTCAAATTTTATGATACTTGCTCCAGTATAATACATGTTGCGTCAGGGGTCACCCAAGGTTCTTTTTCGGGTCCACTGTTCCCAATGCACATTAAATGCACATACATTTTTATACCAATGATACTATCATTTATTGCTATGGTGCCACTCTTTCTCAATCACTTGAGAATCTGCAGTCGGCTCTTGTATTGTAGAATCACGGTTGTTTGATCTGAAACTTGTGTTGAATGCTACAAAAACTAAATTGATGTTTTCTAATGTAAGGAAGCATTGTCAGATTTAATTAGTGTCACAGTACAAGTATCTAGTTATCTTAACTGATAACTTTTTAACCTCGTATTGAAAACTTAGTAATAAAATTGAAGCTCAAGCTAAGGTTTTTATTTCAGAAACAAATTCTGCTGTTGCCAGGAAAAAATTGGTTGAGGCTACGTTCCCTCCCTTGCTTGACTATGTACATGCACGCCTCTGCAGGTACATATTTATTCATAAGTCCATCCTTGGTCTGCGCCCCTCTTACCTTTTGTGGGTTTATTTCACCAAACTATTGTTAGCACTCAAATGACACCCTCTTACTGTCTGTCCCTAAGGCTTGCACTGAAATGGGCAAACAGCCTGTTATGTTCTCTGTCCCTGCAACCTGGAACTACTTGCAGACAGTTTTGCAGTGAGACAGGCTGATCCCAATTAGAGCATTTAAAAACTTGGAATTTGTAATAGCTTCCTCAGGTATATCTGTTTCCTCCTGTCTCTCTAGGCATATGATTCTGTGAGTTGATACTGTTGTTTTATGTGTTTTTAATCTTTGTGTGCATGTTGTTTGAAACATTGTATTGTTACTTTCTTGGCCAGGGCTCCTGTGGTAAAGAGAATTTGTAATCTCAATGGGACATACCTGGTTAAATAAAAGTAAAATAAATCTGTCTTTCGCTACACATGCAACATTTGTTCATAGGAAAAAGTGATTGTTGGTTTTAGTTTTTTAATGGGATTTGTGGTCTTATCCTTTTAAATATCCAAGCTTCGTGCATTTTAAGGGTTCCCTGATGTTTAAGTGGTTGGATGAGATGTGTGTCACCATGGACATGATCGTCTGTCCACTGTGTCATTGGGGGACAGAACAAACAAATGTCACTTCATTCTGCGATTTATTTATTTGCCAACTAGTGTGATTGTTGGTTGACTGAGTTGTTTTGTTTGTGTGTTTCAGAAATTAAACACTCACTATGTCTGATGGGGACTATGATTACCTCATCAAATTCCTAGCCCTCGGCGACTCTGGCGTAGGAAAAACAAGCTTCCTCTACCAATACACAGATGGCAAGTTTAACTCCAAGTTCATCACTACAGTTGGAATAGACTTCAGAGAAAAAAGAGTGGTAAGTTCAATCAATTTTGAATAAAATGGCAGACTTTTCTTGGAATTGTTGGGATTTTCCTTCATTCAATACCTAAGTAAAAGCACACGTGGATTTTACATTTAGCAGACGCTTTTATCCAAAGCGACTTACACACTCACATACCGAAGGTGCAGCTTTGGGAGCAATTTGGGGTTCAGTATCTTGCTCAAGGATACTTCGACACATGGCTGGGGGAAACCGGGATCGAACTGCCGACCTTCCGATTGGTGGACGACCGCTCTGCCACCAAGCCACAGCTGCCCCAGCCCCATTTTAAACTCTGCAGTTCTGACGTAACATTCCCTTATGTCCAAGTGTGCCACAAGCATAATGGCTTCCTAATTAGGGGCTTAAATGCATTCCTACACCATTAAGTAACCCGTGTAACAAAAGATGACTGATGAATGTTGCAACAGAAGTTAGAGTAATGACTAATGTTGGTGAACAGGAGGCAGCACCCTCCTTAAGAATAAATACTTCATACCATTAGCAAACAGGTGAGCAGTGTTCATATTTACTCAATATTCACTCTTTAATGCTGCTGACCTCCAGCTCTAAGAATATAGCCTGATCGTTAATACTGGTAATCCGTCCACCCAGTACAGTTTATGTTAAGTGACTGAAAGTCCACCATTGCCCATAATTATGTTTTAAATTATATGTATATTTATATTAGCTGTGATGGGAAAAGTTGCATTAGCTATGAAACTTTAAATATACTAATAAATACTATAATATGTTTCAGTAGCCACCTTCGCGGGCTAAGGAAAAGTGTTTATTGCACCCCACAGAAGTGACACACTAATCTTTTATAATAAATTCAGATCACTTAAAAACCTTTCAATTATGAATTACAAATGTTTTGAAAATAAGACCAAACAAAGTTGTTTTATCAGAAAGGAGCTTGTCAGATATTCTGCAAATACAGCTCAACATGTAACAAGCTGGCTTGTATTTGTTTTTGAGGAATCAAAGTGATATAACTCAGAATATGTATGACGGTATTGATTTGGATGTTTTGACTGCCATTATTATTGGCATACAAATAGACAATCCACAATGATAAACCTAATTTCCAGTTGCACACGCTATGACTCTGTATGTGATCACAGCATATGGCTCACACTTAGATATATTAAACACACATTTACATTAGCTGTACAGCTTCAACTTCTGTTTAATGAAACCTATTTTTATTTTGTTATTTTTTTGTGGCATAAAATACTCGCCACCAGGCCTCCGACATTGAGCTGAACACAATCACTCACTCCAGTCAGTATTATCACTACTAGCTAAGTAACCAGAATACTCAGTAGTTTGTGGCCTCTCCTCACAGACCTGTTTAGATAATTGATTTAATTAAGTATCTGTATGGATGTGGCCAAGTATCCCTAGTAATTCTTGTTTTGTTGTTTCTAAACTACACTCTACACAACACAACTGATCCAGATTGAGAGTGAATGTTTTTGGCTTTTTTTTTTACAGCTGTTTATATCAGATTGAAAATCAGTTAAATTTTGCGCAGAGAACATCCAGTTTGAACTCACTTGTCTCTGTTTCGCTCAGGTATACAAATCAACGGGTCCAGATGGATCTTCAGGTAAAGGACAGAAGATCCACATGCAGCTGTGGGACACTGCAGGGCAGGAGAGGTACATGAAGTACTTCTACGAGCACTTTCTCACCTTCCTCAAACATGGTCTTGTCTTCAGTTGTTTTCAAATGTGCATATTTCTCATGAAGTGTTTTTTTTTTCTGTTCCTGAATGATGTCAGGTTTCGGAGTTTGACGACTGCATTCTTTAGAGATGCAATGGGTTTCCTCCTCCTGTTTGACCTCACAAATGAACAGAGTTTCCTCAGCGTCAGAAACTGGATGAGTATGTCCTCTGATAAATCACACTAAATGTACACTTTTAGTCATCAAATTGATGATTCTTTTAAAAATCAGTCCTGAGTTAGTTTAATTAAGACAGATTCAAGTGCACAGGACATCTGACAATATTAAATACCTTGTTGACTGCCAGAATACTTGCAGTGTTTGTTGACCTAACACTCTTTTTGTCTGGCTCATGTAGAATTGACACTAGGCTGGTGTTAGATATTGTGCGATTAAACATGTAGTCTTCCAGTTATGAATGAGTCTGTGCTCAAATGTCGGATTTCAGGTTAAGATGAAACATTAATGATGGCTTGATATGTTTCTCAAAAGTAAAGATAATACAGATTGAAACAGGACTAAATACAAAATAAATTGCTGAATGTATCTTTCAGGTCAGTTACAGATTCACGCATACTGCGAAAGTCCAGACGTCGTTCTGTGTGGCAACAAATGTGACCTGTCAGATCAGAGAGCAGTCGGTGAGGAAAAAGCCCGTGAGCTGGCAGAGAAGTACGGGTATGTCTCAGTTTTTGATCCATCTGTACATGAACCTCTCCCTGAAGTGTTTGACAAGAAGGCAGTGGCTGCATTGTTTGCCAAAGTCTGTGCAGGAGACTAACTTGGTCCTCCTTGAAAAACAAATATTTGTGCACGTGTAAAATGTCCCGCTCTGGGCGTATTAGACACACCTTTACTAAAGACACATTGCAGTGGAAGTGCGCTGTATAAAATTTATTTTTATGTTTTAAAATTTTAAGGCTAAAGATATTCTATATTTTTCTTGTGTTTGTTTTTTTTAATCTTTTTATGGGACTTAGGGAATTAGAAAAACATAGAATAACTTCAGCCTTATCCTTTTAAGGTTCATTTTTTTGCCTCTCTTATCCCAAAGGTTTGTGTTGTATGGTAACTGGTAGCAGCAGTCTGTGATCCCGCATTTCTTCTTTCTTCTTTTCCTTTGGGCTGTTCCCTTTCAGGGGTCGCCACAGCGAATCATGTGCCTCCATCTAACCCTGTCCTCTGCATCCTCTTCACTCACACCAATTAACTTCATGTCCTCTCTCACTACAGCATTTATATCCAGTATTTTCTTCCATGCAGAATCCCATACTTTGAGACAAGTGCCGCAAACGGGCAGAACGTCAACCAGGCCGTGGACGTCCTGCTGGATCTTATCATGAAGAGGATGGAACGATGTGTTGACAAGTCCTGGATCCCTGATGGGACCGTCCGAGCTAATGGACTCACCAACCCAGACCTCTCAGAGGCCTCTGAGAGGAGCAAATGTGCATGTTAGAATGATGATGAGCTGTTTTGGTTACATATCTGTGTCCATAATAGTGGTGGAAAAACCTAGGAAGATATCCAAGTTTAACAGTGGGAGTATAGATTCTATGTTAGGTGGAACTTGACATTATTTGTGTCCATAGCCCCACAAACCAGTGCATTACTGATATACTTTCACTGACATGCTGTATTATTTGTCAGTACAGAGTTAAGTGCCCTTTGAATATGGGCATTTCATTTCAATTCACATAATGGGTCTTTTAAATAATTAATTCATATTGGAATGTGGGATATTTATTTGTTATGATCCCCGGCTAAAATGTCCACATTTAGTCATTAGCTTGATATGCTGATTATATTTTCAGGTATAAACTTTGTGCTCCAAGTTGCAGCGAAGTGAGCTGCCCTGCCATATGTGCTATAAATATACTGTTAATACTCTTTACTTGATCTAAGGTTAGCGTAAATTCACACTGCAATTAACTCCAGAATGAAGCCACTTCTATTTCTCTTTCTACACTCAGATAAATGCTCACTGTGGTATCTGAAGTCACAGTTTGTTGGCAGAGAGGAATTTGCTATGGATTTACTTTTAGGAAACTTTAGGTAGCCAAGTATGTGCTATTGATGCTCTACTGAATGTCCAGCTGCAGTCTCACCGGTGCCACAGCCAGAAAAAAGATTGCTCACATTGACCATCGAACGTTAGCTAGATGGACACTTAACACTCATGTATTTTCTTTTCTAAATCAATGTTTGTGCTTGTTTGCCTCCAAAACGTGAATTATGGAATACAGTTTGAAGAAGTCATCTACATTTCATTATGTACAGCAACAGGTTTGGCCAATAATTACTAACACTGAAGGTCCGTAGTTTGATAAGAGATTTAAATTAATCATAAAAAGCAAAAGTAAAAATCCAGGTAATTCATGCTACTGTATAAAAGATCCAGTGCAAAAAATAAATACAATTTCAAATTCTCTTAATATATTTTAAAGAAAGAAATGTAAATGTTTTAAAGAATACAGGATTTTTCTTAGGCGAGATCCTAAATACTCCCACCTTATGCCCAGGCCGCAGGATGTTTTATAGCGGGCCGCCTCTCCTGAAACGACGACCATCTCTGCGACCATCATAAAAAATTTATATATTTTTATGAAATAAAACATCAAACTTTAAAGGAAATTAGCAGAGGTCCTTTTTCAAACTGTACATCCTTTATTTTTAATACTGTGGCAATTTAGGCCGTGATCTACGGATTCAATTTATCAAAAGACAAGATGCATCGGGATCTGTGTGGCTTATCTCCTCAGCTAAACAAATGTCTGATAGAAACCCTCCCTAAACCTCTGTACATTATAGGATGGAAAGTGTTTTGTTTCAGGTATCAATGTGACCATGGAAACTAGGCTGTATACAGCAGGCTGTTGAATTTTGAAAACTGATAAACCCAGATTTTTTTATTGGAAAGTTTTATAAGTAAGGCAGTAAAATCCTAATGCTCACTCTTTCAGATCACTTTACCACTTATATTTGATATTTTACAAAAATGAAGAGTATTTACACTTAGTAAAACACTGAAATGCTATTGTGAGAATTTTTGTCCTAACTGTATTTAATAGTTTCACACACAAATACACATAATTTGTATTAGACTCATTATTTCCTGTATAAAAGGGTGAATGTGAAGTTTTAGTTAAGACACATGAATATATTTTTCCACTCACTGTTTCATTCGACAGATTTGAAAACCTATCACTAAAATTTAATTTGATTATATTAGTAAGACTAAACTGAAATATTTAATATTTCCAAATGTGCCATACAGTTTCATATGCAAAATATGTAAATTATGTCCACAAATAAACAATTTTATTTATGTATTCTCTGAAGCAGTATCTAATTTTATATAATCAATCTTGAAAATGTGGACTGTGAGTGGGTATGAGTTGATATACCTTATTCTGTTATGTGTGCCATTGATGAAACATAAAGCAGTCAATGGCAATCTTCTCACCATAATATACGAAATATTAAACCTCATGTTTGTTTTTCAGCATTTTGTGATACCACAGCCTACATTTCAAATGCTTTTAATTTTCTCTCATTGAGTTATGCACAAAACCCCATTATTTACACATTTTTACAAGTTAATACAAAAGTCCTGGATTTGTCTACAAGTTATCTGGAGAGTATTTCTGCCAATTCAATGACTGAATGTGACTTAAAGACTCTTGTCTAAATACGGCAACGCCCTGTAATGTCCTGCAGGGAGAAGTGGATGGAAGTCTCTCGTGATATTAACTGCAATTAACTTGCTTTCCTGTTGCCACTGTTGACAAAACGTTTTGAATCTATTCTGAGTTCAGACTAACTCCTCATCACATCATCAGTTGTGGAAAAAGTCTTTCTGAGGGCTGATTAACGTTTTATCTCTTTGAATACAAGGCAACAGCTTGGCTGCAGCTGTCCTCAACTCCTGCAGGGGGCAGCCCTCCCCCCGCACGGCTCCGACTGCGGGAGTGTTTATCCGGTGAAGAAGAAGAAGCACTAAACCCAAAAACACAGCCGTGTCTATAGGCTATATCTATGGTTACTGCGGTCAAATGAGTCGTCATCCTCATTTCCGTGGTTAAACCAGCCGCCCCTAAATTTGGAGTGCACACTTGTTCTGACCTTTAT
Organism: Coreoperca whiteheadi; assembly: GCA_011952105.1. NCBI lineage: Eukaryota > Metazoa > Chordata > Actinopteri > Centrarchiformes > Sinipercidae > Coreoperca > Coreoperca whiteheadi. The sequence continues at coordinate 18,085,435 of CM022485.1, forward strand.
GGTAAGTGCAACGTCCCTGAGCGAGCTGGAAGGGTTAGAGACTGTATTCATGTGTTGCTGTGTGAAAGTCCCCTCCCCTCCCATCCAGACAACAGAAATATTTTCGTCCAACTTTGATGTGGGTTAAAACCCATTTCTTCCATAAGTAGTCAGTAGGCATAATATCTTTGGACTTAGTACATACCGGCAAACATATTATGAACTACTTTTGCTGTGTAGTTATTGAGTAATCCTGTTTCAAAATCCTTTCCAGAGAACAAAAATAAGCAATTTCGCCTAACTTTGACGTGGGATTTCTTTCATAAGTAGTCAATGGATCTAATATCATTGGACTTAGTACTTGTTAGAAAGCTCAATTCACAATAAGTTGTCAACAAGTCATAGAGATTTGAGTTCAGAACAACAAGTAATTGGAAATAGGTTTTAATGTGGCAACTTACAGCAATCAGCTTGCAAAGTATCTTATGTGAGAAAGCAAATTTGCTTCTCTGGCATACAACATAGGCTACAAAACCAGAAATCACCATAATTTGGAATCGCGATCAGTCCGACTTCCGCCACAAGAAATATAAAGTGTTCTCATTGTTTCATATGGGAATAATCAGCTGACAAACTCATTTACTTGTTTTTGAATTTTTCAGAAAGTTACTTATCCTAAAGAATCTCAATTTACCATAAGTAAATAAACTATGAAAGATTTTGGTTCAGGGCCACTATAAGTACCGTTCTTTTGGAAGATTTTCATTTTAGTCAATCCTTTCATGTTTGTCTGGTCCCTCTCTCTCGTTTGCTTACAGGATGCTCATTTATCTGGAAAGACCTATAGGAACACATATGGAGAAAAACCTTTGGTAGCCAAGTCAAAGCCTGTTGGGAAAGCAAACTCCTGTGTAACCTATGACACAGGGTCAAGTCATGGCTCTGAGACTGCTCTGCAGCCTAAAGAGCTGGTTGTGGAGAGAAGGATGTTGCACAAGCTGCTCAACATGATGGACCACACTACACTCCCCTGACACAACCTACTGTTCAGAGTCTCTTTCAGCTACGCTGCAACAAGGACCGTTACAGGACATCATTCCTGCAATGACTCCCGTCTGTGCTTCGAGAGGAGATTTATTCTCTGAGTGGCAATGCACATTTTACATTTAATTTGCACATTAAAATCAATCTCTTGCCTTTAAGTTAAAAATCCTTTTTTATTCTATTTATTTTTACCGAGTAGGCTTATTTATTCTGTGTTCTGTCTTCTGTCAACTGGGAAAGATTTTGGACCTTTTGACCTTATACAGTACTGCAGGTGTGCCAAACGCTGTAAACTAAGAATGTTTTCAAAAATGGAAGTGATTGCTTATTTTCATCAAGTAACAAAATGCAGTGAATGAACAGAAGAGAAATCTAAAATCAAAATCAATATTTGGTGGGATCACCCTTTGCCTTCAAAACAGCATCAATTCTACTTGCAAAGTCTTTGAAGGAACTCAGCAGGTTGTTCCAAACATCTTGGAGAACTAACCACAGATCTTCTGTCTCTTCATGTAATCCCAGAAGAGATACCATACCGTCACTTCCAGAACTCCTTGTTCTTCTTTACGTTAAGATTAATGACATTGGCCGTATGTCGGGGTTGTTGTCCTGCTGTAGAATAAATGCAGGGCCAATCACGTGCCTCCCTGATGGCATTGCATGATGGATAAGTATCTGCCTGTATTTCTCAGCACTGAGGACACCATTAATCCTGACCAGATCTCCAACTCTATTTGCAGAAATGCAGCCCCAAACTTGCAAAGAACCTCCACCGTGCTTCACTGATACCTGCAGACACTCAATATTGTATAATTTAAATTATTTAAAAAGAATCCATTAGTTGAGAGTACAGGGTCGGGGGGGCGAAAAAGGAAAGAAAAGAGGGTTATAACAAGGATAAGGACTGGTCATACTGGTCTTAACGGTTGTTTATGTGATTGGAAAGCATAATAATGGAAAGTGTGAATATTGTGGAGAGGAAGAAACATGTTTAATTGCATTGCCAGAAATATGAGTCAGGGAGAGGAGTGTTAAAGAAAGCATTAAGAGAGAATGGAGAGCAAAATATCAGTCATAATCTTAGAAAATCTGCAGGTGACAAGAGACGGAAACTCCTTCTAGAGTATTTAGGATCAACAAGACTGATGAATAGAATTGGAGAAGGTTCTTTGTTTAGTTGTTTTCTTTTTGTTGTTGTTGTCCTTTTCAATAGTTTGGGTTTGTATAGCTCATCAGTCCACACTCCAGATCAGTGGGTGGCGGTAATGCAGCCGAAAGCTGTTTGCAAACCGCCAATAAAAACAAGCGAAGCGACGGCTGGCTGTCCGCAGCGGGTGTTTGGGAAGCTGTCTGACGCGCTTTCGGTTCGTTTTGGCATCTTTGTGATTCAGCGCGATGTGTTTTACCCGGGCGACAGTTTCACTGAAAGCCGAGGCTCAAAACCAGCAACCAGACGAGACTTCCGCCTGAAAATCAGCAGTTAACGTAATATTTTTATTTAAACAAAAGTTTCGCTTCAGTATTAGTTAGCTAGCAAATGGGCTGTTCCGTCACTGCATTGCTTTTCTTTTCTTAATGGAAAGTGACACGTTGAATTAACATAATGTAAGAACAACACCCACGACCTTTAGCTCAGATGTTCTCCTCTAACTGAGCCCAGACCCTTGTTTGTCATCTCGCCACTGCTGTCTAACGGTGGCTGGATAGCGTCAGCTTAACGTTAAACTAACGTTAGCTGTTAGCTCTTAGCTCTTAGCTCTTAGGCAATACCCTCAACAAAAACTAACGGACACGAAAGCAGAAGGACCTTTAACTTTAGCTAGATTTGGGTTTTTTTTCTTTTACACCGTTTTTTCGACAGAATTAACAATAAAACGTCTCATCACGTTTAATGTAACTTAGCCATGTTAGTTAAGTTGGCAACGGGCATATTGTTCTTTATACTTTTTATTCTTCAATACATGGACTCTTTGGCTAATGCTTGTCAGGTTTAGTTAGTATTCAGTACTAACAAGAGGTCATAAGTGAAAATGTTCTTGGTTGTGACGATTACATCCACACAATGTGTTCGACCAGTCTGGGTAAAATATGAATGACTTGTTTTTTATGGATTTATCCAACTCTTGTATAACAAAGCAGCAGGCACTTTGCAACAATAGCTAGTTTGTGTGTGTATCTGCCTGGTGAAGCCCGTGGGTTCATCCACGAGGATGCATTTACAGGATTACCCCCAGAGAGACGCCACACTTGAGGCGGTGAGGACTGATAATATAATAATGTGTGTGTTCACTCTTGCAGAATGGCTTTCCACTTCTGCCCCCAGTGTGGGACAAAGTTGAAGCCTGATTTCAGATTTTGTCCATCATGTGGGGAGAAGCTTCCCTGTCTTGTTGATGAATCTGGACCTGTGAGCTCGTCCTTAAGCCTCTCTCCACACAGAAGGGATGAAACAGCAACGTCAGTAGTTAGAACAAGCTTCGCTTCAAGCACAAGTTGTGAGCCCATGGAAAGTAAGTGTAAATATCTTGGTAATATTTTATTAGGTGTTATCCATAGAGTTTTGACTTTGTGTAGTTATAAACCTTTGGAAACGGAAATTCTCTTTTTTTCGACAGCCCACGCATGTATCACCTCAACTCCAATTACAACTCGTCCCGCACTGCGAAAGACCCATAACGCCCTTCGTCTGAACAGGGAAGTTAAATTCAACCTTAAAGATGCCGCTCCACCCGTGGTGCCCTTCACTTACCCAGTCAGAGATGACAGGATTGAAGGTAATTAAAATGGTCTGGAAGCAGCTAGTCTGCTTTGCTGTTCTGAAGGAGAGATTTGCCTTGACGTTTATAGTTCATTTTCTGATAATGTGAAGGAGGGGACATGAGTGTGACGTGTAGCTGTAACCTTCAGGCAACACTTTCCGGTGGTGCACGTGTAAATAAAATAATTTGACATCTGATGCCTTTCTTTGGAACAAAAAGGCTTTGTATCTTTTAACAGATAATGGTGCTGGATTGGTTGGAACGCCACCGAAGCAGCACACAGTCGCTGTTAAAGTCGATGCCGAGGTAGAGCCAAAGTTAGAGTCTTCCGCTCCGACAGTCGTAAAAACCCCTCGACCTGGTGGGTTGAAACACAAAACAAAGAATCTTTTTTATCCATTCATTAGGGAAAATGCAGTGTGTGTTTCTTCTGTTATAATCTTTTCTCTGATCCATATTGATTGTGGCTGGATCCATGTGTCGTGCAGTCAGGGGAAAAGCAAAACTCTCCAGCCCTGCTGTGAAGCCGGTAGAGGAGGGAAAGAGACTGACTGATAAAACAAGTAAAAAAGCAGTGGAATCAACGGTAGATGGCTCTCCTGTGGATGTCTCTTCCCCCGTTTCATTGCCAGTCTCCAGGTCTCCTTTAAAAGGTGAGCAAATACTTGCTTATTTATCAAAGAGATGTTCTATCCCTGGGATGCACCGATTTGGCCGATACCGACGTTTTTTTGTTTTGTTTTTGTTATTTATTCCCCCTTTTGTCTTAAAAATTCAATCATACAAATTTATGAAACAAACTTTTAATATAACCTTCTTTCACGTGAAAAGATTCTTTTTTTTTTTAAAACAAAAAAACACTTCTAAAGCCTGTTATACAATGCTTTTACACAAAAAACAAACAGCACAACATTTTGCAAGCACAAAATTGATGTGACACAACGGCTGAACATCGACCACTGCCATCTGTGAATGTCCTCCTATTTGATCGTCCACAAGGTGAATATCGGCGTGTCCCTATTTTATTGTGAAATGGTCGTTTTATCAGTCAACCTGTTCACTTCTTTGCTTTCACCTAACCAGATCTATTTACAGTATTTTGCTCTCTGTGACATCAGGATGTCATTTTAAGCCCAGAGAGAGAAACTGCATGAAATCCGTTGCACAGAATTTTTGTGTAAAAGTACTTTTTTTCTCTCCTCAAACATACAACATAATCTGTTGGTCATGTGTGTATGCATGTACAGCTACAGGTAAAAGCAAAGCCAAGAAGGCAAAGCTTGGGTCCACCGTGGAGCCGCTGCAGGAAGGTGAGGAGGTGACAGACACAACAGGCAAGAAGTGGAAGCTGGTGAAACTGCTCAGTCAGAGCACGACAGAGATCATCTACGAAGGTTAGACTGTGTACATGACATCAGGGCAAATGCTGGAACGTAAAATTATTCTCCAATTAAACAGTCTCATTATTCTGGGACTGTTAGATTGTTTATTAGTGATGATAATCACTAATATACAATTACTGTTAAATACCTTAAAGCAGATACAAAGCATCCTAAGATTAAAACAAGACAGATTACAACAAACCACAAATAAGGAAATGTACATTTAGATACAGAAGAAAAAAAATACTAAAATTTAGATCATATAGATATTTTAGAAGTGACCGAGTTTAGCTGATAGAGCTGCGTTTGTCTACAGCAGGAAATAACTATTGAACGAAAAATAGAAGCTTAATAGTAGAAAAGAGCATATCATCATATCGTTTTGTCCTTTTCAGTTTTCCAAACAGTTTCACGATCCAATTCCAAGGAATCAAATCACATCCTTAAACTGGTAAGTGCCGCCTCAACACTATTACGGTGTGTCACTGGGGTGCCATAAATAAAGAAATAATCGCTTTCCCATTTATGTATTCATCAACAAATATTTTTTTTAAATTTGTTCTCTGTTTCCCGTGACCAATAATCCTTCAGTTCAATTTCCCTGAGTCGGATCAATAAAGTTTATCTTGTATTTCTTCCTCTCAGGGAGCAAAAGATGGAAGAATCTTCAATGAGCAGAACTTTCTGCAGAGAGCTGCGAAACCTGCATCTGGTGAGGGTTTAGTACTTTTCCTTTTAAGTTGAGCACCTCCGAACAGTTCTGTCGTTCACGTCACCGATTTAAAGAGTGAAGGGTGGGCTGCAGTCATTCGTTGACTCTAACTGTTCTGATGATAACTGCAAGAGAAGTAATCTTTGTTAAAACAAAAGGTAGCAGCAGTATTTATCTCCGAGCTGTTCAGTGTTTGTATTGTCTGTAACAAGCTCATCAAAAATCCTAACAAGTGACAAGCATAAATTAGAAACCGTAACTAACAACTACAGTGTGAAATTTACATTAAGCAGACGCTTTTATCCAAAGCGACTTACATATGTGGAAGACAATTGTAGCAAAAAGCACAAGTGCATGAAAAAAACTAGTCTGTTAAAGCGCAGCACAGTATACAAAGATAAGGATAGGAAGGATTTTTTTTGTTTTTTAAAGAAAGTAGAAGTTAGTGATTGTCAGTCAGGTGTTGACGGAAGAGATGCGTTTTCAGGTGCTTTTTAAAGGTGGCTACAGAATCTGCTGATCTTGTAGGAGCAGGCAGCTCATTCCACCAATGTGGAACGGATCCAGAGAAGGTGCGCGAGAGGGAGTTTATTTTCCTTTTTGGCATGGTACCACCAGATGTTGTTGGTTTGCAGAGCGCAGGGACCTGGCAGGAACATAGGTCTGTATTAGCGAGCGAAGATATGATGGTGCAGAACCAGTGGTGGTCTTGTAGGCCGAGAGCATCACTTTGAACTTGATGCGGGCGACAACATTTACATTTAGTCATTTAGCAGACACGTTTATCCAAAGCGACTTACATATGACTTACAGGGAGCCAGTGTAACCTAATGAAGAGAGGGGTTACGTGCGCTCTCTGGTTCATTGAAGACCACTGTTGCCGCCGCGTTCTGGATCATCTGCAGAGGTTTGGTTGTGCAAGCAGGGAGACCAGCCAGCAGTGCATTGCAATAGTCCAGTTTGGACAAGACAAGGGCCTGGACTAGGACTTGTGTAGTCTGCTCAGATAGGAAAGGTCTGATTTTCCTGATGTTGTCGAGGATGAACCTACAGGACCGGGTGGTAGCGACATGGATTTTGAAGTTTAGCTGATCATCAATTACCACCCCCAGATTTCTGGCCGTGCTGGACGGCGTAATGGTCGATGAGCCTAGTTGAAGGGAGAGGTTCTGGTGAATCTTTGGGTTGGCCGGGATCACAAGCAGTTCCGTTTTGAAATAGAGCTGGACGGTAAGAAGGGTTGTGGCAGTTTGTCATGTGATCTAGTTACACAATGTCCCATAAAGGTATCGGTCTTTCATTTCACAATCCATTCAGAGAAAAGCAGAAGTGGACAAGAACTTATTCAACAGGAGCATCATCCTGCCTTTAACCCTCTTTAGATGCAAATGTGACTTTGCACATGATCATCCTCCTATTGAAAGCTGTTGTCTCTCTCTAGTGGACAAGTGGATCAAACAAAAAAAGATGGATTTTCTGGGGATCCCTTCCTGTGTTGGCTTTGGCCCTCATGCAGATTCCTACAGGTGTGGAAAAAGGTTTATCTGAATATTTACACATTATATGGAAGAATTTGACGTTAACTTGGGGTTCTGCTATGTGTTGTTCTTTTTGTTTTATAGGTTTCTGATTTTCCCCAGCATGGGTCAGTCTCTCCAGTCTGTCATGGAGGAAGAAGACGAGCTTCTGTCTGAGAAAGCTGTTCTTCAGCTCGCCTGTAGAATAGTGAGTGTTAACTTGTAGGGTTGTTTTTCTGACATAATTATTAATCTTCGTTCTGGAGCGTGAATTTTTTGGTGACTGATTCCTCCTCACTTAATAAACGGTAGCATTTCTTTCGCATTGCAGTTAGATGTGCTGCAGTATATCCATTCAAACGAGTACGTTCACGCTGATATTAATGCAGAAAACATTTACATCAAACCAGGACAGAAATCACAGGTGAGAAATATTCTGAAGTACAAACTGTAATCTGTCAATGATGGATGATTATAGTGTGTTTTTATGCTGACCACTCCCTGCTTGTGTGTGTGGGGGTAGGTATACCTGGTAGGATACTGCCATGCCTTCAGGTACTGTCCAGGTGGACAACATGTAGAGTACCGTGAAGCCAGCAGAACACCACATGAGGGCAACATAGAGTTTATCAGCCTGGATGCACATAAGGGAGCAGGTGAGTCACTTCTGTGGTTCACAGATTCCTTGTTCCACTAACGTCAGGGACTCATTTCACTCTGCAAGCTACTGTACACCAACTGTTACTAGATTTATCTTCTTCGTTCCATGAGGGACACATGCAGTTCCCCCACAGTCCATCTGTCTGCAGCCATCAGGTGCACACAGAGGCTCCACATAAGTAGATTTATTTTTCCCCGTGAAGCTGATTGTGTAAAAGGTTTTTTTTTTCAGCATTTGACTTGTTTCACTATGAAACCCCCCCCAAAAAACACAGTGATGTGTACATCTGAGGATGGTTTTGTGGTGTGGATGTATCAGGGTAAATCTGGGAGGGAAAATGGATGTTTTCACAGTGTGTGTGTTCTCGCCGTTCAGCTCCGTCTCGACGCAGTGACCTGCAGTCTCTGGGTTACTGCATGCTGCGCTGGCACGCGGGGACGCTGCCGTGGACCGTCCTCACTCACCCAGACCAGGTCGCAACGCAGAAACAGAGGTGGGAGAGAGTTAATCATCACTGGGATATTTTAAGTCCACACACCTTTGAAACACCATAGAAATACTGAATTGTATCAAATTTCTACTGCATGCCTGCTCTAACGTAAACCTATATGGTCAAGTTAGTTGTACAATACAAAGAAAATGCAAATTGCTCAAAGAAGGTCTTGTTTTAGGTACATGGAGGATGTTCCTGCACTGTTGAGTCACTGCTTTGGGAAGTTGGGAAGTGAGTTCAAATGTTTGTTATTAACATAAAATAAGTGTGTGATTATGTCCCCTTTGCTGATGTATATCTGTGTTACGGTGTAGATGCATTTCAAACGTACCTGACTGCAGTGATGGCTCTGCAGTACTCTGAGCAGCCGGACTACTCGGCACTGAAGGCCGGACTCAGCGCCGCTTTACTGCAGCTCGGGGGGTCACCGGAGAAGCCGCTCAGTTTTTAGGTGAGGACACTACAACAGTATATTATGCTTTAATATCACAGGGGTCATCAAGGTTGTTTTTTTTTGGCTTGTTTTTTCAGAAAACTCTGCAGAATGTTATTTGTTTAACCTCTTTCGCTACAAACAAGAGATTCAGCTCCAGGGTGTCGGCAGCTAAATCTTTGGGGATGCTATTTCTTTGTTTTTTTGTGTGTGTGTATGAAAAGAAACTATTAAGCGATATTGTGACCTTAAATTCCACATTTACAGCTGCAGCTCCACTTTTACATTAAATGCTGATTTTAGGGTTCCAAAAGATTGGGTTTTTAACAAATGTATTCAGAAAGTGACAATACATTGGAAAGTTAAGGGGACATGTTTATGATAGAAGTTAAGCACTTGATGCATTGTGTGTGATAACATTGACATCTCTATTGTTTTATTTCCAGAGAAATGGAACAAAAAGAATACAGTTGCAAGAGGACTGTTGGTTTAGCTCGTTTTATTATGCCGTGTTTTATCTGTGATGTTTGATTGCACTGAAAACAGATTGTTGTACAGTTCAGTATGTGTAAACAATCACGTCCGGTCAATGGGTTTTGATTGGGATCATCATTTTAAGCATTCATGGTATTGTTGTGGGTTTTAGCATTTCAAGCGTAATTTGAATGGGAGAGTGATGCAAGTTCTCAAGTTTTGATGCAACAGATTTGGGTGATTTTGACACTTTGTTAGTTAAACGTGTCAGTGTTCTCAAACACTGTCTGATTTTAGGTAGCTTGTTCCAACTGTTCTGTTTAGTGAAGTTTTATTTTTAATGAATTTACCTGTTTGGGGATTGACAATGCAAATAATTTGTACATGTCTGTTCCCCCCTTTACTACTGCTGGACATTTCCTTTTAAACGAACCAACAGAACTGTGGATTAACACAACTCCTCATCCCTTCCTTATATGTAGGCATTTTTCAATTGCCTGAATAAAAAGGCTGTATTTCTTTTAAAACAGTGCTTTAGTGTCCTTTGACGTTTAGTTCTTCAATCTGAAAGCATCAGAAACACTCATTTATGCTCATAAGAAAGTCTTCAATTTAAGGGGTGTTTTAAAAATAAATCTTCAGGAAATGTTGTTGCGCTCTTTTCGTGATATTTACTGTAGCAGAGTAGGTCACAGTCCTGAATACAGCTTACACATGCTGATTCATTCAACACAGACATGTTCATTTTAAAGAAACCTTTATAAAGTTTTAACATTTCTGAACATAAACGTTTTAACATTTCAAGACATATACAATTCTTTATATGAAACAGTAAATATATCTTATTGTGCACACTCTTAAAGTAATTCAGAAAATAAACACTTATCTTTTGCCTGATCTCTCATCTGTCACTTGAGGCACTTTCTGAATGTCGAGGCTTTTGTAGAACAATGTAAAGCATGATGCTGAAAGACTATAGCGCCCCGTGAGGCAGCTTTTGTACACAGCTACAGACCCGATGGCTTCCTTGCACAGGAGCCTAGCTTACAAACTTAAACCGATCAGTTGAGCTTTTTTTATACAGACATGCTGGCAGTGTGAGGCAGCTACACATGCATGTTTAAATATAGTTCTTACACTACAGGTTGTTTTCATGTTTGTAAAAACTGGATCAAAATGAGTTTGACGCCTGTCTTTCAAGTGTTTATAGTCATTACTTCTGTTCCTGGTGTTGCTTTGAAGGTTGAATGTAACGTCTGCACTCCATGTGTATTTCTGAATATTCTCATTAACTGTCTCTGATGCCTAAAATGAAAAGATCCTGTTGGTTTTTAGGGTACATTCCTGGTTTGGAACTGACTTCATGTCACGGCGATAAAAACATCTTCAGACAAACATCACATGCTCATGAAGTCTTTTGCTCTCCTACCGACAGAACGAGCTCTGGGCTGTACACTGATTTAACACTGAAAATCATAGCCTCGATTCTTTTTCATATCGACAAATACTGTAAGTTTTTAAAACCTTGCAATGCAACTCTGTCAGTGATTGTATGTTTCCCTAAAGATTGAAGAAATCCTTCAACTTATAAAACCCTTTCAAAATGATTAGATTACTTCATAAATGCACTGTAATAAGGCCAAAAACAAGGCCGCTTTTAACTGTTCCTGAAACGTTTACATTTTGGACATTTCATTTTCACATGACAGGAACAGTTTATGAAAGTGTAAACTGTAAACTAAGCGGCATGCCGCTTAAACCCAGGCAACTCTGATGGAGTGTGTGTTGAAAGAATACGGACCTGGGGGGGGGGGGCCTTTCAGTCATGACTTGGGTGCAGAAACCTCGAGGTTTATCGTTCTTGGTCAGAACAAGGCAAATATGTGCACAAACCCTGCCGTGATGGAGGAGCTTGTTTGTCTGCGCAGTAAGTGGAACATCCTCAAGGCCTCCAGTCCCGCAGTGTAAGAGGGAGATGGTGATCAGAGTGGGAGAAATGGTTTGGCTATGGTTCCACTGTGTCGTTAGAAGACCGTAGTAGCCAAATGGCCGGGAGTGGAGGGACGCTCCTCCTGACCATGTGATGTGTCTTTTCTGAAAGATTAAAAAAAAAAAAAAAACAGGGCAAATTAACAAACTTCTCAGGCCTGCAGTTCTGCGGTCACATGAACAACTTGCAGCCTCCGTTTGCTGACAAACTCCTCACCATGTTGTTCATCTCCCTTTTCCTCATCGTGCTCCTCCTCATCCTCGGGCATTTCCATCTGAGCCAAATCCTGCACGTCCTCCACGCTTGACTCCTTTTTCAACAAAATATTTTTTTATTTTAACTTTCATTTGGTTTCCATGAACATAAACGCACTCACATAGATCCTTTAGAAAGAATTCTTTCTACTTTGATTACCTGTGATTCAGAGAAACGATCTTCATCTGAATTCCTAAATCCTTCTGGGGCTTCCATAAGGATGTCTAGACCGTCTGCCTCCTCTTCATCGCTGCAGTGACAAAGTACATACATGGTGGGTCAAGTATAAACACTTTAGTTACATGCAGATTTTCCCCTTTTCCCCTACTTTCTGACTCATGTATTCTATATCAGCCTCTTCACTGAAGATAAATTATGTCAACCCTGAGTGAAATCTTCAGACTTCATGTCTGTATGTAAACATCTTAAGTGTTTTGTACATCATTTTATATACATTTCCCCCAAAAAACAGCCTGATATATCTGAGAATTTTGGGATCTCCACTTACTGTATGTTGTTCCTGATAAATAAATGACTAAAGTAAAGTTGGTCAGTGAGGCACAAGGGGTTTAAGAAACTATAAGACGCTGCTTGGTATGATCTATCGCTGCGCCCACTTTATATCATTTAGACCAGGGGTCTCAAACTCAATTTACCTGGGGGCCACTGGAGCTAGGGTCTGGGTGAGGCTGGGCCGCATCAGGTTTTCAACAAAAAAAACGCATTTATTAAAAACAGAAAAAAAAAGAAAAAAAAAACTGTCTTCAATGCTTTTGCTTCTGCTATACCCTACACTTTTTCAGTGCTTTGGTTCCGGTTTTCCACAAGAAAAGCTCTGATAAAACATTCCACTGTTCTCAAATATCTTAATTTTTAATTTTCTACACAAAATAAGATGAAAAAATAAATAAACAAATAAAGAATAAAGAAAATAAATCAATCAATCAGTAATAAATAAATAAAATAATAATAAAACAGCAAATAAGAAAAACTTAAGAAACCACATATAGTTGGTGGGTAGAGAAATTATTTTTTTTCAGATTCAAATTAACAGTATTAACAGTTATTTAACCTTTAACATGAACATTAATGAAACTTTCAACATGAACTGTTCTGAACATGGCTTCTCTTGCCTACTTTTGGCTAGAGGTCTGGCAGCGCTTCCTCTTGCATAGCCGAGCCACATTTGGCTTGAGGGAGGAAGCAATTGAGACCCTCAGTAGACTTTGAAGATGCTCATCAGTAAGTCTGGTCCTGTACTTGGACTTATTGAAGTTCAAGGTGGAGAAGAGCTTTTCACACAAGTACGTGCTCCCAAAAAGGCACATGGTCCGCTTGAACATTCTGGAAAGCTCAGGGAAGCTGGGAGTCAATTCTCTCAAAAATTGCCCAAGCTTGTCTGCTCTTCCACTCACCTCCCTGAACTTGGCTTTGAGTTCAGAGTTGCACTGCAGGTCAATGAGCTCCATTTGAAGCACAGGAGGGGCATCTTGCACATCAAAGGAGAAGGGGTCCGCAAAAATTTGAAATGTGGCTCTGTGCGTCTTGAAGTCTGCAAATCTGTGGTCAAATTCCTCCTGTAGCTTCAAAATGGCATCAGCATACTTCTCACCACTGAATGGTGTGCCTGCATCCACAAGTGCCTTGCATGCTGGGAAATGGCAAAGGTTTGTCTGAGATAGCTGAACTTTCCATAGCATAAGTTTTGTGGAGAATGCTCTCACATTGTCATAGGCAGCACTGACAAGTTGCCCCTGGCCTTGTAACCTCTTGTTCAGTACATTAAGCTCATGCGTGACATCAACAAGAAAAGCTAAGTCCATGAGCCATATAGGATCACTTAACACAGGAACAGCCACCCCATTCTTCTCCATGAAGACTTTCACTTCTGCTCTCAACTCAAAAAATCTCTTCAACATGTTTCCCCTGCTGAGCCAACGTACCTCGGTGAAGTAAAGCATTTCTCCTTTCTAGTATGTTGTCGGACACTTATTGTAACTATCTGAGCCTGTCAGTGTGAAAAAAATGCACGTTTATAGGGAGAACTAGGGAGAATGTGACGCCTCCAGAGGGTATCATGTACCCAGAAATGACAGCGGAGCTTCGGACTTTCAGAGCAGTACAGCGCAGTGATGGTGGTGATCTCAGTCATGGATGATGAGAGAAAAAGCAAAACAGGCGGGCTCGCTCGCGTATGGGCGGGACAAAATCGTGTCAATTGTGTCCGGTGTGCACACAGCTTTAAGCTGTCATTTCTGGGTACATGATACCATACAGCATCCATGTCAAACTCGCGCGGGCCGCACTAACATTAAACTTTCATATCAAGGCGGGGGCCTCAAACTAGCGTCCGGCGGGCCGCATTTGGCCCGCGGGCCGCGAGTTTGAGACCCCTGATTTAGACTGTATCTGCGAAGCAGCCAAGCCAGAAATGACGTTCATGTCAGTTTTAATACCGAGTCTGACTATAATTTATAATTTGAAAACTTCTGACAGCTACGATACCTCTGACCAACATCTAAATAAAATTCAGTTTTACTATTACAGCACTAATACAGTTGATTCAGCTAATTGAAAAAAGGAGCTACACACCATTTGTTTGCATGGTTTCACAGTGTTTGAGTGTTAAAGTGTTAGCAGCGGGGGTAACCATCTTGAAATAATGTGTGAAAACCCTCAAGTCAGAATAATGGATTTTTCTGTTCTTATTCTACCACCACTGCGTGAAAGCAGCATATTTACAAACTAGTTTTATTACCTTCATTATTCATGTGAAATGGAAAATTAAAAGGGCTCAGGGAGCAGGCAATAACAACCATTAACTATATAATAAAACTATTACAATTATCAATACGTTTGTCTAAGTCCTGACACGAAAGAAAACCCGACGACCACCACACTGACCTTCCTCCAGAGTAAAACTTCTCTTCATCCTTTTCTTCTTCCTCCATTTTGTTTTGGTTCTCTTTCTGTTGCCCATCATCCTCCTCCCTATCTCCCTCGTCTTCCTTTTGTCGTTCATCTTCCTTCTCCTCATCTTCATCGAGGTCAGAGCAGTTGAGAAAGTCGAAACTTTCAAGGGCTGTCTCGACTTCCTGAATGAAACTAGTAGAAGTAGGAAAAGGAACCTACAGAGAAAATAAATGCAGGAGTTTAAATGTCACTATCAACACATTAGACTTTCCCAAAACACGAAAGTGAATGTAAGAGCGCACCGTCAGAGCGTCGTCTGGTTGTTTCGGCTCCTGGACGGACTGAGGTGGCTGACTGTGTTTCTCTGATGCTTCTGCCTGGGGTCCCTCTCCTGCTTCAGCGGTGCTGTCCCCTGATTCTGCTTCAGTCTGTCTAGCCTGACCTGACAAGTTCTCAGATGTGTCACTTTTTACCTCCTCCGCAGATATACACACCTGTGAGACCCCACATTCAGACGAATCGGGTCTCTCCATCAGCAACATAGGAGGTACAGAGGACACATCAGGGCATGAGCAGCTCAGGTCTGCTGAGGTTTCAGAGAGGTCAGCTGATTGGAGAGACGCTCTGTCAGTCACAGTACAGTCTGGACTACTCTCGCCAGTGTGGCTATGAGAACAGGAAGTCTGCAGATGGCCGTTGGGCACCGTATCTGTCTGTGAGAAAACCTCTGCGCCTTCTGTCTCGTCCTCCTCTTGGTTGGAGGAGAGCGACGGCGTCGACGCGCTGGACTTGTTCGGCGTGAACGACAGCTGAGTGGTGAGAGTGGTTTGCAGCATGTTGGAGGCCGTCAGCCTCTGAGCGTGGTGAGCCAAGGCCGGACTGGAGGAGTCGTCAGAGGATTCAGAGGAGTTGGACCAGACTGTCCCGTTCTCCATTTCTCCCTGTCGCTTCAGCAGAGACTAGAAAGGAAACAATTAATTAGACAAAATTATCACTGTTATGTATACATAGAGCAGAACATGATTACAGGTTTTGCGTACATGCTGGTTATCAAATGAGATCCAGAAAAAAAAAAAAACAGTATGCATTTGATAAATACAACTGACAAGCTCATTAATCCAGTGGTCCTCAAATTGGGTCATACAGGCATCAAATGCTACCAAGGCTGATAAATGGAGTGGAACTAAAATTCCAATCGTCCTTTCATGCTAGCAAGGCTAAACATAGTCAGGTCAGTGGGATTTATTCAAACAGCAAAATGAAATCCAAAGTGCAGATTTTTGGCAGGTGAAAAAGAAAAAACAGGGGAGGCTCATCAAGCTAACACATCAGTCAACAAAATCCATCGTGCTCTCGGGTTTACGGTGTCTAAAAATACCTTAACTTGCACCCCGATAATGTTATTTTGATGTAATAAAGTTCATTTAAGCTCATTTTGTTGCTAATTTCCTGAACACTGTAAATGGTTGATAAATTGTTTCTTGTGGTTTACAGGAAGACAAGAGGGATATGAAACTTCCCAAAAGGGGGAATGACAGAAAGTTTGAGAACCACAGGATAAATCAATCCAGTCTGTTGACAGCAAGTTCATTCTAATTTATCAACTAAACTTGTATATTTTCATATACAATATAACTAACTGACAACTAATTGAAAAAAGAATCACTAATCACTCAATTCATTGGCAATGGCAGTGATCAATTATTAAGCGATATCTTACAAATTACAATATATACAGTAACATCTGCCCCGGGAAAAAAAAAAAAAAATCAAAATTGTCTTTCTTCGGTTTAGATTCAAATGAAACATGATTTTTCTATCAGGACCTGGATTTGATTGGAAATGAACTGCAACCATTCAATTTACAAAACATTTGCAGACTCACTACCATGTGTTACTTTTGTTTGAATTATTATTATTTTTTTTTACTTTGGTCACTATAAAACTGAACTACAGCTACAACTACGTCCCAACACACCGAATGTACAGAGGTGAATCGGGGTGTTGTGCGGCTGTTTTCACAACGTAAGGATGCCGTCCTGTCCGTCACGACACCGTGGAACGCCTCCACCAGTGAGCGGCTCTGCCTGGGCCCGCCACGAGGCACGTTCTTCAGCGAGGTGAGGAAGAGGAGGGACATATTGGACCTCTACTCAACCACTATTAAACAGCTACAAGGACCACAGCTCCGTTCATACATGCTGCTGCTGTCACACGTCCCGCTACTGCTATCATTCATTCTGCTCGCATTAGGCACGGCACTCCCACAGCCACACGTCCTAACACACAGTCCTCTGCGAATATCCTCACACACATCAGTGCTACCGCTACAGACAAAGCAGTTGGGGAGCAGCTGAAATAGAACAAGCCAGTGAAATGACAGTAATAATAGCCATCAGTAAGATAATATACAGTGTGTACATACGTAGTCAAAATAAATGAATTTTTGAATTTACAATCCCTTCATACAAATTATAAACTAGTGGTGTAATAGAGCAGGTGTGATGGAGTTGTTGTTAGTGGAAAATGCGGATATCTCTTTAAATGTCACTCACATAAAACACCTGCTCCCGCATAGAGGGCGTGTCAGGAGGGCTCTGATTGGACAGCAGCCGTTTGGAAACTGTACTGGTGGATGATGTCTGGTCGTCCTTATCAAATGGACTGAAAAAAATCCCCAAAACAAACACACACATAAATGGACAAAGAGTGAGAAACAGAGCAAAAGACACCTGAATAAACATGTTCAAATTGTAAAAATACAAAAATAAAAAAGGGCTGCAGGATTAAGTACCTCCAGGTGACCTCCAAGTTCAGCTTCACCGTCCCGAGGTCGTTGATATCCACAGCGAGCGTCTGGGGAAGTGGGCAGAACAGGTCGAGCATTTCGCAGGACACACTGCCCACCACCACGTGATTGGCCAGGCTCTTCAGCTCCGTCACCTTGACAACCAAAACAAGCAAACCTCAGAGATATGAGCATAGGCAGAGACCAAGGTGACAATTAGCTAAAGCTGGCATTTTTGTGAGAATGCACGTAGTAAGTTAAAGGATAAGGCTGCCAATAAAATACATGTTTCTTATTGTGAACAAATACCATTGAAAGACCAAAGCCAACAATGAGTTTTAATAACAGGTGTTACCTATGTAGCCTGTATTCCTCCATGTCATAGACCTTCATTGTTGTCTAAACAATGCATTAATAAGCCACACTGTTGCACTGGGAGACATGTTTCTTCATATTATTATTATTTTTTTTTTTTTTATGAAACTATGCTTTTGTGACCTGTTTTTAAAGATTTACGTCTTTAGTAGGAACCAGTGAGCTTGGAGTGCCACAGACAGGTTACAAAGCTCAGACATTAGCTTGTATGAAATCCCTAAGTAATAAATGAAAGAAAAAAATAAATACCCAGTGTTGAAGAATGGATTAACCTGGTTTATAAAGTTTACGTAATGAAGAGAATTACTTTCAACTTGAGAAACCAGAAGGATACATTTGTTGAAAACTGGACAAAATGGATTATTTACGTCTCAACCTTGACACCAGACTTTGTGTGAGTGTGCATCAGAAACACATTCCACTCTAATCCTTAGTTTCCCATTGTCTATGTATGTATTTATCTATTTATTTTATTGTTTTGTTTGTAATTTATTGTTTATAAATAAAGTTTATTATTATTTCTTTTTTCTATCATGTTTGAAAGGTTTTCATTTTCATATTTTTTTTTTTATGTAGTTATTGTTCATTCTCTCTTTAAAAGTCAGTAAGAAGAGAAATATAAAAACTCAGACACTTGCTTTTGATCTTTTCATGGGATGTGATTACAATAAGAACAATTAGGAATAACACTAGCCTTATCCTTTTAAAGCTAATTTGAATACCTTGATTGACAGCAGCTCTGTGACGAGAGGCAGGAAGATGTACTCTTCACTGTCCCATATCTGCTTGTTGCTGACTTCCACGCGGCCTCGTAGCCTCCAACGTTGCCGCCCATAACGCATTAGGACCTGATGGGTCCAAAAACAGCTGATGTGACGCAGCAGACGCAGAGACGCCGTCAATATCTGTGTCTACGTGCTTGCATTCATGTTTCTTACCTCATACTGGTCACCAGCACACAGCCGTGCAAAGCCAGCAAGGCCTGAAACATCCGAAATGGACAAGAAAAATGAGAACTGGACAAATACAGAGTGGAACAAATAGGAAGTCGTATGGGTGTAGAAAATGACTCACCCTTCATCTTGACATGAAATTCTCCCATCTGGCTTTCTAATTCACTCTCAAGAGAGCACATGTGCTGCAGACAGATAGAGGGAAGGGTTTGAAAAATGTAATACTGATTTGTTGTAACATCAGAATATACAGTCTGATATCTATTTTTAGCAAAAATAAAGTGAAGCACAGAGAATCACACTCAGTGCACATGCTGAAAAATAAGGCCAATTGACCTCAGGTCGGGTCACTTGCCTCTGTACATTCCTTGTAGCCTTTGTTGGCTTCACTCAGGCTCTCTCTGGCCTCCTTGCTGCCAGTGGCGGAGTTAAAGGCCGCCACCATCTTACTTGCTCCATCACGCAGTCGTCTCTGTATACAATAAGCATCATACAGCTCCTCCACCTGCAGACGCAAATATTACACGGGTTTCAACCAATGGATGTTAAATGTTAAATTCTAATCTAAAGAGAGAGAATGAAAATGCATATTATCAGGAATTTACTTTGATTTGGAGCCTTTGTTATTTAATGAAAAATCATCATTTCCATCTAATAATTTAAGCAGCATCCAGTGAAGCAGTGGAACAAGCATGTGTAATGTAAACACAGCATTAACACAGTATCACCTTATTAAGTTGTTATTGTTGCAAACAGTTGCCCATTTACACACCCAACAGACACAAAGTGACAACAGCATTCATCTTGAGTTGTGTCTGTGTTGTAAGCCCAATAGTCACTCTCTTTTAGCTCTGTTTTGGTCTCCACCAACTCCTGAGGGAAATATCTGGCTCTTTAGCTGCTAAATGCTTCACTATGTTCACCAGCTAGTTGCGAACTGTGTTTGTCTGCTGTTTGGTGCTGAGCAGGTAGTGTACGGTGGGTTTGTAGAGCTTTTTTTGTTTTTTTTTTAACCTATAAACAGCTGCCTGCTGCAGATGGAAACACATTGATAGGTGGTGAGAGTGAACCAAAACCGTAAATTATTGGGCCAACCAAAACAATGAGCTGCAAAATGCTAAAAATATCCAGAGTCAGGTGATAACTCCCTCTGTCACTATGAAAGGATACCTTTCACATAGTCCTTTGATCCTTTGCTTGATTAGTGCAGCTTTAAAAAATAAAATCATTTATTTAATAAGTTCCTCATATACATACACACCTTGCTGAGGTGGAATTCCAAGCGACGCATGAACCTCTCTATGGCTTTCACTTGCTACAAATAAAAAGAAGAAATTAATTATTAAACTTGGCCCACAAAATCTTAGTTTCTCTTTCATATTTATCCAGGTTCAATGTCCTGTCCCCACGTATGTATACAACAGGTGTGAACAGAACTCACCTTATCCTGCTCATACAAAGACCCCTGCAAAGAAAACAACAACAATAGAAATATTTAGCATCACAAAGTGTCAAATTAACATCCTGACCGAGGACTGGAGACGACAGCAGCCAGGCTGGTACAGAATGAAAGCCGATACTGGTGTGACAGGTTTGACTACATGAGCTCTCACCAAACGACCGTTCCTCTTGTTTTCTCTGATCTGCTGACCCAGACTGTCCAGCTCCAGCTGGTGGACCTGCAGGTACGACCTGACAAAAAAATAAACATCACTGTTACTTCTTCCTGTTTTAAGACTCAAAAGCAGTCGTATCCTGCATATTCAGTGATATTCCACCTGGCAGCCATCCGTAGGAATCAATGCAAGCAGTGCCTGAGATGTGTTTACTCACTGTAAGCCTCTGCGTAAGGCAGCGTACACTTCATCCAGCCGCTCAGGCTGGGGGGTTTTAGTGGGTGGCAGTTTGGTGGAGCCTGTGAACATCCTGCTTCCTTACAAGGCACGTTTCTCTTGGATCAAACAGTGCTGAGGGAGGAAGCGGCAAAGAGAGATAAAACATGGGCCTTCGTGATTATTTCAGTTACATTCAAAATGGGCATCAAGGAAACTGGCAGGACAGAGAGCGACACAGAAAGGGTTCTGCTCACCTGCTGAGTAGAGAGAGATTGTCACTACTGTAGCATGCTTGGAGGGTTGAGTGTAGCACTGTGGCTTTAACAAACCGAAGGACATGTCCTGTAATTATAGAAAAGGAGACATTAGAGCCAAAAATGTCCCTCTTCATCTCATACCTCACTGTACCTGACAGGATGTTTTCCCCTACTCTGTGATTATCAAGGATTCTGGTAATTACAGAAGTCATTGGCGGACAAAATCAGGGGTGGTAAAAAAAATTTTAAAAAAAAGGGGGAAAAAAAGGACAGAAACCACTCACTTCCTCAGTCTGGCCACATTGTTGTGTTGAAAGTCTGACACGGTGAGCAGCTACATGCAGCAGCCACAGTGGCCACCACTGACAACAGTAGGGAGTACAGTCTGCTTTTGCTTCTCTTTCCCTTCCTTCCCTAGTTCTTCACCCCCCGCCCCCTCCACATCCAACACCAGAGTGCAGGAAGTCTCATGGCTGACTCTACACAGGAAATTCTACACAGAAGTTTGGCCCAAGAATATAAAACCATGCCTTCACTAAAAATTGACCCTTTTTCTACTCCAAGCTAAGCCGTTAAACGTGCAGATTAGCGTGATGCCACTGTCAGGGGAAACTATAGGAAGAGAGGGTCGTGACTGAGCTAATCTAGTCACAAAAGAGATTACAGACTTAAACCACACTAAATCTGTCAAGCAGGAGCCAAACCCATATTAACACATGGGATCTGTGAATGAGCCAACACAGGACAGAGGTGACATCTGCTCTCCACAGAGAAATTTGTTTTATTAGAACAGGAGGGATCAAATGTTCCACCTGTTGGAGTTGCTGAGATGGAAAACACACAGATTATGGTTTTATATGATCAAAGCTTTATTAGGAACAACACTGCTGAGATGAGAATGAGCTGTATACACCCTGCTGTCTTTCTATGTCCTCCTGCCACACAGTGAGGACGTGGGCTTGGGGTTCACCGGGACGGGGTTCCAGTTAAACCGCTAATCTTAGCTGCACACTGGGGGGATTAACTAGAGTTGGTTCAGGGTTAGGACATGGCAAAGAAAGGGCGCCATACCACCTTCTGACAAACATGGCCAAGGAACATGTGCAGGGCTCGGACCTGCACCCAGAGGACGGCACAGCTATAAAAGTGCAAAGTCATCATGAAGATACACACATACAAAGACACATTTTACACACTCCCACCCACCCACCCATAAATAGCTATACCTGAAGCCCACACAAACGCTTGGCAGACTTCAGAAATATTGATAATCATGAGTGCCCAGTTTCCGGTCTGTCAGATGTGCTTTTATCCCTTTCCTTGCATTAGAGATCATTAACTGGATTAATCCTCTCCTCAGAGCAGAGTGAACAAAGAGGGCACTGTTTCCAATCACCTCACAAGACTGGAGTTTTGTTTTTTTTTTTTAAAAAGCCTTTGGTGCACTCACTGCATGCTCAAGCACATATAGCCTTGTTCAGGCAGTGGTTTGGGCCTGCAACAATCCCAGAATCAATAATTTACTATTTAAACTGATTAGGGCTTCAGCTAACGATTACTGTCATGACAAGCTGTTTTTTTTTTTTTTTTATTAATCAATTGATTGATTAGTCTATAAATTGTCACAAAAAAATAAAACAATGTCCATCTCAATAGATCAACAGAACAGAGAAAGATATTCAGCCTACAATGATATAAATCAGATAAAAGCAGCAAATCCTCACATTCAAGAAGCTGGAATTAGTGACGTTTGCATTTTCATTGATATATAACCTAAATCATTAATCAATTATCAAAGTAGTTTACAATTAATTTTCTGCTGCTGGCCTAATCGATTAATTGAATGAGTGTTTCAGCACTAAAACTGTATTACTGATAAATCAGTTGGACACCACAGTGTACCACAGACAAGTGATGTCCTACAGTTGGGTTTAACCTGACCAACTGCAAAAACCCCAAGTGTTCAATGTGTTTATCATACAGAATGGGGAACAGAAATTCATGTACGTGAAGTTTAGAGATGAATCATAAAAATGACTGGAAGTGATTAATTTCCTGTCGATCTGTTCTCGATTTGCTGATCTGCACACACGATTATTTATATTTTTTTAATCGGGGAGCAGTAGTGCAGATATAAACAACTATGTAGCTCACACCCCATTGGCCCAGTGTTCATCCATACTTTGTGGGTCTAAATGTGTGTTTGAGGAGGAGGGGGGTTGAGGGGTAATGGTGTTACAATAAAATGCAGCCACCTCTATTCCAGATTACTGGATTAGCCTAACCCAGCGGCAGCAGGCCACTGACTCGGATAAACACACTCACACATCACAACCCAGCTTTTTACTTCAAGTAACAGCAAAGGATGGAGTGCAAAGAGCACATTTAGGAAACGGTGGCGTGCCAGATTTTGTATTCCGCACATATCCCACCCCAGCCCCTGGACCTCATCAGAGGCCACACAAAAAGTCCACTCCCGTCCACACCAGGACCCCCACCACCCTCTTCCCTGAAAGTGTGGGCCCATCAACTCAACGCCAACAACCAACACAGCTGGGGGAAAATGTGGAATTAAGTCAATCATAGCCAGCTGGCGGATACAATTTCGACAACATCACAGGAAAGCAACTTCACGTCGGACGGACTCGTTGAGAAAAATGTAACGGGCTTCTTGTTGTGACCTTGGCGAAAAAAGCAGCAGACCCCTACCTCTGTTTTAATGTCCGACAACCCGAAGAATATGACCGGGGTCTCATTTCCAACGCGATGCTCCACGCAGTTAGCAGAGGTTTACGGTTATTCTGGGCGCTGTCCCTCTCCCTGATTTCGCAGTTTTTTGTGTCCAAAATCAAACTAGCAGCAGTTACCAAAAACGACTTCCGGTTGAGGGTTTTCATTGTAAAAGCTACCCACGTGAAGCAAAAATTGCGGCTGATTTGGAAGGACAAACATCACAACAGGACTGAAATGTCAATTATGTCAGTGAAATACTCAAAGATGATTTTGTCATTAGGTTTAGAATATTGATCTAGGGGAGACGGAGAACTGGAGTGGCTCAAGCACTGACCCCTGGGGTACACCACAAATTAAAAGGGCTGAATAAAAAACACAAAGAGAAACTGAGTTTTTTGTTAGTCAAGCACAGTCAGTTTTATTCATATAACTCGAAATCACAAGTTTTTCTCAAAGGTTTTTTTTGTCTAAATACCACACCCTCCATTAGACCATCAATTTTGGATAAAGGAAGATTTCACCAAAAGGACCTTTTTAAAGGGGAAAAATAAGGGGGGAAATGGAAACACCTCAGGAAAGAACAAGAGTGGAGGGATTCCTCTTCCAAGACAGACCTATCTAGGTGTCGAGGTTACAATATGGAGCAACAGCATGACAACAACGCAAAAATATAGCCAAAAGACAAGCGGTATAATCAATAGTCTATTGGTTTGTTATAATGATTCATTGTAAAATGAACATCAATTTGTACTTACATTATGTCCCTCTATATGTAGCTATATACCAGATTGTCAACAGCTGCTCATTTCCAAACCTCCATCAAAGCTATAAATCTATAGGCAACTACTCATGGGGTGTATGAGCATATTTTTGTAATGTTATTCTCATGATTGGGACAACTTCTTTATTTCTACCTTGCTGAAGCTCTTTCCCCGTACCTAACTTGTAAATATCATCAATGGGATAACAGCAACAAATCAGTATTATGCATGGGACAGTGTCATAATTTGCTGACTTTAATTCTCATACATTTTCAAGAAATCCCAAACCACATCTCTGATGAAACAAATGTAGCAACAAGCCTTACACATACAGGATTGATGACAGATGACACTTCGCATTATCTACCAGATTCACACAGTCTCGCTAGGCTTGTTATGTATTAGAAGCCTATGACCAAGCTACCTTATATGCTTGAAGCCAGCAATGCTGCAGATTCTGTACAGGAGCACATTTTGGACCATTACACTTTAATGTAAATTTATTTTGAAATGTCGCTCCGCCAACCGGAAATCATGTTTCGGCTAGTTGCTGTGGCAACAAGGATGTCCCGGCCTCAGTCTGTCACTGTTTTCTCCGTTGATGCCGTTGCTTCGCTTGCGACGCCACGGTGAATCCAACGGAAAAGAAAGGCATGATGTTTCCGAAGGCGGGGAAGGAGAGAAAAGTACCGACATTTCACCCAGCCTCCTCCACATGGGTGGCCCAGTAAAACGTGTAGGTTCAATTTTAGCAGTTAACGTTAAATGTATCTGGTGCAGGAGCGTCGGGGCCGTTTGTCCAGCCGGGGAGGGGGCGGCGATGAAGGACAGCATGTGGCGCTTTTTCCTCCAGAACAGGACACTGCAGCTGGCAAAACGAAGAGTGCTGCTATTAATACTCCAGATTAACCTCTTAAATAACTGCTCACTGCTGGTTGAAACAAAACTGCGCGTTTTATGGTATTTATACAAACTATTCAGTGAGGTTAAATTAACTTAACGTTAGCTGGACGATAGAAAAGATGGAAAAAGACAAGTTCACGTTAGCTAGTTAAATACCGCTAAATTTCCGACGGGTAAACAGATTTTAAGTTATTGTTTGGTTAGTAAAGTTCTGTCACTAACTAACACACTTGACGTTAACGAAAGTTAAAAAGTTCCAAATCCGTCTAACGGCCCATTTCTTGCTGTGCGTCGCGTTAACCGCTACAGGTAACGTTACTATAACAACACGTAGCTTTAGCACGGAGCTTCCCAAACCTCAGAAACCACGAAGACTCAGATTTCTGTGCAGTCAGGATAAACAAAATACACGCTGACTGAGTTACTTCAAAGAAGATTAAGGCGTTAAAGAAGAGACAAAATTATTAAGAGAGCACACTGGAAATAAGTTAAACGTTGTATCCACATATCATGTCCTGTCTAGCTGGCTGTTAAATAGCTAGTTACAGTTTATAAAACACGTTAAATTAGCAGAAAAGTGTGGCCGACCGTGTTTGAGTAGTACAGATACCGTGTGAACAGTACGAAGTGTGTCTACATGGTCTACCCGCCTGACCGCGATTACAATAGGAATTAGGATTTGGGAATCAACAAGCAACTTGATAAAGATTCCCTTAATTCCAGTGTGATTTGAGGCCGATAAATCGTCTATCTTGCAGTGGAAGCACATTGCAGCTATTTAGTGCTGTTACTTGTATCAACAAAATCACTGGAGACCGTAGACATTCTCAGGATCATGGGATGAAGTATAATAGGGTGCCAGTGAAGGCATTTTTAATTGGCCTCAGTATGCTTTTCTCACATGATGCAAATTCATGTGACATGTCACATATAAAGAACTTTTCAGTAGTTAATCATCAGCTATTGTCTGTGGATATCTGTCAAATTATAGATAATTTGAGTGAATAAATAGTAAATTGCACTTAAGCATGAGTATCAGCAATATACATCAATGCTGCTACAGCCAAGCATTTTTCATATAGAAACAAACTGAGGGATGAGCCGATCAACTGAAAGAAACCCATTTTACTTGGTGTGTAATAAACTAAGCTAACAACATATAACCTTTAGTAAATGAGGTGAGAGCTGCAAATTTTTTGCATAAAGCCCTCCAGTCATATAGAAGAGATGCATACTGTGACTGCAAAAGCTGCACCTTGACTCAATCTTCAGGTGATCCTTGTTAGGGATTTAAGTGAAATCCCAGTTAAAGTTTAATGGGAATAAAATGGCTAAAAATTAAAACACAATAGGACATATTTGAAGTAGTCGAGACATCCAGTACAACGGTGCACAAGCCCACTAGCGCCTTGTCAGTTTATGTATGTTCTTTAGAGACATAAAAATGAGTGAAGATCTTAATATCAAGTCGTCCATTTAATAAAATATATCTGCAAGCAAAATACATGGATATTTGTGTTAGCACTTGTTTCTCAGTTATTGTCAATAAACAGTGATTCAAGCTGTAACTGTACTACTAACATTAACCAAACAGACAGATTTTCAATATCCATGAATGAGATTATTACAGCTGCAGAAACCTAAAATGTCGATCTCAGTGTCTACTTTTTTTATTTTATTTTTTTATAAATTGGTTGTACAGTCATACATCCAGTCTCATCTGCCACGCAGTTATTAAAATGTCATTCAAGCTGCTACATAGCATTGCCAATGGTACAAAAAGGAAACATCAACCCAAAGTGGAATGGCTACACAAAAATCAACAAAAAAAAAACAACAACATTCTTGCACTCTGTGACAATGTTTAGTACATAAGCATCATCTAGGGGTGTTACAGTAGCAAGAGGTGTGCAAGATAAGTCTATTAAGCTTTTAAAAACTAGAATAGGCTTAAACAGGGACTTACTAACACAGAAAAATAAACCAAAAAAAACATTAAAAAAATAAAATAAAAATACCTTGAAGTGGCTGTGATTAATGGCAGTTATCGTCCTGAAAGTTGTGTCTTTGTTTCTGCAATTTTATGACCTTTACTTTAAACTTGGGCCTAAAATTTGTTTTTGCCATCTTCTGCTGCTCTAAAAACATCAAACCCAAAAAGTCATTCATCATCTCCAAATTTTAATAGAGAAGTTCTCTGTCCAAACTGAGAGGTACATTGAGCTCTTCAGTGAGGATACTGAACATTGATTGGAATTATGGCAAAAAAGTAAAGCAAGGCCCACTATCTATTTACAAATTAAACCCAATGGCAGACAGGTGTATAACTTACTAACAGGTGTAGATAAAAAGTAAAACAAAACCAGAGATTTTCTTAGATAACAGCGTAGCATAATGGAGCGACTAAACACCAAAAGGCAACAATGAAAAGGCTAAAGATACTGCTGTCAATTACAGCCACCCCAAACTCCAATGTACTGAATTTTTTTGGTAGGCAAATCATAATTAAAAATGTTACCACTCATCCAAATCTTTATCAATACATGATTAAAAAGCAAATCTTAAATTACAACATTGATGTTTGTTTCTGTGTAGGATGCAAGTGTTTGTAATCCTAGATTCAAATTATTAAAATGAAGATGTCATGTGTGTATACAGGTGCAAACCTCACATCCATCACCGGTCCATCATACTGAGGATCATCTCAGGGGTCAGGTCTCCATTAGGTGGGGCCTCAGACAGCTGTACCTCCTGCCCTGTCCCCTCTTCCTGGGGCAACTCTCCCATCTGTATGGTTGACTTCCCTCCACCAACCACCACCTCCTCAAGGGCCTCCTCCTGGTCATCTTGTTCGGCTCCAACCTCCTTCTTCACAATTATGTCATCCACCTCTCCAGTGGCCTCGTCCTCCACACGGATGATTGCAGCCGCTGTTAAGAGACTCTCAGGTCAGTTTCTGGTACTACATGATATAAACATGCTTTTCACACTGGTCATCTGACATAATAGCTATGTAGTTGTGATCAGTTGTAATGGACTGTCAGTAGTCTGACACTTACTGTCTGGTTTGCTCTTCGGGGGCCGTCCACGTTTCCTCTTGACTGGTGGCTCCACAGGGGCTGGGATAGGGACGACTGGTGGGGCCTGTTCCACCTCAATCTCACTTAACAGCTCATCTTCCTCCTCTGCCTCATCCAGTTCATCCTCTACATATGAATTGGTGAGGACATAAAGTAGATATAGATTAAATTTTGACATAAGCATATTTGCTGACAATCTTGTTAGGGGGCTGCTACACAAAATAATTGAGATTTACAAAAGAAGAGATTAAATAAAAGCACACTGACTTCTCAAAAGCCTGCATACACAATACCTGTGTCGTCATCATCATCACCCCTCCTGGCCAGCATCTTCCTCTTCCTGCCCCGACGAGGCTTTTTGGGAGTGGGAGTTCCATTTTCTTCAACAACTTCACCTGTGCAGTTGTCAGTGTGACGCAGCATGGTGTTCTGTGGAGCACACTTAACTATCACATCTCCGTGACATTTTGTGGAAAAAATAAAATAAAAAATAATAATTTTAGTGTGCTCAAAGTCAGAGCTCAGTCCTACCCTGCGGGTGAATGTCTTGTTACATTTGCTGCACACGAATGCAGTGGGGATGAAGTTGGGATCATGGTAGCGCTTGAAGTGCATGTCCAGAAGCTGCTTCTGCCGAAATGTTTTCTCACACTGGCTGCAGGCGAACGGTTTCTCCCCCGTGTGTGTACGCTTGTGCATAACCATGTGGCGTTCCTAGGAGGTAATAGGTCAGAGAAAAATTGTCATTTATCATGAAAATAAAATTAAGACTGCACAGGTTCTTCATATTCCACTTGACATACCTGTCTGCAGCAGTAGTCACACTGTTCACATTTGAAACGTTTCTCATTCTTGTGGGACTTTTGGTGTTGAATGAGAGCATATCGCTCATGAAACACAGCATCACAGTAACGGCATTTCTTTCCCGTCTCAATAAATGAGTGCTGCTTCCGCAAGTGAACACCTGGAAAATAAACAGTACACACAAGATGATTTTTTAAAAATTCCTCTACAATGACTATATTTTAGGGGTGCACGGTGGCGCCCCTGCCTCCCAATAAGGAGATTGTGGGTTCGAATCCCGGACCAGACCACGACCTCCCTGGGTGGAGTCTGCATGTCCTCCCTGTGTTACCGTGGGGTTTCTCCGGTTTCCTCCCACTGTCCAAAGACATGCATTAGGTTAACTGGTGACTCTAAATTATCCCTAGTGGATGAATGTGTGCGTGAATGGTTGTCTGTCTATGTGTCAGCCCTGCGATGAGTTGGCCACTGTCCAGGGTGTACCCCGCCTAAGGCCCGAAGCCACTGGGATAGGTCACCTGCGACCCCGAACGCGAACAAGCGGCAGAAAATGAATGAATGACTTTATTTTACATATGGCACACAAATACCAATGACAGGGACTAGCCAGTTTTGGACAATATTTCTATTTTAAGGTTTAAATGATGTGATGTGTAGCGCTGGTTGTGACTGTTTAACAAACCAGCTGCAAAACAAAAACAAAACAAGCGGTGCTGCTAATACAGCAGATTGTGAGCTGAAGTTTCTCCAGTAAACACACTGATCCCTTTGGCTGTCACAGGCCCCATTGTCCAGCCTGCCTCTGCTCCGGTCGTGGTCACTGCCCTTCCGGAGCTCACTTCCCTGTCTGAGTGTCTCTGGGCGAGACAGAGAGGACAGACCGGGTGTCCACACATTGGTCCGGAACTGGGTCTGTGTCCAGCCCCCCGGAGAACGAGGCGAAGAAGTGCTCAGTGTGTGTGGAGGGGCAGCCTGCTATAAGTAGCTGCGGTAGTGGACCAATCACATCACATTAAAAATCGAAGAACGCTTGTGGTGATTGGCCAGGAGCAAAACCAGTGTCCTTTTTTTCCAGATCCTAGTACAAAAAGGATTGAATGCAGGTACTGCCTCAAAAACTAAATCTATTACATCGTCACCATAATGCTAAAATAGCTGATGTCATGTTACGCCGTTTGAGTGGAGACGTTACAGTAGTACTTGGCACTGGGTTATTTCGGTCGATTCCTTAAATAAAATAAGGTACTGAGTACTGATACCCAACCCCAGTGAAATGGAGTTTTAAGTAAGAATGAAAACCAATAACTAACCAAGGTCACTCTTGCGCGCGATGACAGTGTCACAGTGCGGGCAGTGAAATTTAGCCACGTTCTCCGTGTGTTTCTGCAGAATATGCATCTTCATGGTGCCGCTCTGCGTGAAACGGGCATGACAGATGTAGCACTCGTACGGCTTCTCCCCTGCAACAAAGGAGGAGGGAATTTAGTAAGTGAGGTACTCTTTCTCAAACTGGGAGTAAACCATCTTTCGGCCAGTAGATGGTGAGAAGAGGTTACCTGAATGTGTCCTCATGTGTCTTTTCAGCTTGTAAGTGTCTCTGCTAGCATAGCTGCACAGACTGCACTGGAAGGGTCGCTCCCCTGTATGAGAGCGGATGTGCCTTTTCAACTTACTCACCTAGAAAAAGAGAGGCAGAAGTATTAAAATAAGAGCTTATTCCAGGGTATCTATAGGGAGGAAAATTAAGGTTAGTATTAACATAACAACAACATGTGATTACTTGCCTCCACACTGCAATAGTCACACATGGAGCATTTGAAGGGCTTCTCGTGTGTGTGTTTGTAGCGCCGATGACGCACCAACTCACCACTGGTCACAAACGCCATGTCACAATCTGTGCATTTATGTGGCCGAGTGCCTACAGAAATGGAAGGAATTGACAATGAAGGAACACCACCAAAGTTTATTAATGAAAATATTCTATGCCTGCTTTGTGTCTAAAAGCAACATTAAGCAAGAGCAACTAAAGCATGGATGAAAAGTAAGCAAACACTTGTGCTGCTAACGTAATGGGAGGAATAACATTCATGTAAATCCTCCAGCTGGCCAGTTCTGGCAGCAGAAGAGTTTAAATTCTTAAACTTACCACTTTATCGGAATTCTTAAAAAAGTATACCAATTTTTTCCCCAATCAAGTATAAATATCAGTTTTTTGCATTACCTGTGTGCGTATTAAGGTGGTTTCTCAGCAACGTGACTGTTCGAAAGGCCCGTCCACACAAGTGACATTTATGTGGTCTTTCGTCTGTGTGGCTCTTCATGTGTCGGTCCAGGTTGGAGCGTCTTGGACAGGTGTAGCTACACAGCTCACACTGGAATGTCTTCTTTACACCTGGACAGAAAAAGGGTAGATAATTGGTTAATTTAAAGCACCATAAATCCACGCTATTTTAGGATTGTAAAGAGGAACGTCACATAGCCAAAGCACAATCTAAAATGTGTCCTTTTCGCCAACGTGTTTATATATATCTATCATGTCTAAATAAACCGCGTTAAAGTCTAACCTTTTTTCTTGATCTTGGTGGGCTTTGGTGGCTTCATGTTGCCCACAACCTTCTCAGCATTCACTTCTGACAGCAGCCCTTCCTGCTGCTCTTCTTCAAAGTCATACACAGAAACATCCATATCACGGTCACCCTCCCCGTAGCGCAGGCGGCTCTTCTTTCCTTTCTTTCCTTTACGGATAGTCGTGATGGGCTGGTAGTCTGGGTCCTTGGACCATTCTGGGTCTTCTTGCTGTGGCACAGGGGGTCCTTCTTCTGCTGCCTCTGCTGCTTCCTCCTCCTCCTCCTCCTCCTCTCCCCTGGTCCCTTGAAGCTCCTCGTGGGCTGCCTGGAGTTCCTCCTGCTCTACAGTCTCTACTTCACCATTGGCACCGACTTTTACCACCTAAAAGTAAAACATTACAAATTCATCTTGTGAGATTGTGACCACTTTTTTCAAGAAAAGGAGTTCACAGAATATGCCAAGTTGAGGATATTGAGGCAGTTCAGAGTTGTTTCTCACCTGGAAGCCCTCTGGCAAGGGAAGAGTGTGACAGATAACCGGCTCTGCGTCCTTGTTAGCTGCAGATGCATCAACATATGTGGCCTGGAGCCCCTCTACAGCTGCTGTTGTGACTGGTACCTGCACCAACTGAAGCTGACCAAGACCCAATGCAGTTCCTGCCTGCTCCTCCATATTCACCACCTAGAGAGATGAAAAGATAAAAATAAAAAACCTTTTCAACTTGATCAAATGACAAAAACATTTCACAACAAGGCAAATTACGGAATTACAACATTATCTTAACATGGGTTCTATACAAACCTGGAGCGTGATGATCTGACCCTCATCTCCACCAGTAACAGTCACTGTGCCGCCACCCTCCAACACCTCTGTCTTCATGTGCAGCAGAGTCGGATCAAGAGCGTCCATCACCATCATCTCCATGTTACCAGTCACCTCCCCCTGTGGAGTTATGGCTGCCCCTTGTATAAAGGCATCTCCACCCTCTGACAGGACCTTTCCATCAGGAGCCAGTGCAGCAGCTTGAGGGGTCTCTATGGAAACAACCTCACCCTCCATGGCGTCGGGCCAACTAACACCTTTAATAGAGATTCAGTTTTAATTTAAATTGAATAATGGCATAAATGTCAGCTATAGTGTGTGTTTTCAGGTGAGGGGGCTCTCATCAATGACACATCAAGATTTGTGTGGACAAGATAGAACAGCTGAACAGTGTTGAATGTAACAGAACAGTTTTCAATGGGAGCAATTTTCTATTTAAATAACAGTATACATTGTGACAACTGAATAGAGTATCCTGAGTAACCAGGACAGTTTGTAGTCAGGTGTTTGTGAACTCAAAAAATGTTGTTGGTTGTAGTATCAGCAATATCCATTTATTACAGAAACTTCCTATCTTGCAGATCATTAAACTAATTACTTTTGCAGTTGAGTTAGTCAACTATAGTTACTACATTGCTTGCTTCCAGTTTGTGTGCTTTCCTTGCAGTCCTTGCAATATGGAATGGCAAGACTTTAAATGTACTTGTTCACATATGTGGGAGCCTAAAAGTTCAAACAGGTGATTGCAAGTTGCAGTGACAGAGTACCTGGTAAAAATATGTGTATTTGAAACGTTATATAATGCATCGGGCTACTAAAAAAGTACCATATGGAGATAATCTCTTCACCACCTCGAGAATAAATCTATAGCACGTCCCATACTACACCAAGATTAGTATATTTAGGACAACCTGGTCAACACTGACTTCTAGACTAAATAAATATAAAAATATTCCACTGCACATTTCAGAAAGCCATCGTAGAGTTGAGAAAGAATGCGTTCAAGTAACTTAGTAAGTTACCTGGAGTTTAGTGTAAAACCCAGGTGAACAAGGTGTAGTGAAGAAGCAACCCGTGTGCGTTTATCGCAACGTTACATAATCCCGCTGTGGTATTGTCCAAAAGTGAGGCAAACTTTTGAAAAGCGACAGTTCACTCTTCCTGTGTGCTGATTAGACATGTTTGAGGTGCCTGTTTGGCATTTGTAGAAATCGAGTCGATCAATCAATGATCCCGTCACTCAATCGCCTGTTTTAAGAAATCTTACTTTTTAACACCTCGTTATCAATCCATGGTCTAAAAGTGATTCATTTTTAAAACGATGCAAACTACTTAAACATCAACTCGTGTTAGTTGGTTTAACTCGGGAGGCGCGAGCGCGTCTGAAAACAGGAAACAAAGGGCTCGATAAGATGGACGTCAGGCCTGAACTAACTTAAAACAGAAATACTCGTAAAAACAGCCATCCCTGGGCAAATCCCCCAAATATCAGCCGAAAAGCACCAAGACGCTCAACTGAGACATGGACTTACAGTTTATAGGCGGATTTAGTGCATTTTGGATAACGATAGAGGGAGACAAACACCCCCCGCCAGCCGCCGGGCCGGTAAGCCCTACCGTGACACCTAGAGGCCGGCGACGGCTCCTACAAAAACGTTTCCGTGTTTGGAGGCAAAGTAACAGCTTCACTTACTGCAGGCCGCTTCCTTTCCCCGTTTTATTCCCCTGGAAACTCGGTGTCTGTAGGTGCTCCCTTCAGGCCCGCTGTGACCGTCCGTGCGTGCTGAGCGCCGGACTAATAATTTTCTCCCGCTTTGGCAGAGTGGGCCTAACACAAAATGGCGGACTATAAGAGCTATCGCGGTTGCGCAAACACAGCACCCAAAGTAGTGAAGGGGAGTGGCCGAGCTGTGCGTGTGACAATGGGCGCCAGATTTGAATTCAGGCGTGGGCGTGGCGTCCGGAAACATGACAAAGAGGATCGATAAGAAATGAGAGATTGTTGATTAGTTTTCTGACGAGAAGTGCAGATCACTTTTACTTCTAGACTTCAAACAAGCTCTGGCCACTGTTAAAGCGAGATTACAAGTAATGTTGTGAATTAAAGCAATCCATACAATCAGTCACGAGAGGGCAGTAGGAGTTGCAGGTGTAGGGCAGGGCAGGTCTCTCACAGCACACAGGCAGTCGTGATTGAACATCAGACTCAAGGACTTTGATGTATAATTGTGTCATAGTGTAGATTGAAGAAGACATTTTTACATCCAAATAATCACCTATATTAGTTATATTAGGTTGAAAACCTGCATAAAAAAGAAAACAGATACTGTCCAAAATCCTGATCAACCCAGATTAAACTGCTGGGAGGGAAAGATTAGCTGCTGGGCCCCTATTCATCCCCGAGTCCTCGCAGTCTCTGTGCAGTTTTTACATATTTTCTATAGTAGGCTACTTCCTGGCCCCAGATGGTGGTTTAGAAGCGTTACCGCACTGACCATGAATCACAACGTCCTTCGTTCATGTCTGGTTGGGCACTTTTGCTGCACATTTCTTCAGTGAAACTGCTCATTATCTTAAATTGTAATCTCATCTGGTTTCAAAATTGCATTTAATCTTTTGTGAGATTGGTGGTCCTCAACAAAAACAATATTCATAGAGATACATATTTACAAGCATAGTCCAAATCTAATTTACATGAAAGACACATCCAAGCCTCAAAAACTAAGTCTATTACATCGTCACCTTAATGCTAAAATAGCTGACGTTACTCCATGTGGAAAACCTGACATGGGTTCATAAGTGGAAAGATGTTTTGTTGGGTTGAGAGTTAGCTGTTCAGAAAAGTAAAACAGTGCAAATGACAGTTTCCTGTAATATGGAAATACTTTCAGAAACATAAAGAAAAGAGAAATATGATCCTCAGAGAGAAATTGTGCAGGTTTGACCTGTTAATCAAACTATTACAATATAGCAAATTTTTATCTGCCCATAAAGACAGAGTAAATTAGACATTTATCTCGAAGTGAGTTGCCTGGAAACTTGCTACACATGCCCTCTGGGGATGCCGGTGTGCAAGTCTCATTATGAAGGCCCCTAAGAATCCTCTCAGGACTATTTAGGACAGTTTCCTCTAGTACTGGTAAGACATCTCGCTTTGAAAATGACAACAATGCAAGTGTCTGTATTGGTACACTTTTTTGTGATAAAATAATCCATCACATCAACCTGTCACTTACAGGATTTCAGAGCATCTTTTCCGCATATAAAATAAATTATTAATTTGTTACATAAGCAATAGAACATTTTGTTCATTTCAGCTATTTCCATTGCAGTATATTCATATATGTACATGTCACAGGCTAGGATGCATGGATGAAACAAATGTGAGTGCGGTCACTTTATTCCTCCCTCTCTCTCTGCCTCTTCTTATTTTATCACCATCTTTTTCTCGTGGTTTTCCTCTCCGAGGGTAGGGGGCAGAGAAAGGCGAGGTTCTGTTGTCAAATCTGTCAGTCTAGCCAGCCTGGCCCCTCCCACCTCAGTGGAGGCATTACATACTGCTGGTGCTCCTGCTCTTAGCAACGGTGCCTCAGCAACAGAGCCACGGCAACAGAGCTCCACGGCAACAGCGTGCCGTGTCTCCCCAATGGAGCTGCCGTTGGGCGGACCAGCGCTCAGGCACTACACCCAGAGCAGGCCGAGACCTCACCGACAAAAACTGAACTATCGTCCCAGCAGACCGCAGGTACTGTGAAGGAGGATCAGAGAGGTTTTGTAAAAATGGTGTGTGAGGGAAAGGTGGTGTGTGTGAGGAGAGAAAATGGAAGGGAGGGAGAGAGGGGAGATGCAATAGGGTACAGAGGGGAGAGGCAGGGGGAAGGGAAGGACGGAGAGGGGAGTGCTGTAAAAGATGCCTGGTCCCTGCTTGAATAAGGCAATCCCATTGTACCGGTCACTGGCTGTTTGAATAACCAGCTCTTGGTATTTGTCTGAATGTCTTCTCGTGCTCTCACTGGAAAAAGCTAGAGGCGTTTTTATTTTTTCATAGGATTTTATCAAAATGTAGAGTGTATGTGATCATCTCCATTTTCCAGTGAGCTGTTGTCACATTGTCACAGAGGTATTATGCTGTAGACATATAGTCACTCCCTTGGAGCCAATGGCCCAGGGAGACAATATTCAAGCAATTCTCCTGACAGGATATCATGTAGCGGTGACTTCTGCTAAATTTGTGTCCTGCAGTCAACCTCCTGGCTTTTACGGCTACTTGTGGGCACAGCTGTTAATATGATCA
This sequence comes from Coreoperca whiteheadi, assembly GCA_011952105.1. NCBI lineage: Eukaryota > Metazoa > Chordata > Actinopteri > Centrarchiformes > Sinipercidae > Coreoperca > Coreoperca whiteheadi. The sequence continues at coordinate 18,122,220 of CM022485.1, forward strand.
GGATGATGCAATACTGTATAGCTGCAATTTTGATATCACATTACCTACATTGGCAAAATGAGTTATCCTGCTTTCATTCTGCATGTAAAATTCAGTGACGCCCCCCCTACTGTACGTTACTGAGCAACTGACTCCCAGGAGGATGGTTTGTAGCATGACTGGATGAAAGATTCAAACCAAAATACACCTAAAGAACACGAGTGCCAGAGTGTGTGGGTTTTTCAGAGGTGAGGGTTATGTAATTTAAAGTTACATATGATGAAAGTTTCTCTTCAACATCCGTTTTTTTGATCTTCGGTGTAAAATGTGGTTTCTGTGTATGTGTGTGGTAATTAGGAGACCATAATTGAGAGTGACAATGAAGTCCTTGAGCTCATGGGGAGGGTGGATGAAGGAGTTGAAGAGTTCTTTACTAAGAGAGTACTTCCTACTGATACACTGTGAGTATCACCAGCTGCCACACTAGCCTTTTTATAGTTCCTTGATATTCAGCTAATCTAGATACTAACAGTGCTGCTTTGATAAACTTATACTATAGAATCGAAATGCACACAGTAGTGATTTGATATAAAGTATATGATCCTTTATATAGGAAAAAGCAAGATGAGGAATCTATCACAGTGCATGAAGTGGCTCCTGCCAGCTCTGTCCCTTGTCCACCCCCGACGAAAACACTCAGGAGGAAGCTTGGTGATTTCTTTACACTCAAAAAGAGACGAGGTCTGAAATCAGAAACAAGCCAAGAGGGGCGTCCCAAAAAGGCCTCCATCGCTGATCTCATCCGCCCGCTCAGGGAGGTCGCCAGAGCAGAGAAAGAAAAAGATAAGGACCGAGTCAAGGAACACGAGAAGGAAAATGAAAAGGAGAAAGCAAAAGAGCATCCCAGTGCAGTTACTGGAGAGTCAGCGTTTCAGGAGACACCTGTTTCTGGTGCACCGCCGCTGAGGGGTGAAGCGGTGCCTCCCCGCCGAGCTCTCAGAGAGGGGAAGTCCCAGTCTCTTATTTTGCTGTCTGGATCAGCAGCAGCAGGGACCACTAATGCCAGAAACACTGCAAAGGTGAGTGTCAGTAGAGTTTAAGTCATATATATGTTTAGGTCAGAAGAGAAGTTTTGAAAAGCACTCATTACTCTGCTGTTGCTGATTTTAGAAACAATTCGAAGGCCAACATAGCTTTGAACAGAAACTCCATCTCATGCTTCAACGTATTGGAGTTTCCAAAGCCCAGCCTGGAGAGACCCAGGTGTGTGAATGTGTATGTCTGAATTTAGATATGTATACTGTAGGAGTCTTTAAAAGTGTTTAGAATACCTGTTTTATTCTTGTAGAATCAGGAGGGAGAGATGAAAAAAGCTGAATCTGAAGGTATGTCCTTTTATCTATTTGATGCTTAAACTCTTCTCTGTTCCAGCTAAGTGTTAATGAAGCAAAATACATGTTTTAAGTTGAGGGATTTGTATCAAAACAAGAGACTTTTTGACATGGATCAGTTCTCCATTATAAAGATTTAGTATTCCTTTGGGCTGATAAGACTGTTCTCCATCCATTATAGGGACATAGTGAATTAATTCCTCTGGTAAAATAAGATGTAAATGATCTTTGTGCCTCAGGTACTATCATTGACAGTAAACCTGAGCCCCCACCTACTTTCACAAAACCTCGAACGATGTCGGCGTCGTCAGGTAAAACACCAAGACAAACACTGATTCACTCTCTCATGTGTACGGTAAGCTAAATCATTTGCACATTCATTTTTTCCTTTAGATACAAGGCATCAAATTCGCCCAAGTGTGTCAGCACACGAGTCAGCTGGGAAACCCGCTTTGCTTCCAAAGCCAGCTATCAAGCCAGGTCCACCCCCCACAACATCTGGCCGCAACACACCTGAGAACGAGCTAGCTCAAATACAGGAAGGGGAGACAAACACACCCACTAAACCGAGTCCAGCTGCAGCTCCGTCTGCCCATGCTGCTCCTGCCCTCACTGATACCACCTCTCCTACTGTACCGACAATCTCAAACTCAGTCCCTGACTCAACCAATTTTACGAGTTCCCCTTCAAGTACTGTACCTCCCTCTGACATAGATGAATGCACTGACTCTGTTAACCCTACTGCAGCAGCAACAACACCCACGAATGTTATAGATCTCGACAGCAAACCCTCTATCCCTGAAGCTAATGCTACTACTACTGTACTACCCACCGCTAACTTTCCCACAACCCTTACAAGCACCACTACACCCACAGAGTCCCCTGCCACTGTCTCAGTTACTTCCACTTCCTCTGAGTCCATTACTCCAACCCTCTCTGTCACTTCCAACCCGACAACACCTTCCATTACCACCTCGGAAACTGTTTCTGCGCCTAACAACAAAAGCCTGGTTTCCACAGCATCAACAAATCTGCCAACTAAATTGGCTTTCCCAAAGCCAATTGGTATTTTCTCAGTTGATGCTTTTCCTGCTGCTGGTGGTGATGCAGCAGCTATTTCTGCCATCACCACAGCTTCTTCTTCACCCTCGACCAGCATATCAGATATGCCATCAGGCTTGCGTACTACCACCAATTCAGTTACTGAAGCTAGTGATGATTCCACTTCAGTCACCTCTGCTTGCTCTGTAACTTTAGTTTCATCAGTCACTAAAACAACATCCCCACCTCCTAACTCAAGTGATACCATTACAACTGCTGTTTCACCTGACGCCCCCATTACCACTTTGTCCTCTTCTGCCCTTCCTCCCACCAGCTCCACCTCTTCCACCACCACCACTACAAGCCCGACATCCAATGACTGCATGAACTCGATCTCTCCTTCCACCATTACTCACCCGGGCACCTCTAGCTCTGCAGATATCTCTGCTCCCTCCACTTCTTCCAGTGAAACAAACCCTACAGACACCACTACCACCACCACCAGTTTAAACCGTGCAGATACCACTTCCACCACCAGTTCAGCAACTGCAGCTGCAATTAGCTCCCCACTCCAGACTGACTCAGACCCACCTTACACTAACAACGTTGGCACTACCCTCACACCAACTATCTCTGGCCTTCCCACTACCGATAACTCAAGTGCTACTTCTCACCATTTGACCAGGCCAGCACCCTCTAATGATAGTCCAGGCCAAGATAACGAATTACAGACATCTCCTGAAGAAAGATCCAGTGTAGAGCCTGCAGAAAAAGGCGCAAGTAAGTTTTAAGTTCTGTGAGTATGTAATGTGTGCTTGCATTCATGCGTGTTGTATATATACACACAGTATGTAGCTGTATGTTGAATGGGGTGTGATTTTGTGATTTTCCTCTCTAAACAGCAGATGATGAGCTTGAGATGGTTCAAAAGAGCAAGCACACTGAGATGGATGAGAGCAAGAAGGTCGTCAATGGTGGGAATGAGAGTGAGAGTGAAAAAGTGATAAAGGAAGACGTGCAGGAAGAGAGTGTGAAACCTAAAGAAGACACAGTGAAAACAGAAGTGGGAATGGCTGAACCTGCATCAGGGAAAGATGGTGATCTGCATGACAATGAGGGGATGATAGAAGGTCAAAAACAAGATGAAACCAAGTCAGTGGGTAAGAAGTAATTCAGAGATAAAGAATTTGCTAAATACGGGACCAACTACTGTGACGGGCAGGAGACACCACAGTAAAGGGTCAAGGTGGGGGAGACGATCCATGGCACTTCCTACAGGGACCACCACATTACAGCAGCACACCACAAAGGGTGGGCCACTGGACCAAAGAACTGAGATCTCCTTGGTGTGATGTAATCAACAAATCCAGCAGTGTCTTTGTCCTTTTTTAACTTATGTTTGAATTTTTGCATTGCACGTATGATTATGTACCATAAGATAACTACTGTGGTAAAATACACCATGTTTACAATAGATGGATAAGAGACATAGTTACGACTATTAAATGGAATATTAAAATTGACTGAGTCATTCCCTCTGCTTTTTTTGTGTTGATACATTATGTCTAACAAAATAATGTTTTTTGACATGAAAATCTTAACTCAAAGTACACTTGCAAGCTTTTTCTGGAGCTCATGGTCTTCTTCATTTGCCATGGAGATAGCTCAGTTGTAATCACAGGTGGTCCTATATCATTGTCTTTGTTCAACAATGGTCTTTGGTGCCAGACTCAAATGGCCTGAGCAAAGTCAATCTGCTGAGGAAGACTGTGAAATGTTTTTGAAAACTTCATAAAAAGATAGTAAGCAGACCATGAGTTAAGATGTTTATGATGCCTTCAAATACAGTGCTCCAACAGCCTAAATTATATGTGCACAGCAGAGCTTTCCTTAACTAAATTCTGAAATGAAGGTCATTCAAGGAAATTAACATTTTCAAAACTGAAATACAGTGACATATTTATCCAAACCAAATACCCTTAACTTTATAATTTGCAGTGGAATTAAAACTAGAGTGGGATACATAATAATGCCCTACCTCTTGCAAATATGCTTAGGTATAGCTGAGCATGAATACGTGCAGATTCATTTTTTATACATTTGATATCCAGACCTTCTAGACGGACACCATAGTAGTCCAATGAAATGCCTGCGGGAAGAGCCGAGTGTCAACAGTTTAAACAGATTAAGCACAGAGAGTTTTCTTTTAGGTGCACTTAATGCACAAAGTCAAAAGCAGAAAAACAATTGCAGCTCTGTGAGTTATTGCAAGAACAAATAAGGGTGAAAACACAAAGAAATAAAATAAAATTCACATTAGTATTCCTTGTTCTTTTTGAGAGGTGTTTAAGCCCTTTGATTCGTGATAGTCCAGAACATGTACCCAGGAGCTCTTTGTAATGCAGTATAATGTAAAGTAAAAAAGGTTTACTGAAACTTTTCCTTAAGCCCTTTTAAACCTGACAGAAGATCATTTGAGACAGGCGGACAGACGTTTGCAGTCTCAGGTTTGGTTAATACAATTCACACATCTGTAAAAAAAAACGACCTTCACTAACATACATCATAATTAAATAACAATTGTTGTCAATTGTTAAAACTACGTACAGTGAAGTTTAGACCGCTGCTGTTCGTCACCCAGACCAGCAGGAGTCGCTGGCGGTGAGATCGCCCAGAAAATCGCACTTCACCCGGAAGAGGAGGACCGAGGGAAACGACGGTAGAGAAATGGTTGTGGACTGTCCACACAAGTCCTCAGAATATCTTTCGGTATTTAGATAATCCAGCGAGCTACAAACCAACTCCCACCCGAGGTACATTTGTAGGAGGACTTCGCCTCGTCGTGCACACGTTAGAGATGTCGGTCGTGCCTCCCAGTCGCTCGTCCACCGGCTGGCCGCGCGGTGGTGCCGTTCAGTTCGGGAACAAATACATCACCGGGCCTGCAAAGCCGCTCACTCTGGAGAGGACCATCAACCTGTGAGTTCATGTGGGCAAATAATGCGCCTGCAGCTGCTATCAGTAACACAAATGTTTCGGTTAGTCAACGTACACCGACCGTAAAGTCAACGCTATCTAACTAGCTCAGTTAGCTATTTTTTTTTTTTATTTTTTTATGGCTGCACGAATAGTTTATCGTTAACGTTAGCTCCCTACTGGAGCTATGAGAGACTGATCACATTAAATATAACAATGTGTTTGACACAATACATCAGTGTCTACGGTCTGGGCACATTTAGGGCTTTGCTTTCCAAGAATATTAGTCTAAAGTACGAGTGGGACATTTGAGAAAAACGTCATGTGGGTTGCCAAAATGGTATCATTTTATTTTTAATTAGGGCTGCATCTAACGATTGCTTTAATTATTATTAATTGTTATTGCGTTGACAAAAATGTGTTGATTAATCTATAGTCGATCGGCAGAAAATGAATTGACAGCTATTTTGCTTATCGATTCATTGTTTTTTAATCAATATTCCCAGAATTTAGAGGTTCCACCTTCTCCAATGCAATATGTGCTGCTTTTGTGTCTTCTATAATATTATACTAATTATCTTTGGCTTTTGGACTGTTGGTTACGTTACACACTTACATTTTATGTACCTAATGATTAATCGATAAAATAATCAACAGATTAATCGTTAATGTAAATAATTGTTAATCACCCCAATCGTTAATCCGCCATTTTCTTTCTTGATAAATGGCCTACTCGATTTGGTCTATGATAGATTCCCATCACAGTTTCTTAAATACAGAGTTAACATATTCAAGTTTCTTGTTTTTACCATTTAAAACCAAAAAACTACAGAGGTATTCAGTTTTTATATCATGGAAGTTTAAGGAAACCACTAAATATTCACATTTTAGAAGCTGGAGTCAGTCAAATCTGGCATTTTTTTTGTAAAAAACAAAACCATACCATTAATCAGTTATCAGTGTAATCAATTGGTAGATGTACAGAACATTGATCTGCAGTAATTTTGATAGTCAAATGTTGAAGTCATTCATCAAGAAAAATGGCAAATATTTGCTTTTATCAGTGTCTAAAATGTAAGGATGCTAATTTTCTCTGTTTTATATCGTTAAAAGTGAATGATCTCTGGTTTTTTGACTAATGGTGGGACAAAAGAAGCAATTTGAAGATGTCGCCTTGTGATGGGCAAATTAACTATTTTCTGACATTATACATTTTTAAAAACAATCAATTCATCCAGGAAAAAAAGAAATAGATGGTTTAATCAATAATGACTTATTGTCCGTTGCAGCCTGTGATTAAACTTGTATTAATATTCTTATCATACTGTCTATCACAGCTTTACTTTTTATAACATGAAGGTATGAACCACACTGTGATGACCTCTGGTCATGCTTAGTGACTTTTCATGTGTGCATTTTTACTTCAGATACCCTCTTACCAACTACACGTTCGGTACCAAGGAGCCTCTGTATGAGAAGGACAGCTCTGTGGCTGCCCGCTTCCAGCGGATGCGGGAAGAATTTGATAAAATGGGGATGCGGAGGACAGTGGAGGGTGTTCTCATTGTCCATGAACACAGGCTGCCTCATGTGTTACTTCTGCAGCTGGGAACCACTTTCTTCAAACTGTGAGTAGTTAATGTTCAGAGGCTTCTGTATGAACCAGCAGTACGAACACTCGTCTGACAGTTTGCTTCTCTCCTACAGGCCCGGCGGAGAGTTGAGTCCTGGAGAAGATGAGGTGGAGGGTCTGAAACGCCTGATGACTGAGGTAACTACAGCACATCACAGTTTCAGCTTCTTGTTGCTGTGGTGATTGTGGAGTTGATGCATATTAACTTTTGTTTGGATGTTAGATCCTTGGACGACAGGACGGCGTGAAGCAGGACTGGGTGATTGACGACTGTATCGGCAACTGGTGGCGCCCCAACTTTGAGCCTCCGCAGGTTAGTGCACACAGACGACAGGGATGATAAGAAGGTTTGAGGGTTTCATTAACCGAAGGAACATTTTTAATTGATATTGTTATTTCCAACATTTTATTTGAATGCAGTGTAGCATTAACAGTTCAGTATTTCTATGTTTTTAGCAGCCTCTGGTCTGCATCTGTTGTCCCTTTGTGCTCAGTGGGTTTGAAATACGTCCACAAACTCTTGTATAGTACATTTCTTTCTTTAGGCTTTAATGTCCAAAAACTTTTTATGAATTCCAAACAGGGCTGCACAGTTTATCGAAATAAAATCACAATGTGGCAGAAGCCGCAGTTGTTTTTATAACGGTAACGTGTGACAAAGCAATGTGCAATGTGTTCACACTTGCTTTCACGGTCACTGCTAGCCCAACAATATTACTAATGAGAAGTAAATTTCAAATTCACAAAGATAATGGAAAAGGTTGTTGTGTCTTGAGTGAGTGGTGCATCTGTGTATGAAATGACTCGTTGCTTGTCAATGTGATAGTTTTTACTTTACTGAACAGCAGAAATCAATGCAACACAGCAGTTACTGAGTATAATATATTGCAGACGGATGCCATTTTCTGTTTCATATATCCAGCTGAAACATGAAAATGCGCGCTGAATCCCAGGCTGTCAATCAGTCATAAACATGCAGACATACGCTTTATGTCTGTGCTATTGTGAACTGATCTGAAGTCGTCTGTCTTGCAGTATCCCTATATTCCGGCTCACATCACCAAACCTAAGGAGCACAAGAAGCTATTCCTGGTTCAGTTGCAGGAAAAAGGTCAGTATATCACAATGTAACTTGTGAATTATTGTATTTTAGCATTGAAGTTGGAAAACTGGTAGACTGAGGTATAAACACAAGGAGAGGAGGCACATGGAAGAAGTTCCCTTGTATCTTTGCTTCTTGTTTTGAGACCTGTGATTCATGTTTCTACAGCGCTGTTTGCTGTCCCCAAGAACTATAAACTGGTGGCGGCACCGTTGTTTGAACTATATGACAACGCTCCTGGATATGGACCAATCATTTCCAGTCTACCACAGCTATTGAGCAGGTATTGTGTATGTATATTTTTTTATGTTCATTATCACAGTGGCTAAATAGAAAACTTTGATCTTTTATGTTAAATTACTGATAATCTGTTTTACCTTTAATTTTTAATCAGTTAGCATCTTTTTTTTCATGATTGTAATGTAACGACCTGGTTAACATTTCATCAACACCAGTTAACACAGTGAAAGTACTCCGTTGTTGGTATGTCTAAGCTTCAGCTGTGGGCTGCAGGGTGGCAGAGAGAGTATGAAGACCACGGCTCTGGTTTGAAGAGCCTTTTTAGAGACCGATCCCGCTGAAATGTCTGAGCACTGAAGCGTCTCCACACAGTAACAACCTGCCCCACCGCTTGTTTATACAAGCCAGGAAGCTAAAGGAGATGTATACACACACAGTATTTGCAGATAAACACTGAAAGCAGCAGATTAACATTGGAATTAAATTAATGTCACAAGAGAATGATCGGATGGTGCTGTAAATCCCTCTGAGCAGGAAATGACACCAGCAAGACTTGAGAACAAACAAAAGTTTACATTCACTGTCACTCACCAAACTTCATTGTTTGTATCCTTGAGATCAAAACAATTTCCTTCTTCATAAAACTTTTTTTTTTAAGTTAAAAGATTAAATTAGAAAAGAATGCAATGCCATTATTGTGAAAATTGATTTCTCTTAACATAAACAGAATTTTTTTCTTTTTTTATAGGTTCAACTTCATTTACAACTAACTTGAGTGAACAGAAGTGCGTCTGGCTGTCTCTGTGAGTGCAGCCCTGTCTGAGTGAACATGAGAGAAAAATATACTTCTTATCTTTAGCTCAACTTTCACACAAAAAAGCGTGTCATGTCAGGTATATTGACAGTTCACAGGGGTGTTTATACTGTTAGAAGAAAAAAGAAAATGTCATGTGTCTGTTTTTTTTTTTATCTTGAGAAACTGCTAGTTTTTGTAGTATGCAAGTCTGTAACCCAGTGTGCTAAGGTGATTTTATGTCCTCTCAGAGCAGGCCAATGTTTGATTAAACAAACCACATCATTGAGTTTCCTGTTGTTTTAACCTGTAACAATGCTGTGTTTTTTTTTCTTTTAATAAAGCAGTCCTTTGAGTATGTTTTTACAAAGTTCGAAGAGCAAGTGAGTGGCTGACTGATACTTGTTAAGTTTCAAAGAAAAGTTAAAGCTCTTTTGGAGGTGATTGCTAGTGTTTAAAAAAAAAAACAAATAAAAAAAAAAAACCACACACTGCATGTGAAACAAAACAGCCCTAAAAAAAAGTACTATTGTTTTGTGTGTAGACAGCAGTTTCAGAAATATTTCTGATCAAATACTGCTGTTTTATATGGTCACTTGTTTAATGTTTGTTTTTCTTGCTGGAGACTGTTGTACATTTGCCAGAAGAAAGGCACATGTGTCCTAATCAGATCTAAACATGGTGCTAAAACATCCAGAGGATATGCAAGTGTCTGCAGCCTGTACCTTCAGGTGCTGGACAGGGGAATTGGTCATGTAACTGACTTATTTTGTCCTGAACTTTCCCTCACAGGCAGCTGAGTACCCAATAAAAGCTTCAGCTGTCACTTGATCATGTTTAGGTTAAGGTTAGCTATGTGCTGTGTTGCATACTAAGCACTGGGTCAAACAGTTTTCAGTACATTCACACTGAAAAAATGAATAATACTGGCATTGCGTGTATTGCGCACTAGATGGATGCTGTTGTCCTTTTACTGCAACACAGAATTTCAAATGCATTTCTCTGTGTCAGACTGCAATACATGCTGCTGTGCTGAGGAAAATTTGATTAGAGAAGAATGCGTTGCTCAAATTGTTGTATGAGGAATGAAACAGCATTTTGTAAAATCACATTACCTCGAGGCAGATGCATTTTTGTGGCCCTTAAGCAAAAGGGTCATATTTTATATTTAGTTTAATAAAATTGACTATTTGCTCACTTTCTGAATGTAAGTAATACCCATTCATCCATTCTCATCCTGTTAAAGATCAGGTGAACACAAATCATCATAACCATGCCTTAATAGAACGTAAACCCACATGCCCAGTACGTGTAAACACATTCTTGTCAGCAGTTTATTAAAATGTACTTATTTGTTTTGAATTTAATTTGTAATTCTGCAATGCTGCAGGCTTTGGTTATTTGACTGTGATAATGCACAATAGTGCAGTAATACAGTGTAGGCTGGAGAGGACTGACTGTCTCACAGCAAAGTGAAATAACTGAACTGAACACGAGAGAAAATAAAAGATAAACGATACAGTGAAACACAGGTTAAAGTGTCCAAAATAATGAATGAGATTTAGACGTCCAATTTTTTTATTTTATAGTTTTTTGGTATAGAAAGAGATTTCTATCAGGTTTGCGATGCTGCCTGAGAGTCTCAGCTCAGGGCAGCAACACGGCCGTAACGTCATTTACCCGCGACGCACGGGCCGTTTCACACCCACACGCTACTGATGTGAACGTTGCCGAGGCTTTTTCAGTAAACCTCGTGTTTACCCGGTTTCACGCCGGACAGTTTGAACAATGGCCTCTAAACGACGACCGGGCGAGAATGGGAAAACAGAGATGAAAAAAAAGAAGAAGAATTGCGAAGAAGCAGCTGATCTTTGTTCTGTTGTTGAAGACGAGCAGGTGAAGAGAGCCGTGCAGGAGGCATGGAGCCAGAGGACTCACTACCGCCAGGGTCAGTGAAGCAGTCAACCACAAACATAACGTGCACCCTAACGAGCTGAGAGCAGGTCTGTCAGCTTATCGGCTGTGAGCCACTGTTTATATAACTCCGTGTGGGCTCGTTGCTGCATCATAAACATAACGGCAAAGCAAATGTACGAGAGACCGGTGATCTTCTAGACGAGTAACGGTGAAACACACAGAAAACCCCGAGAAAGTCTCATTACTTGCCACGTTTTGTTTTGTTTTCGTTTAGTTTGGCCCTTTTAACAACTTTATCCAGCCTGACCATCAAGACACTAATTTACTAACATATACACCTTAGAGACAGATACCAGCAGCTTCTACTTCTGCAAATAGTGACAGCTGGTCAGACTCCTTACTGTTGTCTTGGTATTTTATGCCTTTTTTGCTTATATTTGATCACGCTCTTCTTTTAATAGAGTGGGTGATATGGTCGAAATCCTCTCTGTCACGATATTGATACATATTATGAGGCAGTGATTCTTCTGAAGAATCAGTGAAGAAACAGTTTATGGATAACATAACCAGACAGGAATTTCTGGTTTTGGCCATTATTGCCATAAAACAGTCCTGCTCATTGATTAGCAGCATTGTCCACAATTATTTAATAAATCCAGAGATATTAAAGGTCTAATGCTACAAACAGAATGGCAAGATCTCTGATGGTAGACCAATGTATATCTTATCACATCATATTGTGTGTGTGTGTGTGTGTCTCCCTTGTCCAAATAATATTTCACTTTTGTTAAGAGTTTGTTTCTTACTAGTCTAGCTAAGTTGAGGTTTTGTGGTTGTTGTGGTCTGTTGTTGTTTCTGTGCAGGGGATCTGGAGTTGGACTGCCACCCGTTCTCTCACTGCATCATCAGGAACTTCCTCAGCAGCGAGACCTTCGTAGAAAACCTGCAGAGAGAACTGCTGGACCTCAACTTCCATGAGAAGTCAAACGATCTGTACAAATTTAAACAGGTGTCAATCAAACCGATCTTCTCACTGATTTATTCCAGTGGGTTTGTGTTGTCTTATCTTCACTTTGTGATTCTTCCCATACAGTCAGATGACTTGAGGAAGAGAACAGAGCCACACATCGCAGGACTCAGGTAAGAAAATAGCTTGTTTTCTCGTGTTTGTGTACTGTATATGGCAGACCTGAGATATATATATATATATATGAGGCTTTTTTTCAGCATAGTTGTTAAGTAAAATAGGATAATAAAGATTATGGGTGGATAATGGTTGGTGTTCTGCAAATGTGAGCTGCTCTCTCAGCGTGAGCTACAAGTGGAAGAAAAGTGCTTTGACGCGAGGCAGGTCCTTCTGTCAGGTCAGAAGGACCTGCCTTTCTCTAAAGTCAGGTTATGTTATTAGTTGATCATTCTGATTCTGCTTATGTTGCTCTTTTCCCCACTTGACAAAATGAAATGCAGCATATTATTTGGTTGTCCATTTTGATCCATACCGTATTTCCTGCCTGACAAAATGAGCTGCCTCACTTTAAACCACCTGAGAGAAAGAGCTCAAATTGTCAGGACGCTCTATTTTTTACTCACTGCGCATCTCGGCGTTGTGAATCCAGTGCTGGTATATTATGTGCTGCACATGAGGTCTAAACATAGCTTTAGCCTCTAAAACCCTTTGCTTTGAAAAATATTTTAGAGAGCATGTTGCTGTCATTCCCACAAACATATTTCACCAGCAAACACTTGACATAGACTAATGTTTATCAGAGCTCTCTTGAGGGAATTACATTTCATATCTAGAAATCAACAGGGCAAATTCAGTATTTGTCATCACTGTCTGCGTTATTAAGTAGACTAAAATATGTAGTTTTATGTCAGCAGCATAGAAAGTTGGCCAAGTGGTAGAAAGACATTTTGGGGGTTTATTTATCAGCTCCACCAGGTGGAGCCAGAGATTACAGCTGACTCTTTATTAGTACGTTTCCTTCTTTTAGTGCTGTTGACTCTGAAAGGCAGCTGTTAATAACATTTGTCAGGATAGAACTGTACAGTAAACGTAATGGAAAATGGATTCAGCTGCAGTTAATCACCTGTGAGCACAAGGTGATCCTTGTTACAGCGGAAAGACAGTTTCATATTCAGTCTGGTTACAGTGCCGTGAACAGGTTAGCACACTGTAGTATAAATGTTTCAAACAAATGACTAAAACCAAAGCTGTAGAATTATGGAGCAGTAACAGCTGCCAAACTAGGTACAAGGTAATTTATTTATTTTACAACACACGGTTGTATAATGAAATGAAAGTTTGTAGTTCCTTCATGCTACACACATATACCATAACAGATAATTACATTCATATTCATATAGGGTAACATATAAAATAAATAAAATAAAATGAAATAAAACTATATACATATTATTTATATTACCTGCCCAGAGGTTCGTTGTTTGAACCAAGTCCAAGGAAATGAATCTCTGAATGTATAAATCAAGACCCAAATGAGCTGGCTGTCAAGTCTGACTCCAAATTAGCACCTTTGAGACTCCTACATCACCCAGATAGCAAAATAATGTACAAACTTTCTTTTATTTAAAAATAATGTGCAGTTTTTTTCATTACGATTATACAGTGGAGAAACATCTAATTTCTTCGAAGCACTTATTTTGCGATTATACGGTGCTACACCTACTGAAGAAATCCAGCCCCGGAGAATAAATACCATAATTAGATACACAACAACGGCCTCCTCTTGTGATCATTTATTATTTATGTCACAACAAAATGTCAGTTGAGCAGGCGAATAATCTGTCTGTTTGGCGAGGCTTATACAAGGTCACTACAGTACAGGATTTCACAATGAATTGCAGTTCACATTTTTCTGTGTTTTTCAGGGCAGCACTGTTTGGGCGTTTTCGTTCCTGGCTCGGGGAAGTGTTGGGGGTTGAGCTGGAGCCCACAGTGGATATTTCTTGTGCCAGATATGAATACACAGGTGAGCTTTGTTTTATAATCTTGAATTATACTTTTAGGCTAGATATATATATGTGTGTGTGTGTGTGTGTGTGTGTGTGTGTGTGTGTGTGTATAAACATTCTCTTTGGTTTCTAGATGTTCTTTTGTGTCATGACGATGAGTTGGAGGGGCGGCGCGTTGCATTCATCCTGTATCTCGTGCCTCTGTGGCAGAGCAGCGATGGAGGAACCCTCGATCTTTACTCAACAGACAGTGAGTATCCCGCTGTGTGTGTGTATTTCTGCACTTTCAGACAACAGAAGTCTTGTATAATCTTCATCTTTGTCATCAGGTAATTTCCAACCCCAGAGTATTGTGAAGTCGCTCGTACCCTCTTTGAACACGCTCATCCTCTTTGAAGTTTCTCCCGTCTCCTTTCACCAAGTAAGAATAACCGCTGCTGCCTTTTCATCACTGTTGCACCAGTGACTGCAGATCGATAACTTTTGTGTTTGTCCAGGTGTCAGAGGTTTTGACAGAGGACAAGTGCCGTCTGTCTCTGAGCGGCTGGTTTCATGGACCGTCTTTGGAGCGTCCTCCTCGCCGCATAGAGGCCCCTGACCCGCGGAGCCCACACCTACCGAGAGATGTGAGTTTGGTCAAATGTGCACAAAAATATGTAGTTTTGTTTAACTATCTTTATAGGAATAGTTAAACATTTGGGGAAATACACTAACTGATACCACTCTTAATCTGTCTGTTAAATATGAAGCTGCAGCCGGTTAGCTTAGCATAATGACAGGAAACGGGGAAACAGCTACCTTGTATCTGTCATGTAACAAAATCCACGTTGCAGCACCTGTACGACTAACTAACTAATACATTATATCTTGATTGTTTAATCTGTACAAAAACCGAAGGGTTTAAACGTCATGTTTTTAAGTTTTGCGGGGTTTATGTGCCGGACTATTTCTTGGCCCGGTGCAGTGACTTTCTAAGCTTTAACTTCATATTTAGTGGACAGATGAAAGCATGCTATCGATCGTCTAATCAAAATGTCAAACTATTCCTTTAATGGACAGCCTGCATTGCTGCTGACATGTGTTTGCTGTGCTCATCACAGGAAACGTTGCTGCTGGAGTGGGTCAATCCGGTCTACCTGGATATATCCTATCAAGAGCAGATTCAGGAGGAGTTTGAGGACAGCTCTGAAATTCAGCTCAAAGATTTTCTCAAGGTAACTTCTTACGCGTGTATTCCTGCTTTGCACGTGTCTGCTCATTCCTGTCGGCTGATTAGGTGTCTGTCCTCAGGAGGAGAAGTTCAGGGAGGTGAGTGAAGCACTGCGACTCACTCCGATTCAGTGGACGAAGACAGGTCCGCCCAACAAGAGGTAGGGCACGTTTCATAGGTCATTTCACTTGTTAACATTTTTTATGTGTTCTTTGTCGAAGAGCGAATGTTAAGCCTGTAATTGCATGCGCTGTATTTGTGTGTATTTAGATGCCATGAAGTGGCTTCTCTGGATACCCTGCCGCAGTGTGTGAGTGCATGTTGGGAGCTGCTTTGTTCAGAGGCTTTCTTCCTGCTTCTCTCCAACTTCACCGGCCTTCGATTGCACTACATGTGTCCTGCTGATGATGACGATGAGGATAAAGATGACGAGAAAGAGGACATACGTGATGGAGAAGCCACGGGGTCTTCGACAGAATCACCATCAGCAAATACAAGCAGAAAGAAAGGTGTGTGTCAGTGTGAGTTGGTCTCTTCAGGCACAAGTCTATACAGCTCCGTGTGTGTGTGTGTATGTGTTTGTTTTGACCTTTTGTTTGTTCTTTAGAGCTGAGCACACCTGTATGTCATGGAGAACTGCGTCGATGGTCTCATGGCGACTACACTCTGTTGCATGATGCAGAGGCAGCACGGGCAGAGTACGCTCTGGACCTTGTTTTGCCTTTTGGCTGTGCGAGTGAGTCCACACACACACACACACGCGCGCACACACACACACCGTAAGAACACTTTGTCAATCAATATTGTGATTATTACAAAACTTTCTTTCATAGACTGGCTGTCAGAGTTCGGGGGCTTCACGTGTTATGTTGCTAATGAAGAGGATGAGGAGGTGAGTGTTGATCACAGTATAAAGTGTAATTGTGCATGTGTGGGCAATACTTGAGTGATTGTCATTGCTTTGGTTTCCTCCTCATCGCAGCTTCTGACAGTGTATCCAGAGGACAATTCGCTTGCCCTCGTCTACAGAGACAAAGAAACCCTCAAATTTGTTAAACATGTCAACCACAAAAGCTCCTCTACCTGCAGAACATTTTATGACTTCTCTTTTGTGTACTATGAATAAATATGTTTATCTATCTTATGGGTTTCTTGACATCTTTTGTTTCATCATCCCATGAACACATTCACAGATGCTGGCCATCCATTTTATTGAAACAAAAAAATGTAGTGGAACAGTCTTTGTGATTCTTGTCTTAAATGTAATGATTAAGCATTAGAATTTATCTGCTGTTAATATGATCAGCCTCCAAAGTCATCCGGGAAAGTCAATGAAAAATAATAAATAAAGTTTTTCTTAACTCCTCTTCTTAGTCCAGCTGCTAATGAAAACATGATGGATCAGTTTGGTTCACTGAAGGACTGTGTGTAAAAGGTTTGTGCATGCTGGGTCCTCTTCAAATCTAAGATCATTGAGTATGAGCTGGAAAATAACTTCCATTAAAGGTCAATGTTGATATCTTTTGATTTGTGTCAGCGGTGAAATCAGTGTCGTGATCAAAGAGCTGCACAGGTTTACAAATGGTTTCATTTAAAGCAGATTTTGAATGTTTTGAACAAGATCTATTTCATTTAAAAGTGTATCCCTTATCCCTATTCCATTTTCTGTTATAAGACAGAGGGAAAGCTACAAATCATCTCCCCTGACAAGCTGGAACCAGCAGATTATTTCACATTTTTGCTTGATAAATGATAAACGATTAATTCAATTATCACATTTTCTGTCAATTGGTTAATCAACAACTCATTTCAGCACCAGTGCCACCAATTTCCAAGTAACATAGGTTGCTTCTTGTAATTCATTTTTGTGACTTAACGTTGCCTGTTGGTCAGTGCTGTATCTGACCTGCTTTGCTTTTTTATGGTTTTACAGCAGCTTGTTACAGCTGTCAACATGAATACAAACAGTTTATATAGTAACAGTGAGGACCAATACACTGCAGAAACACGAAGCCTGTAGGTCTATCAGAGGAAATCGATGTAGTCGAGGAAACAGAGCATTTTGTTACGATAAATTACAGAACCATTTAGCCATCTCGCTCTCAACCACCACTGTCAGCTCAAACTTGATTGATTATTTTAACTCATCGGTTTTACCCCTTACATTAATGATTATGTTACAGTCGTGAGGAATCGGGAAGAGAAACGTTCATAGCTCAAATGTTTTGCCCTACATAAAAAAACCCCACTTCCTTCCTGTCGTGACCTTCCAAGCGCCGTGTTGATTTCACCAATCAGAGCGTTTTTTTATTTCCGCTCAGCCAATGGGAGGCCAGGGAGTTATTACCGTGACAGTGGGTGTGATCCCTCAGGAGGAAGCGTCCCTGAACAATATAACAAAGTTTTAAGGTAAGTTTGCACCGAGTGTAACTAAGGATTGCTTCACAGTGAATCAGAAGGGTGATAAGGTAGAAACCATGTTTCCCAGGTGCTGTGTCTTTTAGCTGCCCAGTAAACACTTAAGCAGTTCGTTTTGTCGCGCCATAGCCTTAGTTTTACGGCAGTTGTGTCTACTGTACGTGAGGTTTACCGACACGAGCTGTACTCAAACCCTCCGAGCTCCGTTTTAACTTTTTAACATAACTCTTTGAAATTTGCGATTCATATAACGTCGCTGTCTCCAGTTGGTCGATTCAAACTGCTGCAAAACTCTTAAAAAATAAAAACTCTTAAAACCTGTGGCAGGTGACTAGCTAACTTCACGTGTTGTTCCCGAAAACCGCCTGTACCTGTACGTCTGGGTCGCTTAGCAACCACTTCTTTAGCTAGGACTACTGTTGTATATTGTAGTTATACGTCTTGGCAACAACATTCATCACTTGACATTAAAGTCACGTGAAACTACAGTCTGACTGCATTTGTTCTCACGCGAGTTACTGTAAAGACATGGTATCTCCAGAAATACTGCACAATACGTTTGAGCAATGATTGGATTGTGTTTTGGAATTGACACTAGACATACCAATGTGATGCTCTACAAAACATAAGTAGTTTTACAAAAGCTACCATCCTTTTAAAAGGACAGGTTCACGCGTTTTTTGTTTTTGTACCTTTAAGGCAATAACAGTCACTGTAATTGTTCCTCCCGTCCAGACTGGCTGTGAAGAGATCCCCTCCTCATGTGTAACTGCTTGGGAATCAATCCACAGTCCTCATTCTGTGCAAAAATCCATACTAAAGTTTAGCTAAAGCCAATATGAGGCTTCAGCAGTCTGAGTTAGACAAAATGTCCAAAGTTGCTGTTTTGTTTTAGAAAATGCCTCTGTGTTGCTCTCTCTCCTCTGCAGCTCAGCAAGGAAACATGTGTGTGAACCCTGTCTAAGGGAGTTTCAACCCAATACTGATAATGACTTGATTTGTCAAACAAAGACTGCTGAAGCTTCATTCTAGCTTCAGCTGAAAGACTGTGGATTTTACGGGAGTGTACCTATGTTCCCAGGGTCCTAACCCCCTAACCCTAGAACTGGGGAACATAGGACCGCTTGTCATGTTCCCATTATGTGACATAAATCTGAGGAACATAGGAATGACGCTGATTTCGTTCCCCCATCCCTCAAAGGTGGAACCACCAAATTGTGGCCATTTAGCTTTTTTGCTGATCATTTGATCTATTAATTGATCAAATATTTCAGCATGCTACAATCAACTACACAAGTAATATAGGATTCTTCTTATAAGTACTTGTTGTCACTTACCTTGTTTGTCAATTTGCGATGTATAAAACGGACAGTTCCTGTCTCAAGTTGGTTAAGTCACACTTGTAATGCGTTGGACAGGTGGAATGGTTACACTGACCAGTAACTCTTTCTGTATATATACCCTTGTGAGTATTGTTTGAAGACAAATTTGAAAATTGTGAACATATCCTTTAAGCACCCATGGTCCACCGACAAAGGTGTTTTCACTTATTGTTCCTGTTTAGACCTCTTCTCAGGACTGTGGGCATGTACTGTACAGACCGCACTTGCCTGACCTGACATCTCCCTCACTCTCCAGTTACAAACAGGGTACAACAGACTTACACCTCTATCATAGTAGTACATGGAGTTTAGTGACGTCCTGTAATTCCCCGAATAGCTTCATCCAACTTTAACCTGATTCCCATGTTTGTGACTTGCAAGTGTAAACATTACAGGACAACTCAGGATATTCATATGATTACAGAGTGGGTTTCGTGAGGGTTACAGATATGCTGCATTGACAATATACCACTGTATTCATAACAGGAAACACCTGTGTTGGTGTGCAGGGCCTTTATATTTAGTACACCTTCAGACAAGAACTGTGTTAATTAGAAAATGACACGTTTGACCTGTTTTTGTTTCTTGGATTTTCAGAGGTTTACTGCAAACACAAGAAGTGCAACTTTTTTTATCTTATCTTCCCCAGTAGCTGTGTATTCACTCACCTCTAAATTGCATGGATATGATTAAACTAAAGGGCTACGTGAACAATGTATTAGTGCTGAAAGTCTATTGGAAGTCAATATTCCCAAAAAATTGCTGGTTTTGCTTTTCAAATGTGAGGAATTTTTGCTTTTCTCTGCTTTTATATCTTTGTAAATTGATTGTTTTGGTTTTTGGACTTGTGGTCGGACAATACGACCAATTTGAATATTGGGCTCTGGGAAATTGTGATGGGCATTTTTTACAAATTATTGACATTTTTATAGACTAAGTGATTACAGAACAGATTAACTGGAAATAATCGCTAGTCGTAGCCCTACAATTTATTACACCTGATGCTGTGTGGGCTTCCTTTAGTTCAAGCCATCATCTACGAGTCTGTTTAGTTTGCATCTGGAGCTGTAAAACACTAAAGACAACACTACAAAACTGACAGAAATGAGCATCATCACAAAAAGGTGAAACTACTAGGCTAATTTGCAGAAACACATCCTTGCGTGAATCGAACATTTTCTTTTCACCTGAGTGTCAGCCGAGCTGTCCAGGGAATACCAGAGGTTGCCTTTTGGCAGCAAAAGCTAAATGATATATTTTAAGCTCCTGATGATCGCTTAATCCTCATACAGCTGCTGAACAAATCTCACAGTGTACTTCCAGAGTACCGGTAGATAGGATAGCATATAATTACATACTGGCTAAGTTGTGGAGATTCCTGTAGGCCCAGTAGCCAAGCATACTGTGTATTAGTGAAATATGAGGACAGGCATATAATCCAGCTCAGAGGATGCTCTTTCCACGCAGAGCGCTCTGCACCCTGTGCATGGAGACAACACCAAGAGTGTGTTAGCTGGCCTCAGTGGTTCATTCAGAGTACAGGAGTCAGGGGCTGGACTGGGGGAGGGGAGGACTGAGATTAAACATGTTTTTATGTAATGAGGGTTTCAAAAGGAGGTTGGGATATAAAAGGGTAAAGTGGAGTGAGGCCACAACGACCAGGGTACACTAGGGCAGAAGTGGTTTTAACTCCAGTGGTCCACTGGTCCAGACATTTAAAGGTTATATGATTTATTTTGCTCATTGCTGGTGGGAAGTGATTGGAAATTGTAGTATCTGCCTCAGATGAAAGGAGAGGGATAACATTTTGTCACGTCTCAAGTTTAGAATCTGATGAACAGTTCGGTGCAATGGCTGTGTAACTGAGACAATATCACCACATATGCTTCTTTTTTTTAAATATTGCAGGGCTGCAATTAAACTATTGATAATTGTTTTATTAATGGTAATATAATAGTCAAAAGTGCCTGTCACAATTTAACAGAGCCAAAGGTGATGAAATAGATGGTTTGGTTTGACCAACAGACCAAAGATATCCAATTTACAATGATAGAAAACAGGAAATCCTCACATTTAAGAAGCCAGACCAGTGAATGTTTGGCAAATTTGCTTGAAAATGACTTAAATGATTCCACTCTAACATATTGTATGTTTGTCCCATAGAAACCATTCTACCTGGGCCCTTCAAACCTCAGAGTTCAGTCTGAAATATTAAACCACTCAAAGATGGCATAATAAAATGTATTGCTTATTTTTTTCCCCACTGAAAATCAAATAAGTTGTCACACTAAAGTAAAATACTGAATGTAATCATGAATAATGTGAATAGCTATAACTCTAATCCTTTGGCAGTGTTGATCTTTGTGTGGATTTTGGTTTTATTTGGGTCTCATGATATCCTCATGTGAAATGATTGTAGTATTATATAATAATAGCCCTTCTTAAAAAATTGTATAAAAGGAACAAAAAAAGCTGTCAGTTATATTAAAGTCAATTCTATTGATTAATCCCACTTTGCATAGGAGAGATGGAATATGACTATGTGACAGTTATACAGATGTTACAAATATACACAGAGAAAAATAAATGACTGTCGGTCCACTCAACGAATCACTGACTGCTGGATACACAATCAAATTGAAATAAAAAGGAGACAGAGCTAAACTCCACATATTTATATACACACTGTGAAGGATAATCCACAAAAATCAGTGTTTTGGTGATCTGACTTTTGAATGGAGAGGATGAACCTGTACCTGAAGGAAATGGAGGATAATCTAAGCATTTCATGGGGTTGGAAAGCATCCTAATATTTCTTTAAAGGCAATGAGACTTCTTTACCTTCACAACTACCAATGTTACAGGAGGCTTTTTTATAGCTTTACTGTTAAACTCCTCAGGGTCTTTACTTTGAACTTTTTCCCTTCAGGTTTACTTAATTATTCACACAGTAAACACAGATACTGATGGGGGGAGCTGTGGACACACGGCATAAGTAAGCATCTTTAGCTCCAGTCAGTGTTGTTATGTATGAGCAACAGCAACTCGAAACACTTCTTTGGCTTTAACTCATCAGTCCATGCTTTTAGTTTCTTTGTAGACTCGTCTTGTGTTTGTCTGCACATCAGACAGAAGCTCCTTTGATGTTGCCTGCTCACCATTGAAGCTGTGTACTGTATGTTGTAAACTGTGTTCAGAGAATGGCAGACAAGTCTGTGGATCGTGGGCCATGGACAGGATGTGCCGTCATATTTCTGCAGTCGCTGTGTCCAGATGCGAACCTGCTTTCTCTCTACAAAGACCAGCAGGGAAAGTTCATCGTTTTCAAAGTCATCAAGCTGACACTTATAGGTGAGCGCTATAGTTAGGATTTCTTAGGCATGTCTTGCATATTAATTAAGATTAAGACAAATACTTATTTTATTGGATGTTACATTTGTTAATCAGTATTTTCCATGGTCAGATTCTGCAGGAGGTCTGGGTGGTTATGAGATACTTAAGGTCCATGACGCTGATCCCTTTCTTGGGGTGGAGGTGAAGTTTGTGGATGTGGCAGCATGTCAGCATTTCCTCGAGAGCTACAGCTCTGGAGCGGTGCGTCAGTCCCTCTCCCAGCACGCCTGCCGGCTTCTTGCTCTTCCCCAAGAACTCACAGTGGAAACCCAGCTCAAAGCCAGCACACACATCCTGGATCTTTATCTGGACAAGCTGGAACTTTGCCTACAGCACATCCACCTGTCACAGGTATAGTGGAGGTTTCTGTTTGTCTATTCTTTGGCAATTTGAGATGGAGCTTCATTGTTGATACTTAGCCAGATAATCATACTAAACTGCCATTTCATTTCACGTCAGCCTGAAATCGTGTTCATAGGATTTTGTTTTGTTTTGGCCTAACCACGTCTGATCTGCTGTGAGCACTGATGTCATTTTTATTTGAGTTTATTTGACAAGACTGTTACAGATACACCAAATACAATTAATGCCACACAACTCATTCCAGGCTGTTTGGTTCCAGGTCCTTTCTCATGCACAAGTTCCACAATTGAACATTTTTCCCTCCCAGCCTGCATGAGTTTGGGTAATCTGGGAACCAGAGGGCTTATACTAAAGCTCATAGCTGCAAAAAAAAAATAAATAAATTGCAGATGGTACTGCAAAAACAGTAGTATATAGTACATACTGCATACAATAAGTATGTAGCATTGAAATAAGACACGGAGTCAGCGTGTACACTCACACATCACAACGTTCACCTAAATGTTCTCATTCATTTTATTCACTTTAAGTGATCTTTGTCATTATGTCAGCCGGAGCGCCTGCGCGATGAGGAGATTGATCATCTGGAGCAGCAGCTGCAGACTCAGGCCCTCGGTCCTGCCCCACAGTCCACCGCCAACACACAGGAAGAGTCTCCTGTCCCCAGCAACTGCTTCAAGTTTCAGAATAGAGTGTTTGGTGAGTCGAGACAACCTTTTCTACATTGAGTCTTGTGTAGTCTGTCCTTCAGAGACTTGGTATATTATAATATTTCTTCATTTTGAGGTTCTCTGTGCCTTTTATTAGATTCACCAGAAGCACATGGTTCAGTGAAGAAACCATGCTGTCGACTTTAAATCAACATACAGTTGTTTTTGTTTTTACATTTTGTGCGCACTACATTACTTCCACTCATTTCCTCAAGTGTACCTTGTTTTCAATTGATTTCTTTTCTTCCAGGCAGCCATTCGTTTCAGTTTATTCAACAAAGTATTTAAGCGAAGTTGAGATAATATACAGTATAATCTATGAGAGTGAACATCAGCCTGCATTTACTTTTTACAAGTGTGTTGGTGCATAGTTGTACAGTCTAGACTGTTTTGAACCCTCTTTCATGTTGGTGTGTTCATGCCCTCGGCATCTGAGATTTGTTAATCTGCAGTCAGACAGCAACTATTTTAATGCGAGAAGCTGCCAAAATTTAAGTTATGTTTTCCACAACATACAACTTTGCTAACTGATCGTCCTGCGTTACATTTTCTGAGAGCACATTAATTCAGTGCAGTTTGTCAGCCAACTCTAATCCAACCTTTTATAAACTGATGTTCAGTCTATGGGAAAAGATTGGGGCCAGCAGATAATGTATGTATAATAATGTTGGATTGCATTGATTTAAATGTGTCGACCTCATATTGAACTGTTAAATTAACATTAACTGATGAGGCGCTACAGTGTCTTGAAAGTTAATTTGATTTTCTTATTTAGTTAATTAAAGATTTGATTTCAGTTCATGTAAATTTAGATTAGCTTCCTCAGACATACTACTCTATCTGGGCATGAGGGACTTCTGTTCCCTGAGTGCCTCCTCCAAGGCTTCCAGCAGCAGCTGCCCTGGTTTCAAGTTGAATCTAAATTATGAAAACTGCTTTCATAATGGGTTAACCAAATGTGAAATAAAAATACTGTAACATATTAATTGATTACAAGTTAATTTCTGTAAATGTACTCCTTCACTTTATCTATGACCATTTAAAATGTATGCAATTAAAATGCATTTTTAGGTTCCAGTGATCTCTTTTAATATCCGTCACTCACTGGGTGACCACGTTTACATTAATGTTTCCTTCACCCTTTGTCCTTTGGCCCATCAGAGGACCGAATGCTGACAGCAGCAGATGTTCAGAGCTTTTCCAACGGAGCAGGCCGTCATTGGAGGCATGTAGGGAGGGCCCTGGGCAAGAGCTGCCGGGCTCTGAAGGGTCTGGCCATAGACAACCTGGCCTACGAGTACGAGAGAGAAGGGCTGTATGAGCAAGCCTATCAGCTGCTCAGCCGCTTCATCCAGGCGGAGGGGAGAGCGGCCAAGCTGAGCCGACTGGTCAAAGCACTGGAGGACTGCAAACTCACCAGCCTGGCTGAAAATATTCTGGACATACAGCCACGAGAGTAACTCTGTCTACGAGTCGTGAAAACTGAGGGGACAAGTCCTCTGTACTCGAGGAGCGGTTGTCTTTGTCCTGCCTGCTATTATAAACAGTATGTTTGTTATTGGTTTGAAGTCTGTCGTCCTCACGTTAAAATCATTGGTGTGTGTGTGTGTGTGTGAGTGAGTGTGTGCACGTTTCAGACAAGTTGTATGAACACATGCTGTGAGAATTGATTCATATCTTGATTTCCTTTTCAATTATTAGTATTATTGATTATTGTTTTCATTTAGATGAAATGATCTGCCATCACTGATGAAAAATTATACTGTCTTGAGTTTAATGCACTGTTTAAATGTTCCTCTTTTATTTCTGCTTTCCCCATGTAATTTTACAGGTGGAACCTTTTGGGTCATGTTGCTAATGAGTGCACAACTGAAGGTTATTAATTGTTTTCCCCCCTACAAAATGGGTTCATACAAATTAAATGGTTGTAAAAAAAAACAAACAAAGTCTTCATGTTTGTGTTTGATGCATTAGTGTAATTAAAACTGAAAACATAATTTTGTCACAATCCCCTCAGGTATAATTTTGTGTTAATCCTCCGTCCCTACCTACCATCACAACCTATCACACACACACACACGTGCAGGTGCTCATATGATTAAACTGTGCTGATCAGCGATGTTGCTGAATGTGTGTATGTGCCTGCATGTGTCACGTTGTGGGAGCTTCAGGGCAGCGAGGTGGAGATGGCTGCCAAAGAGGAAATTCACTGATGGATGGAGTCTCTTCAGGTTGAGCTCCTCTGCTGGTTTTCATTCAAGGTCCACTGTAAAAGCCCAACCCCCCTTTTTACTCCACTTGACCACCCATCCAGATGTGATGTGATGTGTGGATTAGAAGCTTTCATCACACACACACACACACACACACACACACACACTTATTACTGCTTTATGGTATGGACACAACCCCCAACATACATACACAGTTTTATAAGTTAAGATAAAGACACACACATCTCTCTTTATATCGCCTGTAATCAGGGCCATATTAACCATTGAAGAATGCAATATATGTCCTCATTAATATTTGTGAGAATCTTTGGGGTTTCTGACATAAAGAGGAGTTTATATTCTACACTTACAAAAATATTGCATATTACTGGTTATTTAAAGCTGATTCTGATATTATTAAAGACTAAATATCATTAAATTGTCATTGTTATTAGGCAAAATGAAGTATTGCTACATGGTAGCATAGAAAAGGCTTTGAAAAGACCATATAGGGGCAATAAAATGAAATTAATTTAAAGAAAAGACATTTTGACCTCTGTGTCCTCTCTATGTCCCTGGCTGGAACTGGTGAAGAAGATGCTAGCACACACACACACACACCAGTCTTTGATTACACATTTGCTTATGATCTCCACAAGTGGAGAGTGATTAAGTAGCCTACATTTAATTAAGTACTGCACTTAAGCGTAATTTTACTTTGCATAACAAGTTATTATTTAAAAAACATATTAAGAGCTTATACAATACACGACATTGCTAGGTTAATTTACCCAGTGGTAGGCTACTTTTTAGTGCTAATACTTCTTTAGTTTTACTTAGCCTACTTAACATTTTGAATGCTGGACCTTTGTGCATTTTAACACTGGCATTGCTACTTAAGTAATTGATCTGAATTCCTCTGCCACTGTTTTTACTCTTCCACAACTGATTATCCGACTACATTAGGCTAATTTAAAACACCGTTTTTCTTGTGCTCCTCGTCCACCACTATGCCTGTGTGTGTTTCAGACTTCTTTATGTTGTTGGACGTCAATGCAGTCCTTGTAGAATAGAAGAATACTGGTGTCGTGGCGTTTTAATTTGGCAACAACAGCACAATTTCCACCAATACAGAGAGACGAGGGCAACATTTGCCATTTACACGGCTCTTTCATTTGAATAATCTTTCATAGGACGTGATTAAAGCTCGGCCGCTCTGACGTAAGCGAGATTGTCCGCGTTAGGTGAGTCTCGCGCAGCCAGCCCTACTTCCCTCCTCTTCCTCTCGCGCCCCTCCTGCCTGCCTTCGTGAAAAGATACCGATGAAATCGCTCGCGCTCGCTGTCATCATCATCACCAGCGCCGCCCTGTAGAGAGAGAGCTCGAGCCCCCCCCCCCCCCCTCCCCACCTAACAACAACCCCAACCCCGCAGGCTCGAGCACAACGACCCCACCCCCCAATCCCCTCTGAGAGAGGAGACGGATCGAGAGAGGCACACACAGAGTCACGGAGAAAACACCGTTTCGGGATCCAGGCTCTGTTTTGCTCTCAATCCGGGCCTAATGCTGTAGCAGACAGCGCAGGAGGAGAGCTCGAGCGAGAGACAACGCACTGATTGAGAGTCGGCGAGGGACAGGGCGGACCGGAGAGAAGACGGGATTGCTCATTCGCCTGGAATCATGGGATGTACACTGAGCGCCGAGGAGCGCGCAGCTCTGGACCGGAGCAAGGCCATCGAAAAAAACCTGAAAGAGGACGGGATGGTCGCCGCCAAGGACGTCAAACTGCTTCTGCTCGGTAAGAGAAGAGCGTCTCCGGCCGCGGGGCAGCTGCGCCTCGGCGCGGCGCGGCGCGGCGCGGCTTGAATGTG
The DNA here is from genome assembly GCA_011952105.1 of Coreoperca whiteheadi. NCBI lineage: Eukaryota > Metazoa > Chordata > Actinopteri > Centrarchiformes > Sinipercidae > Coreoperca > Coreoperca whiteheadi. The sequence continues at coordinate 18,149,828 of CM022485.1, forward strand.
GTGGGGCGGCATGGGGCGGAGGTGCTCTCCGTGGTACTGATTTCACTGCCGGCTCTCACTCTGCCTTCCGTTCTTTACAGGCGGCGGGGAGTCCGGCAAAAGCACCATCGTCAAACAGATGAAGTAAGTGTCTTCCCCCCCCTTATTTATAACGCAGCCAGAGTAAAAGGCCCGAGATTGCGCCTCCCCTATCTGTGCTAAGGCAGGTTGAGCCGCCATGTTTCGAGAGGCCGTAGCCCGGAGGAGTGCCGGTGACTCGAGCACCTCCTGCAGACCGACAGTGAGGCTGCGGAGGCCGCGCCGGTGCGTCCCAGGGTGCTGTTCACTGCCTGGGTGCTGAAATGTAGTTAACGAGGGTTTTGCTTGACTACAGGGAGTGTGCGACTGGGGGATATGTGGGTGTTGTTCCTCTGTTCGCGTGTGTGTGTGTGTGTGTGAATTACATTGAGGTCACTACAGCTCCATTAGTGAATACCTCTACTTTTAATCTTAATGGCTTTAAGTGCCCGATATCGCCGAGAGTACTTTGGCTATAAAGCGGATTTACGCAGAAATATGGCTTCTAAAACCGCATCTAAACCTTCCCCTGTCTAAGCTAAATCACTCTTTGATGTTTTAAATCACTGTCGTTGTTTTTTCTAAACCTCTTAGTTAAGTTTCTAGATGTTACAGTCCGGAAAAGGCTTCGGTTCATTGTATATTTTGTCTTGTGAAACATTTTCCCCAGTTTCTGTGTGTAGCACAGCGTCGCCTCCGTCCTGCTCAGCGCATCCCGGCCTGCAGTGCACTGACTGCACCCTCCCTTCCTCCTTCCTGCCCTCCATGCCCTGCTCCCTCCTCTTCCCTTCACCTCATTACCCTCCCTGTGGTCTCTGGTTCCCAATAACTCACTGCTCTGCCCTGAACACAAGAGTGTTTACAAACACTTTTTTCAGGGTTCAGGCAGCAGATGGACAGGTTTTACTACACACTGTGGGTCATAAAGTTTGCTTATTGGAGGGTAAATTTAGTATGCACTGCTGTGATTTGTCCTCTCATCATCATCATCACCTGCTGTGCAGGTTAGTATAATGGTTGAGAGTTTCTTTATATTGTTTGATCCAGGCCTGGCTGTGCTAGTTTTATGATTGCAATGAGAGTGAAACTACATCTGATGTTTGGAGTCTGAGAGTCTGAAAGACATTTTGACCGAAGCAATTTTAAAAACATTAAAATGGTCAGAAAATGTAACCCATAGCTAAAAAGATGTACACAGTGAGGGATGGATTATATGAATTAAGCAAGATGCAACTTCAGTGATGGGTGATGTATGCTAACGACACTCGCAGCTGCAGCTGCAGGAATGTCAGTGGTGTCTATTTTTACACTTTTCTCTTTTCAGAAGCTGTGATTGGTCCATTGAATTTTTTTCATCAATCGCACATACAGAACTGAAACATTTAGTCCATTAAATTAAAAATTAATCGGAAACTATTTTGATAATCTATTAATCGTTAATTGTCATTTTTCAAGCTAAAGTGGCAAATATCCACTGGTTCTGACTTTATTAAATGTGAATATTTACTGGCGTCTTCGTTCTCTATGACATTAAGATGAATATCTTTGAGTTTTGGACTGTTGGTCAGACGAAATGACAAATGTGAAGATGTCACCTTGGGCTCAAAATATTTTTCAACTAGTATTAGTTGCCGCCTTAACTGTATATTAATTTAAACTTCTGTCTTTGGCTTGTGAGGCCTATTCACTTTGGTCCCCAATTGCATGCATTTTGCACACACTGAACTCACAAAATAAGGACTAAAAACAACTCCTCTTTTATGGTTACCCCCTAAACATATTTAGCGGAGGTGATGAACCACCAAGATTCTCAGGCATCTCACGCCTAAACAGTCTCAATTATCTTAGAGCTGAAACGATTAGCTGATTAATCGATTTGCTGACTGACAGAAATTAATCTGCAACTATTTCGATGATCGAATAATCATTTTAGTCTGTATTTTTTTTAAAGACCAAACATTTTCTGGTTCCTGCATCTTAAATGTGAAAATTTGATACTTTTCTTTGTCTTACATGAAAGTAAATTGAATACATTTGGGTTTTGGACCGTTGGTTGCACAAAACAAGACTTTTGAAGATGTCACCTCCGGCGGTGGAAAATTAAAACGTGGAGTTTTTACTATTTTCAGATATTTTATAGACAATACGATTAATTGGCAGATGAATCGATAATCAAGAATAATCGTTTGTTGCAGCCCTAAATTATTCAGTGGCCTTTGCTGTGTGAAACTGCACCTCCCCTGAAGGTTAATGTTTTATTTCTTAAAACGGTTTATTTCTGTGATGTTAGTAGAGGTGGTCGGTGTATAAAACATGTTTTCATAACAGGCACTGATGAGACGGATATATCTGTTATTTATTCTACTCATCAAACAACAATCACTGATCACAAAGGAGGTAAAGAGAAGCTGCACAAGTTTAAATGTGGATTGCAGGTCAGTTTCAGGAAGTTCTGATTGATATTTTATAGATTCGATGTATATGATGTCAGGGTGAGCATGTGCTAATGGATAGTTTAATGTTGAGCAGATTCTAATGAGTTTAACTGTGTCCTACTAAATGAAACAGCAGAGTCCTGTGCAGTGTGATTGATTAGTGCTCTGACTGATTCCACTCCATTGCCCATCATAAATTATAAAAGGCTTAAATATCACATTACTGTCCAATTACAGATCACAGACTTAGAATGTGATCAATGCCCATCCCGTTATACACTGGCACACTAAAAGATGCATTTTAGGTAGCGATGGTAGGTAGAAGGGAGAGAGGACTACAAGATATGTATGTGTTTGATGTCAAGACGGCAGGAATCCCCTGACACAAACACAGAGAAAGAAAAAGCTCTTATTGTGAAAAGACAATTGTTTAGGTCTGCAGGAACATATGGATATGTGTGACTTTTTCTGTTAAGTCCATGCTCGTGTCTAATATCTGTGTGCGCATGCAGGATTATCCATGAAGATGGCTTTTCTGGGGATGACGTGAAGCAGTATAAGCCTGTGGTCTACAGCAACACCATCCAGAGCTTGGCTGCCATCCTCCGAGCAATGGACTCATTGGGCATCGAGTTCGGAGACAAGGATAGAAAAGTTAGTCTTACATTTATCCTCCAGCTGAAACGTTCACCTACAGACTGCATAGAAACTGAGATTTTATTTATACATCCCTGAAATGTGATAGTGCCAAACACTGACAAAGACTAAGACTGACTTTTGGAAATATTTGACTTTGTAATTGATTTTTAGTGTTAATTTAAAGAAAACCAATGTGTATAATGATTTATAATATACCCCCCAACACACACACAAAACCAAACATTACACCAGGTGATAAGTAATACATATACAGATATAATTTAGTTCCTCTTTTCCTGATCTTATGAAATGTGTTCGTCCAGGCGGATGCTAAGCTGGTTTGCGATGTGGTCAGTCGCATGGAGGACACAGAGCCGTACTCTGCAGAACTCCTCACTGCTATGAAGCGTGTATGGGCCGATGCCGGGACTCAGGAGTGCTTCAGCCGTGCGCGGGAATACCAACTCAACGACTCTGCTCAATAGTGAGTGGAGCAAAAGGACTTTAAGAACCATTATTTGGGAGAGAAAAAAAGAAAACACTTGTCATCTAATCCACATTCTTCTTGATCATTGTCCCTCTTTTACTCAGCTACCTGGACAGTCTAGACCGGATCGGGGCAGCAGAATACCAGCCGACAGAGCAGGACATCCTGAGAACCCGAGTGAAGACCACTGGCATCGTTGAAACCCACTTCACCTTCAAAAACCTCCATTTCAGGTAACGCACCTTGGAGTCGCTGCAGCGCCGTCGCTCATGATGACTTGGCCTTTCTTTTTTTGATTAGGTCCAGGGATTATAGCTCTGTGTCTGAATTGACTTCTTGCACTTTTTTTCCAGGCTGTTTGACGTGGGAGGTCAGAGGTCAGAGAGGAAGAAGTGGATCCATTGCTTTGAAGATGTGACGGCGATTATTTTCTGCGTTGCTCTGAGCGGATATGACCAGGTGCTCCATGAAGATGAAACAACTGTAAGTGTGACTCGGTTAATTCAGTTTTAATTCCTCTGGTGCACAATTCAAGGCTGATATCGGGGCCTCCTGGAGTCCTAGTGGTTAAGATACATATGATATAACTGCAACATAACCAGTTCGAGTCTGGACGGGGACCTTTGTTGCATTCACTTCACTATTTTCATAGAAATAGTTCAAAGAATTGCAAGATTTCAGTTTTTGTCTCCCCACCCAGGTAAACTCGAACACATTTAGAGCACAAGCTCATAGCCCAATTTGTCTCAGAGGGCTTCACAATCTGTACAACACCGGCTATCCTTAGACCCTTGATTTGAGTAAAGGAAAACGTCGTGGGGGAGAAACCCCATGAACAGCAAGAGAGGAGGGATGCCTCTTTCAGGACAGAGAAACTACCACTACTACCTCTAATTAACAGTAAAATCCATTTTTTTAATTTATTATTTTTTTTACTTTCTTCTTCTTTGGTATAAATCGTACTCATGTGTTTTATGTCAGCCAGGTGCCTCGGGTTGGGTTCTTTTAAATGTTTGTTTGTTCTGTTCCTTGTTGATATTCAATCAAAAACCTTTAAAATCATAATTGTTTCCCAGACAACCTAGACAACCCCTTTGGTAAACTGGGGAGTTGTTGACTAAATGATATATAGTTGTTACACTGGCGTTACTTGAGTTATTCTACTCCAGGCATTCTCAATCACTGTGACACGAACCACATATTTATTCTTCCTGCAGAACCGCATGCATGAGTCGCTCATGCTCTTTGACTCCATCTGTAACAACAAGTTCTTCATCGACACTTCCATCATTCTCTTCCTCAACAAGAAGGATCTGTTTGCTGAAAAGATCAAGAAGTCACCGCTGACGATCTGCTTTCCAGAATACACAGGTGAGTCCCTGACTTTCATTTATGAGCAGAGCTGCTTCACGAGCAAAGTGATGAACGTCAGTCCCTCATGCTGTCTGCTCTGTTTCCTCCTTTTGTCTCCAGGTGCTAATACTTACGACGATGCTACTGCATATATTCAGGTTCAGTTTGAGAGTAAGAACCGCTCTCCCAATAAGGAGATCTACTGTCACCTGACCTGTGCCACAGACACAGGAAACATCCAGGTAGTGTTTGATGCCGTCACTGACATCATTATTGCAAACAACCTTAGAGGGTGCGGCTTATACTGAGGCCTGGCCAAGCACAAAGGTTGTCATGGAGAGTATGAGGTGTTAATAATGATAATTTTGATGATACTTAAACACATAAATATGTAATTCTACACGTCCGAATGGACCCAAAGAGCTGCCGTCAGACACCACACTGGATTATTGCCATGATTTGTTCCCTTCCTTTTATTTTGATTTCAATCTACAACCCCAGTTTTGTCTTATAAAAATGTGTTTTTAAGCTGAATGTTTTATGTTAAGAAGACTGTGTCAACAACTGGTAAGGTCAGAAGCGGCAGCACCAGGGGTATATTCAGCTGGAGCCTTGTTTTGCAAAACTCAGCCCAGAAAATGCAACGTGAGGAGTGTGCAATGTCATTTTTAACCCCAGCGTGTAATATTGTCCCATTCTCTATGTGACATTTTTATGTGCAAGTCTCGAGGCATTTATATCTGTACTGAATATAGCCTGTTGTGCTCCGTTTGAAGAGCTGCTGTGTGTATGAAGGTGGAGATGATGATGTTGTTGGGGAGGTGCTGTTCTCGTGGCTGAGGGTCATGGTTGGGAAGGAGGCTATTTTAACTTTCAAACGGGACAAAGCTCCCCTCTCCTTCAGACCCACACATGACTGAGTAGCCTGCAGGTCTGTTCCACTCTCTGTTTTCTCTTTTACTTTAAAACATAATGAGAGGATTCTTCTGTTCAGAGTGGCTGCCCATTGCCACTGGCCTCCGGTAGCGTGGGGAAATGCCTATCAGCTAATGATATCTAAAAAAAAATAAAAAACCCAGCCCATCATATCGGTGCCAACTATCTGAGACAGCTTCTGGATTAGGACCAGAAATCATAGTTCATATTCATACTATAAAATTATATTAAGTAACAGATATAAGATTTTATTATCATCGAATGACTTATTTATTTAAGCCTCATGCCCTACATGCCTCCTCCTACCTCCTGAAATCCCGTGCCACATATTTATTTCCTGACACGAAAAACTGGGGTACACCGATACCTGTCTACAGTTCAGAGGGTAGAAAGCAGCCCTCCAATGACATCTTGTTCTCCGTGTGGTGCTTTACCCTTCGATGTGAATCTGTGTAGAAATAGACGACTGCACGAGGAGAACAATATCATTTAAGGCAGCCTCTGTCTGGGGAGTCGTGGGTTTTTTAAACCCTCTCCTCTCCATTTTCACCTGTGCACCCAGAAATTCAGCTTCCCATCCCTGCATACTCTTATCTATCACATATCAGTCCCCATATCCTAACTCAATTTTCACCTTAAAAGCACCGTACTGTATATATATATTATGATTATACCAGATTTTTTTTTTTTACTGTGAATGTTTTTGTGCTGCACCCCCATCCTATTTGGTAGTTTATTGGTTGCTCTCATGTGGAATGTTTGTGCTGAGCCAATCGAATGTTGTGTTTACATTAAAGCTACACTTTTCCTAACTATTCATGCATTCGTGGTCTGAGTCTGATTACACTGAAGGTAAGAGGGTTGATAACAAACTGTGCGCCGTCCTCTCAGCTAAAGTTTGAATACAAAATGACCTGCTCTAATCTGTGCAGAGAATTAAGGTTAGACCAGGAAATTAGGCTGAACATTATGAGAATGGAACACTTTTTAATGCTTCATTGCCTGGTGAACACAGCTGTGTATTTAGTGTCAGAAACATGTATAAAAGATTGGGAACAGATCTTGCATGGCAATAGGGCAGCACTTCGTGAAATGTGGCGGATGGCAGGGATCAGAGGCGTCGCACAGCAGCTCTCAGTTTATTAGGTTAAAAGTGTTCCATCATCACAGACAAGGAGCTATTCATATATTGAATGACTAGGCTGGATCAGCTGTCTGACCTGCTTCTGTCAGTTTAATGGGTATGATGTTCATTACTGCTCTGTTTCCCCGACAGCCGCAGAGCTCCTCTCCTCAGTCGCAGTGTGCCCTCGTTTCTCAGAGCCACTTACAGGTTAAAAAGTTAGAACTCCCAGTGTGACACAGTTACACTTTTTAATTACACGTTTAAGAGAATATTCTCATATTTTACAGCTCATTCATATCAAACAGTTCGTAACCACAAACCATGCCGCTAAAAGCTGAGCTGTAACTCTGACACAGACTGACATCAGCCGGATGTCGAGCAAAAGGGAGAGGATGCGCAGCGAACATTTTTGTTTTCCCTGTGACCTGCCCGCTACCATTTCCAGAGACATGGATTAAATCTGGATTGTACAGAGCTCTTTAGTGAAAAGCATCACAAGGTGGGTAGTGCACGGCCATAAACCAGTCGCACTGGTTTGTGAGTTACAGTCGCAGCCTCTTGATATCTTCGCTTCTGAAGTCAATACGCAGCGCTAAAACCTGACGCACCTCCGCTGGGGTGAGCCGCCACGTCAGGGGGCCCGAGTTTGGGCCCCAGTAATCCAAGATCTCAGTTACCTGCAGTACAAAAAGGTACATGTGAGCTTGTGTAAACCAGGAGGGAGTATTCAGATCCTTTACCTAGTAAAAGTAGCAATACCATACTGTGAAAATTACTAGTATTTTTAACTAAACGTACTTTAACATATCAAAACAAAAAGTACTCATAATGCAGAAAATTGCCCCTGTCAGTGTTAAGCTATTATAATTGATATTACTGGATTGCTATTATTGATGCATGAATGTGTAATAAGCATTTTACTGTATTCATTTATTTATTTTTAGGGCAGTTTTAGGGCCTGACTGAAACTGGGGGTGTTGCTATTTCATGGTCAGCATATAGGGTCCAAGGCCACCTGGATGCCCAGTTTTACTGTTGTAGTTGGTCGAGGTGGAGCTAAGTGCCAATGCATCATAATCCTAATATTTTTTGTATATAAAAAAAGTAACTAGTAACTAAAGCTGTCTGATAAATCTGGTGGAATAAAAGTATAAAGTTTCAGAAGATGGAATTACTCAAATTTGTAGTTGATCCAATGCACTTAGTAACATTCACCCACTGGTGTAAACTGCTACAGATTTAAAAAAAAAAAAACACATAAAATGAGCTTTTATACTAATGTATATCCTCACCCGCTCCAGGTTGAGGATTGTGGCCATTTGTGTGAGACGAGCAAACTTGTCTCTGATGGTCCAGGTGGTGACAGTGGTGAGGTATGCCACAAGAGACCGAAGCTCTTTATCAAACTGCAGCCCTCCAAGCTACGATGGAAAGATCAGAAACAGTGAACATACACTATATGTTGTACAAAGTATAAGCATTTACTTAGCGGTTTCCTCTGAACGCACTGCTCAAAATAGGAAGATGCTATCGTGCCAAGAGGAAGCACCCTCTCCAGCAGGCCTTTCTTGACTCATTAATAAATCATTGCTTGAGGTTTTTCACCACATGTGTCAGATGTGATGTGATGTGAAGTGATGTGCAGGGTGCTCGGCGCCACCTTGTGGCCGAGCCCGGCTCCTCACCCTGCTGAACGAGCATTTGAGGACGGTCTTCTCCATTTCAATAGATATCAAGCTGGTCATCAGGCTGGTCAGGGTGTCGTAGATGACGGAAGAGAGGGCCGTCTGGTGAGGAGACAGAGGAACGTTTAAAAAAATGGAGAACACACACACAGACACATATATATATATTTAGAGTCGTAGCTGAGATGTTGTTCAGACAGATACCTTGAACTCTGCCATGAGCTGCTCCAAGTTAACGATGAGCTGCTGCACCCAGGGATCATTGGCTTCATAATCATTAAACTCCTCCTGTGAGGAACACCAGCAGTTACAGCGACATGTTTCACAACCTCTGATTTATTATTGTTCACTATTCTGAGACCATTACCTCTTCTATGTTGTGTGAGATGGACAGGAAGCTGCTGATCCAGGGTTTGACCTGAGGCTTTATGGCTGTTGTGTTTAACTCAGTCAGGCCCTCCTGTGAAATAAAATCACATCAGAGTATGAACATTTTACCACTCAGAGGACACTGTGACCCAAAGATGCTTGACTAGACACAAGTGATTTGAGTAGCTATCGCCTTAAAATTAATATTATTTAAGTAAAACATTACCAGACCTTATTTTTTGCTAGTAAAAAAATGTTTTAGATATTGATTCCCTCGGTATCTACTGTTAATAAGTCATTACACAACTCTCAGCTGACAAGCACGGATCAATGCACGTGTGTCTCCAACCTGTAAGAGATCCTTGAACTTGGTGGACGTGTTGACCAGGTCGGACAAACAGCTTTCAATCTTGGCTTGCTCGCCAGAGCCGGCGCCCTGATTGAACAACTTGGAGCAGTCGTTCTGCCGGGGGGAGGGAGGAGGGGGGATTCCAAGCAATGAGGTAATCTATAAATGACTATATGAATAGAAGAGATGCCGAGTGCTAGCACACATGTGCATCTTACCTCAAGGTTCCTCTTCAAAGTTGTGATATTCTCACTACACACCTCAACATTATTCAGAGTCACCTGAGATAGAAAGGAAGAAATAAGAGTGTGACTGAAGGATTACAGCTGATATAGTTCAGGATGATTCAGTCTATTCTCTTATTCTTTCTCTGAAAATATAATATGCACAAGACTGAGTATTTTGACCTCTGAGGTCCAACCTTTAAGTGTTTCTTGATTCCAATTTACCTTTTGACAAACGGGTTAAAAGGTTTTTGAAGTAGTGCTTCCTTCAGCTAAGAGCTATTTTAAAAATTAAAGCACTACTTACCTCACTTAAATTAGAGGAGGTTATTCATGCATTTTATTCACTCACTTAAATTACAGCTGCGTGTTTAAAAAAAGCCTTATACAAAAAAACTTGAATGTTTAATTCTTGTCATCGTCTAGACAACAATTTCTAAGATACTGCCTGAGAGGGAGGTATTTGTCTATTACCAGAAATGCAGCCTTGGCGTGTTCAGCGCTCTCGATGCCCAGTGTGTTGAACTTGCCCTGCTGTAAGCTGCTCTGCATCAGACTGACTGCGCTGCTGACGCCACGCTGGATGTCCTGAAGAGTCGTAGCCGGGAAGCCCTGTCGCAACTTATTATACAACACCTCCCTGACAGGTGAAGAGGGGCAGGAAGGGTCACGGACATGCATGAGACATGAAGAAGTGGGAAAAACAAAGAGAGAAAAATAAAAAAGTATTGAACATGTCAAATGGAAAGTGAAAAGTAAGCACCTGAAGTCAGACTCCAGCACAGAGTTAGCGTGGTTGATCATGGCACAGAGGCAGTCGATGCTGGAGCTGGATAAAGCTCTACTGATGCACTTCTTCACAATGTAGAAACAGTCGTCCACCATGCTGGAGGTCAGCTGACCCTTTTCATATGTATCCATAGTAACAGCCTGAGGAGGAAAATTCAGTTTATTTAATTAATTCAATTGAATGTTTTGATAAGTAAATATTACATCTAATGTGGGAAATGCGGTGTTATTATCTTAAAGGTCAAAAACTTGAATTACTTCGGTAGCATTGATTAAAATGAGTATAAATTATGTTATCGGTTATATTTTGGAGTGGGATAAGTGAGGAGACAGGAGATGGAGATGCGTCGAGTCAGCTTTACTCTCCACTTCAATAATTCACTAAAACTGTACAGCGAGTGATGTAAACAACAGTCATACAACGCTAACTCGGAAGACCGCGAAACTCAGAAACCCGCTCCCTTAAAGGTACAGTCTCTGGGTGAATGTGTCTTTCCGTTCTACTTGTGGGTCACCGCAATATATTCAAATATGTTCTTAAAAAAAGGCCACATGGTTATTTCATCTTACATTTACTTGGAAAATATGTAAACTTGCTGCAATGTAATAATAAACACTTACTGTGAATTTTTGCTTTACAAGAGTGGAATAAATAGTCAACTAAAATCTCGGCACGGACCATTAACGATGGATGGATGCTGTGGCCGTCATGAGGGACAATTCCTATAGTGAAGTCATTCTTTACTGCCTGTGGGATGTGTACATTTTTCTGCATAAAGCCTTGCGTGTAAAAGGTCAAGTCTGCATACATTAAAAGATAGCGACATAGATAAATAAAATGCAAATAAATAGCCTACAGCACATTCTTGTTGACACAGCTGAATCTGATTAGTACATTTGCGATCAAATAACCAATCTTTGTTGTGTGACAGACTCAGACACAGAGTCTCTCCTGGTGCGTAGAGTAGCTTGTAGAGTCCACTACTTGCATTTTCTGGACCTTTCAGTCGCATCTCACTGTTATTACATGACCAAAGATTCATGCTGAGGTCACCACCTCATTCCACCCATTCTTCTTCCTTTTCAAAATCTGGCTCCTGCATTACCCACAATGCAACTGTTACAGCTGACAGTTTGGTCAGAAATTCAGGTGTGTTATGCTAGTAACGGCTAACGTAGCATCGAGTGGCTAGCCTCAAACAAGAGATGAGCAGCGGGCTCATCTCGTCATGTCATGTCACTCGAGGCAATTTATCAGACTTCGCACAGCTCCATCTTGAGCCACAAAAGGCTTTATCCAACTTGTTTTCACATATGCAGCAGTAGTTCCCTTTAAGATTATTTTATCAAATATAAATATACAATATAAAACTGAGTAATTTACCTTGTTCACAGACTCTCTCATGTAGTACTCTTCCATTGGAATGTAGTAGCCAATCAGCTCCTGCATCGTCCTGCTCAGCAAGCAGTGTTTCAGTAGTGTCTCCACATTCTGCTGATGCTCTGTTAAAAAAAAACAAAAAACAACCTCATTAATATTTTAGATTTTAGAAGGACAGATATATTTTCAGCTCCACATCTCAAAAAGGCATCTGTGTATGCATCACCACATGTTAATATAAAACTACCCTGTGTGATGCTCTGAGCATCCCCAACTTCAAAGTCGGCCAGCATGCGACGACGTAAAAAGCGCAGGTAGAGCTCCGCCCTTGCGTTCATCAGGGTTACTTCTGTCAGTACAGGATCCAGCTCCCTGTTCATGGAAGACAGAGGTATTTAACAAAACCACCACAGACTCAAACACAGGGAGGAGAGCAGGATTTTGCTGAGACAAACACAAATACCTAGGCTCTATCCTCTCCCCTGGCACGCTCTTCATCATACTGCTCTGGACAATCTGAAACTAAAGGAGGGTTACAAGTTCACAGTAGGTAAAGAATCAGAATCAGAAATACAACAACAAACAAAAACCAAAACAGGTCATGCAGTTCAGGTACACACCTTGTTGTGGTATCCTCTCTGCTGGATGAACTTGTCAACTATTTTCTGGGCCTGTCGGTCACATTCCTGCTGCAGGTGAGTGATGAGTGTGTACAGATGGCCCGGACCGTAATACGTCTCTACTATAGGCTGATGAGTCTCAACGACACGAGCAATACCTGTAAAACACGCACCAACACATTAGTGGAGTCCAAACAAAGGAAAACATACACAGTATCAGCCCTGTTTTCTCGCCTTCCAGCAGCAGCGTCAGAGTGTCTGCGAACACCAGCGGTGCTCGCTTCTCGCCCAGGTCTCCTCCTGTTGCCAAGAGCAGGTTCTCCTCAGCTTTGGAGGCAAGCTGTGTGAGACATAACATATTTGTGACTATTTCTGACAAAAACCAAAGGTGGCTTATGTGATCTATATTCATGATCTCATATGATCAACCAATGACTGTTTCTGACAATTGTGTAGCATCAGATTAACTCAGGGTGCCTTCTCTTTTTATTTATGGTCCATGTCCCATCTTTCCACCAAAAGTTAAAGGTCCAGTGTGTAACATTTAGGAGGATGCAATATATTATTTATTAGTCTGTTTTCGTTAGTGTATAAATCCCCTGAAAATAAGAATTGTTACGTTTCCATTACCTTAGAATTTGTTCTTTATCTACATAGGGAACAGTAGCCCAGAACGGACAAACGGTACTCAAATAGTTGCAAACTTCAATTTCACTGCTAGATGCCACTAAATCCTACACACTGCTGCTTTAATTTAAATTGTTTTTAAAATCTACTCAACAAGCACACAAACAGGACCAAAAAGACAACCGACCTGACTGCAGAGATACTGGCCAAAGCGGGCGAGGCCCTGCTGGTGGAGGCCCAACAGAGGGAAGATCTTGAAAAACCTTTCCACTTGTGCGAGGTCGACTGCTGCTACAGCTTCATCCAGCTTCTCAGCGACGATGACCTTCAGCTTCTGCTCTGCCTCCTGCAGCATTATCAGACTGGCATCCACTGCGCTGCCTGTGCAAACATGATGTGTTGGCAGTGTTACAGTGAAAGCTACACATTCTGTATATTTTATACCTAATTTTTATTGCTACTTTTGGTAGTGGAGTGAGGAAAGTACAGTACAAAAACACAAAATCTAACAAGATTACAGTACTTTTCCACTGCAGTGTTAGACTGCATACTGAGCGATGCACTATGATAGAGAACTAACTAGAGGCCTCGTACTTTCTTCTCCCTGCCTGCTCAGCTCAATAACTGACTGGTCCAGAGAGAGGTATCGATGGATGTGGGCAGCGGCCTGTTCATAATCTTCGTTACGTAGAGCCGTCTGCACGCCGTCGGTGCAGAACTTCAGATCGAGGATATCGTCAGCACGCTGGATGACGTTATACAGCCGTGTCTACAAAAATAAAATAAGATATAAGTTCACTTTAAAACAGATATATTTTACATATTTTTTATTGTAAATTTCTATTTTAGATTGAAGATTCTTGACTTACAGTACTTGTTTCTTTATCCTTTCTCTTACTGGGTTTATTTTGACTATTATGCACCAAAATACCAAGGCAAATTCCTTATGTGAAAACCTATTTGGTAATTAATCTGACTCTGAAACGATCAGTGTATGTGATCGAGTACAACATTCTTGTAATAAATACAACCTATAAATGAGTTGAATCAAAACATTTTGCACACTTTCAGCAGCAGTTGAAAATTACATTTTGAGTTGTGTTTGTGTACATAAACCCTGAAAAACCCCAATTAAACTCTCTTCTATGAATAAAAAAAAGTTAATAAAACTACGTTTATGAGGTTTAACCACGTGTGTGTGTATTTACCTTTGCCAGGTCTAGCTGTCTGACTTTACTGCTGACGTTTTCAGCCAGGCTACAGGTAAATGTGATCATGCCCGACAGCTGACTGGCGTCTCCTCCGATCAACTGTAGTTTGGGCCTATAGAGCAGAGAGACAGTTTAAAGAACACAGACTGTGGTGGTTGGAGCTCAAATAAATGATGATCATCAGGTGCTTTTGAAACAACACAAACTGTACCCCATCCTCTGCAGTGCCATCATCTTTGTGTGAATGCTCCCCTCCTGCCCCACCAGCTTGTCCAGCTCAGCTTCCACTTCTTTCTGTATTACAGGAGAAAACAAAACATGTAACGAGCCACACAAATATTAATTTTATTTATATTTCAGCATCTTATACACAATACACACATACCGTATAGCGCACTACAACTTTGTCTGTTTTTCTTTATCCAGCGTTCAACTGTTTTCATATTTTGTAATGTACATAAATAATTCAAAGAAATCAAATGCATTTAGTAATTATCTATGCATGTAGATGCCTGATAAGTAGAGGGGAAAGGTGTCAAGTATTAGAAAATGTGGCATTTACGTAGTTTAAGAGATCGTAGGGGGAGTTGAACAAACTTATATGACTTTGTAAATTCTGGCTTTTGGAGCCTTAGTTCGCATGTTATTTGCTCGATCTAGTAAGCTTTTCAAGATTTCTGAACAACAATTTATTCCTTACTTTGGTCGATGTTCTTAACGACACAAAGCATGGATAAAAATTGACATGCGATTACCATTTACTTTGCACAAATGGCCCATGAATTGTCATTATCTTCGAAGCCACTGTCACATTTCTTCATTTTATGATGATCTCCTCAGACATACTTGTCAATCACTAAGTCCTATCGTTTAAAAGTTTAAAAATAGAAATTCATAATTGATGAACTAAGAGCTGAAAGAGCGGTGGTAAAGATCAGTGGGAGCAGTCATATCAGTCAGTGCAGATGAAGGACACACTTAAACATTTCTAAGTGACATTTCTAGATCGGAGTGTTGTGTTTGCTTTGTCATGTATTTCCTTAATAAAAGCGGCACAACATTTATTACATAAAGATAATATATATCTAAACAGAGGGGTTACATCTTAACAGTTACAATGATGGGAACCGAGATCTCAAGTCAGATTCGGTTGGTGAAAACAACAGTTTGACCCATTAACTACCAACGAGCACATGTATGGTAAACTTTGTAGAGTAAAACTCATGACAACATTCAACATGTCCTGGTATTTAGACAGGTGTTTAGTACGTTGCCTGGCAACTCAGCTGCTAGAACGTTTCCTGTCTCCTGCCTCGTCTAGAAAATAGTAAAACAGTAGCCTAAGCTATAAGGACAAACCAATTAGCTTAATTATTTTATGTTAATTTAGCCATAGTTTACGCTGGTGGAGGTCTTTCCTAGTAGTGTTTTGCGCCAGCGACGTCCCGGAAGTGGATGACGACAGTGTGCACACGTCAAACTAACTGCCGTCAACGGTCGTTTGCACGAACCTCCTCCACGCAGAGCTGCTGGTAGACTCTCTCCAGGTCCTCCAGCTCCGTCAGGGCTGAAATGGTCTCCATGCTCACAGTGGACACTGCGCCAGAGTCGCATCTTTTCGCTGCCACGGATCCGCTGTCAGCCATCTTCCGCCCCACAGGCGCCCACGTCATCACGTAGTAACTATTCCCTGGGTTGAGCCTGTCAGGCAGCGCCTCTTCGCAGGGTAAGGTGGGCTGCAGAAAGGACGCGCTGCCTCCTCATGTTACAATTGGGTGACCGTATCCATCTGTAACATAAACCTATACATAACTGTGTGTTGGGTGGTGGGCTTGTTGTGGCGGCACACAAGCACTACCTGAGAAGTCACATCCTGGGTAATAAAAACTAAATTTAACTACGCATGCGTTGTATGTTATTGTACTTTAACAGTGCAGGGATTTAATCCTAGGATGGAAACAGAAGCCATTCATAGGCACTAGATAGAAGTGGTCTTATTTTAAAGGGTTTAATTCCCAAATTACAAAAAACACTTACTCCTAATGGTATCTAGCCATTCAGATACATTCAATCCAGGTCAGGCCCCTGAAGTCAACCAGTGATCTTGTGCTAAAATATTACCCTAACTCAGGTTTGCAGTCAGTTCATAATATAATGCAGGAATGTGCACCATATAAACTGAAATAATAAAGGTATTAAAACTTTATTTTAGGAAGTCCTTATCATTTCAGTTTATACTTTTCTTGAGTAGTTTATATTACCAAACTAATTTTCAATTAATTAAATAATCAGACTTATTGTCACACTGTTATCCTGGGGCCCTTTGGGGTTTGTAATCAAGCTTTGGTTTTATGTGCTGAGGTTTTGAAGTAGCTGCCTCAGAAACATCTGCCACCACACCAATACACTGAAGGGGAATAGAATTTCATTTTTGGTCCTCAATGCATCAACACTGAGTAGTATTTTTTATTTGTATTCCCAAGAACAATGTCTCAGTTACTCTGGATAAATCACTAACACCTTCAGAAACTTCAGAAGAAAAATAGGCCCTAATAAAAACATCTCTGCTATAAGTTATTAACTCCCTGATTAGGGTCCTGAAGGACTGAAACATTAGTGATGCATTGATTTAATAAAGAAGAGTGTGCAGGAATCTCATTTTCCTCAAAATATTCTTTTGCACAACAAAATGTTAATGTCGTTACCTGCAGTTTTACTGTAGAATAGATGAACCCATAATGCTCCAGTGGGAGTATAAAATCCTGGCTATTATGGAAATTAAAACTGCCTCTCTAAATCTACATGGATTTACACTTTTAAATGAACCCCCCGCCAACATTATGTCTTACTTAAACATCCTGTTAAAAAAAAAAAAAAAAAAAAAAGGTCAAATAAAGAAAATACGATGCTCTCAAAATGGCTTTTCCAGTTTGATTGGCAATTAACACATTTGAATGATGAGACAAATGTATGATGATAATTTGTGCAAGTAGCCTGATTTTACATCATGTATTTGAATTGATCCCAAAGCATTTATAGAAAACCTGAAATCAGTGATGACAGCATGACAGTCCTGTTGTCATGTTGTCACAGAGTCAGGAGGTTTGCTGTCCTCTGGAAAACAAGAGAAGTTATTCTTTTTCCTGCTGAAGCGCTTCCCATTTCTTCTGTAGCTCTGCCTTTTCCTTCTTCAGCTCTTCGTTCTGTCTACTCAAGTCTTTGGCTTCCTCCAGCTGTGCTTTCCTCAATGACTCAATTTGCTCCCTCTCTGCAGCTGCCTCCCTGGCATTCGCTGCACGCAGCTTCTCAAGCAGCTCCCTCTGATGCTCCAGAGCCCGAGCCTCCTCCCTCTGCGCTCTCCTCAGAGCTTCTATCAGCTCCCGCTCTCTTCTAAACACACGCTTCTCTCCTTCCGACGCTCCTGAAACTTTCAGCACACCTGTAAGTAGATGGAAAGAGAAGGCCACATGTTTAGTCTCATTACAGTCTTGGATACAGTGGAACCACAACATGTCTGTTTTTTTAAATTCATATTAATTTAATTAATTAAACATGTAGCAGATTCATCCACTCAACCAACGTTAGGTGATGCTGGTTGCAGAGATATGACATTGCTTTCTTAAAATTATTGAGAATCATGTGACAACACAACTAGTTGAGGGGTTCAGTGCATTAGTACTTAAATAATGTTCAGACTGGACAATGTTTCACCTTCATATTTACTTATTTTCCAGTTGGATAATGAAGGCATTTACATGGAAAAATATATAACCTTTTTCCAACTGTATGTTGAAACTCTAGCCATGATAATGCAAACCTGGCTGATACTTCAAACAAAATGTTAATTGGATAAAACCAGTCCCGGGTAGCTCACCTCAACTCTTTTTAGTACCAGCTGAAATGTGTCCATAGCACAGAGTACTGAAAACTGTCGCTGGTCCCATTCATATTCTTAAGTACTTATTCATTGATCAGATTGTGCCCAATAGATTGTATTTTATTTAGGTTTGTGTTTATAAAACATTTAACATTTCTCTCCTTCTGATAAATGAAGAAAAAGTTGAAATCATCACCTACACGAACAGCAGTGAGCTATAAAACATTACCTGGTGTCGATGTGTCACCGTTAGCATTTGAGCCCTGTGAGGAGTGGGACAGTAGTGGGTTGTGCCCATCGGCCACTAGCTGAGAAAACACCTCCGGGTGTCTCTTTGACATGTGCCGATGCAGGTTGCTGGTGCTGCCACTTTGAAAGCACTGTAACTTCTTCATGCAAATGCGGCAACGAGCTGCAGCCAAACTGTCCAAGCGCTCATAGTGCCTCCAAATCAAGCTCTGCTTATTCCGCCTACGTCTCAGAGAGCTGTCATCACTCGCCTCTTCATGTGTTATTTGTTCTGCTGAACCTGCAGCTTCCAGGATGCCATTAATAGCAGAATTAACATCACCTTCATTCACCGTGGTAAGGGTGTCAGAGTCTCTGTCCTCCAGGGTCACTTCCACTAAATAAGAGGAAAACAAAGTTAGAATTAGGGCTGCAACTAACAATTCATTATGAAAATGTTGATATGATGTGTAAATATTAAACTTATTCAGCAAGACGTCTTTGAAAAAGTCAGAATTCATCACCTACACAAACAGCAGCGAGCTATAAAACATTACCTGATGTCGATGAGTCACCGTTAGCATTTGAGCCCTGTGACGAGTGGGACGACAGTGGGTTCTGCATGTCAGCAACTAGCTGAGAAAACACCTCCGGGTGTCTCGTTGACAGGTGCCGATGCAGGTTGCTGGTGCTGCCGCCTTCAGAGCACTGTAACTTCTTCATGCAAATGCAGCAACAAGCAGCATCCAAACTGTCCAAGCGCTCATAGTGCCTCCAAATCAAGCTCCGTTTATTTCGTTTACGTCTCACAGGGCGGTCATCGCTCGCCTCTTCTTCACGTGTCTTTATTTGTTCTGCTGGACCTGCAGCTTCCAGGATGCCCGTAATAGCAGAATTAAACTCTGCTTCATTCCCCGTGATAAGGGTGTCAGAGTCTCCATCCTCAAGTGCCACTTCCACTAAATAAGAGGAAAACAAAGTTATAATTAGGGCTATAATGTGATTTTTTTTTAAATAATTGATTAATTTTGGTATAATTGTATAAAATGTTAGAAAATTGTAAAAATACACATCACAAGTTCCCAGAGCCCAATATGACACCTTCATATAGCTTGTTTTACTGGATTCTTATTATTTCAGATGTGACAGATAAAGAGGACACATTTTGACTACTGTCCTCTACAGACTGACATAACACCTTTTAATTGATTAGCTTAATTTACCACAAACTCATCATCATTGACCCAAATTCCATTGTAGAGCAATAACAATGCGAGTAATGTAACGTGCTTTAATAGACTGCTATAGGTGTTTATCATAGCGAAAGGCGATTCTCAAACATGACTGTAGGAAAAACAAACCAACTGTGGCACATTTTCATTCACATTTCATTCCTGATGAACAGGTAGACAGTGGAGTGTAGAGTGAGGCGGGCTTAAAGGTTGAAGTCAATAGGTTTTTTAATGGAAGACAATTTGACATGTCTCAGTAGGAAAATGACAGGTGTAAATAACAACACTGATGATGACTGGCATGTTTAATTTCCCTGTTTTACTACTATGACAAGTGAAATGTCTGCTGTAAAAAAGAAAAGAAGAGAAAAGAAAAGAAAAGAAAAGGTGCCCCCCCCCCACCTCTGTGTATTCCCAGAAGCTTGTAAAAGGATTTAAGGTAGATGCAGATGATTCAAGTAACGATACCAGAGCAGAACTGCTCACTGTCCGCCTCCATGTCTCGATGGCCGTTGATGGAGGTAGTTTCAGCTACACGCCCCTTGCTTTTCTTCACGACCTCGGTGGGATGTTTCACACGCAGATGTCTCAGCATGGCCGTGGTGGTGCCCTGACCATGTTTGACCAGGTAGCTCCTGCAGAGCAGACACCGGACCGTCTCTGGGTCGACGGTTTCGAAAAAGATCCACACTACGCTTCTTTTATGGACCATGTCTATCAACGCACGTCAGTCCACATCGCGCGCTGCTCATGCTCGGCGAGGTAACCGTTGCTATGAGTTACATAAAGAGACTATGCAATTTACACTTCTCGGTAGTTTTAAAAAGTATCGGCTTTTTACTTAACTGCTAACAATTAGTCTCATTAGCGTTAACATGGATGTGTTGTCAGCTGTGTTTTATGTTTGCTACCACACACTTTGCCCCCATAATGCACCGCTGGCGCCTAACGTCAAATCCGGGGCGGGCTAACAGCCGTTTACGTCCTGTAACCATAACCTGAACAACATCCCCTCTTTCTCTTTACGCATCCATGTAAATGACCATGGATGTATAATAAGATGCATGTAAATTACATATGAAACTGTCATTTCATTACAAACACAGCTTTAGTGGTCATAATATACACGCATTTGTAATGATAGAATACCTGTCTTTTTCTGAATTTGAGTGTTAAAGAGTACCTAGTCTGTTGCACATGTGGTAAATGAACCAGGCGATATTTACAGTTCGACCACTCTTCTGTTGTTGTAAATATGGGACTACATGTACCCAAAGGAATATGATGGTGTAATTCAAGCAATTCCATCTCCTTTGCTTTATTTGATCAAAGGGTCACTGGCCTGTTGTTATATTTTGTATTGTTTTTGTATTGTGTTCATTAAAACTCCTCTCACTAAATATGTAAAATAGTTTGGAATAAAGTTATCACAAAAATATTTAGCATTTCCTCCTGCCTCAAAACCAAAAGAAGTGCATTATAAAACAAAACAAAAAAAATCTAAATAATGATTTCTTTCACCAGAAGTTTTCTTTAAATGTAATATTTGCACAGCTTTTGTGGTCTGTATTTATAGTTGTGCATAAAAAACAATGTCTATAATATATCAGGCATCCTACTAATATTTTAAATTGTAAGAGTTATGTAATCTGATGTGGTTGTATTATAAACAAAGATGATATTGCTAGTTTTGGACCATTGTTCAAAGTTTATTTAGAGCTGACTTAATGAATTTAGAGCTTACACCCAGTTTATTAGGTACACCTAGCTAAAAAAAAAAAATGCAGTCTAATACAACAGCCCTGCAATAAATTCTGCCACCTACCTAGGTTTAGCTAGTGGTGTGTTTAGAGCATTCTCACATAAAGCTACTGTTAGTTAATAACAACAGAACAATAGTTTCCAGCAAACCTGCACTTTGAGAACGGACACAGGTGAGTTCTACGCATAAGAAGTTGTTTCCAGCTAACAGATTTTGTAATTCCCCACATGAACGCAGCATAATGCTTCCATGGAGAAATGATGACTCCATGGAGATGACGGAGGAGACATGACGTATTAACATATTGCATCATGCAGCAAAGATATCTGAAAGTGATCATTCAGTCTGACTAATGGTCTGGAACACAGACACACTTGGACTGGGCACAAAAATGTGACTTTACAAAAAAATGTAAAAATGGCGTTAACAGTAAAGAAGTGTATATATACTGAACATCTGTTTTCTTTGGTTTCCATACAAAAAGACTGAACTTGCAAGTAAAGGTAGAATAAACAACTGAACTCTGACCAAAGACACTACATGAATACAACTGTTTTTATTAAAGGAAATGTCTGTCAGGCAGATGAACAGTACAGTTTCTCAAATTAAATGTAACACATTGTGCTCAAAAGCCATATTACCAATTAAAACAACACTAACTCTACACAATATTACAGCTTTAAACAGAAATTCACAGGCTGAAAACAAAACACTGAACAGAATAAACGATGGGAAGGTTTCTCCACAGCAAGACATTAATAAATACAAAAAGTCTTCCTTATACAGACGAATGTTATATTCATTTTTGCAGTGAGCCGGCTGGTACGAGCCTCCCACTGCATATTAAATATGTGGCATTTTATCAGTTATCAGTGCAAAAAAACAAAACAAAAACACCTGTTAACAAGAAGGTGAAAACTAGGTTGGAATGCATTTTAATAGTGGTGGGTTATGGAACATCCTGCAGGCAAATGTGATGTGTTTTAGGAAGACACTTAATGTAAACTCGATGTATTGTTTTTGTAAAGCACTGCTGGGATAGCGTGAGGTAAGTGTGTAGCATGTATGTATCCTTATCTGCAGATCCTGCGTGGGTCCGGGAGAAGGGAACAGACGAATCAAACCAAACCAGTACACTGCTTCAACACCTCCAGCCTCAGCATTCTCAGGAGAGTCAGCAGTACTGAGATGCAGTGAGTGACTACATTAACCGTAAACTATTTAACACTTCCTTCTCTTGGTCTGAGCACGTTCGAGAGGCACACATTTATATTCTCACGCACGTCAATCCAGTGGTTCTACTCAATGAAAAGATCCGTAAGGTTACAGGATGAAGGGATGGTGGCCCCGATCTCTGGATTTAAACATCTGTAATAACTTTCAATGCATATTTTGGATGAAACGAAATCTTGTAAAAACATAAAATCACGTCAATGGTTAACACATGTAAACAAACCTTTTACGCACATTTTAAACTAATTTAGTTGTCAAATACCCTCAGGCTTTCTATCTAAAACTTTAACGATAAAAAGGTCACTAATCGGTAATTTCGAGGACAAGCCTGTTTCTGATAATGTAAGATTTATTGTGATACTCCACCTAAAGTCCCTCCTCTGAGCATTAAATGCTCACCCTGTGCAAGCTTCACAGGCGCCTCTTAAATGTTGGTAGTTTCCTTCTTCACAGTCAAAATTCATTACCACTGGTGACAAGAAAACAGGTACCAAACACCCCTATAAATCCTTTTCCACGTCCCCTCTGTCCTTCCATATTTTCTGTTTGTTTACTAAAAATATCTCTACAAACACTGCATCTGTGTTGCTCTATCACCCTCATTGAAGCTTCTTGAAGTAGTGTATCTATTTGGAAGTAGTATATTTTGATGAGATGATGCAGGAGTGGTTTGAAGTTTAGACTTCTTTCGAAGAGGTTCTGATATGTTTTCTATGAAGACGCATCAGTACTATAATCCACTGTAACAGTCATGAATTCCAGCTTATTATATCTGTTGTGTCTGTGAAGGCGAAAACTACACGCTTCTTACACTCTTCTAGCCTACAGGGTGCGAGTGATGAAAGAAAGATTCAAGATGAAAGTATCACTTTAAGAATTGGTCTTTTTGAGGGGGCGATGCAACAAATTAGACTTTTCATTATTGTGTTTTCTACATAGCTTATTTTACTCAATCCCTGGTATCTTATGTATGCCCTGGCACGTCATAACATAAAAGCCTACAAGCCCCTCTTGCAATCTTTTCCACTTTTTAAATGTATGCTTATTATCACACACACACACACACACACACACAACAAAAAAATAAAACTAAACTCTGCACAGCTCTATTATTCTTATTCTGAATTTGACAGAGGTTGAGCTCCAGTGGAGCATCATTTGAATTCTGCCAGTCACCACATTTTGTTTCAAATCATCCTCATGCTTTGATATTCACATTCATGTCTGAGGTAAACACTTCCTTTCAGAATAAGGTGCTATTGGTGTTGGGAATAAATTAACACCAAAATACATCAACATCTACATAACGGTACAAAAGAGAACAGATGGTTTTTAATCGAAGCTAAATTACTAAATTCAAGGCTTGGACAAATTGTGCAGGACCCAACTGAAAAGCAAGTGATAATTTACTGATATATTACAAAAACCTTGTGGTTCTCAACAACTGGTTATTGCCCAAAACTGGGTTGTCAGAAGAAAGTATATGCTCGTACACTAATTTTACAACTTTGTTTCGATAGTGCTGATGTCCAGTCAACCATTTATTGGTGTATCCTAATCTCCAAACACTTTAACCACTGATGGTCTGATGACTTATCTTTCAAAAAAACTGCTAAAAGAGAAAATATTCAAATACTCATACCTCAGGAGCTGTGCTCTTATCCAATCACAAGGATGAGGTAAAGGCTTATTGGACCTATCTCTGATTATCAGTAAAATACAAAAACCGGCATTCTTCTTAAAATAAAGAAATGTATCCAGACAAGCTGTTTAAAGTGACGATAAAGGCAAAGGTCAGACATCTACTGAAAGGTTGTATTTGACTAGCAAATAATTTTGCTCTTGGCCAATATTGTATTACTGACAGGTGACACATATCAACCGTATTTAGCTGGAAACTTGCAGTCATAACTTCAAGCTTCGGTGAGACTTTTTGGCGTGGTACAGGTAATATATGTGTCAGCGGGGCACAGGTAGATTTTGACACACTTAAACTAAATACACAGCTACTCTAATATTTTCTGCTGAGAATCAGAATAATGGAGCTGCGGTTAACAAGTTTAGTGTACAAACAAATCACAACTGTGAGGGTACAAACATCGACAACACAGTTGGTTGGTTTCTCAAACAAAATATTCTTCTAAAAATGTGAAAATGCAAAAAGTAGTCATGGGTAATGTAAACTGCGTTAGCAGCTGAATTTAAGGAAAAACATTCAGAGCCCAGATTTGTCAGACACATGTAGTAGTTGCACTGGGTGTATAAATATATTTAGTTCTTATTTCTCTGCAGAGCCTCACAAAGGTTGTGATTTGGATCTGGCTCCTGACTCATGATATCAACGCACTCCCATTCTCCACTACAGCTGGACCGCTTCACTGCCTCGACCACCGTCTGCACATACAGACCATCCTCAAATGTTGGTGCCATGGCAACCGGTCCTCGTGCCCATGACCTACGCTCCTCATGAGCCTGAAAAGACTGTCTCAGTGCCTTTACCATGGAGCTCAGCCCCCGCAGTTGTGGCAGGGGCATCTCTTTCACCTCTGGTCCTGCCCACCCACTGTCGCCTAGCAACAGCTCCTCACCTTTACTCCCATTACGTTGGCCATAGAGTTCTGTCCCTCTGGCAACCAGTCTCCCAGTGGATCCAACTACCATAACCTCGTGCACAAATGACCCTGGCATGTTGAAGTTCAGGGTCACAGTACAACACACACCAACAGAGCTGGACCCATTTCCACCCATCAACATTTGGAAGAAACAGAAATCATCGCTGGTGACGCGGCGGATGCCTCGGATCAAACCGTTTTGTTGTACAAAGGTCCGCAGCAAGCCATGAACACGATGGGCTCGTGCACCGGTTAGGTAACTTAAAAGGTCAATGATGGCAGAGCCGACAGTGTGCAGACCGCCTCCTCCCATCAGCTCCTCACATGTCCAGCCGTACGACTCATCCAGGAGGCTGGGGCCATATACTCGGACATCACACACTTGCATTTTGCCAACATATCCCTCCACCAGCAGCTGACGCATTGCAACAAAAGCTGGCAGGAAGCGCAGTGTATTACCCATAATGCTGAGCAGCTGGGGATAGTATCTGGCCGCAGTCACCATCTTGAATGAATCCACGGCAGTCGCAGCTTTCTCACATACAACATTCTTACCTATACCTGCAGAGAGAGGGGGGAGGTAGGGGTTATTATTATTCAGATCAAACTGAATTTAATGATTTCTGAGGTAAAGGCAATGAGAGTACTAGTATTTTAAATCTCCCACTCCAACATAAAACCCTTTCATGATTTTTGGTTGTCTTGATTTGCAACAGCAGCAACAAAAAGTGTTAAACAATTGATTTCCTTCTTTGAATTAGTCTTTTATGTTGCAGGTGAGTATCATGTTCACCCACTATGGTTCTCAATCTGCTTTTAATTAGTAATAAAGTTCTACACAGAATTTATCTCAACTCTCAGAAAACCGCAATACAATTCAACAGCATTACCAACAAACTTCCAGCCTTGAAAATGATCGTAAAGTTGATTCAATACTTCTCTACAACAGTTTCTCAAAAAATGTTTTTGTATTAGACTGGAATAGTTTTATGCGGGTGTACCTATTAAAATGGCAACTGAGTGTATATTAAATATAATTTGAAGGTGTAGGGTGGAGCTCGGCCACACTGTGGAGTTGATTGCCTTAGATGGCATTACTGCCCAGTTCCTGGAGTTTGGTTTGAATAAACAAAAAGGCAACGTTCTCCTGCAACCACTGTGATAGCACAGAGGGTGTGCATAGTTTTGATATATGGAGATAAGTGGCCTTCAGTACCACTTGGAACTAGTGCCGTGGATAAGTCCTTTGGTGGGGACACACTCAGGAAGTTGCAACTAAAACAGGAAGATGAGGTCAACACTCAGGAATTCCATTAGATACAGTAAGTTAACTTTATAGATCTCCTCTGATACGGCAATGGGTCGATTATGTTTGCTTCAATGTGTTGCGATTGAGATTTGGGGAATTTAAATTTTTTTTGTCTGTAAGTTTTGTTTTGGGTTTTCCCCCTCAAATGACTAAGTTCCCTGTGGTCATGGCTATGATCACCATTAGTCACATCTCAAGGATAAACCCTGAGAAATACGTTACAGAGGAATGCAACCATTTTCAGTATACGCATCTTTTGGAGGAGTACTGCCATTACAGTCAAAAATGTCAAATCTGTTCCAGAGCCGACTTGCCACGCCCAGCTGTGTCAGGTCACATCAGCAATTTGTATAACTCACATGCAAATACAATGCAAGTGGAAACTGGACTATAACCCCTGAACCTTGTGTTAAGGAAGAAAACTGAGCTTATTTGAGTGTCATCATTTACATAAACCCAAATATTCTGAATTCTGTTATGCAAAAGAAAAAATAAGCTGTTCTTGAATTAATATAGACCAATATTATCTTTTTTTAAATAGCAATGCTGCGTGTTTTATGGCTTGTAATGGAGTGACTGCCTCCATGTACACTCAGCACAAATGTTAACTGTAAAAGTACAAGTTATACACTTTAAACATACCCAAGGTTTTTGGACAGGGCAGTCTGGCAAAAGGAAAAAAAGGTCTGCATTTTAGTAAAAGTGTATGTGTATTTGTGAGCTCTTACCCAGTGCTTTGACAGCAATCTGCCTCGTCATTGAAGGTGGAATATAGATGCAAACAAGGTCGACATCTTGGTGCAGCAGGACGTCATCAGATCGGCTGGTGTGAAATGGGATACCAAGCTCCTTTGCCAAGCAACACGCTTCGTCTTCACTTCGCCCCCAGAGTGCATGAACCTCAAAGCCTTCAGCTTTTAACAACGGGACCAGCACTCGGGCTGTGCTCCCCGTGCCAAATACACCGACTCCTGGCAACATGGCAGGGCCACTCACTGCGACCTTACGTGTTAACCATGGCCAGCCTCACAACATCCCAACAGCCTACGATTCACTTGTCTGTCGAGACCTTTGTTGTGTCTGGAAATCAAAGCGAGCTTACTGCACCTGGATAAACAAAAGAACAGACTAATGAATTTACATATTATACTATCACACATTTTTTAATGTCGTTTTATTCCATTTAAACAATACTTTATACAGTACTTAAAATTAAGGTTTGCAATAATGACAATGCATGTAAAAGCAATCACTGTTCATTCAGCAAAAGCAGTTAAATAAGATCAGAAAATCACCTTACTGTAATGCAGAATTTAAGACATTTAATCTACATCAGTGTTACAATAATGAAAAATGCAGAAAATACCTTGTCTCATAGCACAATATCTATATTCTCTATTTATCTCCCAGCACAAGGGACTGTACCAACAAACCAGACAAACATGTCCAATAAAGGTCTGGAATAGTTTTTTTTTTTTTTTAAACAGCAGTCTCTGACAGCTACTTACATTGTGTCCTGCTACATAGTTAACATGCCATTCCTCAGATGTTCCACACCCACACAAAGTCAACGTCATCTCTACCGCTGAAGCAAGCGCAATTTATGTCTTTGTGTTTGACCTCATCCAGGTATATCGGCGCATTTATGTACAAAAACCTGCACACAGAACAACTGAATTTGTCAACACTATATCTAACTACATTAAATAACATTCGTCCTTGGCTAAGCGCTACTTTTCCCGTAAGTTAACGTTAGTGTAGTGTGTCACAATTGTCACCCTGCAGCCATGACTGTACAACACCAGACTGATAAAGGCATGTTAGTGCCTGTGCACCTGCATTGCCTTTGTAGTTAACCGTTGGAAAACAAGCTCTCCCTTTGTCACACGGCATCACTTCATTGCCCAAACAAACATACATTGACTGTTGGTTGACAGCGGTTGAAGTCTCTCTCACTAACACACCCACACACACACACACACACACACACACACCAGTCGAAAGTAACCTAGCCGTTGCTGGTCAGATAAGAAAGCCCTGTCACGCGAAATTGTCGCTGTCGTGATCAATAGCAGTTCGGCATTAGCCATGTTTTCTTACAATACTTCAAACTTGAAGAAAGCGGCAACTACTTTAATAACTAACAGAGGTGCATACGATGGACAGCTAAGGTTCACATACACACTGAGCTAGCTAGACTAACTTAGCATGTTCAGCTAGCCGGCCAGACAGCCGCGAAGCGAACTTAAAAAGCTCCCGAAAAACATAAGCACTTTACAGAGTTAATATCTGAAGTTAACTTACCTATCGGTGTCTAAACTTGGTATAAAAAACAACTCATAATGAAATGTAATATTAGCTACCTACTTTATTTCCCACGACAACATCGACAGCGGTTGTAGGTGCTTCGCCGGGCGCTGCCCAGTTGCTAATGGTAACTTCAGTAGCAACGAGAGGACTGTGGGGGAGGCCAGAGATACTAACAGAGGCTGGAGATGGGTCACCAGCGGGGGACTATAGTGAGGGACACAGAGACGCCTCCAACTACACTCCGCCCTACGCATGTTAACGCCAAATACGCCTAAATATGTTATTTGCAGATAACAGGTTGATAGAAAACAATTTAGATTAACTTATGTACATGTGCCGCTGGAGCAAGTGCTTCTGTGACCGGGCACCATGTTTTCCCAGGATTCAGTGTGTAGGATACACGCCACACTGACACCCTATGAATGAGTAGCCTAACTTTCAGGTAAACGTTTGTCTTTTTAGTTTAGAGTATTTCTAAATGTTAACTTTAAATATTATGAGGTGCATTTGCTGAGGTTACACAAAAATAAATCTTAACAAGCCTGTCATGGTTTCTGTAGAATTACCTATAGCCTATGGTACAGTCTGGTTTACACTTACTTTATAATACATGTAGCACTAATAAGTTGTTTCCTTTCATGTTTCATTTTTCTCATGCCCTAATTAGGCCTCCATTAGGAGCCCTACTACAGAGTAGGCTACCTGTTTCCGGTAGACTATTCGAGAAAATAAATACAATTTTAAAAAGTAAATCTTCCGACTAACACCTTATAATGCTCCCACATTTCTTTCTATTTTTACCTTCAAAGATGAGCCAAAAGCATTACAGTGTCTTTCTTTTTTCAAACAATGGTGTTGAGAAAGCCTAAAGTCCAGTAGCCTCTAGGCTAGGTATATTGGGAATGTGTCAGCAAAATAGTGTGTACAATTGTATAATAATCCATTACATTTTTTATTGTATTTGCACTTTTGTGGGTGGATAGTGAGCACTTCTAATTTGGGTTTAGATGTGTTCAATATGAGGATGGGGAAATTTAACAGCTACGACATTCTGAATTAAAAGCCTCTCTACACTCATGGTCCACCTTCATGTGTTACTTATGTTGCCTAATTTAACCCTTTCCCAGGACTAAAGTTTGGTTACATCAGGTAATTCCCAGGATAGCTCTGCCTAATTCTAACCTGACTAGAGCTTTAATCAGCCAGTATCATTCAAAACATCTGTGTGGATGTGCAGAGCCTTAAATAAACCGGTTTTATTATGCATGAAAAGCAGGTGTTCCAGTTGCTTTCCAGTTTCTGAGAATACTTGCTGCCCTATCATTATTGCTGTCTGGGTCTATTTCTCCATGGCGCCAACAGAACCCCACTATCTCCCAAAACATAACGTTTTGAACAGAATACAAAATGTGAACCTATAACATCTATAATATAACGTTAGATGTTAATCTCCATCCAGAAGTGTTGGATGTTGGGGCATAACCTCAGTTCATGTATTAAGAGTTCCCTCACCCCTCCTTTATTTCCAACAAGTTGTGGAAACCTTCAAGCCAAGTCTATGTAACTTACTCGGGGTCCAATAGTAACAATGTAGAATTTTAAACTGTATAAGTCCTTATCCTCAAATCCCTCGACATTGGACAAGAATTGCCAAAAATTTGATTCCATTTATCATTATCAAATGATGCATCCAAATCCCTTTCTCAAACACCTTTCAGAGCTGCCACACCTTTGTTTCCCCCATAGGACAATAACATTTTGTAATATGGGGATGCCTTGTGTCCTTCTCTGAAAACCTTTAAGATTTTCCCCAACTCCTCCACCTGTAGACATGACCCAAAAGTCATATTTAAAGCATGATTTAGTTGTAAATATCTCCAACTGAAATCTAGATAAACCATTTTGTAGCTATTGGTTATGAAATGATTCTCTATAATCACCTGAATATTTGATATAATTAGGTGAGCGTTGAAACAGATCATTATTTGAAAAATGAAAAAAATATGAATAAATTATTGTTCTTTTACATGGTGATATTGTTTTCTGTGTGCCTGTATTGTAATTAAATAAAAAGATTTGACATAGAAGCAGTAGCAGCCCACTCCTCTCAGCTGAGCTCAGACCTGCGTTACCACATACTGACCGGTAGGGGCGGTAGTTTACTAACGGTCTTGGACAGGAAGCGCAAGGAATTATGGGATTTTTAGTTCTCAGCGGAGGACCGTTGGCTTGATAACACCGCGAAGAACAAAACTAGACATTTACCACCGAAAATAAAACATCAGCCTCAAGTTCAGCACAAGTACGAGCTGCGTATGCCTTGAGTCCGGATAAATTCAGGTGGATTCAGTCGTCCTACGAAGAAGAGCGGCTCACTTTTGGTGAAAAATAAACAGGAAGTTGTTAGCGTTGTGGGACGTGTAGTTCCGCTTGCAGGCCACTGAGCTTTATAACAACGCATAGAATAAAGAAACAACAGTAAAATAACCTAAACTTAACTCGAAGACCGCGTTGTTAATCGTGACGTTGAAGTAAACATGCCCGGGTTCACCTGCTGTGTCCCTGGCTGCTACAACAACTCGCACCGGGACCGGGACCTGCGCTTCTACACATTTCCTAAAGACACCACGCTGAGGGAGCTGTGGCTGAGGAACATCTCCCGGGCCGGGGTCAGCGGCTGCTTCAGCACCTTCCAGCCCACCACAGGGCACCGAGTCTGCAGCGTTCATTTCGCCGGCGGGAGGAAGACCTACAGCATCCGAGTACCGTCCCTCTTCCCTCTGCGGGGGGTGAACGAGCGCCGGAGTCGGCGGGGCAGGGGTAGGAAAGTATCCGCCGCGGTTCCTGCCCCCGCCGCTGCAGCGACCTCCGGGATCGTCATCACCAGCGTACTGGGCAGCACGGCCGAAGGAGCCGAGGGCAATGCTGGCGGCGAGGCGAGCGACGACAGCATCACCGTGGTTCAGATAGGCCAAAACGGGGAGTACCTGGGCACGGCGCGGCTGTCCGCGCAGGCAGAGGGGGCTTGTTACACCGCGCCGATCGGCAGCGCCGACGAGTTGACCGCAGACGACTCGTCGGTCGAAACCGCGTCCACCGTGCACCAGCCGGCCGTGCAGTACGTCAGTGTGACCAGCAGCCCGCTAGACCACTCGTACTCGCTGACTACCGGCACCACGTCGACCGAGCTGCTGCGGAAACTGAACGAGCAGCGGGACATCATCGCACTGATGGAGGTGAAGATGAAGGAGATGAAGGCGACCATCCGCCAGCTCCGGGTGGCCGAGGCCAAGCTGCAGGAGGAGGTGCGGGAGCGAGACCGGCTGCTGTACGGAAACTCGGTGGCTTTCGGCGTCCGGAAGAACATCTGATGGGTGAACATCACCGGAGACAACCCGTTACAGAGACTCAGACTAACGGAGATGACACCGAGGTGTTTGAAGACAGCAGATCCAGTCCTATTTTGTATAAAACTACGAGCGATGACAATTTATTTTCAACAAGTAGAACAGATTTTTCGTAGGCCTGATGTAATGCAAAAAGAAGCTGGCTGGATTGTGTATGTGGCTTAGGCTATATCAATAACCTCATTGCTTATTACAGTCCACTATTGGCCTGCAGCCCAACCAAGGTCAATAATACGTATTTTATTCATTCAAAGAGACTCATAGTTTGCACAGACTTACAGGCTGGTTTACACATTTATAACCACACTGATGACGGATGAGAAGGAAAGATGCCTAGTTGCATAGAAAGTTTTTCTCTTTAAGATTTCTTTTTTTTATTTCCTTATCTATGAATTTAAATTCGGTGGTTTTTGCAAGAAACATCTCTCAGTAGATTTGCAGAGGTAATGTTAAGTAGGCCTACGCCAAGAGTAAGTACCCATAGGATTTTTTGTACACAAAACACTATTCTTGGCACACTTATGGTGTTAGTCAATAATGAAATAAAACTCTACCATGACCTTTTCTGAGTTTCCTTTAGTTGTTTTCCTTTAGTTTTGTTGCTAAAGACATTTGTGCAACAGAAAATGGACTTTAAGAAACTCCTTAAAACTTGAAGCGGCTCTCAAAAGATGTAATCTTATTAAAGGATGTTTCTTGAAGACATGCATTAAGTTACATTTCTTCAACTTTTTTTTAAAGGAAATCTTAAGACAAGTACAAAAACAGATTTTTTTTTCAAGATACTTTATGCAACTTGAACATGTATGTTGTTCTATCTAACACCATCTGATTGTTTTAGTGCGATTCATGAATTCATTTTATGTGCCTGTTTGTGCTCAAATGTTTCTCTTCACAGAAGTCTAGCAGCTGCGTCTCTCCGAGTGTTTTATTCACAGGATGTTAACATACATTTCAGATTTTTGAACAGCTATGCTCTGTTCTCATTTTGAAGTAAATTTCATGTTGAAATAGCGCTGATTCACGCTGAATAATTTCTCAACTCACGAAATGTGTCCTGATTTTGTCCAGTTTCACAGTAACAAAGTAAATGGCTGTCGGTCGGAAGATCCTTTTATTGTTTTTACCTTCAAGTTGAGTGGTTGGAGCTCAACCTGCCTGGGCGCTTGTTTGGGCTTTTTTGGAAAGAAGAGTTAAAAATCTGAATTTGTCGAGTACCAGCAGTATTATTTTTGAGTTTTGGAAAAAGTTTTACAATTTCTGACATATTAAATCATAAAGTTGTGACGGGAACGAAGGTTTTCTACACCTGTTGGGTGACCTGGTGCTTAAAGCCTCACTATGTCAGTGCTAAGGGAGCGTCCTGCACAAGATGTTGCCTTATTAAGCTGAACTTGATAGATATGATGTGAAGTGTGCAACCCATCATTTTAGCTGTCTCCTCTGAATCATTCTTGGAAATATTACATGAACTTGGAGTTTGATTTGGTGACTGAGATTCCTGTTCAGGTTTCAGTGAGGACATGCAATTGAGGGTATTATTGATTTATGCAGTTATTGCTGTAATTAATTAATTGTTTAGGCCATAAAATGTCCAAACATAAGGAAACGTGGCCATTAGAAGATACCAGAGGATAAAATATTGTTTGCAGATTGTTTATTTTGGTCAAAAGTCAAAAAACACAATGATAGTTTTTAAAGCAACAACAAAAAAAATTCAGCAAATGATTTGCTGTTTTTACTTAATACATCACATAAGACAGTTAATTAAGATTAATGGATTCATTCTGTGTACAGTTTATGGTGTAAATGACTGTTTTTGTGTGTTTTACTTGACTTTTTTCACAGGTTGATAGTAGATTTGATTACAATAAGTGGTAAAATGTGCTTTTTGGCAGTAGATGTTGCAGCGTGATTTCCCTCTAGATGGCGGTGGGATTAAAGCTTGAAGAGTGGAAGTTTAGCTCCTGTCTGCATGGCCTAATTTGCTTTATGTCTTAATGTAAAGCTGTAATGCAGTTACTCAGCCCATCAGTTTAAAATGTGTAATTCTGAACACCTACAGTGACAATGTGTTACATGAAACAGAGAAAGAGGGATAGGCGGATGAATGGATAGACAGAGAGCATTGGAGAGAGTGAGGATCCAGATCCTAATCTCATCTGGATTTATTTTTTTTACTCCCAACAGTGTTGCATAACGCCTTAATCCACTGTCGATCAAATTTACACAACTCAATCTTCCTTTTCCATGGCTGCTGCCCTTTACCAAAGCCACCTTTACATTCAGGCCAAACAATAGTTTCTCACGTCAGATTGTCTCATGCCTTGAGAGTAATTATGTAACGT
This sequence comes from Coreoperca whiteheadi, assembly GCA_011952105.1. Classification (NCBI taxonomy): domain Eukaryota; kingdom Metazoa; phylum Chordata; class Actinopteri; order Centrarchiformes; family Sinipercidae; genus Coreoperca; species Coreoperca whiteheadi. Next base: position 18,184,434 of record CM022485.1, read on the forward strand.
GAATTAAGTAAAACAATGTAGGCAACATGTGTTTGACGTACGACTAGGTACATTTATAAAGTATGAAGACAAAAACAGGTTGCTATCATATTAAATCTCATTAGGGCTCATTTATGGTATTTTGCTAACAAAATAGGCTCTTTTGGTTTTTATATTGCTAGTTATATTTTAAAAATATCGAACAAAGTCTAAATAGAATATGTGACATGCTTCACATGCCTTTTGCAGCTGTCCACCTAAAGCTTTCAGTGGGTGTGTATGTGATCTGTTTGAGTACAGTAACTCTAAAGCAGTAATGGCAGCCATGTGTCGTGGGCTGTAGAGAGTCTGCAGGATTTCTTTCTATCCAACGACTTCACCAGGTGATTTCTCTGATTCATTTGCTGCTGTGGTGTTTGTCTTTTGTTGTTTTTCTGTGTTCTTGAGGATCATAATAGTTGAACAAATGTTATTTTCTTGCTACATGTATAACTACATTCATATTTTCTTTAGTTTTCCAAAGAGTTTGCTGTTTTTTGTGAATTATTTTTGTCTGCATTTTCAGAAATATGTATATATATACACATATGTGTGTGTGTGTGTGTGTGTGTGTGTGTGTGTGTGTATATATATACATATGGCTCTGCTATGTGTATTTTTGAGCCATGAACTGGTGCGTTTAATGGAGTTGTCATATCTATCCTGATCAATGAAACCAGTATATGTGTCTTTGTGTGAGCTGGGGAGGATTAAATGAAAGATTTGAGATTGAAACAGTAATATGAGCCATATTAAGTGAAAAACACATGTAGTGCAGAGAAGTGGATTATACTGCAAGAGGTTTCTGTAGATGTTTTGTTGCTTCTCTTTGTTGTTGAAATGTATCACAATTCGAATCTATAAATTTAAGCTCAACTCAGTTTTCCATAACAGAACAGGCAAATACAAACATTTTACAGCCACTTTTCAAGAAGGCTCCACTGGGGAGAGTGACTTTTTATTCTCCTTAGATGGATTTTTGGTGCAGTATCACTTAAAAGTGTTTTGACATACATTTTAAAGTCCTTGTCTTTAAAACTGGATTTAGAATATGACACATCTGTCAGAGCAGAGCAAAGTGGCACTGTGGTCCAAAGAAAGTTGAGTAGATTTATCAGACAACAGCAAGAAAGCCAAATATGTAGGAAAGGTGTAAACATCATTTTAGGATTCACAAGAGCACAGTGAACTGATAGTGACAAAAATAAAGAAATAAACATGGGTCAATGCGGGGTCAACTTTGAACTACTTGTGTGTTGAAACTGACTAACCAGGTAAGAAGGCTGTTGGTCAGCAATTTGTGGAAGTTCTTAGGATGTGCTGGGAATAGTTGCTGGGAGGAGAACAATTAGTGCAGAGCTTCACACATCTGTATGACTCTGGACACTGAAAACACGTTTACAAGTTTAATGCTTCAGCTTCAGTCGAAACACGACATGGAAACAGGGACACCAAGATAAAACCTTTCCTGTTGCAGAGCATAAGGGTGAGGATGGATCACCTGCTTCAGAGTGACAAAGGCATTATATTACACCCATATGTGATTGATCTCGCTGCTGAAACAGCCTACACTCGTCTGTGAAGTCTTTCCTCCACATTTTGGATCCTGGCTGCAGGGATTTGCTCCCGTTCAGGCACAAGAGCATCAGTGAGGTCGGCCGCAGATGTTAGATGATAAGGCCTGGCTCATGGTCAACGTCCCAGTTCATCTGATTGGTCCAAAAAATAAAAAAACAGCCCCAGAATATCCTTAATTAGTACCCTGAAGTGTGTGGCCAGGGGTATCACACAGGACCCTAACCCCAGGCATCCTCTGCATACGTTCGCATCAACATGTCACAACAAGAAAAGTCCTGAAAGCTCAAATGTCTCTGAAAATGTCTCTGACTTAAACATACAGTAGTGTTTCACAGATCCATCTTGATCGATCCTGAGTACATTTCAAAGGTGAGAACGTAAAAAACAAAACAAAGCATATTTACTGAGCTAATACAGACGTTTGCAGGAAGACTCACAGCTGGAATTGCTGTCAGAGTAGCTCCTGTGATGTATTGATTTGGAGCAGTGGCTTCAGACACAGACAGATTATTCCTCAGTTAATGGTTGTTTTAAGCTGGAGATTAACAATGGGTTACAATTTCTCTTGTGTCAGTATACAGAACCAGGATTTATACTAATGCACGGAGTGTGAGCCAGCTGGGGGGCGTAGCAGGGAATTTAGACGCTGAGATGAAGAGGAGGGGGATGTAGGACAGATGTTCAAGTAAGGAAGGTTGTGCATAAAGTAGAGGTTTTACAATCACCCATTTAAAAACAGGGTCTGCATGTGTTATTTGTAGTTTTCCAATTTTTAGTGAAGACTGTTTAATGCATCAGAGTGCTCTTCAATGACCCTTTGTGACCCACATAGCTGTAGATGATTCTCACATGGGTTGCTGCTGTTCTCAGAGGGCGTTCTGCGTCTGTGTTGGACTCCCAGGTGATTCTCTTATCCTCTCTGGGACGTCACCCATCTGTCCACATGAAAAAAAAAAAATCCCCCTGACACTTCTGATCACGTTCCCTTCTAAAATCATTTGTGACAAACTCCTTGTTCAATAGTAAAACCTTGTTTTTGCACCAGGTAAATGTGCATGAACAAGGCAGAGATGGTTTCTGAGTGTGTTGATTATATTAAATATAATTTATCTGTATTTCAAATAAATCATCTAGATACTAAAGACCGGAAATGAGAACGCTCTAATCCAGGGTGCCGTGTTGTGATTCTGTCATTGGGCTGCAGCCTCCAAGCCCTGTGTGGCTCTCGCCTTGTGCCCCTCCCTAGTGCACATGCATGCACACACACAGCATCCTCTTACTCTCTGCAATGCATCGGCCCCTTTCACTGGTAATCCAGCTGGGTTGTGCCTCTATGCATTCCTGCACTTTTGCTAACTGATGAATTCCCAACGGATGTCAGGACACATTTTTACCTTTTGAAGCAGCGACTTTACACTTTTTGGATTTACAGTCAGTGGGAGCTTCACATCAGAGCCTCTGGTTCAGAGGTGGGAGTCACATCCACGGGACTCGTGGAACGAACAATGAAGTCCCAACCAGACACTGCAACAATGCTGCTGCCCATCGCTCTCGGCCTCAGTAAGGATGTTTCTTTATTTATTCTGAGTGTGAAAAAAGTTTGTAAGTCCTGATTTTGCTCTTGCCTGTCCCATTTTGTGCACTCTTTCTTGTTCTACTGTTTTGTATGAATCTGTTTTTGCACATATACAGTATGTCTTTTCTCCAAACTGGACTATGGTAGAAACTCAGGTTGATCAGAGGAATTTCATCAGGTTTGTCAGAAATAGCCCAAAGTACCTAAGATGGCTCATAAAGGATATTCCATTTAGCTTGTTCTGAAATTGAGGAGAGGAAGGTTTTACAAATGCACTTACCTTAATGAAATGCTCACTGTCGCCTCATGTTCTGATTGTCTCTCTCTCCTCCCCTGTATGTGTGTGTGTGTGTGTGTGTGTGTGTGTACATGCATTTGGTGTGTAACATCATGTACTTTGTTGTGAATTCTACTAACAAAGACAATTACTGTACTTACTTACATGGACATATTCTGAAGAGAATTACAAAATGTTGCAGACGGTAAAAGCATGCTAAAAATTCAGGATTAAAATACAGGAATAAAACAACAACAGCAACAGTTTTTAACAATGTGTATTCATACGTGTTAAATAAACTCTTCAGGGAGGACAACCAGGACAGCAAAAGCTGAATCACAACAAGACTTTGGCATAAAAGTTAAAGATAGATCAAATAAATTACCCATTGATATTTTAAGTCAAATACAAAGAAGGGACGTTTTAAAATGATTACAGTAATGCATATTTAAATGAGTCGATGATTTTTGTGACTCTTCAGGTGCTACTTGTGGTTGGCGGGCCTCTTGTTTATAAACTATGCGGCTAAAAGTATGTGGACTCCCTTTAGGTCTGGCTTGGCTCTATAGTTACAATTCCGGTAAATATTAGTACTATAACATATAGTGATATGAAAACAGTGTGCTTCCAACCTTGTGGCAACAGTTTGGGGAAGGCAAAGACAATGGAGAGTGAGCTCAAACAATGCTGAATAAAAAGACAAAAGATCTACACACTGAACCGATAGCCCCCAATAAATATCTAAATTCTGCCAATAGTTTGGTGGAAGGCCCGAGATTCATGAAGAAATGGTTTTCTGACTTTGGTGAGGAAGAATTTTGACTCGACCTCAACCACATCCGACACCTTTAGGAGCGAGATCTACCAGTTGACAACTCAAACACACCTCCACTCCCTCATGTACTGATCGAGTTAATGTACAAATTTTACTTTCACCAGAAGTCCCCTATTCCAAATCACTGTTTAAATATTCCAGTCAAACCTTGTATCACACATTTTCAGGAACTTTTCAGTGAAAGCTCAACCCAATCTCAGAGGGATGTGTTATGTATGAGCTGATCAATGCACTCAGACAGGTCACACATGGTTTTGTATCCTGCACTGAATTTGGCTTTGAGGATGTGTAATCCCTCCAAATAAATGTAATACAAAATATTTCCGTATTTTTTTGACTCATCTAAGCACCGGATAGATCATGTCTCTATAAACACATAAACGTTGTGTTTCACTCCCCAAAATGAAATCCCCAAAGAATCTAGTGATTTTATTTATCTCTCATCCCCAATGTCCCCATGGACATATTCATTTTTGTTTACACCAGTTTTGACAAAATTATCTCAGTATAGTGTTCAAATAAACTTTTCTCTTGTCTTCTCCTCTCCGCTAGGCTTGGTTACCGTGTGTTTCGGAGCTGCAATTCCTATTTCATGTGGTTCCATCTACAAGAGTTTTGCTCAGTGTTTACTCACACTTGGAGACAGTTTGGTGGAAACACAAAAAGACCAGAGCACACAGGACATTGACGCAATCTGCAGGTGTGTGTCTGCCCATCACCGTGGTAACCATCCAGTAACACCTTTGTCTGTCTTGATACAACTTGTCTCAAATTGTTTAAATTATAATCCTTAAAGCTGTTCTAACAAATAGTCGTATTAGCCCCAGGAAGGCAATGTCGGTCAGTTCACCACTTTGGTCACGATGAGATTTTTCAACAACTATTGGATGGATTTCCTTGAAATTTTGCACAGATATTCATGATTCCCAGGGTATAAATCCTACTCATTGACGTTATTCCCTGAATTTTCCTCTAATGCCACCATGAGGTTGACCTTTTTGGCATATCTCAACAACTATTGGATGGATTGCCATGACATTTTCCTGACCAAATGAAAAAATAATGACATTCCCACCAACCTCAGCTGACCTTTCTGTGCTAACAGCAAATGTTAGCATGCTAACATACTAAACTAAGATGGTGAACATGATAAACATTACCTGCTAAATGTCAGTATTTTAACATGCTCACATTAGCTTTTATCTGAAAGCACCAATTACAGCCTCACAGAGCTGCTAGCATGGCTGTAGACTCATATAATGGTAATGTGTGCTTGTAGTGACAAACTCACAGAGAATTTTTGCCCTTGTTTTGGGTTCATGGCACACAAATGTATTCAGCAACATGTCCAGATACACCAAACATCTTCTCTTCTTTATTAAAAAAAACATGATGCAATGAACAATGCTCGTCTGTTGCATTTATGCCGGAGTAGCTGCAGCATGTTTACTTCGCCCTAATGGGCCTGTTTGGTTTAAAGTTACTTGCCGTTATCACCAGTAACCACAAGTGGTGTCAAATAAATGAGGGATAACAAAACTTAAGAATTAAAACTTTAAAGAGTCATTTACCAGCAGACTGGAAAGCACTGTTTCACTGTCCTGTCTCACGTGTGTTTCTGTTGGATGTGGTCTAAATGGTGCTTTGGTGCACCTGCAACAACAGCCAACAGTGATGTCACAGGTTCCTGCAGTACACCTGTACATCACCGCAGCATCGTGAAGGGTCAAACCACTGGAGGTCAGCAAGAAACATGATTTTTCGGAGTCTTAACGCCTGCTCAGGTGTTAACCATAAGTCATCTCATCACTGTGTTATTGTAGTTTACTTTCTACTTCCCGTCCTGGTGAATGATGTATTGAAGTCATTATGTTTCTACACTGACATCTCCTCATGCCCTTGAAGGTCCTGGAATGCGTTCCACGTTTGTGCCAACTCCGCTCTGGCCGGCTGTCCTGGAGAAGCAGCAGCTGTCTGGGAGTCTCTAAGGCAAGAGTCCAGGAAGACGCAGTTTTCTGGAAACCTCTACGACATGTGTGCCAGCCGCAGCACCCTCCCACCCAGCACTGTGCCAGCACCCCAGAGCCCTCCCACCTCCGACCAGGCAAACCAAGAAACACTAAAAGGGCAAACATACAAGCACAGCCCCACCCTTACCACACTGTTGTTCCCTTTTTGCAGCACCATGCTACTTCTGCTCAGGCATTAGTTAACCTTTCTAAGTCTTTTAATCAGAGTGATGTCAGCTGGCCGTCAGCTCCCCCTACGATCCAAACACACGAGGGTAAACACTCTTCACAAGTCAGGCTCATCATGACTACATATCAATCCTAAAATAAGGATTTCTATAACTGGATCAAAACGAAAAATTTGGGTCAGGGTTTCTTACATGGAAAAGGTGGTGCATCTACTTTGGCATTAAATATTTACCAGGACATCACGATTATCACTCTTCTTCTCTAAGAAAGAAGGTGACCAAGAAGTTGCTTTCATTCTGACATAAATATTTAAATTAGGAATACTGGTAGCTGATCAACTGTGTCACTTAAGATAAGTGTTTGATTGATTTGTGATTAAATTCACATCATGTAATATTGCTTGGTCATCCTTTTATAGTCTGGAATGATAAACAGTTAATGTTGAGGGAGAAGAAAAACGCCCTCCTCTTAGCTGAAAGAAAGAAAATCTCAGTTATAAGCTAATATTTGTTGTAAAAACATACTATTTTGTATCACTACTGCAGTTCATCAGTAATACCACATCATTTTTAGGACATAAGAGATTTTAAGGGACGTTTTAATGCCAGGTGTTTGGATCTGTTTGTGATCCAATCAGGTGTGATCCAGAGGAGTGTGTCATTACAGGGTGCACAACAGTGTTTTTGTATGACTGTATGAATGGTTTGACATCAGAAGATTAGATTTCTGTGTGAAAGCATTCTTTGCAGTGTGTGCATGATGCTACTAAATGTTATCACTTGTTTAAAACTGTGTCATTTCATGTGACCCCTTTCATTGGTTTTCCAGTCCTTTTTTAAGCAGTTGTATGTTGCTTATTCTATTCTCAACTGCTACTCACAGTTGAGTTTCACTTCAAGCAATTAAATAACTTTATACATGTTGCAGTTAAAAAGGACACATAGCAGAGCACACACATCTCAATAAAACACATATGACAAAATAATACAACACATAATTACAAAGTACTAAATAGTATAAAGTGCAAAGTACAACACGTACATGCTAAGTATATAAGTCTGTGGTGCAAAGAGGGAGTGGGAAGTTTCCCATGTGTTTCCTAAGTTTCATCCTTATAACATTAACAGTTGCTTTAATGTTATTTAATGTTGTATGACTTTTCTGTGATACTGAGCAAGCTCTGCTATGCAATCACACACTGTGTTTTATTCATTGGTTTTCACATTGCCAATGTATTTACTGTATTATTTTATGGTTTTGTTTTTGGTTATTTGCATTATTCTATTTTTTTCACAGCAGTACAGAGTGCTACATGCCTCTTTGTTTCACTCTGACTTTTAACCCAACAAAAAGTTAAATTAAAGGTGTGCTTACATACACAATTCTGAGTTATTCTCCATAAATCACAACTGTTACTTTTCTTGAAGTCATGGTTTTTTGTGTCATTTGTGTGTGTGTGTGTGTGCGTGTAATCTTAATACTCTTAAGCTGTTTCATAACAGCAGAATCATGAGTAGATTAATCTAATCTGTCTTTATTCATCTAAAGTGTAGCAGGTTGCACCTCAAAACCCTTGAAAATTGTCTTAGTGCCCTCAGATGGAGGATAAATACTGTAATGAAGTGAATGATGATTGGTTATGGGGCGTGTTGCTGTGTCAGCGCTGTCATGAAGTATGACTTGAACATGATGTGAGCAGGTGTGACAACTAAAGGTCAGCGGTGATAACTTCATTAGTGCAGCATGCTGAATTTAAGAAGTTAATGCAGCAGTCACTGAAACCCTCATGTGGACATCCTGCTTTATATTTTGCTTCTAGTGCTGCTTCTTCATGTGTTGATTAAATGTCAGGTCATCATGCAGCCTCTGTGACCCAAAGTTCACAGATTTAATGGCTGATTTGAATCATGCTGTTTCATACATTTCCCATGCAGCTTTAGGTTTCCTATTGCAGTTTTAACATGACGGTGGTACCTGATAACATTTTTGATCTGAAATCAGACTGCAAGTCAAAAATTCTCTGGCTTTGTCTAATTTTTGCAAACAGACTACAGGTTTAAAAGCCAGATTATGATTTGGCCATGACGACTGATTTTTCAATACTGCGGACAGTCTGCACAACATATGGCAGGTCACCATGGACGTTGAGGGGCTTCATATCTGTTGCTGTGTGACTGAGCTTCAGTCAGAGCTTTTATGATTATACTAACCAGGATTGATTTTTACACATGAAATATGAACAAATATATATACGATACTGTCGTTTGAGTGGGAATGTAAAGGCAGTGTGTCTGTGTACGACTGTAAACATCGGGGCGTATTTTGACAGTCAGTTAGGAAAATGAATTCTCCTACCTTTTACAGTCAGTGTTTTTCTACCTTTCTCTAAAGATAATAAGATAATTAAAGACAACTAACTAATAAAGATAAGTTAATAATTATTAGCCTGGTCCCAGGCCTCTAAATCCCTGCATATCGGTCTATCAGGCAAAATAATAATAATTATTATTATAATATACTTATTATATAAGTAATTTACAATATTTTTGTTTATCTACATGAAGTATTTGTTCTGCCAAAACAGCAAATTATAAATTGAATTAAAAACTGCCCAGTGTTGGTCTGGATCCCTTCCTGTCCAGTCTTATGTTCTTTAATATCTTCTTTTTGATGGTCAATCACTTCAACATCCTTTTGTAATAAAATGTTATGATCATCATCATCCTGTTTTTATTCTGCAGGTTCACATGGGTTAATTTATTTACTTCTTTAAGTGAACTTCTTTAAGATATTTCTGAAAACAGCACAACATGCCTGGAGGATAAGTCTTTGAACTGTCCCCGGAACACCTTGGTGTGCCTGCACACTCTAATCTCTCTTTGTCCTGCATATCACTTTAGAAAATCTGCAACATCACCATGAAATCTTTTAAAGGTGCCCCTCACATTCTGCGCCCAGCTGTTGAAATGTTTAAGATACAACAAAAGAAAGATTCCTCCCACCAGCTGAAAGTCAGTGAGATGCAGAATAACATTCACATGATTTTTACCAATGCTCTCTGCTCCATAACAGATGGTGTGTAGCATAAACCATGGCTGGGATTATGAAGTCCATGTGTAGTACAATGTACTTTCCAATCCATATGACCAGGACTTTATTTTACCAGCACATTAAAGGTGTTTTGTTGGGAGTTTTCCTTATCCAAATCAAGGGTCAGAGAACTGTGGGTGTCTTATGTTATACAGATTGTAAACTAAATTAATGTTTATATGATTTCAAGTTATATAAATAACATTAACTTAACTAACTATTTTTGATCAGAAGGCACAGTTAGTTAGTTGTTGAAATGCAGCATATTTTAACTCGGAAGCCCCCTAGCAGGTTAATATAGCCATGCTGTCATTGGACAGACACATTTTCATGCTTTACTAATGTTCATTGATGGCTTATTTAGGGGCGGTTGACTTCTTATCTGAGTTGAGCAGACCTAGCCTACTATAAATATCAGAGACAGACAAACCTAAAAAGAGAAAGAGAGGGAGACAGGGAGAACACAAGCAAACATACTCACTTTAGTGACACATTTGTCACCTCAGAGTGAAACGTTTAAAAGTCAAAATGTCCAATTAGACCACGTGACTGAGTCGCGTGTGCGCGAGGGTGTGGGCTATATATTTGCATGGTTTACCACCCGGTATAGAAACTCAGAAGAATGAACCAAACACCAGGACTACTAAAGGAAAGGTTTGTCGTATTGAAAAAAGTATCAGTAAAAGCTTCTCCTACCGGTGCTGTGAGATCCGGAGCGGATCATGGAGGAGCTGGCCCGGGAGAGCATCAGCCTGCTGGCCCGCTCTGCGTCTCATGCGGACCCGCCGCGCCTCGGCTCGTTCGGCGCGGTGTTCATCATGCTGAAGTCTGCGCTGGGAGCCGGACTGCTCAACTTCCCCTGGGCTTTCCAGAAGGCGGGGGGAGTGAACACTGCCATCAGTGTGGAGATGGTGAGGAAAAGATGAAACACCTGCTAGAATTACTAACTGCTGTTGTTGGTGCATTAGTAAGAACAAATGTGGTAGGCTTGTTGTGCACATCAAAGACCCTGTATGAATCTATATTACTTTCATGGAATAATCGGGAAACTTTTAACTGCAAATGCCTTCATTTTATTGACCTTTATCATTAAATGTGTTGCTATCCAGAGGCTTTTAGGCGGTCAGTTTGGCTTTTATCATGTAAACTGAGTATGTATAGACTCGCCACCCCTCTGTCTCTCCCTGGTGTGAAAGAGGCACATCTTTTTCACAGGTGAGCTCTAATGAGGCTTCCAGTTTAGATGAGGACCTGAACTTTCATTGCACTGCATCTTCTGACTGCCACAGAAACATCTGTGTGTGAGTGTCTCATGGATGGATTTCCATACAGGGCTTTCCAAGAATAGGCCCACGGGCCCAGGAAGTCAGGGGGCTCCTAAGAAGCGACAGCTCCCTTTGGAAGGAGTTCAATGTCTCCATCACATTTTTGTTGCTCTTTTTTCCAATTCGAGTCCTTTTACACTGGGTATCTGAAAACACCAATTCCCTATAAAACAGCTATGTTAGGCTACCTTAAAATGTAAACAAGTAAGGGAACCTACATTAACGTAAGCAGAGTAATCTTTGCTCTAGGAAAATATAACTTACAATGCAGGTTTCCTTTTCGATCTACTGTGGCAGCAAGCTTGAAGAATTAGAGCTGAAACACTTAGTTGATTAATGAATTTGTTGATTCTCAGAAAATTAATCAGAAACTATTTTAAAGGTTTAAGTAATTTTTAAAGCAAAAAAAGTGAAATATTTCCTGGTTCCAACTGTGCAAATGTTAATATTTGTTTGTTTGGACTTCTCTGATATCAAACTGAATGTCTTTGGGTTTTGGACTGTTTGGTTGGGCAAAACAAGCAATTTGAAAATGCTAATTTGAGCTTTAGAAAACTATTTTCAAAGTGTTATGATAATCGATTAATCTAGAAAATAATATCCAGATTAGTTGATAATGAAAATAATGGTTAGTTGTAGCCCTTGAAAGAATTTAAGCTCCTCTCTTCAGTGTAAACCAAGTCCTGAAATTTAGGTGCAGTTTTCAACCAATATCAGATCAATACAGTTTTGGTTGACCACAAGTTATACAATTCTGTTCATGAGGAGTGGGAGTATGGGGGGCCTTTGATGGGCCTGTACCCTGGGTCCCATTGTCTAATAATCTGTCCATGTGTTACGGTTAAGGTAGTTTGTTTGGTTGAACCCAGAATACAAGGCAGGACACAACGTCGGCGGTAGGGGAACAAATAAGGTTTATTTGTTATTTTTCCAGAGAGGTGAGAGCGGGAACGGCTGGAAGCCAGATAGACAGGTAGGTGGAGGTAGCGTGTCCGCATAACCAGGGGATGAAGGGTGTTGGCTGGTAGGCTGAGAGTTCCTGGAGGAGTTGCAGGAGCGGGGAGGAACGAGGCAGGCAGGCAAGAGGTGGTTGGAGGATCCACGGAGCGAGACAGGCAGACGGGAGGATCTCTGGATGTGGAGACAGAGGGAAACAATAAATTGCTGAGACAAAACACTAGAACAATCTTCATAGGAAGTTGTAGAGGGAAGAGCCCGACGTAAATACCACGGTAGGGATAGTACGATCTGGCGAAGACTGGGTGGTTGAACCGGTGTTTAAATACTGCAGGAGATGGTGATGAACCGGGATGAGTTGCAGGTGTGCAGGTAGGCGGGGCGCAGGTGAGTGATTGCAGGTGTGGAGGAGAGAGAGACTGGTCTGCTCCGTGGAAGGCTCCAGACAAACAAAACAAGACAGGAAACACAAGGCAGGGAAAAACACTGGGAAACATGAGGAAGCAGAGGGAAGATACTCCCAAAACCCTGACACCATGGTGTTTATGGGTGTGTAAATGAAGATTAAGTTTCTCTCTTGGTGTCTCTGCAGGTTTCACTGGTTTTCCTCATCAGTGGTTTGGTCATCCTCGGCTATGCCTCATTGGTCAGCAGACAGAAAACCTATCAGGACGTGGTGAGTGAGGTGTGTGGACGAGCTGTGGGTCAACTCTGTGAAGTCTGTTTCTGCTTCAACCTCTTCATGATATGTGTCGCTTTCCTGGTGGTTGTGCAGGACCAGCTGGAGAAATGTAAGTGTTGAATTAAGTTATTTTAAGGTAAGGGTTTTTGGTGTAGGTTCTCTCATTACTTACAATAGACTAATTTGGCTGTGGTTTACAGGCTCCCACCTTTGTTGACCCCTTTCTTTCTTTTGTGAAGAAAGTATTAACATCATGGTAATGTTTAAAGTCGTGAATGGTTGTCTGTCTATGTGTCAGCCCTGCGACGAGTTGGCCACTGTCCAGGGTGTACCCCGCCTAAGGCCCGAAGCCACTGGGATAGGCTCCAGTCACCCACGATCCCGAACGGGAACAAGCGGTAGAAAATGACTAATTGACTGAATGTTTAAAGTCTGTTGACTTCTTTTAAGCGTGTTGGACATGCTGGCTGCTTTACATTTCTGTGACACATATTATAATTACACGGATGTAATCAACTAACATCATCAACAGTGTTACTAACACCCACATTTCTTGAGACTATTACTAGCGTGCTCACAAGTCCACAAGGAAACTACAGGTCTTGAAAAGTCTTAAAAAGCATTGAAATTAATTCCCTAAAAAAAAGAAGAGACCGTTGAAGGTATTAAAATGTCTTAAATTTAATTTACAAAAGTATTAAACATTTTCTCTTGCCTGGATTGTATCAGCAGTGGATTGTTGAGTTTCAGTCAGCTCCATCAGATCTAAATACTGTCACTTCTGTTAGCTACAGCTGGAAGCTAATCAACTCATAATGGGCAAGCGTCAGTTTTAGTAAAAACTTAATTTAACTTAAATTAATAATTATTTTTAATTGGTTAATTCATCCATCCATTTTATTCTGCTCTAGGTCACATTAATTTGATTAATTATATCATTAGGAATTATTGTATTGGATGTGTTATAATAATGAATAATTCTGGTGAAATATTGTCCCTAGTGGTTTTTCATCATATTTTTACACTTCGGATATTATGACTGAAACAGTTATTAAATAAAGTCTTAAGCTTAACTCAGCGAACCCTGCAGAAACCCTGGTCTAGGAGGAAGGGAAAACACTGAATAAAGTTTGAAAGTTTGTAGGTTACACTGTCAAGACAGGTCCCTCTCATCCAAACATTACATCTCCAACTAGTTCATTACCGATTTAAAGTCCTATTCTGTGTTTCATTGTCAAATACCTGTTTGGATTCAAGCTTTGCAGAATTCTCTGACTCTTAACCAGCACCATTGTCCCTAAACGTTTGTCCACATGGGCACTAAACAGCCTTTATGGTACAATCACCTGTCATAAATATTAATAATCACTTAAGCAAAAATAAGTCTAATAAGTCACTAATCTGAATGAACATAGTTTGATGTATTAACTCACATGTTAGCAGAACATAACATATAATATGTTAGACATGTTGTTTTAGAGTTCCCGTTAGAAACAGACACTATAGTGTACCAGGCTCCCGTTGCGATCCTTATTGTTTAGCTGGTTTATACCAGCTGTAATCCATCATCATGAAGCACTGCTCTGTTTGCACTCAGCATTGGTTTCTACAGTGTTTGAATGTTTTGGTATCATGAAGGCACACATTTGAGTTTGTGATCAATTTAGGAGCCATTTCCCATATCAAAAAATTAATCTCTTTCAGACCCCAAATCATCTGCACTTTAATTTCCATTCAAGCTAGTATCAGGCTAAACATGTGACTGACAGCGGTAACGTTTTCATTTTTTCTTTGGTCGTTTTGTCCATCTGAAACCCTTCAAATCCCTTTAATGTTTTTGCTCTGTTCCAATTTTAAACAGAGGATTTGATTGGATTTACAAACACCCCCTTCCCCCCCCACCCACCCCCACCGCCCAAAAAAATCTATTTGATCATAAATTCTGCACAGAGCACTGTGCGGATGGAGTACTTACCGAGATATCTTCAAGAACAAAACACGTTTTAAACACATTCACATGAAGGTTATGTTTTCATTATTCTTTATGTGCATCCACCAACATTAAAGCATTTATGTTGCAGCCAATAAACAATCATAAACCATGTTGTTTAGCAGGATGCAAAATGTAAATGAATCTTTTGTAAATCTAGACGGACTTACAGGAGTCGGTGAGTCTTGTCCTGCATACTGATGCTTTCATGTTGCAGCAGATAAATGAAGTTAATTTTGACTTGTTCTTCTCCAGTGTGTATTTCTTTATATGAGACGGTGACAGGGTCCAGTGAGGGAGAGATGCCGTATCACTGGTACACCGACCAGCGATTTGCCCTCTTCATCATGTGCCTCGTCATCATCCTACCCTTGTCCATCCCAAAAGAAATCGGCATCCAGAAATACACAAGGTATACAACTCTCACCTGGGGTCCGAATGACATCCAGCTTTTATGTGATTTAATTGTTTTCTCCTCGTATCAGTGTGTTGGGGACACTGGCTGCTACATATCTGTGTGTGGCAGTGATTGTCAAGTATTACCTGACTGAGAGCCACGCTGTTATATTAACTCCAGAGCACAGCCAAGGGTCAGTAACACAGTTTTTAATGGATGCATGTGTGTATTTATCATCGGCTTCTCATTTAGTACAGCTGTTGTTTTGTGTGCATCAGTAAATGTCTGTGTGTGTTGTGTGTTTCTCAGTGTGAGTTCGTGGGCTTCAATGTTCAGTGTTGTGCCGACCATCTGCTTTGGCTTCCAGGTAGGATCAACTTCAGGCTGGTTTTAAGACTGAAAGTTGTCAGTATGAAATGGTGCCTATAAGTGGAACTTAAACTGCACTACAGTCAAGTGGTTTATTATAGAGCTATTATTGTCCAAATAAGAAAACACAAAGAAATGTAGGATCACAAACCAACCAACAGTAAGAACTAAACGAGGATCTGGATCATGAGAATATCCTCTTAATTACAACTGTATGTAGTGCTTTTGTCTGAATACCCATAGTGTCAGAGGTCTTTGCTCACTTTTCAGTATTTCTGTCATAATATAACTGGCAGTGTCTGACAAATATATCTCTGCTTCTAGAATATTTGTAAAATAAATGCAAAGGACTACTTTGGAAATGTAAAGCAAAACTCAAAAACGCAAAAAGCACACTTTTCAAATGTTTTTGTTTTGTTTTCTGCTTCTTATTTTCATGCTAGGAACAAGAAAAATATAGAAAACCAAAGTAAAAAATGATTAAATAAATAAGTGATCTCGAGGGTGCCTTGGTGGCCTGAAGTTAAAGGCGTGTGCCACAGAACCACAACTCCTAGTCTTTTTTGCATGTTATACCCCTTTCTCTCTCCCCCAAATCATTCCTGTCACTCTACACTGTCAACAGTCGACAAAAAATCTTAAAACAATCAGAATCAGCTTTATTGACAAGTAGGTTTACACATTCGAGGAATTTGACTTGGTATATTGTTAATAAATAGAAAGATAGTAACCAAGTACTGAGTCAAAATTCAAACATATAAAATAGAAAATAAGATATGAAAAAATGTTATAAAAATTGTAAAGAATATGTACAATATGACTGTTTAATTTAATAAAATTAGTTTGAAGACATGTGCAAGAGTTGAAGTACAAAGAATATTTGAAATGTGCAAGAGAGTAGTCCAATGTAACACATTGATTCAGGTGGAGGTGGAGCTGGTGGGCTGAAGCTGGTGGATGGTGTCACGGGGGACGGTGTCAGGACTGTCCCATTATCTCTCAAAGCGACAGTAGAACTCATTCAGTTCGTTGGCCAGGCGCAAGTCGCTAATGGAGTGGCCAGGCTTAGGTTTGTAGTTGGTGATGTTTCTGAGCCCCCTCCAGAAAGAAGCAGTAGTTGGCTGACAACTGGTATTTCCATGTGTACTGTGCGTCCCAAACTTTTTAATGCTGAGCTTTAAGAAAATTTCCACTTATTAAGTCATTAATATCAGTGGACTCCTCATGTGAACACAGTGAACCCCACTTGAAGGAACCATTAGTTTATCCATGTACATGATAGCAGTATGTTGATTTTTGTGGAATTATACAATTTTTTTGTCTTAATCAGATGGATGCCTATTTTTGTTTATCTGCTTGCACCCTGTTGGAATCTTTAATGTAAGCTTAGCCGAGGTTAACTCACTTGATGAATGTCTATGTTTAACCTTCTGCTAAGTTGGCTGGCAGGCCTTACAATAAACTATGTGTATTTCTGTATTTATAAAAATGCTAATTTTACAATTAACTAATTGAACTTTTGTGTGTGTGTATGTAAACTCCTGGAAAACTACAAAAGTATCTCCCTCCACACCCCCCAAAGTTGATCTAAATCATCTGAGTGCCTGTGCGTGTTTGCAGTGCCATGAAGCCTGTATAGCAATCTACAGCAGCATGGAGAACCAAAAGCTCTCCCACTGGGTGGTCATCTCTGTGCTCTCCATGTTTTTCTGTTTACTCATCTATACTCTGACGGGTGAGTTCACCTCTGAAGCGTCGCCCTCAGTGCATTACTGGCTCACCTGAAAGCTGCTAATCACATCCACTCTCTCCATCTCCAGGTGTGTTTGGCTTCATGACATTTGGACGAGCAGTTGCCTCAGATATTTTGATGTCATATCCAGGAAATGATGTGGTCATGATAATTTCCAGACTACTTTTTGGAATATCAATTATCACCATCTATCCTATTATTCTTCTTCTGGGGAGGTAAGCAACACCAGAGTTGATTTGTTTTTTGTGTGAGTTTATGTTTCAACAGACATGTTGTCTCTCTCTCTTTCTCTGCGTGTGGAACAGATCTGTCATCCTGAACCTGATGCTGCGCGTTCAAAGACGTCGTCGGGGAATTGTTACTCATTCGTTTGAGAGTCGCTGCAGAGTCGTTCTCACTGTGATGTGGATTACCGTCACTCTTCTCATTGCCATGTTTGTCCCTGACATGGGTGAGGTCATCAGTGTCATCGGAGGAATCAGCGCCTTCTTCATCTTTATTTTTCCTGGTATGTAAACAACCTTAACTTTCAGATGTGTATGTCTATGTGTTTGTAATGACGTAATGTATGGTCATGGCTTTATATTTACACATGGTGTATTTTGTCTCATTAATGTTATTATGAGCTTGTCAGTTCACCTGTAAATCCCTTTGAATTGGAATAACCTGTATGGAAGGTGCTACACAAACATGACTCAGTAACCCTGTCAATATGGTGTGTGTGTTTTTGTTGCAGGTCTTTGCTTAGTGTTCATAATGCAAACTGAATCTGTGACTCCAAGAGTCAGGTGAGTGTGCAATTACAGTAGACTCATATGTGTATGAAGTTATGAAATTGTTAATGAGCAAACATACAATTCTACATATTTGGAGAATTGAGTTTCAGATAATTAGTGAATATTTACTTGGATTTAAATGGAGGTTTCCTTTCAAGGACATTTCTGTTTCCCCAGTAGTTAGTACCAAATTACTTTCCAGGAACATTCCTATGAAATTATTATGTGAAATTATGAACCTGTATAATTAACAGATTTTTTAGTTTAACCATTAACAAGAGAGGGGGGTTAGATAAAAACCTGCTACTGGTCATGCAAACATGGCATTTAGTGCACAAAGTCGGATCGCGTCGCCTCCCAAGATGAAAAGAAAGTTGAGAGTGTCTTATTTTGAAGAACTGAAATGGCCCTTTTGTTCAAGAAAAAAGTATGCTCTCTATAGGCAGAGCAGATTTGATTTATTGTGTTATAACATGTGGATGTTTGAATTAAGGAAATTATGATTAATGATTATTAATTACTGTTAAGCAGAACATTCATATTGTTGCCTAATAACTTAAAAACCATCTGTACTGGTCTCTCTATTGATGTCTCTGATGTTCTTCTCTGCAGGGTGATTTTAACAGTTTGGGGAGTCATTACTATTGTAGTTGGAGCCTTCATCTTTGGTCAGAGCACAACCATTGCTGTCATGGAGCTTTTCCAAAAATTCTGAATTTCACACCATCATCACCCCAATCTGCAACAGCTGCTTCACAGTGACTCCAGAGCGTTTTGTGACGCTCAACTCTTTTGCACAACTAAAACTTGCATTTGTAAAGGTGATTTTTAGTTGTACATATGATTCTTATCGAGGTCATCCACAACCTTGAAATAAAATATAGTTACTATGTGAGAATGTTATATTTTTGTTTGTGTGATGCATAATTATTGGATTTCAATTTCTAAGTATATAATGTCAAAGAGAAGAATGCCAAAATGCATTGTTAGGTATTTAATTGTTAAGTATGTGCAGAAAAAATATTTATGCTTGAATATATGCATCTGTTTTACTATTTTATTTGGTGTGCCAATAATATACCTATGAGAATCACAGTGTTGCCTTTGAGTCTTCAGTACTTGCAAACGCTGCCAGGGGGCAGTATTGCACTACTGAGGCATTATTTATTTATCTGCGTTGTCACTCATTAATATATGAGTGGAAGTGCATATTGGCAACACAGATAAGAGAAACATTATCATTGTTATTATGGTCCCAGAGTTCCTTTTGACTACTAAGCAAGATAATATTCTTCTTTAATTCAAACAGATGGATTTTATGCCCTTGAAATGTCTGTTTACATCTCCAGTTGACAATGTGGCGAATGGTATTAAGATTATTTTCTTTTAAGTACACGATTCTTATCCTTCCTCTGCATTTTTCCCCATTCTCTCTCCCCACTGACCTCCACATGGCTGGAATCATAAGAGTGATATAAATCTGCAGCTTTCATTGAGCTCCGATTGATGGCCGAAGTATGCTGAATATCACGGTTTATTGTTTATTGTTTATTGACTTCAAGCTTAAAGGAGTAAGTGCACACTGCCTGTGAGCGTGCATGTGCTCACACGTGTGTTAGTGTACTAGTGAGTAATAATTTACAGTAAACCCAGAAAATGGGTGCTGTATATGTGCCTGGAGGGGTCTGCTTAAAAGCAGCCTATCAGCTAACTTCACATACTTATCTGTCTGAACACACACATAATGAAGAAGAACTGCATTCAAAAATAGACCATCTAGAAACACACAGCGGCTCCTTATCAGTTATGTAATGGGTTTATTTTCATCTCGTGCAGCGTCCTTAAGGGAAAACCTCAAAATGTTATAATCAACTTGTGTTTAGCCCATGGGATTATATTTCAACCTGCTGGCCAAATGACTAAATCCTCTAAATGCAGGGAAAAAATCCTTGAAAATCACACAAACTCCTTGAATCCTGCACTCACTCTAAACTGGCCCAGAGATTTATAAAGACAACTCAGCAGTCCTGGGAAATATAACAGCTACCAAGAGCTTAGCACTTCAGTTCTCTGTCAGTTTAACACATTTCAGACTTTTCTGCCTCCAAAATTTAAGGAATGGCCTTCCTTTCTCAGTTATGAGTTCACAACAGCCTTTGTTTCATTTCATACCAAAAACAAAAACAGAAATAAGAGTGCATCCATGCTGATGTCAGCTGATGTCTTAGTAGGTATAATGTTTACCATGTTTAGCATCTTAGTTTAGCATGTTAGCATGCTACAAATTTGCTAATAAGCACTACACACAAAGTAGAGCTGATGGGAATGCCATTAGTTTTGCAGGTTTCTGATCATAGAATAGAACAAAACAAATCAAAATTTTGACCTGATGATCCCGCTACATGAAAAGTTAAGTGATCCCCAAAGTTATAACTATTCATCCTGAAGGGGGACATGAATATGTGAAGTAAATTTCATGGCAATCCATCTAATAGTTGTCGAGACATTTCACTGAACATCGCAAATGTCAAATTTAAGGTGTTGCTGTTATGGTTGTGGGTTTATGTTTAGTTATTTCCTGTTTTATTTTGTAATACTCACCTCTCCTCTTGTGTCTTGTAGTTGAACTTGCTGTCTTGGTGTGGTTTTACCTCCACTTTTGATTATCTGCCCTGCCCTGATTAGTTTCACCTGTTTCTCGTTTTCTCCCCTCACCTGAGTGTAATTAAGTCTGTGTGCTTCCTTTGTTCTGTGCCAGTTTATCTTTGTCCATGTGTCATGTGTTTCAGCACTTTTCTGGTGTTTCGGTATTTTTCTGTTTCCTGGACTTTTTCTTATTTCGTGGATTTTAGACTTTGCTTGTAGGATTTGTTTTCCTTTGTTGGACTGCATTTCTGGTTTTTACCTCTGCCTGCCTCACCTGTTCTCCCTCTGTCTGTGTTCGGGTCCAAACGTCTTGCTACCTGCTCGACTAAACATCACAGATGCTGGAGGAAAAAGTCAGAGGATCACCAATGTCATTAGCATTCATAATCTGGGGACCATGAATGTCTGTACAAGATTTCTCAGCAATCCATCTAATATTTCTTGAGATATTTCAGTCTGGACCAAAGTGGTGGACCAACCCACCGACCAACATTACCATCCCTGGAGCCATTCCATTAGCATGGCTAAAAATCATCCATCCTCTGCAATAGATTATCTTTTTCATTTTCCTTGGCCTCTGAAAAATTATTTCCAGTCCTCATTATTATTCTGTCCCCTGTAGCTACTTTGTTATTGAAAGATTACTTGTAATGTAGGCTTCCTAATTAATTAAATGGCAATTTGTGGCAATGTCCCTTTTTAAATGTTAATTGTTCTGATAAGAGCGTCAGCAAATATCCTGAATGAAAACGGGTGGCTGCGTGTTATTTCTATTACTCTGTGTGTGGCTTCCCTCGCTATTGCTGTCCCACTAATTGAAATCTGCATACCTTTTGGTGCCCCCCCCCCCCCATTATGCTCCTGTTTAATTTGCAAATAACTGGCAGTTTTATGTCTTTCATCATACCAAATAGGAAGAGGAGTGTTACTGTAACACTACTGTGGCTGTGTGCCCGTCTAACTGTACTGTCTGTATGACATGCTGCCTGCATGTATGTGTATGACCTTGTTTTCTATGCATCAAGGTTATGACCAGCAGGCTGAGATCATCATGATGGAGATAACATGCATCCATCACTTCGCTGCTCAGGACTTTATTGAAGAGGTGACAGCAGATCTTTGACCTCCGGGCTGAACTCTGCCGGATAATCGCTGCAGTGGCAATGAGTTCAAATGTAGAGGCCTCTGTCACCTTGTGTGAGTGCAGGAGATCAACATAACATTCAATCCTATTTGTGATAAAGAGCACTACTGTTTTTTCCTCCCATCAATAGTCTTTAAATGTTGTGTATGATGTGTATCTACACTACTACATAATTGATTTTGCTTCAATTATAGACAAAATATTGTGTGCAAATAAACAATGACAAACTAGCACATTAAATTGCATGCTGCCCGATCTTTTCAATTGATCTACTTTAAACAACCAATTTATTCATTCATCCTTGAATTTAAACCTTCCTGTAATAGAAGGTTAGTTTAGCTGAAATTAGAATTGGCGTGTTTTTGTAAAATGTATGTAAAAATAATTTGAGGATCTTTCACATTGCATAAGCTCTGATGTTTCTTTTGAAAACATAATTTCTCAAACCAAAGAGGGAAACTCATACAACCAAGCTGTGAGACTGTATTGATTAAAGTTGAAACCGAACATAAGAGGAGGATTGTCAGCTATACAAAGCCCCAGAAAGGTGACTAATTACATTTACTAGAGACATGGTTTATGTGCATATAGACAAAGAAAAAAAACACTGTTGCATTCACACATGAGATTATGAACAACAAAGTATAGAAACAGTACTAAGACTGAATAATACTTTTATTCTCCCTGTCATGTAAAATTTGGCTTCATTTGCCCACTTTCCTTTGTCTCTCCATCTAATTACAGCATCGTGGTGACTGCAGAATTCACATCTTTTTGATAAGAAATGCCTCTTCACAAAAAACACAATCACATTTTTCAAAACAGGGTCCGCCGGGAAACATGTTTAGATTTTGGCCTTCTTTTAATCTAATCACAAAATCTTTAAATAAAATTAAATCTAATATATAAAATGTTTAAATATTTACTGTGCTTTCAAATGTTTGAATTTAATAATGTATTAAAAAATATCATGTATGTATTCAACATAATGTGTAGTGTATGGAAGTTGAGACACTGATTTCTTCCAAAGCCCCCACATAGCTCCAGTTTATACCACGCATTCCTTCAAAAAAGAGATAGAAATTCAAAATGCAATGGCAAACCTTCTGAGGTTTTCAATAAATGGTTGAGTAAGTTATCTAAACTACAATCAGTCTGAAGAGCATCTGAGTTGCAGTTTTGCTGGACGATCACAGCTATTTTTTCAGTGTACAGGACACTTTAAAGGACAGTGTCACTGGCTGAGTCACACAGTTGGTTTGTTGGTGGAAACCTGAGTGAGCTGAATGCTGGAGGGAACTCGAGAGTGGCTGCCCTTTAGGAATAAAAATACCACATAGAGTATGGATGCTGACTGTCTCTCTTCCCATTTGCAGAGCACATTTCATTTTTTTCAAAGTCACACATGACCTTTAAAACCCCAATCTCTTTAATACCAACTGTGATATATACAGTATGCTGTTGCCTTTGATTTGAATACTGTAAACTGCGAGCTTTCCTTGTCATTTTGAAGGGACTGTTATTATTTCTTTCACATGACTACACACTTTCAAAATAAAATTCCCTTAAAAGCATCTTTTAACCAATTTAATGTGATAAACCACTTATAAAAATCCCTAATGTCAGCTCTTGTTGAGGTGCAGAGATGTGCTAAATAGATTATTTCAATCCTGTGAGCTATAGTTATTTTAAGCAAGGTTTCTTTTAAATCCGTTTTTGACTGAAAAGGTTAATCATGTCTTCAGGTTGTCAGTATTTTTCAGAAAGTGCTTTCTTTTGCCATTGCTTACCTTCCCCCCAGTATGTACATACAGTATGCTACTGGAAGCAGCAACCTCCTCTCAAATGCCCTCTAATTGATACAGATGTTTAACCATAGACTGTGTAAGTGTATAACAGAAACATTTAGAGAAATCCAACAATCAAGCAGTACTGTAATATATTGGTTCAAATAGTATGATGTTACAAATCTACTTGCATATACTTGTAATTGCCTACTATTGTAAAGGTTGCTCAGAAAAAACAACACTTAACTTGAAAGCTGCAGTATATAACTAACTGTAGTGGGCTAATTTTTAGAACATCTTTATTATGCATCGATTTGTTTATGTAGAAGCCACAGTTCCAGGCCTCTCATGACTCATGGTAACATGAGCTTTTTCCTGTCCTGGCTCTTAGATTTTGGTGCAGTCTCCCTCCGGAGCTCACCAAACTCTGTTTGTGTTTCAATCTCATCTCAAAACATTTATTCACAAAGGCATTTTATTGATGCTTCATTGCCCCGATTTTTTCTTACTCTAACAGTGTTTGCTTGTCTTTGATTTGAATATTCATTCAAATGCTTTTTTTTGTAACTGTGAAACACTTTGTAAACCTATTTTTGAAAAGTGATAAAGATTTACTTAATCACTAAATAGCCACAAGACCGATTGAGGGTTCAAAGCACTCACTTTCAGAGCCAAGATGTACAGCATGTTGCGAATGTATTATGAGCAGCAGTACCATTTGAGGAAATTATATGGTAAGAAACAACGGTTTTGATTGTTTTGTTTGTCTTTACAACACAATACTTCAGGATTAATCTTCATATTATTTGTGTTTTTAGTCTTCATAACTCTCACCAGCATTTCCAATAATAATAATAATTCCTTCCTCCACCTGCCACAGTTTGAAATGCTGCATTGTGACAGTACTATAGGAACATTAAGACATAAATAGATAACTCCACAGTGCACACATTAATATTACAAGAGGTGTCACTGTTATAGCAGTAAATCAGACGACAAAATATTTACAGCCACCACTTTTGGAAATCCTAATTGCACCTGGATATCCCAAAGGGCCATTATTTATGAATGAGACTCCCTCTGTGACTGTCCTGTTTTTACTTTGTCACATATTTCTTATTAAAGCCTGAATTACCTTTGCATGAGCAGAATATGTGATCTACAGTATGTGAAGTATAGTGGAAGGGGAGAAAAGCAACAACCAAGACACAAACGGTATTTAAACCCCATTCAAACAGGGCATTGAAGCACAATATTTCAAACTCAGTTTTCATCGGCTCACACTTTAAAGAGCTCTAATAATTATATAACATGATGACACAGATCAGTTCACCGTGGATAATCTGGCTGGAAAGATGCACACACAGGCAAATCCAGTAGAATAAAGGATCATACATTTTATTCAATAGCTAGAGACTGAAATTCTTCTGAATTCACCCATAAACTGAAAGTTAGAATACTTCAACGTGGACGTTATTAGAATCTCATGGATCAATAAACCATACTTGCATGTTGAATCAGAATGTAGTCTACAGATTCATTATTCATATCATTTGAATTTACAAAAAGTAAAAACAATAAATGAACAAAAAGCAGCAAACAACATTTTTTGGGACGAATTAGGTTTCTGTTTTAGATTTTACAGGAAAAGGGTTTAATGTTCTGTAATTAATTGTGTATAAAGCAGCTTCAGCCTACCTGATCCGTGAAAGATTTATTCCTGATTGGAAAATTATTTGATTTTAAGTTTCAAATGAGGGAAGAATATTAAAATTGTATACAGTATATATAAAGTTTCCTGTTCAA
Organism: Coreoperca whiteheadi; assembly: GCA_011952105.1. Taxonomy (NCBI): domain Eukaryota; kingdom Metazoa; phylum Chordata; class Actinopteri; order Centrarchiformes; family Sinipercidae; genus Coreoperca; species Coreoperca whiteheadi. The sequence continues at coordinate 18,209,638 of CM022485.1, forward strand.
ATTCTCACACCCCATCAGCTCTGATATTTCAGAAAACTTCCCTTACAATTTAGGATTACAATTTTAGTGTTATCCAAGCATGTATTTCTATGTGAAAAATAACATTTTGTTTTCAACATAATTCATCGATCCAGTCCTTCTCAAACAGTCAAAAATCTTCGACGTTTCAAACATCGAAGAGAAGCTGGCTGCAGACAAGATCGTGCTTGACGTCCGCCATCTTGTCCTTCTAAAAAACATCTGAACTGCAGAGCTCAGTTTTTAAAAATAACATATAGGGATATCTTATGGAAGTCCAGCAGAGCATATTAAAACTTCAGCCTCTGTCTCTGACAAAGCGAATGTTGTTTTACATATAAATGCAACATGATAAATGAATGGAAAATAAATAACAATAATGATAATAATAATAATAATGATTATTTCAAAGTTAAATGATAATGAAAAATATGTAAACTTGTTGTTAATTGTATGCCACTTCTAGTGATTTTAACAAACAAAGCTCACAGTGATATACTCCTTTAAAGTAGGCCCGTCCTCTCGGTCAAACGCATGCGCAATGTAGTCCTGAGTCACGTGAAGGCGAGCTTCCGTTCCCTGACAGCAGCTACAGTCTGGTGAGTTTCTGTTCAGTGTTTTCAGGGTGTTTGTGCGTCTCTTATCGACAGGCAGCTCGAAAGACTTTACACTGGCACAGAGACATATCTCTGAAAGCCTCCAGCCTCCAGCGTGTCGGAGAGCTCCGTCATTGCGGGTTTTAGGAGACGCGACTCGGCCTCGAGCACCGCGCTGTAGGAAGCGTCCCGTTCTGCTTCGGCCGAGGACCTGTGTGTTAACAGAGTTTGTGTTTTTACCATGCCATGTCCTGTCAATGTTTATCAAGTCACGGACCTTCCAGCCCTTGGCGCCAGACTAACCGTTTTCATTGGTATCAACTTTATAATTTAGGTGCACCCAATAATACATTTTAAGCTTACCCTTTTTGCGGAGGGAGAATACATACAAGGCACAAGGTAGACTCATTTATCATTTTACAAAAGAGGGTTGTATAACGAGATTTGAATTGTATTTCCCTTTATGCAGACCTGGCAGCGTAGAAAGTAGTTGAAATTAATCCCACCTTTACCAGCTGCAACATTAGTGATTAATAAACATTAATGAATTATTAATTAGTATCTAAGTGAAATTTTAGACATTGTTCTGAAATAGGCCATTCTGCATAATGATTACTTTTAGGTTTTGTACTTTTAAGTATATTTTGATGCTTATACTTTTGTACTTTTCTTAAGTAAGATTTTGAATGCAGGTCTTTACTTTACACTGTGGTATTGCTACTTTTACTCACGTAAAATATCTGAGTAGTACTTCCACCACTGCTCAGGCTAGGCAATAATTCAGTAGCTGATAATTCAATACTATCGTTGGTTGTCCTTCCAGATACGACAAAATTGCCATATGGTGATTTCAAGTTGGACAGTTTTCATGTCTGTATAAATGATCAAAATCAGTTAGTATTTTGGAAAATTATAGTAATTTGTCTGATTGTCATCTGCTTGTTGTGTTACTGGTTCAGCTGCTGTTAACATAAACAAGCAAGAAAAACAGCTTGAAGTTGCCATTACTCAAAACCATTCATTCATTATTTAAATGTTTGATACGTTTTCTGATGACTAATTGTTTTGGTACATATTTTAATACGATATGATATCATATTTCTAGTTTTACAATAGCTGTCAAGCATGTAACTAATGCTAAGATAGTGTTCATTTGTTAGTATGGTATTTACTACAGCTGCTGCTTCAGCTGAGGTCTCAGAGATTCTTTATAATCTTGCAGCACATCTGAAATGATAATATCAGACTTAATTAATTATCAATGTATACCTTATCTCAAGTCTCTTTATCACTTCGTAAATCTCTTGTTTGCATAAAACCGTAACATCAGGCTCAAGAAACAGAGCAGATCACTTGAATGCACACCAGCGGTGCTTAACAGTAACAGTTTCTGAGGAATAATTGATGAATGTGCTGCCATTTGCTGTATACCATATATTTCCATTCATCACTGTGTCACTGCAGACTAATTAAGAAATGACCCAGAAATATGTCCTGCTCAGTGTTGTCATCTAAATCACGTGCACGTGAGCAGAGGATTAGCTCAGGGGTTAATTTGATTATGACTGTACTTTTTTTTTTTTTTGTCATGAATTGTATTGAAGTATTTTTAGCACACCCTGCCTAATAAAAGCCTAATAAAAGGTCGTAGCATGACAGACAGACCTGAATATATATATATATACTTATGAAGAGCATGCTCTTGTGTCAGCCATACTGTGGTAAACAAACACAACGCTGCTGTCTTGTAAAACGACATATCTCCAAATTTGGTGATTTTTGAATTAAGTCTTCCTTTTATGGGGTTCAAAAAAGTCTCCAACTTCTTAAAATAAATAAATAATTAAAAAAACTCACTTATGAAAAATGCATTGTCACAAAGCTGAAAACGGGGAGGTTTTCTTGTGAACAAATGACAATTTGGAGATATGCGGTTTTCACAGCACGTCAACAAAATCTTGAATCTAACTTGGACCCTCATGTAGTCATCATGAAGATGTTAGTAATATATTCCAGTGTGTGCCAGAATTTTCACATCTTATTAGAAGTGACTGTGTGTTGTAGTAGTGATGTAGAAACTCTCTTGTTGTTCTGGGCGGGTAAAGCCTTGGCCTGGTGATGTAATCACCAGTGTTCACAGTCTGCCTGTTGCCTGAGGGCACCACATCACAATGAGTCGACTTTAGTAATTGAACACCACTCATGCACGTAGAGGAAAATGAAGGGTTGCAGAGCTGGGCCTCGGTTTAATTCACTGTGAAATGTACAGTTTGAAGTGGGGGTTTTTTTCTCTTAAGATTGACTCTACCTGTGCCATGTACGCAGGTCACACGAACACTGAACACTGGTGGATTACATCAAAACACAAAATAGATGAAACAGTTGTGGTTTTTTGTTTTTTTTTCCTAATCGGAGCATTTCTAACTCCTTTTGTTGTTCTACTACAACAGGTGTGGAGGATGAGCTCGGGCAATGGGACCAGGAGGAAAGTCGGCAAACTGCAGCATTTCAACAACATGGTGGCGATTGACCCTGAAACTCTGACTGAGATTCAAGGCCTTTTTAGCAAAGTTAGAACCTATGTGAAACCGGCCAATGGCCAGTGGTGCATTCCCGACCCAAACGCTGCTCTTAGACACTCGGCGGAGGAGCACTGCCGGCTGCAGGCCCTGAAGGCTTCACTGAACGCTGTAAAGAACCAGCTCAGTGACAAGAATGTCCAGGTCTGGCATCAGCACACCAACTCCACCAATCGAGCCGGGAAGGTGATCGCCGCCGTACGTTCTGCTGCCAATGCAGAGATCTGCACTCAGGCCTGGTGCAAGTTCTTCGAGATCCTCGGAACCTTCAGTCTTCTTCCAGAGGAGTCCCTTCAAAACGGAGAGCTGAACACGGTGCACCTGTGTGAAGCTCCAGGGGCCTTTATAACCGCTCTGAACCACTACATTAAAACCAACAAGTCCACGCGCTACTGTGACTGGAGCTGGGCCGCCAACACTCTCAACCCATACCATGAGGCTAACAGCGGGAGCACAACGATTGCAGATGATCGGTTAATCGCTAACACACTGCCCTGGTGGTTCTTTGGCTCGGATAACACAGGCAACATCATGATCCAAAAGCATTTGCTGGAGATGCAGGCGTTCGTGTCTAACATGCACAGAGTTGATTTGGTGACGGCAGATGGCAGTTTTGACTGTCAGGAGAACCCAGACGAGCAGGAGGCGCTGGTGGCGTCACTGCATTACTGCGAGGTCACAGCTGCACTGCTGCTCCTGAGCCCCGGTGGCTCCTTTGTACTGAAAATGTTCACCCTGTATGAACACTCCTCCATCTGCTTACTCTACCTGCTGAACTGCTGTTTCCGCTCCGTCAGCGTCTTCAAACCTGCCACCAGCAAGTCAGGCAACTCAGAGGTTTATGTCGTGTGTCTGAACTACGACGGCAAGGAATCTGTGAGGCCTCTGCTCTCAAAACTGATTCGTAACTACGGCCCAAATCTGGCAGACCGAGAGGCACTTTTCCCAAATTGGCTTATTCCAGAGTCATTTCTGAAACAACACGAAGAGGTGTGCTTGTACTTCCACGCGTTGCAGGTGGAGACGATCACAGAAAACCTGCGACTGTCTGAAGGTATGAGCACTGAGCAGCGGCAGCGGCTCGACTACATCAGGGACTGCACGGCTCAGGAATACCTGCAGCGCTTCCAGGTAGGATTGTCTGTAGACCATCACCATGTCATGTCTTAGCCTGTCCTAGCTTCAGAATTCATTCTTGACATTTGAAACAGCAGCTGGCAAAACGATTTCACCTAAAGGTCCATTTGGCAGCTGTTCTAGTTCTTCATCAGCAGATGGAGTTTGCCCAGCTGTCAAGGAATTGTAGATGTTACTGTTTTTTCTGAGCACTTAAGGGAGTTTTTGTCTATGTTGACCTAAAAATGAAGCTTTAATTAAGTTTAGAAATTGTGGGTTTTTTTGGCTAATTGTCAGATGTTTATCACACTATTTGAACTCATTTTAGATTGAGTGAAACATTGCATTTTAAGTCTTCACTTCAGTTAAATTCTTTTTAAAAAATGAGAAATATGTCCAGAAGAACTGCAGGGCAGTGTGGAGTCTTCATGGGTTTGATAATGTGTACCTGTAGCAGACCTATCATCAATTGAACGAAAACGAGACTTTAACAAAATAAATAAGAGATAAGTAACAGACACAAGTCCAGAAGTAGTCATATTTTGCTGGTACACCAGTTTGTATTAAACCCATGTAGAGTCCTTTCCTTTGTTACCTTTTTCAGCTCTGCAGAAGATGGAAAACCTCTGATTTAAAAACTAAGTGGCGTTCACTTGGTACAATATAGATATCAATTGCTTGGTTCATACAGTAACAGAAGTATAATGTTTTATTAAAACGTTGCATTACGAAGTAGCAAAAACCTAAACAAATAGATGTATTAATCAAAGTCAAAGGATTAAATACCATCTGAAGGAAGTGTATATTCTAAAGCATTTTTTGGGCTCATTTGAAATCCAACATTGGTCTCTGCTTTCATTGTAGCTGAAAGAAATAAAAGCTAAAAGTGAACTTGATTCAGTGACTCTGTGTGTAGGTGAGCTTCCTTCCCCGGAATCGATGGATCTCTCGCAACACAGTGAGTCCCGCCTGCTGCAGCGTCTCAGCGGGCCGACCTCTTGGGCAGAAGAAGCAAACAGGCTCCTTCAATGAGCGGAGGGAATTGCAGACCCTGAGCTGGAGGGAGCGCATCAAAAGGGGTTGCCATGCCACCTGGATACAGAGACACTGCACTGAGGCCGGTGGGACAGGCTGCGTGCTGGAAGGACCCCTGTGCGAGTGTCATGTGGATTCATGGTATGTTATCGTGGGGGCTGCACTGCCTGCAGTCAGAAACTCTCCGTTCTGTGATGGAGGATTGTTAAACCACTTGAATGAAGCCCTGATGGACACAGCAGGAGGCGGGACTCGCGTGACTCCCTGTGACTCTTGCCATGTGGTTTGCGCGGCCTCCGTCTTGTCTGATGTTGCAGGTCTTTGCGTCTTCACAGCCAACAGTGATGGGAACAAAAAGAAGAGGCAGTGTCTGGTGTTTGGCAGCCGCTCAGTGTGGGGTGCCTGTGAAAGCCAGCTTGCGGATTTAGTCTTAACGTTTTCTGCAGAGCCTTCATTTCCTCAAAGAGGCTGCATCATGCTGCACGACGGGGAGCCGCTGTACCAGCAGCAGCTCTTAGGCTGTGTTGTGTTTTCCCTGCAGACTCTGAACGCTGGGGATGCCCTGCTGCTGCCTGTGGTTTCTGCCCTCACCCGTGTCACCGCAGCTGTCGTGCTCTGCCTGCATGTGTGTTTTCGCTCAGTCACGTTCAGGTGTCCCCAGCCCTCAGGCGTAGTCGGGACAGTGCTTGTGTGTGTTGGTTTCTGCCCTGACGCTGCTGCACGGATTGTCCCTGTTCTCACAGAAGTCCATAACGGCATAGGTCAGTTGTTAAGAGGAGAGGAGGACTCGGGTAAAAATCTTCCGTCTGGCTGTGACAGACAGGTGCTGCAGTTTGTTCCCATGGAGGAACTGCTCACAGGAGGACTGATTGAGTTCCTGTGGACCATGAACTCTGAAATCATCCAACAGAAACTGCATTTGCTCATGCAATCATAGTGCAGTTTAGTGAGCTGTGACTCTGGGGTACATACTGTCGCTTTAGAAGCTGTGTCATTATGTTACAGTCTGTTTTTTTTCTTGTTGAATCAGCAGACTGTTCATCAACATAGGCTTCCAGCAGTTTGACACTGAATAATTTTTGGGGTTACAGAGGTCTGGTAAACTCACATCTTACCAACTCCACACACCCAGATTTTTTTCATTTTCAAACTTGCAGTCTTGGGACTTACTTTAATGATGTTGAAGGATGGTGTCACGTAGTCAAAGGTTTAAAGGACATTTGGACACTTTAGAATTAGCATACCACTAGAAGTTATAATATGGATCTAGACTGTAAACCAACCATAGTAAACCGTAGGGAGTGTGGTAAAACAGAATTAGAGCCCAACAGATACATCTGCATGGATGATAATATTGGCCCGTTTCAGATTATCACAGATATATTGGTATGCGTTTATGTAAGTTACAAGAAACAGCCAATTCATCAGGACACGTCCGTCACATGTAGTTATTTTGTTTATAAGCACTTATACTCGATCATGGTCAGGGAAGAAGTTTATCCCATCATGTATTTGGCAAGAGGAAAAAAGATGAAATTATAATAGATTAGATTAGAGGCCAGCTGATACTGGAACTTTGATGGCGATATTGATATTTAAGAGTTAAAGAATCCAATAACATTATGTTGTTATGCGTATGTATTTGGTTGTTAAAGAATTGGGCCTAAGATATGTGCTGAGTTTGGAGCTCCAAAGTGTTCAATATTAAATAAATAATCACAAATAGAATTTCGTAATAATGTTGAGTATTAATAATTTTGTCAATTGTTTCAGAAATGATTGGTTAATAGTGATATTTTACACAATTTATTCATATGAGCATTAATTTCATAATGTCTTTATTTATGTTAATATTGGACATTTGAGCTATTAGAGTTGAAAAGTAAACTTGTCAGTGCTCTTAAACTATGTAATGGTGACACTATTTCTGAAGTACATACGTATATATGCTGATACATCTCTGATCAGCTAAAATCAGCCAATAATATCTACCGTGCCGATGTGTCAGTTAAAATGTAAAAGGTGAGCCTTCACATCATCAGTTAGGTCTCAAGCATCTTTGTTATTGTTTCAGTTCAAACAAAATGTCAGTGTGCTGCATACAAAGCTTTTGACAACCTGTAGGCGAGAACAGCTCTGTCTGATGACACAAACTTGCAGTGCATGAAAATGCAAATTACTTTCAGTACTTGATCAGCAGAACTCATCCGTGACTAAATTCACTGAAGATTTTAGGGAGGCTGAAATAAACAATAGTCCAAACCTCCTGTCAGTCACAGATGGTTTGTGTTGAAATCCACATCACAAAGACCCTGGAGGTTTACCCTGAAGTGCCTGTTGTGTCATCCCAGGATCTTTTTGCCATCATGCAGTTTATAGCCGACTTACTGTTTAACAATTAATTTCTCTGTCCACGTATAAAAGGACACCCTGCGTGCACTAAAATGTTTTATATTGCTTGAGCTATACAACAAGGGAGCTGTGAAAAGAAGCATACATGTATAGCTTCAGTAAAAATAGGCTGTATTTGTTTACTTGGATTTTTTTTTTTATTTCTGGTTTATAATATCAGTACAATGTAACTGAGGAGTTTATTTTCTTACAAAAAGAATAAAAATTTGCACTGAGAAATCACATGAAGTCTTAAGTTTTCTGTTCCCTGAGACAGCTGAAATGTCACTACATCTTCTAACTCTGAAAACGAGGAAAGCTGCTTACTGATTGAAGCTTTTGGAGCAAGCCTGATGTTCTACCGAAAACCTCCCATTTCCTTCTCTGAAATAAACACAATGTGCTGGAGTCCATTCAGTAATTTGTGATTTAGTATATATTTCTGTTAACACAGTAGAAAATATCTTCAGATACTGTTTCAGAAACAAAACTACAAGTCTGCCACTTGCTTGCAGTCCTGTCAGGCTGTAATGTTCGTTACACTCTAGATTTTTGATCCAGTACTATTTTCAGGCAATTCCTAGGTTCTTATCACTGGTGGGGCATAAACGTAACTTCTTGCCTGAGGGTGGCACCAGATGATCTTCTGTACAGCGGTCATCCTAGGACCTTTCAGACTCAGTTTGTCAGGTTCAGCTCCATGTTGTCTGATTTTACTCTGCTTTTGTTCGCCTAAACCAGCGGCTCCCAAACTGAATAGAGACAGTAAGTTCTTAAGGTAAGTGTTGTTGTTTTTTTGTTTTTTTACCAGAATGAAACATGGACAAAACAAGACCACTTAGATTAAAACAGCATAATTACGCAGAGGATCAGAGGTGCAGGAAGATGACTGTGCATCTCATTGTGTGATTGTATCACTAATCTTCCACTGATGCTTTTCAGACTCGCTGATTTGAACATTTGAGTGTGTTGGTGAAGACTTTACTATATGTCCATATATATACTGTATACAGTATGTACAGGTGGGTTTTAGTACGTTTTGCGGTGAGCTTGATACTGTAGTGAGGAATGTGGAGCATATTTACTGTATGCTGGAACAGCCTGATGTTTGCTAATGTACTCCTATGTATGGTGGTAATCATTCAGTTTGACTCTGAATTGGCCCTCTTCTCGAATGCTTGCCCAGGATTATGGCACGAGAAATAGGGTGATTATATTCTGTGTATCTGTTGATGTCAGATAACTGTTGTTATCTGTATGCCACTGTCTCCCAGTCATTCACTGTACTCAGCTAGACTTCCACAAAAGTCATATTTCAGCTGCTCTACTTTGTGTAATACAGGCATCGCTGGACATTTTTGGTAGATTTTGTGATTGGTACAGTGCCTGCAGACGCAGCTGATACTTGCGTGCCGATTACCCAGGATTCCTCAGCATCTGTGAACAAGGAGCTGGAGTTTGTGGAGGCATCATCATCCACGCAGAATCTCCTGCAGCATGCCCTCACCTCCTCCACCTGCTAATGAAAAAACTGACCAGATGTTGGATGTTAAGATGGAAATGAATCCTGCCTGCAGTAAGTTCACTTTAGAGGTCACAGACAACACACTGTGTGTGCTATCACTAAAACTAACCAGGAAATCTACAATCTGCCTCTAAAACCGAAACAAAATAAGTAATTATATAGCCCAATAGCCTCAGTTACTTGTGTCATTTATGCAAAACTGAATGTCAATAGTTGATATTAACAGTAATACAACCAGGTGCACTTTGACTATACTTTCACACTTTTAATAACAGCACATACTTTTGTTGTACCTATTCTTATTTTACACACCTTGGTTTCACTTTTTTATTTCCTGTCAAAATACTAAAACAGAATCTATGTAAAACAATACAAACTCTCACCTTAGTAGGTCAAAAGAGAGATTAATCTCTTATCTGTTTATTGCCAATTTGATTGTTGTCCTCTGTGTTCAGCTCATTGTTTTTTCCCCTTTGGATCAGTCCTGATATAGATTAGTATTTTGGGTCAGTCTCTTATCAGACAAAACTCACCAAAGGTTACTTATCAGGTTTTAATTTGTCACTTTAATACCTCTGGAGTTTCTGCCCTTGTGATATTGTGGATTACAGTTGAAAACTGGATCAGAGAGCAAATCAGCAAGTCATCTTCCACTAATCTCTCTCCCTGTTTGTCCGACTCCAGCGACACCACCGCCCACACAAACAATTCAAATCAGACACGTTCAACAAATTGATGACTTAGGAGATTTTCCCCACTCATTATTTACATGCAGAACAGGAAAAGGAAGCAAATAAATGTTGTACAGTGAGTCTCTTTAAAATGTCAGCGCAAAAAAAAAGAGGGGGGGGGGCAAAGTTGTGTGAGACAGAGAGTGAGTGTGTGTCATTGTGTACCAGGAGTGTAATCTGCCCTATGTCCTGTGTGCAATATTCTTCTCTCACCACTTTGTCCTTTCCAAATACTGTAAGTACACACACACCAGCAAACCAGTATTTATATCTCTGCAGATGATGCTGACCACAGTCCAATCTGTGTGGATGACGTGATCAGATTGTGAACTTGCGAACTGTGTTCTGAACTCTGAATTTATTAAAGCTGGAAACAAAACAGTTTTCTCAATTGATGTAGTTTTAAAGTTAATTTAATTGTTTTGTGTAAAGGTTGCTGAGCTTTTACACCGCTTAATCATTTTAATCGTGCTCATCATCAAGAAACATATGCTGTATCATTATTTATACAACTATATGTTGTGATGAAATGTTAATAGGTAATTGACAGAAAAGGAAAAAAAATATTAGACACCCCATTTTAAGATGTTGAGATGCTAAATATGGTGAAAAGAAAGCTGATAATAAATCAGATGCATGTTGACAATAACGAACCTTCAGGCAAGCATTGAAGGGAAACCACACAGTCTAATACTATCAGTACAAATTTGGAAAAAATGCATTAAATCTCAACAAGAACAGCTTTTTTTGACAGATCTAAATGTTTTTTTTCACATCACTGCTGAGCGGAGTCTCGCCACTTGCTCTGCTGTCTACAGAGAAAAGATGTTGACAGATCAGGTGAAGTGAAACTCTCATTATGCCACAAAAATAAGGCAGCAGGAATAAACTTGTGAGGAGGAGAGTTGTGTTCCCTGCAGAGTAGGGCGTGTTCATCACAGGAATTCAGCTCAGTCAGTCGATTGTCTCTCTGTGATCTCATTCTAGGAGAAGCTCTCATTAGTCTTGCTTTGTAACTGCAATTGCTAATCGGTGAGAGAAATAAAGTAGGCTTGCAGTAAAGACAGTATTAAAATTCCTCAAAACATCCTCAGCATAACAAAATGACTATTAAACTCCCTGATTTTTTTTGCTGGGACATTACACTGAGAGTTACGAGAGAAGATTGATCCCACTCTCATGTTAGTATGGTAAGTATAAAGCTATAGCTGAGAACTGGTTAGCTTAGCTTAGCCCAAAGAATGGAAACGGGGAAACAGCTAGCCTGGCTCTGTACCAGCACCTCTAAAACTCAATGTTTAAAACATTAAATCTTGTTTGTTTTACCAGTACAGACGATAATTTGCCATTGTACGGGGGTTATGTACCAGACTAATTCTTAGCTCAATGCAGTGACTTCCTGGAGTCTCCACTGGTTGCCTGGCAACCTCACGGTGATGGCAAGACTTACATGTAATGGACTGATTTAAGAGTGGTATTAATCCTCTCGTCTTAACTCGCACCAAGAAATCGAATTAGCGTATCTCCCAAAATGGCGAACTATTGTTAGAAGTCAGAGAGACTCTCTAAATACTACGATTTGGAAAAGTTAATTTGGTTTGTCTGTTGGACAAAGCAGTTGCATCTAACTTCATCACTTTCGTAAATATATTTCCCTTCATGTTATCTGGTCCGCCAGATGCTGCCATAGCTCTGCAGTACAACACAGAAAACAAGAGAAAGTCAAAGCGAGTCATCTTCCTGTTTTTAGCCATGCTAGTGCCATGGCCAACACTTTGGTCCAGACTGAAATATCTCAACATGTAGCTATTGGATGGATTTGCACAAACATATACAGATATTCATGGTCCCAAGAGGATGTATCCTACTGACTTTAGTGATCCCCTGACCTCTAGCACCACCATGAGGTTCACATTTGTAGTTTTGAGTGAAATCTTTTGACAACTATTGGATGGATCCTGATGATCTATCGTCGTACTTTGTGTTTAGTGCTAACTAGCAAATGTTAGCATGCTAACACACTAAACTAAGATGGTGAACATGATAAACAATTATAAATGCTTAACAACATAGCATTTTCATTGTGAGCATGTTAGCACGCTGATGTTAGTATTTAGCTCAGAGCATCGCTCTGCTTTAAACTAAGTGAGTCACAGAGCTGCTAGTATGGCTGTAGATGATTATTATTTTTGTGTCTTTGTGTGACAGATCAGTTCTAACGTTAACTATTTATCGGCACTGCTCTGAGCCACTGTGGTCAACACATATAAAGTGCCACATAGAATAAATCAGTTCATACACAATGGTCAATTTTTCTGGAATTTTCCCTAACATGCTTGCTCACAATGAAAATGCTAAGTTGTTAAACAGGTATAATTGTTTACCATGTACATCATCTTAGTTTAGCGTGTTAGCATGCTAACATTTGCTAGTTAGCACTAAACACAGTCGTAACTTTAATAAAATGTCACAACAGAAAATGATATATGACATGTAAATGCATGCAGAGCTTTGAAGGCTATGGGTGATTTTGGAATAGTGGAGAGTGAGTCTTTATACAGGATGAATGTTGAGGATGACAGTAATGTTTCAGCTCCAACTGGATGAGGAACAGAGTAGAAATAAACACACCGCTAAACAATTACAGTGAACATCTGCTCTCTGTCACAGCGACACTGCAGCGATGCAAACGAGTCGCTCTCTCCCCTCCTGCAGCTGTTATCTGACAACAAAGCCTCTTTGTCCCTCTCATTGACGAAAGATGGATCATCTAAAAACAGAGAGAGGATAGATCAATCTCTAAATTAGAAAAAGAGACATGAGCCATGTCACATCTGGTGTGGTAGACTCAAGCAATATTTTTACAGTATAAACAGGGACATGACCAAATATGAAAAAACACATTTTAATTTGTGTTAACAGCCCCGGAGAGCAGAGCGGAGTGAAAATGGAAAAGACTAAGAGGACCATGGATAAGTAAAATAGAACTGTAAAGATGTAATCCAGCCAGACTGTTGACTTGAAATCATATCAAATAAGATAAAAGCATTCCTGCTCGTAAACTGCTGCAGATAATGTTTAAAGTGATAAATATAAACTGTGCTGTACATTCTTATATTAATCCTCGAGACCTCACTGAAAGAGAATACTCAGTCAGAAAATCTGTGGGAGGGAGGAATTAATTAATCCAGCTTTCATTTGAGTTAAAGCGATGGTTTTAGTATTGTACATACAGTTTAGGTGTCAGTAGGGGAAAAATTTAAAACTCATCGGAGGAGAAAAGATGGATTGGGGGTCACAAATCTTTCATCATGGCAGGTTTTTTCCACTCATAAACAACAACAACCAATTAACCTCTGACACCCGGCCCGAATTGGAGTGTCAATCCTTGTCGATTCTTGGAAATATTGCAGTTTAGTTCCTGTTCTAATGGCTAGTTTTATGGATTGAGTATGTAAATCATGTTGGATAGTCTCCGATTTATTGCCAAAGCACAATGGTCTTTTGGCTTGTCTTCTTAAAATGCTAATCAATTTAACTCTCTTGTCTGGCGCACCTGCTTTTTTTTGACAGTCGTCTGTGCAGAGAGGAATGAGTAGGAAATGCAGGTCATGAGCTGCGACATACAATTTCTGTCATACATGTGCTTTTAGTCTGATGGCACAGGTGAAGCTTATATCCAGGTAAGTCAGCTACCTAAATGTGTGATTATAAAGGTGCTGTGAAATTACAGCCTAAAGCTAAAACACAAAAATGACTTGCACAGTTACAGTGAAAATTATCAAAAATATATTTTATAATATCACATATTCTCCATAACCCATTTGTACCGATGCCTTCAGAAATGTGCTTTGTGCTTTGCTTGGCATTAAAACACTTTTTAAAAGATGTTTTAACACTAAATGGGGATTTACAGTTACTGACTTTTTGAACATTTTCTGAAATAAAAGTTGATCATTGTTCATTTTATTTGTTTCTGTGCAGCATTATTTTTGTATTTTTATTTAAAGGACCAACATTTCATTGGAGGTCTGAAAAGTCACCTTTTAGATCAACTTTCTGCTGACATTGCGTGTGAGTTTGCGTTTTTCTCTGTAAGGGTAGGTGTGTTTTAAAAAATCTGAAAAGTCTAAAATGTTAATCTGGTATGGCTAAAACCCGCCTGGCCTCCATTCAGAGCCAACAGCTTGCACTTTGAGCTCATTGTGTCATTTTCTGTCCAAAATAAAAACACGATGTAGCCAAAGCTTTAAATGTGCAGCTGCCAAAACAGTTAGTGTGTGAAGCTGCTGAGTGTCTGTTGGATCACACATGTTTTCCAACAGTTTGGCAGCTAGATTATGTCCCATATGGCCCGCATTGGTTTTAGTTTAATTTGATTAATTAGTTTCAACACTTGTAATCACAGGGACTGATTTCACCAACTGTTATTTCTCTTCTACAGTATGTTTGAACAATCACAATCAACGGTTGATAGAGTGGCTCTTTGCCAGTGTTGTACCTTGTTGTCTCTCTCTCTCTCGGTCTCTTCCTCTTTGCTTGAAGGCACATCGATAGACCTCCGTTCACCCGCTGATTTGAATTGCCTCAATAAAAGGGATTGCCTGGACAGAGGTGGTGGCACAGGGCACAAATCAGGCCTCAGGGACACTTGTTGGCATTCAATATGTACACACACATATACTGTATACTACACAGGATATGTGTACATCTGAGGATATGTTTGCTCAGGTATGTATGCTGAGCTTTTATATGTGCATGTGAGGGTGCTTGTTGTGCATAAGTGCATTTGTTTATGGAGGCCAGTCAACTCACAATTATTCATCACAGCGCTGAGCTCCTGTGCTTGGATATCTTTTCCCTCCATGTGTGTGATCCATGTTTGTCTGCACAGATTCACATTTCTCCTCCCAAAAAACACAGATGATGAAGAGTAGAGGATTCAGGCCGGGGTGTGACGTGAACCTTTACTCTGTGTTTGTGTGTAGGGCCAAACACTTGCTTTATGATACCCTGGAAACCATCATCCACATTGTCGGATCAACACTTGAATTCAGTTTGAAATGGTTATAAAGGGCTCTATGCTGCAATACCAGCAATGACCAATGACCATGATATTGATTGAATTGATTTACTTAAAAGAGATGTCACCAAGAGATGTAATTATGTACAAACGCTCCAGTGTGATTCCAGGATGTTTCAATATCTCTCTCACCTGTTCTTTAACATCTTTAACACTTGATGATGTTTTTTGTAAATGTATGCCGAAGAGTTGTGTTGTGTTTTTGACCTGCACATGTATGAAGCTGAAAAAAACAGTCCCTGGTTGCAAATATTAGTAAGCTAGGATATGAATGTAAAATGGTGATATTTAGTATCCTTTGGCATGTTCACAGACTGGTGTTGGTGGGTTATGATTGGCAGGTTTCCCAAAAAAGAGCTAAATAGCTAGAACACATTTTCTCCCAGCTGTAATGTTTTGGGCTTGCATTGTCCCTCAAAACGCACAGTTCAGGTGTGTACTGCCATACATGTAACTCTTTATTTTCATCCCCATGCTTTACTTACAGCACTGCCATGTTTCTACCAGTACTCAAGAAGGACAACTGTGTGATGCTGGAAGGCAGTAGGACAGATCGTGAGAAGGGACATTTAGAACATCTCTGCGGTCAAATAAAAACCACAAGTAGTCAGTCATTTTCTACCTCTTGTTCCCGTTTTGGGGTCGTGGGTGACCGGAGCCTATCCCAGTAACTTCGGGCCTTAGGCAGGGTACACCCTGGACAGTGGCCAACTCGTCGCAGGGCTGACACATACACAGACACTCTATCACACCAATTAACCTAATGCATGTCTTTGGACGGTGGGAGGAAGCCGGAGAAAACCCACGCTAACACGGGGAGGACATGCAGACTACACCCAGGGAGGTCGTGGTCTGGTGCAGGATTCGAACCCACGATCTCCTTATTGGGAGGCAGGGGCGCTAACCGCTCTGCCAACGTGCACCCCGACGCAAGTAGTCTAATGTAATAATGTAAGCAACCTCTGTAAGGATTTGAATCTAGTATACTTTTGATTTAATTGGTGCATTCAAATAATTTAACGGAATATTTTGCTTTCTTACTGAGAGTTAAATGAGAAGTTTGATACCACTATCATGACTGTATGGTAAATATGAAGCTATCTTAGCTTTATCTTAGCATAAAGCCCATAAACAGGGGGAAACAGCTAGCCGGACTCTGTCCAAAGTTAACAAAATCCACCTGCCAGCATTTGTAAAAGCTCACAAATTAACACGTTATATCTAGTAAAAAACAATCTGTGTAAAACTACATGTTGTGGATTTACAAAGGGCTTATGTGCTGAACTATTTCTTGGCTGTGAGAAGTAACTTGCTGGTGTGTTTTCATCACCATGAGGTAGCCAGACAACCAGAGACTCCAGTAAGTCATTGCTCCAAAGTACAATTTTATCATTTGGAGCTGGCCACCCGAGCTTAACGCTCCCGCCTCATCTGTGAAATGCCATATGGTGATGTTTGGGTCACATTGTGTGAGTTCAGCTCCTTTTTCAGCAAAAAGCCCCAGTGTGATGGCAGTGTTTGCTGAGCTGCTATCACTATATGTGATTTTCTACATATTTGCTGCCTGTATAAATGGCATGCAGTAAATGATGACGCAGTTTTTCTTATTGTAAGGTGTTTATCTGTTCCCGTGTTCTGATGAGAGAAAATCACATCAAAATCTGGCTGATAGACTGAAAATTGGATTCTGCTTTATCTGTTTCCAGCCTTTGGCAACAGTTCCCATCTCTGATGATCAGACTATAGTCCACATTGCGCAGCTGATAAAAATGGCTGATTACTGCAATGAGGCACCCTGTCACTCTAATTTACACAAATCGCACACTCCCACTCTGACTTCTGCTCAACCGTATTACCGCCGGAATAAATGACTCTGGCAGTCGAAAGCCTAATTTAATCCACATGCACACTTTCACACAAATAATCCCACATCATGATATTCATTCCTACCAACAATATGCACATTTGGTATTTATTGTTCCTCTGAGCGTGTGATTATGCAGTTTTGGATGTGTGTTGTCTCAGTGGCGTCATATCAGTGAGGCAGTGTAATTTCTTTTGGTGTAATTTATTATTTTAGCGATGCATTTCAGCTGATATCTGATTGGCTGCATGATGAGAAGATACAGCAGGGATAGGCTTGTTGGAGGTTTGGTAGTGAAGAAATGAAAGTTCAGGTTAGAAGATGTCCTTCTCATCAGAGAGCACGTTAAACATGCCTGTCCTGAGCAGCTGCGGAGCTAGTGATGACAGGTGGGTGGGACAAACAGCCACATGGGTCACTGCACTGTTGAATTGTATGTAGTGAATATCAGAAGTAGGCATGTTGTAGGTGCAATAATCAGCATTCAGTTATCTGTATTGGGTGGAAGTGCAGGACTAAACCAACATTGATGTTTACTCACACTCAGAGAGTTAAGTTTACATCTCACTCACTGGGTCTGGGTCATTATTAGTCCACCGTAGTGGAATTAACTGACACAACGCTGTGTTTGATGGAAAGGGACATCATGGTCACGGCTGTTTTGGTCCTCTGCTCAGGTTTGCTGGGATGTACAGTACGTGAGGTCACCAGATTCATTGAACTAATTAGAGTGGTAAAGGTTTAATTTGTCCCACCCTTATGCTAACAGGAGAGTCAGTATTTTAGGAGTAGGCAGCATGTTTTATGATGCATCTCCTTCTTTAATTTTCCTTTACACCACATACCCTCTGACCTCTCTTCTCTTTAAAGTCTTTTTTTTGATGCCATGTCTATTCCCTCAGACAGGTCAGGTGTATGTTAATTTGCCAGGTGGGTCATCTCTTTGGTTTGCGTGCTGTTGGTTGATCAGATATCAGAATGAGGCACAGATAGATTCAACCATGACTGCATGCTGGAGGTTACTCAGTGCACGCAAACATCACCGGGGCTCATCAGGCAGCTGCTGTCCTGCCACACGAACACACGAACACACACACACACACACACACACACACACACACACACACACACACACACACACACACACACACAGTATAGAAGTGAGTGTGTCCTAACAGTATGGTAGTCAATGTTTGAGGGATTAATTTTGTGAAATTTTATTTCTCACTTTGTTGAATGTGTTAGTGTACTGGACTTTGTATCACGAGTCTTTCCTGCTGACAAGGAAGGCAGTTGTGCAGCTGCATTTGTGTTATTTAGAAGACACTAATTTTTAATATAATAAGCTTCAGCTTCCATATTTTTTTTCAAACACACAACAAATGTCTTATCATATAAACCTCACAAAGCAAAGCATAGCATTCCTAAGAATGAAACAAATGAAATAAAATAAAACCTTTGGCAATTTTTTTTCTTACTCTTGCCTTTCAAAAGGTTAACATTAGTGTTGAGTTCTCGAAAAAAATGTCTTTCTTTGGATTAATGTCAGTGTGTGTAAGAAGAGGAAGGGGAAGCTCATCCTTGGGGGCTGTATTACAGCACGCCAAGACAGTTTTAGTTTTTAGAGACACTGAAAACACAAAATGGATGCCAGAATATATAGCCATGACCTTAATACTTAGACAGAGAAGACCAATTTATTTTTTATTTAAAACTTTACTTTGTACTTAATAGGAGGTGTGGAGAGAGTGAACGGTAAGACAGAGGTGTTGGCTTTTATTGATTCATGCAGGACAGATTTGGTGAAACAGCAGCAGACCCTGGAGGTAACAATCACCTGCCTTTAAATAAGAATATATTTCAGTCAGTGTTCATTCAGTTTAATTTGCGCGAAGAACAAGTACTACTAATACTCTGACCATAGGTTATCATTTCATTGATTTTTAAATAATCTGTTCTTTTTATACATAAACTCAAGCAGGATTTGTGCACTTGATCCTGGATAATTCTGCATAACACCAGAGATGCTACATTATTGTTGCATTTCATTAAATTAGATCAAACTGAACTGAAAAGCCTCTTAAACACCTGGCTGCCTGGAACATTTCCTCATGCTGCTTTCCCTTTCCATAGTAATTGTAAACATTAAGGCAGTTTTAACTACATTTCACATGATATATTTAATACAGAATTAACAGGATTGCATAATTATCTGTAATCTGCAATCCATGAAATGTATAATGTCTGGCATGCAAAGCTAACACCACTGCCTTCCTGTCAGCTGCCTGTTTGAAATTCATATTTTATGTGTGTATGTGCAGCACGTGTCTGTATTAAGTGTAAGTGCATGAGTGTGCGTGTTCATGTCCACCTGACACTTCTATTGGAAAGGTGATCAGAGGTCCATTAACATCTTTGTCCCTTATCATCCATCATTGTCGTTCTCACACAAACACCTCTCCATTATTCATCCCATCACCTTACCTCCAACACTTCCAAAAGAGACGACTCGGAACTCTGCAAACAAATCCTATAAATTCTGTAATCATTATTCATACATTTTAGGCTTTACAACCGGAGTTACTATAAATATCTACCCCCACTTTGTCCATTTTCCCTCACTCCCTTTCTGTCTTTTCCACATACACATTCAGTAGTTATATGCACTTATCCTACACACACACACACACACACACACACACACACACACACAAACACTTATTATCTACCCTCTCCAACTCTCTCTCTGTTTTTGTTTTCTTCCATTTCTCTCTTATTAGCAGCACACAGCTCTGCAGGAAGGAGATAAAGTGTCTTCTTCTTCTTCTGCATCCTCTTCATCTGAGCACCCCTTCCCCCCACCACAGCACCCATCTATCACACCAGCTTGTGGGGACCAACCTGGAGAGGGAGATGCACCACATGTAGGAGGGGAAGATGAGAAAAAGATAGGAGGAGTGTATGGCTCATCCTGCAGAATGAACAAAGGGGCGTACTGGTGATTTAGTAGCCACGCCGCCGCTGCTGCTGCTTGGATTTACACCAAGTATGGGTTCGATTGGCTGAGGAGACTGAGTGCCCCTCTGACCTCCGCAGGCCAGGAAGAATGATAGAAGGTGTGAAAGGTTGAGGGAGGAAGGAGATGAAAGTAAAACTAAGAATGGAAGGAGGGTATAAGTGACATCTGATGGGTAAAATCAAAAACTCAGCAGACAGCAGACAAAGAAGAGGTGATTTGGAAGAAAATGTGGCCCTTACTGGAGCATGAGATCACTGCACATCACTGCACATTTTCATTGTTTTGAGTTCCTCCTCCTAAGGTATTGTGGCCCCTGGGATGGGATATTTAATTTATTCAGGCTTTATTTGATAATTCACAATGCCGAGAGCTTTAGTATTGGAAGAGACGAGGGTTACAGAGATCCTACAAGATCCACTGGAGCCAGCAGGGCGCCTGCTGAAGGATAAATGGCTTGATGTAATTCTCTCCTCATGGGAGCAGCAGGATTGGATGATGTATAATGATCCTGCGATCAAACCAGCAGCCTGGACAGCAGTTAATGGTAACTCATATGCAAAGCCCTGGAGAGTCTTCCTCCTCCTCCTCCTCCTCCTCCTTCTGTAATTAGTCTCCTGTGTTCACACTGAAGGCGCCCCCGTGTGGTGGGCAGGAGAATCGCGGTCGCAGCGGTGGTGGGGGTG